>CM066043.1:229896654-230496654 GCA_033557465.1 Ichthyophis bannanicus | reverse complement strand
GGACAGTGCATATAGTTCAAAACTCTTTGGCAGGTTTATTGGGTTTCTTTGTTCTGGAGTGGGGTATAGTGAGTTTGTTGGTTGTGGAGAGTCTTTGGGGTCTGTTGGGGTTGAGCAGTTGAAGAAGGGATTGCAGGTGGGTAGCAGGGGTGTAGTGGAGAGCCTTGTGGGTTAGTAGTAGAGTTTTGTATTTGATTCTACTGGGGAACAGTAGCCAGTGGTGATGCTGTCAAATTTAGATACTCCTTGGATGGTGCGGGCAGCAGTGTGAAGGGTTGTTTGTAATGGGAGGAGGGTGGATTGCAGCAGGCCATGATAGATTGTGTTACAGTAGTCGGCATGAGGAAGGATTAGGGCCTGGAGGGCTGAGTGGAAGTCAGATGGTTCAAGGAGGGGGTGGAGGCATTGTAGTGTCTTGGATTTGTAGTATATTGCTTTGGCTGTTGATGCTATTTGTGCCTTGAAGGAGAGGTGTTGGTCAATGATGATGCCTAGATATTTAGGTTCTGGGCATACATTTATTTAAATGTTTAATGTTATGGTGAGTGGGGGTGTGTGAATGTGTTGTTTCTCATGATGAATAAAGCTTCTGTGAGGTTGTTGGTTGTTAGCCAGCGGTTGACATCGGCAAAGCATTCTTTTATCCATGTGCATGATGGTTTCTTGGTGTGGAACGGACTGTACAGCATGATATCATTGACATAGATGTGGAAGTCAATGTTGTGGGTTCTCATAATCATGCAGAGGGGTAGGAGATATAGGTTGAAGAGGAGAGCGGATAGGGTGGATCTTTGGGGGATTGGTGGTAGGGGTTAGAGGTGTTTGTTCCTTATTTTATTTGTTGCCGTCTGTTAGAAAGGTAGGAGTGGACCCATCTGTGTACTGTGTCTTGGATTCCTGTTGACTGCAGACGGTATAGGAGGATTTTGTGGTCAACGGTGTCAAATGCTGCTGAGATATCAAGAAAAATCAGAAGGAAGCCTTGGGCTGGATCTTGTATGCCTTTGACTAGATTATTTATGAGGGAGGTCATCAGGGTTTATACTCTATGTAGAGGGTGGAATCCGTGTTGCTGTGGGACAAGGAGGGAGTTGTTGCCAATATGGTCCTGTAGTTGTAGTTGGATGGTCTTTTCAATGACTTTTGCTAGGAAGGGGAGGCTGGCGATGGGTCTGTAGGAGGCAGGGTCTGAAGGGTTGAGGTTAGGTTTCTTTAGGGTGGGCCAGATGGGCGAGAGTTTGAGGGATTCTGGCATTAGCCCTTGTTGTAATACTGCTTGGGTTATTCTGATGGGCTGAGTTCTGTTTTTGTTGCTTTGATCCAGCTGGCAGGGCAGGGATTGCGGAGGGAAGTGGTGATGTTTATTTATTTTATTTTATTTAACAGTTTTTTATACCACTTTATTATTTCAGTCAAAGCGATTTACATTATAACTTAAACTTGGTAATGTACATTAAACAGGGACATTGATAGCCTGGATTTTTCTGAGGCAATGGAGGGTTAAGTGACTTGCCTAAGGCCACAAGGAGTGCTAGTGGGAATCAAATCCTGGTCTCTTGGTTCCCAAGCTAGTGCTCTAACCGTTAGGCTACACTCCAGTTAAGATGGATTTGATGTTATCTCTGGTGATGATGTAGAAGGTGGTTCAGCGGGTGGGGTAGGGAAAGGGGTTGGGGGTGGGATTGGGGTGAGGGTGGAGCTGCTTGTAGTGCATGGCCAGCTGTTGGTGGTTGAGAGCAGGGGCTGAGTGGTGGATGGTCGGTGGGTCAGTGAGCCGTTTGATGTGGTCAAAAAGTTCTCTTGGGCAGTTGATTGAGGTGTTGATAAGGTTTGTGTGGTATTCCCACTTAACTTTATCTGTGGCAGTATGGTAGTCTCAGAGCAGGTTTAGATAGTTGTTGTGATCTTCATCCTTAGTAGATTTCCACCATCTTTGGAGTGGAGGAGGGGCTAGTGGTTGGGGCAAAGTACTTCAGGCCGGAAGGTCAGGGGTTCAAATCCCACTAGAGGACAGCAACCTTGGGCCAGAAGGACTGGGGTTTCTAGTCCCACAGGTGCTCCTTGTGGTCTTGGGCAAGCCACTTAACCCTCCATAGCCCATGTTCCCTGTAAAATAGTTATCTCCAAGTTATAATGCCCTGTTCAATGTAGTTTCAGTTTGTTCAATGTAAACCACATTGATGCAGAATAGCACAGTATATAAGAGAATATAAATAAAATCTTCTCTTGAGTGCTTGTTTAATTTATGAGACACTCAAAGAGTTTCAGGTGCTTAATTTTCCATGCATTCTGCACTGTGTTCTTGAATTGGTTTGTAGCCTTTAGTTGACTGGCAAAGGCACATTCTTGTTATAACATACAGAACCATAGTTGAATAACACAGATTGAGCTATGGACCCATGAGACTGAGGCCTGCAGCTTAAGCAAAGGAACCATGCTTGACTGGGTGAGTTGGTGGAGCAGGGCTAGAACTGGGCACCCCACAGAAGACCTATTTAAATGGCTTCATCATGTAGCTTCTTAAATATACTGAAGTTACATATGAGCAGTCTAGAGTGCATTTAAAAGCTCAGTAGCTTCTGGGAGAACCTTGCCTTTATGAAACAATATTATTCATGTTCTAGTAGTGAATGCCATTTGTTGTTTCTAAACTTTAACTTCACCTATCCTATAGAAGATTTATTTATTTATTTGCTTTTATATACCGTGCTGTTTGAAATCAGAACGGTTTACATATAACGAAAACAGTATAACAGTGATGGTGATAGATCATGAATGCAACTGAATACTTAGAAGGTAATTTTATAACAGGGCGCCTAGGTTAAGGCAGCCAAAATGTGTCTATTTTAAACCTATTTTATAAAGTCAAGTAGGCACATAAGCAACAGAAATCACATCTGAAATTCAGGGATGAATATTTACATCTTGCGATCATCAACCCCTTGAGCTAATAGGTTGTTGATATGAGCTGACTGGAGGATAAACGCTGATGCCATTTTTCTTATAGGTCAACTGACTGAAGGAAGACGTTACCTCTTCCGAATGTTGGGAGAAAGATGCAAGCTTATCCTGAAGCAGATATATTTGCTTATCCTGAAGCAGATATATTTGTCTGTCAGATGGATAAATAGAGGAAAAAGTTTCAGATAATTTTGGCTTTAAAAATCTTTTGGGGCCAAAGTGAAGGATGCTAATAATATGGTTGTGTGCAATAAGACTGCTTTGTAATGATTTTGCCTGCTCTTTATAAAAAAAATGTTCGTAAAAAACTGATTAGCTTCTGGGATCGGTGATGATTGATATTGATCAGCTCTCATGAGGACCATAAGATTTTTTAATGGAATATATTCTAGGAATGAGTTTATTTGTTTGTTAGATGCTTATGTTGCTTTTATAAAATTCAAAGATAAAATGTGGAGGCGCTTAAACTGCAAAAAATCACAACGGACCATATTACTAAAGTTTGGTAATGGTTATTGAGGGTTTTAGTGCATGCTAACGACCTACGGTAATTACTACCATGTGCTAAAAGCAGCCAGCCTGGTAAAAATCCTGCACTAACCGTTCTCAGCAAGACTGGACAGAATGTGGATGAGTTGGCCAGTGGCAGTTAATGCATGGAGGGCACCACATGTTGTCACAACTGCTGATAGTGCAGCTGCACTTAACCCCACCTCAAGTTCAGTGCAACCATGCTATTGGCAGCCCAGTAGCGTGGCCACTGCCTCTGAGGATAGTCCAAAGTGCTCCTGCTGTGTGGCACTGCTGTTAGCCCCCAATCACAAGTCCCGCCCCCCGTCTGATTTTAAGACCCCCACTTGATCACGGCCTCTTCTGCTCTGATCATCCTCACTGTACAACCCTCTCTCCATGCTCGGATCCTTCCCTTAGTTATCTCCCCTCAACATGCTCTCCACCCTCCATCCCTGAAAGCAAAAGGCATTGCAAAGGCAAACCCTACCTCCAAGCAGTCCTGCCCCGAAGATGCAACCCCCAACGTCCCAATGCCTTCCTGAGGACTCCCTGATAATTACAGTGGCGATGGGGACAGGAGCGGCCCAGGGGATCCAAATTAGCACCAATAACTGCTAGAGGGACTGGTTCTGGGAGCCTGTTTTATAAAGGCATTTAGGTACCTATATTGCCTTAAATAAGTGCATTTTTGAACCTCCTACATAAGTATTGTGTTATAGAACCAGGCCCATAAAAATCAAACAAAATAGCATGTGCCGTTCCATGGAGCTGGGTACAGCTTAGAACATTGACTCCGCACCCATGGGCCTTCTTTTCCCTGTGAAGCAGTTCTCCTTCCATATACCTCTTTTTCTCTTCTCATTGAAGGCTCCCTCTTGCAAGCTGTGCTCTCTCTCCTTATTTATTTATTTACATTCTCTTATATACCGCGCTATTCTGCATCCTTTTCTCAACGCTTTGTCCACCTCTAGCAAACTGCTTCTCCTCCTTCAGACCATCCTCCCCATATATCACTCTTCCCTAAATTGCTTCTTTATCCAGCAGTGGTTCCTCCTGACATTTGAGGAATAAAAGATATTGAATCTGGGCTGGCAGAAGCATTGAGGCAACCCACAAACACCATGGCAATGAGAGACATGACAGTTATTTTATTCATTAGCAATTTATTTATGCCCCTGCAGATAAAGGAATGGACTTGATGGACTTTGCACAGGCCCAGGGAGAGCATGGTTGACTGACTAGTCCCTGTGGGAAAGAGTGTGAGACTCCTCCAGAATGTCATGAATAAATCCTTCATCTACCGTACATCTCCACTGTGTGCAATGTGCTGGAAAGGGAGGTTGTTTGGCTAGGCCTTCAGCAAGGGGAATAATTGCTGAATTATTTGGGGGAAATTGGGAGGGTGAATGTGATAGTTCATTTACTGTAGCTTTGTGGTATATGTGTATTTGGTTTGTACCTTGCTTCAGGCTTTTTGGTGAGGTGGGTAATCAAATGTATTAAAAGAAATACATTAAAAAATGGTTACTTTTTGGTCAAAAAAAGTTCCATGTCTTTCGTTTTTTGCAGTTGAATCTATGCCATCTTTAAAGTAGAAAGCATTATTTGCAGCTACTCCTGTTGAGAGTTAGATTGGCATTTGTCAACAATTAACTTATTTTTATAGAGACTTGGATCGGGGTAAGTACACACTTGTAATCTCCCTTGATCTATCAGCAGCTTTTGACCTGGAGATCACAGCCTTCTGCTGACCCGATTGCATGATACCGGCATTCATGGGGTCGTACTTTCCTGGTTTATATCCTTTCTTCAGAACGGATCAATTCAGGTTTATGTCCAGAATGATATCTCAGCATCCCGTGACCTTTTGTGTGGCATCCGCAGGGCTCTATACTCTCTCCTCTATTGTTTAATATCTATCTCAGCCCTTTGTTTACTCTAATACAAGACCTAGGCATCTGTTGTTATGCATACGCAGATGACATTTTACTATTGTTCTCGACAAATGAATGCTACATTGATATCTCTCCATCAATCAATGTTTAACTCATATCTCATCCTGGTTATGGGACAATCCGCTAAAGCTAAATCCATCAAAGTCAATGGCTATTTGGTTCATGGGCACCGGTCTGTCCCCTACCCAGACTCCAGTCACAGAAAATATTCCGCTGCCCTTAAACTCTTCCATTTGTTATCTGGGTGTTCTTCTTGATTCTGCATTGACTTTCTCTCCACAATTAGCCCAGGTTTCAAAATCAACATTTAGGCACTTTGTCGTTTCTGTAGTATACAACCATTTCTTGACAAGCCCACCCAGATCACTGTTCTTCTTCACACCATAGTTTCCAGACTGGACTACTATCTTGGTCTTCCGCAGTTTCAACTTAGGCACCTCCAGACACTCCAAAACACAACTATTCGCATACTTTCCACTGCAAGAAAATTTGATCACGTTACTCCTCTATTTATACAGCACCATTGATTGCCCTTAAACCTCTGGATTCTATTCAAGGCCCTCACTCTCACCCATAAAGCAATTCATGATGCAGCTCCGGACTATCTCTCATCTTTAATCACCCATCACCCATCACGCATCTGCAAGATCGCTCCGTTCCCTACATGGCTATCATCTCCATTTTCCTTTTCCAGCTTTGATAAAATATGAGTCCACATGGAAAACAGCTTTTTCGGCTGTTATTCCAACTTTGTGGAATACCTTGCCAACACCTTTACACACGGAACTGAGTTATAAGGCTTTCAAGAAGATGCTCAAAACTCATCTTTTTGAATTAGTCTTTAACCTTCAATCAAATTCTTAATGTCCTGAGATGGTTGGTGCCTTTGTGTTAGATCTAGCAGCCGTTGCCTCTGACACATTGTGTTTGCATGCTTGTATGGGTTTTTTTATGCATTTCACCCTCGACCATGCAGTGGCAGAGAATCTCTTCCGCCTTTGGTGCTGGCCCGAGATGGACCTCTTTACCTCTCCGGACAACCCGCAACTGGCTCACTTCTGCTCTAGGCAGCTGCATCCACAGAGGGTAGCAGCAGATGAGTTCCTGATCTCATGGTCCGAGGGACTGCTGTATGCATTCCCACCGACTCCCCAGGTCGCCAAGACTCTGTTCAAAATTCAGAATGAGAGGGCATTGGTGATACTGATCGCTCCCAGCTGGCCCAGGTAACCCTGGTTCCCACTATTGCTCTCGCTGACGGCATCACCTCCAGTGCCCCTGGGTCGAGCTCCAGATCTCCTGACTCAGGAAGAGGACTCCCTTCTGCACACCACTGTGGGGTCATTGACTCTAATGGCCTGGCTGCTGAGACGGTAGCCTTTGCCCCACTCAATCTACCACAAGAAGTCGAGGAGATCCTGCTAACCTCCAGGAAGCCCTCCACAAGGAAGGCTTATGCCTTTAAGTGGTGCAGGTTCACTCTGTGGTGCATGGATAGGAAGGAGAATCTGTTCTTCTGCCACGTCCAGTTGGTACTCCAGCACCTAGTGCATCTGTCGTGCGCAAGGCTGAAATCTAACACAGTCCAGGTGCATCTGAGCACCATAGCCGCTCACCACCACCCTGTAGGGGAAAAGTCCTAATCTTGCCAGCCCTTGTTTCCTGGTACCTATGGGGCCTTCTGCTTTCCAAGCCCCCTATCCGCCCTCCGGTGGCAGAATGGGACCTCAATGTGGTGCTCTCCCTGCTGACTAGGCCACTGTTCGAGCCACTGGCCACTTGCCACTTCAGATACCTATCCTGAAAGGTGGCCTTCCTAGTGGCCTTGACTTCAGCTCGCAGAGTCAGTGAGCTTCAAGCACTGATGGCGGACCTCCCATACACCAGATTCTTCAAGAACAGGGTAGTGCTCCACACTCACCCTAAATTCCTCCTGAAGGTGGTATCCCCGTTTCACCTCAACCAGGAGGTGCTACTCCCCACCTTCTACCCACAGTCTCATGCTGGCAGGGAGGAGCTCATACTTCACACATTGGACTGTAAACAGTCTTGTCCTTCTACCTCAGCTTTTTGTGTCCTATGACCCCAGCAGACTGGGGCTCCCTGTAACCAAGTGTACCCTATCCTCTTAGGTGGCGGACTGCATTGCCCTCACTTATGAGTGGGTGGGCCTCTCCCTATAATACCGGATCACAGCGCATTGCGTGAGGGTGATGTCCACGTTGATGGCTCACCTCTGCTTTGTGCCAGTGACAGAAATTTTCAGAGCTGCCATGTGGTCATCCATTCACACATTCGCAGCACACCATTGCCTGGTCAGGCAGTGCTGTGTAATATTCTTGGAGTATAGGTAACTCCTGCCCTCTGAACCTCTGTGTTCAGGCTCCAAGAGTGATAGTGTTGCTGGATGCTAGGGTCTTGCAGAGTCTCTCAGCGGGGACTCACCTTCTGAAACACCGTCAGTCTGGAGCTAGGGAGTCCCATATATGAGGACTGACTTCCTGCTTGTTCCTGAAGAAAGCATAGTTACTCACCTGTAACAGGTGTTCTCCAGGAACAGCAGGAATCAGTCCTCACAACCCTCCCTCCTCTCCTTGGAGTTGCCGTCCTTTTGTTTCTGACTGCCGTCTTAGCTATGTCATCTGACTGAACAAGATGGCACCCTTGGGCGGGAAGGGGACCATGCATGCATGGTAGCATTCCCAAAAGCTTTCTTTGAAAGCTGGGGAAATGCTCCGCATAGGCTCCATCGGCACTGATGTCGCCCATATGTGAGGACTGATTCCTGCTGTTCCTGGAGAACACCTGCTACAGGTGAGTAACTACACTTTTTTCTTTTTCTACTGATGCTTTTAGTTATTATAAACCGCATAGATTGCACTGTTGCAGTATATCAAATAAAATTAATCATAGCCACAACTATAACCATAACCATTTTTATTAGACTGCTTTATAAATTATTTCGTACTTCGGTGAGTTTGCATCTTTGTTTAATAGTAAATTCCTTGAATTCCTGCTTAATTTATAGTCATGTTTGATTAGCAAGACTCTATCAAGCATTCCTTGTCTATGAGAAAGCTACAAAATTTACATGTGCTAGTTTCCTTTTAAGATAGTGATTATAGATGCTGTCTTAAGACAGTAATTCCAGTGTCTCATTTGCTCCAGGGACAATGCTGTCTGCTTGCAAAAGATTAAAGTTTTCAGTGAGATTGTAACGATGCAGATTCAGTATCTAATAGCCACTCGCTTTGACTCGGTGCTCACCCTGCAAAATTGTCCACCACATTTAAGTGAATGTGCTGCATACCCAAGAGGATTTTCTAAAGAAGAAAAAGTCACAAGACATTTGCATTTAAAGATAGCATATATTTGATAGCATCTTTTTCAGGAGGAAATGTATTCATTACCTAAACAAAGCTTTGGATAATGGAAATGACATGCTGTCAAGTTTGGGAAGCTGTTCCTGAAATATGAAAGTCGCTCTACAGAGCTAGACCTACATTTCTTTGCGTAATCCTCCACATTTCATATCAGTTTTATAGCACCCTGAAGGGTTGAGCTTAATTTATGCCTTCGATAAAATGGTCCACAACATAAATCAGAACTTCCATGGCTGTTATCAGAAGTCATCGCAGCACAAATTATTGCTTTACCTTATCAGTGAAAAACAATGAAAACAGTTTCTGGTCATTATAAACTACAATATTGTTTACTATGGTCAAGTTGTTATTTTGGGAGACTCTGGTTAGTTTTTATGCAACAGACGAACAATCAATGCAGAATAATCCTACATTTATTTATTAAAATAATTTGCTATACGAAGGGTCGGAAACAAGCCATTTCTTTATATGCAAATTTCAGCCATTGCTCCAAATCACGTGAATATAAGATAGTGAACAAATTCCAGAACGTTTGAATGCCTCAAAGAGGTCCCTCTCGGTATTATATAGTTGGCTTGTCTGAAAATGATTCTCACTTGATCTGGCCAAAAGTGTGCGCAGACTTCCACACTTTTAATCAGATTGAGAGGACGTGTTCCTTGAGGTGGGTGTAGGGAAGAATGCAGATAGATTTAATTTTCAAATATGTGCATATTGTATTACTAGGGATGTGCACGGCAACAATTTCTACATAGTAGCATAATAGCTGATGATAGATAAAGAACAGCATGGCCCAACTAATCTGCCCAGCAAGGAGGCCCGGGATAAAAGAATGAAACTGGGGTGGCTGAAGTATTCGGGCAGCCCACAGACACCATGGCAATCAGAGACATGACAGTCGTTTTATTCCTTAGCAATGTATTCATATACCCCTACAGATAACAGGAGTGGATCTGATGAACTTTGCACAGGCCCAGGCAGAGCTTGGTTGGCTGACTATATACCTTTGACGAATTAGGGAAGGACATGATTTCTTTAACGTAGACTCCTTCGTACTCTAAGATAGTTTATCGTCATCTAGCTGTATTTTGCAGCTATGAGCACTACCTGATGTATTTTATTTGCCCCTTGCTAGTTTTTTTGTAGTGTTTTTAAATATAAACATTTCTATATACTGTATATATTAAAGATTATATATGGTTTTAATTCATATTATGCTGTTCCGTGTAAGCTACTCCCTCTTTTCTTTAGGGTTGTTCCTGCTGCTCCGTGCAGGTTATTCTCCTCTATGTTGTTTTCCGAGCATTAAAGTCATGCAAGTTTTGCTTTGAAGGGAAATGCTCCTTCCTTTGGGGCCACTGCAGAAACCCTGCATTAGAGCCCAGTGCTTAAAGCTTTAGCGCAGGGTTTCATACTGCAAGTTTAACGCTGAATTTTTGCACAGCAATGCTGTAAGCAAACAGCATGCAAATTAACAATGCACATAAAGTCAGGAGTAAACCAGGAGAGCAAACCAAACATATACATACAGGAGTCTGCATTAGTAGCCCCTGTATGCCGCACAAGTCTGGCATGCTGTCACAAGAAAGGATCATCCGAGGTGACGTTTTACACTTTAACTCAGATGATCCCGGCATTGGAGAAGGCCCTCAATGCTATTGGAACAGTGTTGGGGAACCAGTGCCCCCCAGGCACCAACCTCCTGACAGAAGTAGAATCGATGATGGCCTGTGGGTCCAGATGCAAAACCCCCCACCCCCTCCTCACTAAAATCATTGGTGACCCCGTGGGCTTCAATCCCCAGAATAATCATTGGTAGCACGTGGGTCCAGATGCAGTCCCCCTCCCCCACCTTGCTAAAATCATTGGTGGCTTGTGGGTCTCCATTAACCCTACCCCCTCCCTCTGCCGCCCCCCTGCCAAGGCTGTACTAAGGGCTCTGTGAGTGGTGCGGCCACAAAGGGTGCAAGTATGGAAGGGGTGCTGATGTCATCACTGGGCTTCCTAGAAGCCTTCTACTACTGATCAGTTGTATAGCGCTTCAAGGCATACACAGTGCTGCACATATAGATGAAAGATACAGTCCCTGCTCATCAGAGCTTACAATCTAATCAAGACGAAAAAACCATCACAACACTGGAGACTAGAGTACGGTAAGATACACATAAGTAATGAACAAGAGAGTGAGGAGCATCAGGCCACAAAGAGCCTGGATTTGAATAGGGCTAGAGAAGGAGCCCGACGCACTGTCTCGGGTAGTTTGATCCAGGTATAAGGAGCAGCAAAGTGGAATGGATGAAGTCTGGAGTTGGCAGTGGCAGAGACGGGCCCAGATAAACAGGATCTGCCAGGCAAGTGGAGTTTCCGAGGAGGGGTGTAGAGTGAGATAAGAGAGGAAAGGAAGTGAGGAGCCGCAGAATGAATGCACTTGAACATCAGTAAGAGAAGTTGAACTGGATGCGGAAATGGATAGGGAGCCAGAGAAGTGACTTGAGAAGAGGAGTTAGATGAAATTGGTGACACTGGCAGAGGCTAAGCCATGCAGCTGAGTTTTGAACAGATTGAAGGGGAGAGAAATGATGTTTTGAATGGTGCAGATGCTCAGCGAAACACTATAGTTTAATCACTATTTAATGAGCTCTTCCCATGTCATTATACAGTCGTGAGATAATATACCCTTGACTAATTAGGGAAGGACATGATTTATTTGACTTGAACTCATTTTTACTCTAAGAGGTATGTATACTAAGCAGCGGTAGTGGCTGCCGTGTAGTATTGGAGCCCCGGCTGCTGCTTAGTAAACATACCCCTAATATAGTTTATCGTCATCTAACTTTTTTTTCAGCTACGAGCACTACCCGATGTATTGTATTTGCCTCTTGATTGTGTTTTTTTTTTTGTAGTGTTTTTATATATAAATTTTTCTTTGTTTATTTATTTTATTTATTTAGCATTTCTTATATGCCGCCTTTCAGTGGTATCAAGGCGGTTTACATCGAACCTAAACAACAAAAGTTACATAGAACATGGTACAATTAACAGGTTACGTGCAATTTGAATCCCATCACAATTAATTATTTACAGTTTAACCGTTAGACAGTCTGATCTGTGGGCCGATAACTATTTACATTTTGAATAGTATAGAGTCCATACTTTGTATTACAATCATTTAGCTTTGTTTCAGGGTTTTGGATGTGAGGGAGATTAGCAGTCTGTCCCATAACATTTCTGGAATATATGCATTTTTAGCATCTTCCTGAAGTCCTTTAGGTTGGTAGTTGCCCTGTGATTAGCCAGAAGGGAGTTCCATAAGGTAGGACCGTATATGGAAAAGGGGTGATGGCATGTTTCTTGTGTACTGGTTGTTTTCTGTTTGGGGACTTTAAGGAGATTCATGGTTTGATCTCTTCTTGGTCTTTTGTCTATAGGTGCAGGTATGAGAGATTGTAAGCAGCCTGTGGTTAGCTTATGTATACTCTTGAAGGTGTTAATGATTGATTTGTATTGTATTTGTGCTTGGATGGGCAGCCAGTGTAGTTCCTTTAATACTGGAGTGATATGTTCTTGTCTAGATGTCTGTGATATCAAGCAAGTTGCAGAGTTTTGAGTTATCTGGAGTGGAATTAATGTCAGTCTGGTACACATTATGAATTTTGCTTTTTGTTCAATATGTATACTGTACATAAGATGACTCTTATATTCTTATTCCACCTTCTAGTGAATGTTGCTTTTACATATCCCTTATGTGTTTGTACTTATATTTTGAGAGTCTGGTATGTTACTCTCTTTATGTATTTTTTAAATTGTTTTTATTTTTATTTTTATCATTTATTTTCTACTATTTTTTTTTATAAATGTTGATATTTTTTTATTTTTATTGCACACATGTTTATGTTTTGGTTATTGTTGTTATCAATGTAGACCCCTGATGAAGGCTTAACCGCCAAAACATGGCCAAGTTGAGCTTCTTTGAAATAAAGACTTGTTGACAAGACCTGGTCTGTTTTCCGCTCCTAGAGAAAGAAGCAACAGGTTTTAGCTATCTTTTATTTATTTATTTATTTAACTGCTTTTATATACCGTTTTTCTGTTGGATATGTGCAGAGAAAGAGAAAGTAGAGTCAAAGATGACCCCAAGGTTGCAAGCTGAGGAAACAGTGAGGAGTGTAGTGTTACCCACAGAAATAGAGAATGGAGGAAGGGGGAGGTAGGTTTAGGGGGAAAGATAAGGAGCTTGGTTTTGGCCATTTTCAATTTCAGGTGGTAGTGAGACATCCAGGCAGCAACGTTGGATAAGCAGGCAGAGATACGGGCCTGGATTCCTGGAGAAATTTCAGGTGCAGAAAGGTGGATCTGAGAGTCATCAGCAAAGAGATGGTACTGAAAACCATGGGAGAAAATAACTGCACCAAGGGACTGAGTGTAGAGAGAGAAAAGGAGAGGTCCCAAGACAGAGCCTTGAGGTACACCAACTAAAAGTGGAATGATAGTAGAGGAGGATCCACCAGGACATACACCAAGAAGAAAAACAGAACAGAACAGAGTCCCTAAATCCAAGTGACGACAGGGTATTGAGGAACAGGTGGTGATGAACAGTGTCATTGGTAGCAGAAAGGTCAAGAAGGATGAGGATCGAGTAAAAGCCCTAGGAGCTGGCGAGGAACAAGTCACTGGAGATTTTGGCAAGAGCAGTTTCTGTGGAATGTAGAAGACGAAAGCCAGATTGCGGTGGATCCAGAAGGGGTTGAGAAGAAAGAAAGTCAACCGCTCATTCAAGTAGTTTTGAAGCAAAGGGGAGCAGAGAAACAAATGGTAACTGAATAGACACCTCCATGGAGAAAGACGACAGTCAAGTCAAAAATTCACAAGCCAAGTTCCTCCAATCACCAACGCCACCAGCAGTCCCAACAGAAAACAATATCCCAACCTTTTTCATGATTTATAGCAGGTGGTGATTAGCAAGTTTAAAAATGCACCTTGCAGTTCTCCGGCCTTTGTGAAATATGTCATAGACATGCAGATGCTGGCACCAACTAGACAGCATCCAGAAACACTAACAGTATTCATGCAGCGGAGACATGTAGACATCAATGTGCCCGGTGTGGAAATGTGCATCATGTGGTCTTTCTGAAATGATGTAAAAATGGTGTTTTAAACTTGGGCATGACTTGCATGTTTTTCTGTCATCGCATCCATATTTCAAACACAAATATGGCATGACAAGCTGCAAACCCTCACTTGGTTTACAGTTTGTCGTGCTGTGAGGGCCTGGGTGCATCAGTGATGCTGAGGGCTAAGCTATTGGTAGCTTAATTATTGGCAGGTTCTTCCAAGATGGACAGGTCTCAGCTGAGGTGCCAGACCAAGACAAACTACCCATCTGGGCAGAAGCAGAATGGGATAGAGTTGGCGGCGGAGGATCTTATTTCTGTGACAACAGCAACAACACTAGAATTAAACTGTGTGGAAGAAAGGCCTGGCAATCTACTTCCGTATCTTGCCACGAAAACCCAATGGATAATCACAACAAAACAAATTGCATTATAGTGCTGGAAGATGAGACCCCCAGGTCGTAACATGGATGGAGGGAGGGAGGGGGGCTGACATGGAGGGAGGGGGGCTGACATTGATGGAGGGAGGGATGGCGGGAGGGGGCTGACATGGACAGAGGGGGGGCTGACATGGAGGGAGGGAGGGATAGAGGGGGGGCTGACATGGAGGGAGGGGGGCTAACATGGATGGATGGAGGGAGGGAGGGGGGCTGACATGGACAAAGGGGAGAGACAGGGGGACATATTGGAAAGGCAGGGGATAAATGCTGGACAGAGGGGAGAGACAGTGCGGGTTAGAATTATAATGGGCTGATGGGGGGCTAGCACTGGTAATGGGCAGATCGGGTGGGGGGCTAGGACTGGTAATGGGTTGATTAGGGAAGGCTAGGACTGGGAATGGACTGATCAATGGGGGGGTTGGGACTGGTAATGGGCTGATAGGGGGGTATGACTGGTAATGGACTGATGGGGGGCTAGCATTGGAAATGAGCTGATCGGGGAGGTTAGGACTGGAAATGGGCTGATTAGAGGAGGCTAGGACTGGTAATGGACTGATGGGGGGTAGGACTAGTAATGGGCTGAATAGGGGAGCCTAGCACTGGTAATGGGGTTGAGGGGGGACTAGTACTGGAAGTGAGCTGATTGGGGGGGGGGGCTTCAACTGGAAATGGGCTGATTGGGGGGGGGGGGTAGGACTGGTAATAGGCTGATTAGGGGAGCCTAGCACCGGTTATGGGGTTGAGGGGGGACTAGCACTGGAAGTGAGCTGATTAGGGGGGGGGGGCTTCAACTGGAAATGGGCTGACGGGGGGGGGGGGGGTTTGGACTGGTAATAGGCTGATTAGGGGAGCCTAGCACTGATAATGGGGTTGAGGGGGGACTAGCACTGGAAGTGAGCTGATTGGGGGGGGCTTCAACTGGAAATGGGCTGATGGTGGGGAGGGGAGGATAGAGCTGCTGGCCTTGGAAGAAAACTGGGGGCTAGGGCTATAAATGGGCTGATGCGAGGGGATGGGAGAATGGAACTGGAAGGGAGTGGATCTGAGAGGGGCTGCCATGGTATTTGTACTAGAAGGGACTGGTCAGTGGGGAAGGAGGGGGACTGGAAGGGAATGGACACCAGTGGCAGTCATGGGAATGCAAGTTGACATTGGAAGGTATTGAGAGTGAGGACTGGAAAGGGGCTGATACTGGGGATGGTTACTGGGACTGGAAATAGGCTGATGGAAAGAAGTGAAGAAAACGAAAGAAGAGATAAGAAATGGCAGATGGACCATAGACCACAGAAAGAGAGCTAAGAGAAGACAGGAAAGCAGAAGCCTGAGATCGGGACCAGCATGATCAGAGAATAAATTGGTCAGACAACAAAGGTAGAAAAAATAATTTTATTTCATATTAGTGATTTGACTACAAAATCATAATAATTTTGAAATCAAATATTGTTACTTGTTATTGTGATTAATTATTGTGGTTTAAATAAGTAAATTTTATAAATAAAAACATATTGCAAAGGCCTATAATATATTAAGAATTCAACAAATGATTACAGCGACAATGCGTTAACGGTAAAGGAAGAGAGACGCATTTGATTTTATCATAGGGGGTCACAACAAGTTGACCAATGGTAAAAGGGGTCACGGTACAAAAAAGGTTGAGAACCACTGGTCTAAAGCATCATGACCTATTTCTATTTATATATTTATAGTGTCTCAAACGCTATCTGAAAGAGATTCTTGTTAATTTAAAAAACCCTGATCAGAAGCTTGAAACACTTTGTGGAGTTTCAGTCTGACCAGTTCAATCCTTTTGGCAATTACCTACTGACACAGGATTAAAAGGGTTGGAAAATGTGTTGCTGGGGAAGGCGTGGGCACCGGCTGCATTCTTCTGACATCTAAAAAGGGGGGGGGGGGGGAGAGTTAAGACTTCAATTAGAGGAAATCCTGTTTGAAACAATGGAATTATTTTTGCAAAATCAAAAAGAGGAAGCTTTAAAAAAAAAAACTAAACAAAACACCACCTAGTCCGTAAAGACAAGCTTAAAGTGTTTCATGGGTCTGTTTCCAACCTGCATTACCTACAGTGTCTGGCCAATATTCAGCTCACGGAGGTTAGCATTCTTTTTAGACACTGCTGCTAGAGACAAAATGAAACGGAATATTCTATGGAAGTTCCTGGGTAGCGGTTTCCGCTGAATTTTGGGCTTCATTGGTGACCTCCGCAGGTATCAGGACAGTGGTGCTATTCAGCTGCTGTCCAGATAGCAAACCTGCAGAAAGTTAGGCCGACTTTTTTCGGCCTAACTTTATGCACTTTCTCACCTGGTTAGTGGACTGATGATTGCTGCTAACCGGATTACGTTCTGGACTACCCTCGTCCCAATCATGGACCGTCTCAGCACTATCTAGAGAATGCCACTGTGGTTAGAGGAAATATTCAACACTATCCAGATAATGTCGCTGAATATGTGGCGCAGTGTAGTTTATCCGGTTAGCAGGTCCTGCTAACCGGATAAACCCTTTTGAATTTCAAACCCTTATATTTTTATTTGATGTGGCCATTAGAGAGAGGGCATACGGTAGAAGCATTTATTGGATGAGTTGTGATGACGTTGGCAAACTAGGCAGTTGTCTAGGGCGGCAGCTTCTAGAGCGCAGCAAAGAGCAGGTCATTCAAAACTAAATAATAGGTTCTGACAGGAAGGGGGCATAAGGTTAAAGATATGCCTGGGGTGCTAACACCTTGAATCTACTTTGGGGCCACCCTGTTCACAATCAAGTAAAATGGTAAAGTTCTCATTATTCTTAAGTGACATGGCAAAGTTGATCATGTCAGATAATAATTTACCTATTAAATCATATAGGGGCATGATTACTAGACCTTGCTAAGAGTTGGCATTATATTGCACACTTAGGGCCTGATTTTCATCTGGGCGGTGCTATGCACTGTGTTGGCACATAGCCTGCCCGCCATCCGTCTAACCAGGATTTTCAGTGCCGGGGTCATATGCGCGGCCCAGGCATTGAAAATCTGGGTCTTGCCGCACAACCCGGAAGCTGCAGGAGCTTGCCGGGTAGCATCGATTTTCACTTAAGACATGCGCCTGAAAGATAGGTGAGGAAAAACCTTGCCTATCTTTAAGGTGCAGAGGGCTAACCGTTTAGTCCTTTCCTGCACCCCTAACCTCATAGCATCTGGGCGTATTAGGAACTTATCTGGGATTTTTGAAGGGCACTACCAACAGTGACCAATCCAAGTCACAAGAACCTAGCAGGTTCCCAAAAAGGCACACAGATTCCACAATGCTTGCTCCGAGGCAAGCAGTGGATTTCCCGGGTCCACTTTAATAATGGTTTAGAGACCTTTCCTCCAGGAACTTGTCCAAACCTTTTTTAAACCCAGCTACACTAACAGCCTTCACTACATCCTCTGGAAATGAATTCCAGAGTTTGATTACACGTTGGGTGAAAAAATATTTTCTCTTATTAATCTTAAATGGCTTATGTTGTAGCTTCATTGCATGTCCCCTAGTCTTTCCATCCCCTTTACCATTTTGGTGGCTCTTCTCTGTACTTTTCCTAATTCCGCTTTATCCTTTTTAAGATATGGTAACCAGAACTGCACACAATATTCAAGGTGTGGTCGCACCATTGAAGGATACAGAGGCATTATAATATCCTTTGTTTTATTCTCCATTCCTTTTCTTATGATTCCTAACATTCTTTTTGCTTTCTTGACCACCGCTGCACACTGAATGGAGGGTTTCAACGCATTATCCACAATGACACCTAAATCTTTTCCTGGGTAGTGTTCCTAATGTGGAACCTTGCAGCATGTAACTGTAGTTTGGGTTGTTCTTTCCAAGGTGCATAACTTTGCACTTATCCACATTAAATTTCATCTGCCATTTGGATGTCCAGTCTTCCAATTTATCAAGGTCCTTTTGCAATTTTTCATGATCCTTTAAGGTGAATTGAATGGATGTTAAGATGTCTTCTTGAGATTATAATCTACATGTTCAGCAATTTTACCCATCTATCATCTAATGGACCAACTGACTTTTTCACAGGTTTTGTGCAACAAATGTACTTGAAAAGGTTTTTATTATGCGTTTTTGCTTCAACTGCAAGCTTTTTTTCAACTTTTCTCTTTGTCTGCCTTATCAATGCCTTGCATCTAACTTGCCAGTGCTTATGTTGTTTTCTGTTTTCATCATTTGTCTCCTTTTTTCATTTCCTGAAAAATGCTTTTTTGGCTACACAGCCTCTCTGACCTCATCATTAAACCATGCTGGAAGTTTTTTGTCCTTTCTTCCACTTTTATTAAAGCATAGAATACATCTGGTCTGGGCTTCCAAGATAGTATTTTTAAACAACGCACAAGCTTGATGTAAATGTTTAACCTTTGCAACTGTTCCTTGTAGTTTTTTCTTAACTATTTTCCTCATTTTGTGCTTTTTGAAAGTTTAAAGGTAATATCATGGATTGCCTTGCCGTCCTGCTTCTATTTATTAAATCAAATATGATCATGTTATTATCACTATTACCAAGTGGCCCCAGCACCCTTATCTCTTGCACCAGATTCTATGCCCCACTAAGGACTAGGTCCAAAATAGTTTCCCCTCTTGTCAGTTCATGAACCAATTGCTCAAAGAAGCACTTATTTATTTCATCTAGAAACTTTAGCTCCCTAGCATGTCCTGCTGTGACACTGACCCAGTTGATACCAGGGTAATTGAAATCACCCATTATTACTGTGTAGTAACTATTATTAGCTTCCTTTTAGCATTTCAACATCCATCAGTTCATTCTGATCAAGCGGTCAGTAGTACACCCCCATTGCTATCGCCTTCCCCTTTTTACATGGGATTTCTATCCATAGAGATTCTACATTGTATTTTGATTCCTGCAAAACTTTTATTCTGTGTGACTCAATGCTCTCTCTAAGTAGAGCACAACCCCTCCACCAATTTGATCTACCCTATTCCCCGACTCTCTGATTGCCTTCCTTTTTGTTTGACTCCTCCCACGTGACTCTACTTCCCCAATGTCAGTGAGTGAACCCGAGGCTTTCATCATTTATTTCCATACAGCAACAGCGTCTGCACTGTTTTCTAGTGCTAGATGTTTGCCATTGTGTTAAGCTGTCTGTTTTTAACGTCCTGTAATTTTAAGCTGTATATTACCTTGCAGGCTACCAATCCCAATGCTCTGATTGCCTTCCTGCTTGCTTGGCTCCACCCATATGACCCCTCCCCCCTGACGTCAGTGAGTGAACATGAGGCTTTCATCATTATTTCCACACAGCAGCAGGTCCTGCTCCTTGGGCTCGCTCCTTGAGGCGACTCCTACAGCGGTGTCTACACCCTGATTGAAGAGTAGTTCCTTAACTGCTCTTCTTGTAGGTTTTGTGTTTGTCTTTTTTCTTGCTTTGTGTACAGTTTGTGCCAATTTGTTGCCTGAGCAAAGCATGACTGCTATACCAGTGCGTTGGTTCCCACGTTTGTCTTCAGTGGCTCGAACGGTGTCACAAGGTCATTTTTGACAAATAGACAATTTAATCTATTGTACTTTGCAGACTTTTCAGTCCCATTCAGGTGTTACTACCTCCAATTCTACAGATTCATTTTTTGTGGTGCTAGTTATTTGCCACTCAGTGAAGGCCAAAACTGCATTGATTTTGGACTTGTTTGACAGAGACCTGGCTCTGAGAAGGGGAAAAACCTTATCTTCTACGTAATATATAGATCAGCACTCAGTATAGAGGAGTTAGCAATTACTCAATGTGCAAATTCGGAGCCCCTCTTGTTTAGAATAGGTCCTCCCAGCAGGTATTAATTTATTATTACTATACTGTTCTCCGTCTCTTCCGAAGTCAGCATGGGAAATTATTCAGCAGTTGATTATAGATCTAAAGGTCTCACTCCCTCAGTATTGCTAGCAGATCTGAACATACATTATGACCTTCCCACTCGGGCTAAGGATAAGGCTTTCTGTCAGCCCATGGTTTGCAACAGCATGTAATGTGTCCCACATGAGTAGCTGGTCATACCTTAGATCTCATTATCATGTTCAGGAAGTGATGCCCACTCTGTCTCAAATCCAGACACACTCACTACTTTGGACTGACCACACTTTTATACTATTTGATTTGGCTAAGCCAACCCTATTTCCTATTCAGGTGTCCATTAACCTCACGTGACAGGATGTTTAGACCGTACTGACTTAGTTTTCTGAGTAATACGACAGCTTTTCCTGCTGCTAATATCTTCTCTTCAGATTTTGCTGAACTTCCACTGGAATCTCAGGCCATTGCCTGGTTTGACACTCTTAAGAAGGCCCACTACCACTCAATCTTGCTCTTTACGTAAAACTCATAAATGGTTTCATGAAGGTCTATTGCTCCCTAAATGACATTTATGTTCCTTGGAAAGACGGTGGTGAAAACGTAGGTCTGATTCTGACCTTTTAAATTTTGAAAGCTGTCACTCAAACTCCAGGCACAAATTCTTATGGCGAAGAATGACTACTTCTGGTCCATAATCAACTCATTTCCTAACTCTACTCGAGCAGTCTTTTCAGTTTTTAACCAGCTTTCATCTTTTAAGTCAATAGATTATGGACAGCACTGGCCGGGACCTTTAGCTAAGGATCTTGCCAGGTATTTTGTGGATAAAGTCACCCAAATCCAGAATACCCTCCCTTTTCTGCTCCGACTGACACACCTCCTATCAATCCAATACATACTTGTCTAATTTCACCATCATTGCCTTGGAAAATTTAGCTAAGGTAGTGAGTTCCATCCATAAGACTATGGGGCATGTTTACTAAACTGCGGTAATGTGATTCGCGTTAGGATCCGCGGTAGAGGCAGATATCCCAAATAAGGACATGGGCGGTACATCGTTACCGATAACGCGCGTTATAAGACGCCTTACATTAATGAGCGTGACATGGCACGTTACCACGCGTTAATCTTAAGAAGGCATGCAGACATGCAAACACAGAAACAGAACTGTAGCACAATGGTTGCTACACTGACTGATGGTACAAGGGTCATGGGTTTGATTCCCCAGTGTGCCTAATGCATAAGGCTGGTTGAGGCATCACCCTTTATGTTTAAGTAGTGATTGTTGAGGCATTTTACTTTTATTTTAATTAGTGCCGCCAGCAAACACACCCTCATGATGGCGTAACCTAAGGTGCCACATAAGGCACCCTATAACGCACTCCATAGGGCACATTATAAAGTGCACTGTCCGCCAAGGCACCCTATAATGTCCCCTATAGGACACCTTATAAGGCACCTGATAAGGCGCCCTATAGGGCACCTTATGAGGCACCTTAAGGTTACAGTACATAAGACATAAGATATGCCATACTGGGTCAGACCTAGGTCCATCAAGCCCAGTATTCTGTTTCCAACAGTGGCCAAACTAGGTCATATGTACCTAGCAGTTTCCCCAAGAGACACAAGTTCCACAATGCTTGTACTGGGTCAAGCATTGATATCTTCGGTCACTTCTTAATAATGGTTTATGGACCTTTCCTCCAGGAACTTGTCCAAACCTTTTTTAAACCCAGCTACACTAACAGCCTTTACTACATCCTCCGGTAACAAATTCCAGAGTTTGATTACACGTTGAGTGAAAAAATATTTTCTTTTATTAGTCTTAAATAGTTTACCCTGTAGCTTCATTGCATGTCCCCTAGTCTTTCTATATTCTGATAACGTAAACAATCAATCTACATTTACCCGTTCCATTCCATTCATTAATTTATAGACTTCTATCATATCTCCCCTCAGCCGTCTCTTTTCCAGTTTAAAGAGCCCTAACCTTTTTAGCCTTTCTTCATAGGAGTATCCTTCCATCCCCTTTACCATTTTGGTGGCTCTTCTCTGAACCTTTTCTAAAATCGCTATATCCTTTTTAAGATACGGTGACCAGAATTGCACACAATATTCAAGGTGCGGTCTCACCATGGAACGATAAAGAGGCATTATAATATCTTTTGTTTTATTTTCCATTCCTTTCCTTATCATACCTAGCATTCTATTTGCTCTCTTGGCCGCCGCTGCACACTGGGCTGAGGGTTTTAACATGGTATCCACAATGACGCCTAAATCTTTTTCCTGGGTGGTGGTTCCTAATGTGGAACCTTGCATCGTGTACTCTGAGGGTGTTTTTGCTGGCAGCACTAATGTACGTTTTTGCTGGCAGCACTAATGTACGTTTTTGCTGGCAGCACTAATGTACGTTAAAAATAGACAATGCCTCAGACAGCCCTATCAAATAACCCCACCATGGGTTTGAATCCATGACCTCTGGCTTCACAGGCAGTGAAGTAACCAGTGGGCTACAGCTGCTAACAAACCCCTGGCTGGCTACAGGAAGAATGCATGGCACCACACAAACATTCTGCTGTGGTTACCAGGATAGGGTCAACCCACCCGTACCCAGGATGCACAGCACATGCAAATCAGCAGTCTACAGATGATCACAAGATGGGGTATGCACCCCACAGCACCGCAGCCTGGTAGGGGGTGCCGACGGTGTGTGTTAGTGGCACAGAGTAGCTACAGACCATCACAGTGTGTGGGTCCTGTGCTCACCCTGAGGGTGAGGTGGGGTGCCCAGCACCATTTTCGCAGCACCTGGCTTTGCTGCGATAGGCTATGCTGCAGGTCCCCATCAGTGCCAATGTGTGATAGGTAGTCCTTGCAAACATCCCTAGGATATGCCTGTGTCCATCTGTATTTCACATCTAGCCCTTGTGGACTATGATGCACCCAGAAAAGTGCATGCCCTGTGTGGGTGCCATGGTCACATGATTTAAGTGAAGGGGGGTGTTTGGACCCACAGGCGGATTACATACCACCACCCAACCCACCCTCTGGGGCTCAGGGTGGGTGACAGGATCTCCCACCAACAGATCCACATTCTACCCCCCTGCAATGGTGGCAGTAGAGGGGACCATCACCCCAGTCCTTCTGGGGAACAGACACCCTACAGGGCAGGCAATGCAGAGCTGTACACATCCATAGAGCAATAGCATACAGACAGTAGGCCTGGAAATGCACAGCTGCCCCCCACCACCACTATCTGACATTCTCCAGCAGCAAGCCTCCAGCCATTGCATGGTGTTCCAGCAAGACACATACTAGCTGCAGGCAGTCTGCTAGCTAGTCCATGGTCCTGGAGGAGATGCATGTACCCAGAACTGGGATGTCAGCATACACACCAAGCAGATTAGTCAGTGATTGGGCCCCAAAAGAGAACCCATAAATATCACATGAGGGAAATACTGTATAGCACTATGGGGGAACCTAGCCATGCCGTGGTCACTGCTCTGTCAGGGTGAGAGTGACCTCCCAGCAGAACCTGCTGTGGCCACCCTGTCCGTGCAGGTGGTGGCCAGCCACTACAATGTCTGAGCCATTGCCCTATGCTATGTACAGATGGATCCAGGCCAGGCCATCCTATCCTGGCTATTCCCACAGTACCTTGCTCCTCATTATGCACATTGGCAGGCCAATACTGGCAACAGTGCTAGCAGTGTGGGCTGTGGAGGGTGTTTGCAGCCACCACACACTGGATAGACAGACACACACTCCCCACACCTATGCCAGCATTGTGCAACTATAGAGGTGTTTGGCAGCCCTGGCCACCACACCAGTCCTGGGCAGAGTGCAGGCATGGCTATGGTAAGCTATACTGTTGGGGTCACTCCCCAGGGTGGTAAACACTGTCAGACCCCAGACCTGAAGCACACTCCACAGACATCAGAAAGGTTGCTATGATGCAGCTCAATCAGCAAATTGTGCTTAACTTAGGAAGTGCTATCTGACAGTAATCATAGCAACCTTTTGATAGCTGTGTACCGTATTCCCAGGTTTAGGGTGGCATTGCTAAGGTATGCAAGTGCTAGTATTGGGAGATGCACGCAGGGCCCAATGTCCTGCCTCTCCAGGAGGCATTGGATAATGGAGCCTGTGGGTGCGGGTGTGTCTGCCCCTGTTGGCTGCTGCTTTACGGCAGAGGTTCCCAACTCTAGTCCTAGTGTGCCAAACACTGTTCGGGTTTTCATGCTGTCCCTCATGAATATGCATGAGATACATCTGCATACCATGGGGGCGGCACATAGAAATGCAGCACAGGCATCTTTATTAGAGGCAGCATGGAACCTGAATGGTGTTTGGCCCTCCAGGACTGCATTTGGGAGACTCTGCTCTAGGTAATGCGCCTGTTTATGGTGTCTGTGCTCTGTAGGGTAAAATGTAGGTGTTTTGGGCATGTTTATTTCATCTGCAATAAAGGTTCTGTCTGTATTAGCATGTTTTAGTAGTGGGTAAAATATGGGGACTGGGTTGGCAGGAGCCATAGCTGTGACTTGAACCTGTAGCCTTCTGCTTCTGAATACACTGGCTGTGTGCACTGCACCACTGTGTTGCCACAGAGATAGTGTATTCCCTGGTGATACCATGACTGTTCGTCAGACAGGGCCTGTCTGTTGCAGTGCATGGCACCCACCTACACAGGGCTAGGCCACGGTCTGCTCTGGGCAGCTCCCACTGCCCCCTCCACCACCAGTAACCCTCTGCCACCATGCTGACATTCCCTTCTGCTGGTGGTGCTGGTGGAGCGCAGTCTCAGGCCATCCAGTGTGCGGGTAGGCGGCTGCCTATGGTGCAGGTTCTGGGGTAGGGGTGTCTGCATAGGTGTCCACGCTTCCCCTCAACACCGCCTGCCAATGTTCCGTGCCCTTGGGGGTAGCTGCTGGGTACTATTCCCTGTGACACTGTGGAAAACACAGTCGTGCCCATGTTGGGCCTTCAGCAGTTGCTGTCTGGCTGCTCTGCTGTTCCAGCATTCATATGGGCCATCTAGGCATCACCCTAGTCCGCACTGTGGCCCAGCTGCACCACAGCATGTGCCGCCTGCGGCCCTCTGTATCCCCTTTTCCGGCATCTGTCCAGTTGCCGTTCTGACATGCCCGCCCTGCTGTTGCCACACATGTGCATGCCATAGGACACCTGTCCAATGGAGAGGAAAACCCTGCACAGCGCAATTTCACTGTGGGCTCATTCACCTTGTATGGGGACGGAGCATAGACCCTTCCACGATTAATATCCTTTTTTTGGGGCTTTCTCGGTGTGGAGGGGTTGATATTTCCCATTAATATCACTATTGGCCAGCTTGGTTATGTTTTTTTTCCAGTTTGTTGAGGTCATTTTCAATGTTTAGGTGCCCTTTTGTTCTGTGCACATGTATCACACTTATCACTTGTTTTAGGTTTCCCTGCCTATGCTGCACATTGCTGACACTTAAATAGTTTCTCTCCCCTGACATGTGCATTTAACGGCAGGTTTTCAATCGCGTTAGGATTCAGCTCTTCAGATCAGCGCGTTAGTGTGAAAGGAGCCTCTCCCCACCCACACTCCGCCCATTGACCCCTTCTCTCCGCCCTCTCTCCACCTTCTGCGGTGTTTTAGCGCGCCACGGATCTTTACGATCGTTAAGTAATGTTAACGCACGTTAACGCTACTTAACGATCGTTAACGTTACATAACGTGTGTTATGTAACGTTAACGTAGTTTAGTAAACATGCCCCTATATGTCTGTCTGACCTGATTTCTTCTATCTGGTTGACTGAAGAGTCCTTGGGACTTCTGCCACTTATGCTGTTGATTACCAATACAAGCCTTTTGCCTGGTACAGCACCAAGCATATGGAAAACAGTCTTGCTTAAACCCATTTTGAAGGATCCCAAGGAGGTATAACCGATCTTAAAAACTATAGACCCATATCTAACCTTTCTTTTATCTCCAAGGTGAAGGAACGGTTGGTTTTTGCTCAACTTTCTGAACACCTGGAACAGGTTCATGTATTATATCCTAGACAATCAGAGTTCTGACGAAAGAATAGCACAGAAACCATTATGACAGCACTTTTAAATGAGATTTATAGAGCACGGGATCAGGTTAGAGCGGTTATTGCAATTTCACTGGACCTTTCAGCAGCTTTTGACCTAGTAGATCGCGATGTGTTGCTGACTCGGTTGTATGACTGTGGACTTTGAGGTGTAGTCCTCTCATGGTTTCATTCTTTCCTTCTAGATTGCTCCTTTAAGGTACACATCCAAGATTCATTGTCCTTCTCATATGCTTTTCCCTGTGGGGGTTCCTCAAGGCTTGACTTTATCACCCTCTCTTTTCAGTGTTTTCTTGGGCCCTCTTACCACACTTATTCAGAGCATGTTTTTTTTCTAGTTACATTTATGCGGATGATATTTTGTTACTGTTCCCTATCAACGAACTCTCATCAGATATTTTGCAGATCAATGTGTATCTAGACCCGGTTGCCTCTTGGCTGGACTGCAATTCACTAAAATTAAATCCATCTAAAACTACAGCAACATGGCTTACAAATTCATTACAGATCCCTGTAATAACCCCCAATATAACCAACATTAAAATACCTTGGGGTCATCCTAGACTCCCAGCTTTCATTATCACACCAGAATACTTAGCATCTTTGGTTGTGCTTTACGCCCCCGCCAGGGCACTATGATCGCTCCACGGTTTTCATCTTCACATTACTACTACTACTACTGAACATTTTAAATGTGCTACAAAACGTGCACAGCACTGCACAGACACATGTAAAAGACGGTCCCTGCTCATCAGAGCTTACAATCTAATTAAGACAAACAATACAATAGCTGTAGACACGGGATACATCTAGAGGGAATGATAAGGAAACACAAAGGAGATTAGGTGAGTCAACATCCAAAAGCGGCAGCGAGGAGGTGAGTTTTCAGCCTGGATTTGAAAAGGGCCAGAGAAGGCGCCTGACAAACAGACTCAAGTAGTTTGTTCCAGGCATAAGGAGCAGCAAGGTGAAAGGAGCAAAGTCTGGAGTTAGCAATAAAAGGGCACAGATAGAAGCGATTTGCCAGAAGAGCGGAGTTCCCGAGGAGGGGTGTATGGAGAAATGAGAGAGAAAAGGTAGTGAGAAACTGCAGAGTGAATGCACATATAGGTCAGCAGGAGAGGTTTGAATGGGATGCAGAAATGGATAGGGAGCCAATGAAGTGACTTGAGAAGAGGGGTAATATGGGCATGACGAGGCTGGCGGAAGATTAGCCGTGTAGCAGAGTGTTGAACAGATTGAAGGGGAGAGAGACAATTCAAAGGGAGACCAGCAAGGAGTAGGTTACAATAGTCCAGATGGGAGGTGACTAAGGAGTGGATAAGTGTCTCAGAAAGGAATGGGCAAATTTTGTGGATGTTGTAGAGAAAGAAACGGCAGGTTTTAGCTCTCAGTTTGTTATGTGTGGAGAAGGAGAGAGAGGAGTCAAAGATGACCCCAAGGTTGCGAGCTGAGGAGACAGGGAGGAGTAGAGAATTATCCACAGCGACTGAGAAAGCAGGAAGGGGCGAGGAGGGTTTAGGGGAAAAAATAAGAAGCTCAGTTTAGGCCATGTTCAATTTCAAGCAGTGGTGAGACATCCAAGCAGCAATGTCAGAAAGGCAGGCAGAGATCCTGGCCTGGATTGTCGCAGAGATTTCAGATGTACCATCATTGTCATTAATTATGAGACAATCAGAAAATCAGCTTTCTTTGCCACAGCTCCAGCCCTATGGAACTTGTTTCCAGCTAATTTACGTACAGAACTGAGCTTTTGACAGTTTAAAAAGACATTAAAGATGCACCTTTATGAGATAGTATTTTATTTATTTAACATGTCTTATATACTGCCTTTCATGATATCAAGGGGGTTTACATTGAACAGGGCATTATAACTTGGACCACAAGGAGTTATGATGCCCTGTTTCTAGGAGCACCTGTGGCACTAGAAACCCCAGTCCTTCTAGCCCAAGGTTGCTGTCCTCTAGTGGGATGTGAACTGCTGACTTTCTGGCCTGAGGTAACTTGCCCCAACCACTAGGCCACTCCTAGTGCTGTTGGTTGTCCTTGACCTGCAGTTCCTCCTTATGTTTGGCCCCAGCTCTACCCCCCATTTTCTTTCCCCTTATGAGTCTCTGGAGTTTCATTTGGGTGTCTTTTATTCATCCTTTTCCTGTCTATATAATGGCATTCTCCCTTTGCTTTTTATTTTGTGTTATGCTTTTATGTTTTAATTTATTTTCAATGTGATTTTACTCTATTGTGAACCACATAGTTTGTTTACAGATCTGCGGTATATCAAATAAAGTATAACCATAACCTATTGTTATGATATAGTCTGAACACAGGTATCACAGTGTCCCATTGGTTGTCCTCCTTCTACCAGGTCTCTGAGATGCTAATCATATCTAACCTTTCATTTAGTGCTATATATTCTAGCTCTCCCATCTTTTTTTTTAGATTTCTAGTATGGTTTATGGTTTAGGCATTTGATATACCACCCTTTACTTACGCATCAGAGTGGTTTACACGTATATACTAACAGGTACTTTTTTATTCCCTTGTCCCCAAAGGGCTCACAATCTAAGTGTACCTGAGGCAATGGAGGGTTAAGTGGCTTGCCCAAGGCCACAAGGAGCAGCCATGGGACTAGAGACCTCAGTCCCTCCGGCCTGAGGTTACTTGTCCCCATGTGGGAATTGAACCCCCGGCCCTCCGGCCTGAGGTAACCTGTCCCAACCACTGAGCCACTCCTCCCTCCTATTTTGCATACAGGCCTTTCAGAGGTTGTATTTTATTCATATTAATATCAGTTGATAGAGGTAATTTGGAATCTTTCAGCTCTGTACTTAAGGGCTTCTGGGTTACTTTTATCTCTGTTGGGATACCCTAACTTCCCTCTTTTGCTAGTATCTTTCAAGGATAGATCCTTCCAAAACATGCGCTCTTGGATCACTGTTGGCTTTCCCCTATTGTCTAGTTTAAAAGATGCTCTATCTCCTTTTTAAAGGTTAACGCCAGCAGTTTAATTCCATCCCAGTTAAGGTGGAGCCCAACCCGGGGTCACGTGATGATGGCTCTCTGAGCGGATGCCACAGCGCCAAGCTCTGCTTCAGCCCCCGAAAAATAAAAACAGCTAAAAAAAATGAACTATCTATTCCCAAACCCGATCTAACCCCACCGGAGTATTAGGGGAACCCTCACATGCCGCTGGAGAACCAGAAACCTCCCTGAAGAAGAGGATGCCGGCAAAGACTATAAAACCCGCAAAGGAGAAGGCCTTGGAACAAAAAATGGTGATGGACATACCTGCGCAAGTAGTAGCTTTAAATGTAGAAGCAGTACGGGAGCTTACCAGCAGTATCACGGCAGCCCTGGCAGACAAACTAGCCAGGCTGCAAAGCTCAGTAGATGATTTTAAAGGCTGCCTGGAAGCCTAAACAGTGCGCATACAACAAGTGGAGGAATGGGTAGAACATGAAGAGCAGAGTATGGAAACGCTACAGGTCAGCGTGAATGCCTTAGAACAGGTCAGGCAGCCACTGGAGGACAAAGCCAATGATTTGGAAAACCGCAGCCGGCGCAACGATATTAAGTTGATTGGCATGCTGGAGGACACCTCAGAGGAGGAGTTGTGGAATATTGTCGAGACCTGGCTGCCACAACAACTGGGCTTACAATTGCAGGGGCCAAAATGGTGGCGGAGTGAGTACATAAGTTTGGAGTGTGCAGACCAAATACAGATAAACCATGACCATTGATTGCACGGCGCTATATAGAGGAAAGTGAACCTTGGAATACAAGGGGTCAGTGCTACACTTCAATGATTACTCTGCAAAGGTCGCGGAAAGCCACAGAGCCATGGTCCCCTACTGCTCCAGCCTAGTGCAAAGGGACATCCATTTTGCCTTGCAGTTTCCTGCCCGAGTCAGGTTCACCTACGAAAACCCGACTAAACAGTGGTAATACTTCCTAAACTGGGAAGGGATCCCACACTGGTGGGGTCCTACCACCCCATATTGCTGTTAAACCAGGATGTGAAGCTGTTAGCGACTATGATGGCTCACCGCTTAGGCAGCTATCTGTCTCGGCTGGTACACCCTAACCAGGTGGGATTCATCCCAGGACGATATGTCTGTGCCACATATTAAGAGTCCTAATGGTCCTATATGCTGCGGAGAAAAGATCAGAGTCTTTGCTATGGTCAATGTGTCACAGAGAGCTCAAAACATGCTGCACATGAAGAGGAGGCCTCCCACGGTCACAGCAGTAACAGGAGCAGTATGACGGCAGGGACACAACTCCCACTGGCGCAATCAAAATGCTGGCTGGGATGGGAAACAAGTAGCAGGAAGTTTGTGTGAGGCGGAGGGAAAGAGAATGAGTGCATAGGGGAGGAAAGGAGAAGAGTGGGGAAGAATTCAAGGGTAAGGGGAGAGTGCAAGGGGGAGGGAAGGGGCTAGACAAGTAAGAATGCCCTGAAACATGCACCAAACCTCCACATCCTGACACATTGACACTTCCACACCCCAGCACACACTCCCCAACCCTATAAAACTCAACTCCCCAACACCTCTTCACAGACTTCACTCCCATAAGGCACCCTCACACATATACCTTGCACACACTTCCATATCTCACTTTTCTCCAGCCATCATCTCATCCCACCTTACCCCACCCCATCCCTAACTCGCCCTACTGTCCCCCACACACCTACCAGATACATACACTTTCCCTATAGACATACCATACCAGCAACAGACATAGACAGTTCACATTCACTACCACTTGCAACACACAGACCCCGTGTACTACTCTCACTCAGCCACCAACCACTGACACTCCATCAAGACACGCTTCTGAGTCCTCCACACTAACATACCTGAGTCTGGAAATGGAAGAAGGGGAAGCACTCCCTTGAGTCAGATTCCAAGTGTGCACTTTTTAGCTTGTTATTTCCATGAGGACCTGCGGAATTTGTCTATCTTAAATTTCGTTACTCAAAAATCTATTCTAACTTTGCCAAGCTTTCCAGAAGTGCTCAGTCCATTCCATGGTTTTACAAGTGTACAGTCTTGTATTTTACTTCACCAGGTGCTCTAGAGGCTCTGCCAGAGAAAGCCTACCTAACCTCTCTGTAACCTGCCTGTTTCTAGAACAAGAGGGGATCTTATGGCCTCTGACTCATTCCGCGTTCTCAGTGATGTAATGCTGGGAGGGTCCTTGATCTGATGATGTGAGTTGGAAGGAGGAAAGTAAATATGGAGCAAATTCACGAAGAGTGTAAAACCTTGCTGCCGATTCAAATCTGGAGTGTTGGCGCCACAGCCATTGCTCTACAGTGTGGTGCCTCTGGTCTCTGGCCTAGTACCTAGGAGAGGAAAGAGAAGAGGTGCATTCCTGTGTTCATTCAAAGAGGAAATCTGGCTCCTGGAAGATTGTGCCCCCAGACTATCTTGCAATGCTGCACACTGTCAAAAGGGACATACGGCCCGACAGGAGTTACACAAGATATTTTAAGATTTATTTTATTTTGCTTTTCATTTGTATAACAGAAGGCTTGCAAATGACGATAGCCACGTTTACTTACTATTGTCGTTTGGAAAGCTCAATGCACAGCTTCCTGTATTCTTTTAAGGGCATCAGCCAGCATTGTCTTGTAATCAGAGGCAACCTCATGGAGATCTGGGAGCAGCCCTCAAGAGTATGACAGATCCACTGCGTCAGGCAAATTTCTTGCCTTTTCAAAAGAAAATATGGATCTGATTCATATAAAGGATCTTGAGTCTAATATTCACTAATGACAATGTCAATAGTAAATGTATGAATATTGTGTTAGAAAAATGTCTTCAAATATGTTTTTTCCATTCCCAATTCCTAATCAATGAAATAATTTACTGTGTATTGATGTGTTGCAGAGGGAAGGGGGGGGGGGTTCAGAAATAAAAAAAGAATGCTTGTCTTTATTGCAAATACACTTCTGTAGCATGCACACCCTAGTTCATGTCCAGCACTGCTAGATGAATAGGTCAGTAACAGAGTTCCTCTCTCCTCCTTTTTAGGTTAAAAACTCTTGTTTTAACAGTTTCCCTCTTAAAATATCACTGTCACTAATGCATGTGAACCAGGCACGAGGATTATAGAAGTATCTTGCTTGTCAAAAGTTTGACTTTCACATTGTCTTTCCTTATTGTATTTTTCCAAAAGATTTTGTATCAGTTTCAGCTACTACCAAGTCAATATCACTGAGACGAGACAAGTTGGACTCTCTTTCCCCTTCACGCATCATCACTAAACATCTTGGCCTTATCATGCTTTTCCTCCATCTGGTGATTGAAGTTTAGTTTTCCATAACCGGACTAGCTGTATATGCACATTTAGCAAACCTGTTAGCTGTAAACTAAGCGAATGTGACATGAAAGACACGATGAGGTAAACATGGCATGAGCAGCTTTTATTTCCAACCCACTTGGCAAAAGAGTTTGTCCTCTTCTTGCCTGTGATTTCAGGCTTAACATGCCCCAAGAGGATTTATGTTCCCTTTCTGGCAATACTTCAAGTCCCTGTAGAACTCATCGGGAGTCGCATTTTCGCACAGCAGCTCTTTAATAGGCTCTGCAGGAGATTATAACATCCAAAAGCAAGCCCCAAAGGCATAGCTCCTGGAAGTAGATCCCAATGTTGTGACCACCACAAGTAAATCTCAAGATCACGTTCTCCTCTCTCTCCTTTGCTCTCTTCCTAGCACAATCGCGTCCGTGGTCAGCACGGACAACAAAATTCCTTACTTGTTCGTGCTTTATAGCAGGTCCAGGCTGGGACATCTGGCTGCTGCGCATGGCACGTCCAGGATACTGTGCGAAATATCTTTGAGCGGCTGCGCCTTGGCTCCGTCTTGGCCGCTCCCTGGAACGCCCTCCCTGGATTTGCCCATTTTGGAACGCTGCTATTTGTACATGCCGACCACGGGAACATCCAGTTTTGCCCACTTCTGAAATTGCATTTTCAACATCCTGCCCAGAAGCACTTCCACCTTGCTTTTTTCGGACGTCCAAACCAGATCCATCTCTTTCAAAATAACCCCCATAATGCACGCCTAAATAACAAAAATGTGAAACGAACATGAAAATATGCCTGCAAATTGGGAAAAATTCATTTTAAACAAGTATAAACCAAACATGTTTATGTCCATGCGCACCCCTAATTTGCATGTACTCTCCATTGCATGCAAATCTAGCTCATGAATAATCATCGCAGATATCCTGAAAACCTGACTGCCTGGGATCCCCGAGGATAGATGTGGGAACCAGTGTTCTAAAAGGAAAAGTGGTCCCTGCTTCAGTGAGAGGGCTGCCGCTACTGCCACTCTGATAATTGGGCTATGGGAATAAAAATGGGGGAATACCCAGGTAGGTGTAACGAAGGCTAATGGAGTCTTTAGTCCCAGTTAAGGCAGGTTCTGATTGAGCAGCTGGAAGCTGCTGACAACAGCAACAGAGGTGATTTATTGCCAACTACATCCTGCAAAGTGTTTCTGGAATGTACTGTGGATGTTGTTGCATCATTCGTCTTGCAGTTCAAGGTTTCGCCTCCCGCCTGTGGCTTTGGAGAAGAGAAATGGCCATGGTCTACAGCAGCGCTTCTCAGTCCTTTCCTGAAGACACACCTAGCCAGCTGAGTTATTGGGATTACCACAGTGGAAATGCATGAGGTAAGTCTGCATTGTATGCAAATCTCTCTCATGCATATTCACTATGGTAATTCACTAAACCTGTCTGGCTAGGTGTGGCACCAGGAGAGGATTTAGAAGCACTGGCCTGCAGTCAGATCCGATATACAGTATATGCAGTGAAGTCACCAGAGGAAAATCTTTATGCCCAAAAGAAACATGGAACATGTCAACAGAAAAGGATCTCTTCTTTCACCTAGAGTGCAGACGTGCGCCTGCCCATTGTGCCGCCAAAGGACTTCCTCCAAAAACGAAAAAGAAAAGGTGAGAGAAAATGCAAAAAATCTGCAAAATTTGCAGTTATATTGCAGCAGCTTGTTTCCAATGGATCTGTTTTGTGGAACCTCTCAAAAGGAGGAATGTAATAGCAACAAACAGTATAATTACGTTCCATTTCAAGTTGGAAATAATTTACCTTGTCCCCGTTCTTGTAAACCAAAAGGTCAAAAGCCTTTCTAAACTCTTTGCTGCTCTTTGTGTCTTGAATTCACATAATTCCTGGTCTGTCGGAGAACATGGTTCATAATTCCTCTTATGCCATTCATTTCGGTCTTCCGTGATTTGAGCCTATTGCAGCAAAGTGTAGTGAAAACAATACCTTATTCTTCAACTAATGGTCTTAATGGATAGATCGAAACGAGGAAAGAAATGCCCCAGTGCTTAAGGAGCACATCTGAACTGAAGAGAGAATTCCAGTATTTGTTACTGAGTTCTGAGATAATGTGACAATCTAAGATGTTAACAAAAGCAGCCCTTGTAATAATGACTCCAAGTAATTGGTGTGAAAGTGGAGAAGAAAGAAGGAAGTCCGCATCGGGGGGGTCAGAGAGCAGAGGAGTAAACAGTCCTGCGGCACTGAAGCTTGAAAGTAAGTGCTATGGGGCTGTTTGCGGCAATGGTGCGGCTGTTGGTCGCGGAGAGGGACAGCAGTGCTGCAGTGGATGTCACAAGGGGGTGGGGGGGACAAGAGATGAGGTTTGTGTAGGGCGCCTCATCTCCTGGCTGCTGCTGCAAGTCCTGGAGAAGGGTGGCAACAGTGGCAATGGGGCAGGGGTGGGAGCACTGTTCCCTCTAAGCTGTGCGCGTGTGCGCGCGCACACACCTCGCCGAGCAAGCGCACATACTTTACAACAGAGCGCACAAAAATTACGGTTCTGATTCTGATAGAAAACAACACAGATGTCTTAAAATTTAAAAGTTGTGATTGTAATTACTAGAAATTTACCGCTTCATTTAGTAATCGTCTATTTTCATTTAATTTGATTAAAATCAATGTGATGTACATACTGTATTCTGGCGTGTAGTCAAATTTTAAAGTATATAACTCCGAGTGTCGTTATGTGGCGCACAAAAATTTTACCTTCCTTCAAAAGCTGATATTTTATGCGCACACAACCTACAGAAAATTAGAGGGAACATTGGGTGGGAGCAAAGGGGCGCGAGAAATGAGGGCACCTCGTATCCTTGCGCTGGTTCTGTTAGCACCCCACCCATCCACTAATCCTCTCATCCATCTAACTACCTCACTATTCACTACCCTACTTCCCACCCACCTAATTACCCCCATTCACTCACTAACCTGTACCCACCAACTAACTACCTCAGTACACTCACTGTCAGCGAATGAGTGGGTGGAGAGTAGGCTAGTGGATGGATGGATGTAGCTGCGTAGGTGGGAAGAGTGAGTAAGGTGGCGGGTTGGGGAAGAGTGGATGGGGTAGTGCTGAGGACTAGTTGGGTGGGGTAATTAGTGTATAAGTGGGTAGTGTAGTTAAGTGATGGAAAAGTAGTTAGTGGGTGGGGACTAGTTAGGTAATTGGGGGGGTCCTGGGGCAAAGTCTCTCTGATTCAGTGGTCCTGGTGCAGGGTCCATTTGACTAAGGATCCCCAACTCAGCTACCTTGGTGCGTAACCCTTTTTTTTAGGATTGTAAATACACATCCAGAAAGGGCCCAATGTACACGTGAATGTCCTTAGAATGTGCAAGTTTTGAAGGGGCATACTGGACGCATGACCTGGGCAGGACACAAATCTAGATGTATATTCCCCAATTCATATCGGGAATGCATGTGTAAGGCCAAAATTCTCCACATTCGAATTTACAACTGCTCCCTAGCATATGTAGTTTTAAACACATGTGCGTTTCGGCCAGCCCTTGCATTATCCTTCTTAACCTCCCCTAGTTTGTTTCCCCTCTAAACTGAATCGCGTAAAAGACAGCGCCCTCTGTAGGTAACTAGCAGCATCTACATGCTAAGGTTTGTGAAATGGCTCAACGCACATGAAGTGCATGACCTTTACATGCATTAAGTTGCCGAGTTTCCTCCACTCATTTTTCCCACATGGAAGTTTGTTAAAGGGCTCCTCCCACTACACGTGGATATAAATCCATGTATGTTCCTGCACTTCCTCCTATGTATTTTAGAAACAGCTTCACGTTTAGCAGAGCTGTTTCGAAAATACCATTGAAACCAAGTATGTCCCGATCTCAACATCTCAATTTCATTCTCCACGTGCTATCTGAGATATGTCTTCACACTCCTGGGTCAGTTGTGGAGTAAATTTAACTCACATTTCTGAGATTAGCGATAGTCTACGGTACTGTGACAGCATGGTCTCCGAACCTGAGGTTCTCAAATATAGTGATTCTCTGCAAATCCAAGAGATCCAAGGATTAAATCCTTGCAAACCAGGAACTCCAGGCCTGGGACCACATTGCTACAGCAGCATAGACTAACATTAGCCCAGAATGAATTAACTTTACCCCACTTCTGAATCAGGCATTAAAAAGCACAATTAAGCCTTCAGAACCATGGCACAAGTCTGCTTTGAGAAGCAATAACCAATCCCTTTATTTAAATAGGATTTGCATAGAGCTGCACTAAGTTTAGCACAGATTTTTACTCACATTTTAACCCTCCTTTTAGCGAGTTAAAAACCTTGGACCTGAAATTCAAACCTTGGACCTGCTAAGCAGATACACCCCACTGAGCCCAGTATTATTCATGGTACTATGCAGACAGTGCCACTAAATATCCCCTCTGACTGCTGTGGCACTATCCGGATAATTCTGGGACAGTCTATGGGCAGGGTGAGGGCGGTGAAAAAGGCTTATCCAGTTTGAGGCAATTTTCAGTCCACTAACCAGATAAGCGGCTGCATAAAATGAGGCCAAAAAAGGAGGCCTAATTTCATGCAGTCGGGCTATCTGGATAGTGGCTGAATATTGACTCTGGTTAGCTAGTGGTAGTCACTGCTGAAATTGGATATTCAGCAGAGGCCGCTGCCCTTTTTGGCCTATCTTCTGCTTTTGACACTGTTGATCATCACCTTCTTCTCGATACCTAGATTTTCATTGGATTTTGGGACTGTTCTGTCTTGGTTTTCTTCTTTTGTCTCCCATTGCTCTGATGGATCCTCTTCCCCTGCTATCCCACTTTCAGTCGGTTACCTCAGGGCTCTGTCTTGAGACCTCTTCTCTCCCTACACTCATTCTCTTGATGCCCTGATCTCCTCCCATGATCTTCAGTAGCATCTTTATGCTGATGACTCTCAAATTTACATCTCTATCCCAGAAATCATTCCAGGCATCCAGGCCCAGATCTCAGCCTGCTTCTCTGACAGTGCTACCTGGATGTCCCGCCACCGTCTGAAACTCAATATGGCTGATCGAGCTTCTTATCCTTCCCTCTAAAGCCCCACTTCCTGCATTCTCTATTTCTGTGGATAACAATGACATCCTCCCTCTCTCCTTTCTTGCAATTTTAGGGTCATATTTGACTCTTTTCTCTCTTTTTCTGCATATATCCACATATAGCTAAAACCTGCCATTTCTTTTTCTATGACATCAGCAAAATTCATCTCTTCCTCTTAGAACACACTACCAAGACCTTATCCACTCTCTCATAGGTGTCAGAAAGAGGGGGGGGGGGGGCCACAGGGCAGGGCCGGCCTGTCCATTGAGCAAGAATGTTTTTTACACAGGGCCGGCGGGTTTAACAGAGCCGCGAAAGGGAAACTCTTCCTTCGCGGCTCTGAAAACGGCATGGAGAGGGACTGAAGCAGGGAGGGAGGGCTCTGCCAGGCAGGGGGGGCCCCCGCAGGTCACTCAATGCTGCTGCCGCAGCGGCAGTAGCCAGCTTTTTTTTTATTTTAAATTTTCCCTGGGCTGTTGGGGGGGGGAGGGGGTTAGGACTGGAAATGGGCTGATGGGGGGAGGGGGGGAGGGGGTTTGGACTTGAGGTGGGCTGATGGGGTTAGGCCTGGTAATGGGCTGTGGGCTGATGGCGGGGATAGGACTGGTAATGGGGGGCTTAGTCTGGAAATGGGGTGATGGGGGTTAGGACTGGTAATGGGCTATGGGGGTGCTAAGACTGGAAATGGGCTGATGGGGTTAGGTCTGGAAGTGGGCTGATGGGGGGTTAGATCATGGGGGGGGGGCTAGGACTGGTAATGGGTTGGGGGGTTGCTAGGACTGGAAATGGGCTGAGTGGAAGGGGAGGCTTGAACTGCAAATAACTGATGGGGATGGGTGCTTGGAATGGAAATGGGCTTAGGGGAAGGGGGGGGCTTGAACTGCAAATAGCTGATGGGGAGGAGGGCTTGGAATGGAAATGGGCTGTGAGGGGAGGGAGGTAGGACAGGAACTGGGCTGATGGAGGGGCTAGGATAGGACTGGAAATTGGGTGTTGGGGGGAGCTAAGATTGGAAATGGGCTGTGGTGGGGGCTTGGATTGAAATGGACTCATGGAGGGGCTAGAACTGGAAGTAGGCTCATGGGGGGCTTGGATTGGGAATGGGCTGAGTGGAGGGGAGCTAGGATTTGACATGGGCTAATGGTGGGGCTAGCAAAGGACTAGAAATGGGCTGATGGGGGGCTAGGATTGGAAATGAGCTGATGGAGGGACTCAGATAGGACTGGAAATGGATGGGGGAGCAAGGACTGGAAATAGGCTGATGGTGCGGCTAGGATAGGATTGGAAATGGGCTGATGGGGGGCTAGAAGGGAGCGGATGCTGGGTGGGGCTGGAACTAGAAGGGAGCTGATGTTGGGGAGGATTAGAATGGGATGGGGCTCGGAGAGTGAAATGGAGAGGGGAAAATATTTTGTGTGGGAGGGAAGAAAAATCTACAATTGGCCGGGTACTGGGAGAGTAAGTGGGGATTGAGGATGGAGGGGTAAAATTTGAGTGGATGAAATAGGAATGAGGAAAGAGCAAAAGGAGAAAGATTAGTATGTTAAAGCAGATGTAGAGAGAGAATGAAAAAAAACGAAGAGAGAAGAAAGGACAAATGGACAGCAGACGATGGAGAGTTAGCAGAAGACACAAAGAAACCAGAAGAAAGTGGCTGGAGCAATTGCAACTGAAAAAAATGCACAAAAGGTAGAAAGATATCTCTTTATTTTGAATTTATTAACTGGAATATGTCAGCTCTGGGAAATGTGCACTATTAATGTCTGCGCTTTGTTTAGTACAAGAGGAAATTAATTTATAGTTTTCTTTCTACAGTGTTTTTGTACATTCCAAGTTTGGCTTTTGGGGTTCCCAGTTTAATTATTGTCTTCCTGTTTCTAAATTGTGATTCCTTGTTTGGTGATGGTCTATGTTCTGCATGCGTAACTGAGCTGAGGTATTCTGTTTATGTAATTCCTTTTTGACATTGCCACTTGTTCTCTTTCCCCAATAGGTCATGTATTGTTATTCTCTGAAATGTATTGGTTTGATATTTGCAGTGTTGCCTTTTGATAGGTAGGGTATGGTGCTTTGTGAGTCCTGGTAATGCTGTCAGGATACGGCGGGTTTGCTATGGGTTCTAAATGGGCAGCGTTTGTAGTAGTTCCTAATGTGCCTGGCGGTTGGCACTGGATTATAGTAATATAGAATTCTTTTAGTCTTTCTTTATCCATACACTCATTAAGAGGCATGTTTACTAAACGTTAGTGTATGGTGGCATTATGCAAACGTTTATGCAAATGAGGCCCCTTATGAAAAATGAGGCCCCGCACCCCCCTTAGGCCGCCCCTGCCACAGGGGTCCTGGCCCCACCAAAACTTTGCAGCTGCCAATCGGGCATCCCCTACTTCGGCCTGCAGGGATCTGATCTCCTGAAGGCAGAAGTAGGGGAAGGCCGGCGATTGAGACCCAGCAAGCAGCAGACTGCCCGCAGGGATCCCATCCCCCATGGACAGAAGGGCGCTGCGATCGTGGCACAGATCCCTCCTGTCTGCCTGCAGGAGATCGGATCCCTTTGGGCAGGCAGTAGGGGAAGGCTGCGATCGCAACTGCATGGCATTCGGCTGGCCCAGGGGTGGAGCTTACCACCTCCCCATGGAATAAAGCGTTCCGACACCTCTGCACTCTCTCATCACCTTCCATCTAGACTATTGTAACTTATTCCTCACTGGTCTCTCATTGAACCATCTCTCTCCCCTTCAATCTCTTCAAACCTCATCTGCACAGTTAATCTTCTGCCAGTACCGCTGTGCTCATGTAACCCCTCTTCTCAGGTCACTTCGTTGGCTTCCCAGCTGTTTCCACATCCAGTTCAAACTTCTCCTACTGACCTACAAGTGCCTTCATTCTGCAGCTCCTCACTACTTCTCCTCTCTTATCTCGCCCTACACCCCTCCTGGGGAATCCGCTCCTCTGGTAGATCCCTTTTATCTGTGCCCATCTCTGCCACTGCCAATTCCAGACTTTGTTCATTCCACTTTGCTGCACCATATGCCTGGAATAGATTACCTAATACATCAGGCTCCATCTCTAATTCTATTCAAATCCGAGCTAAAAACTCACAGTATCTTCATGGCTGCTTTTGAATCCTGACCCCTCTTTCTGTTGTCTATGCCCTTAAGAATTCCTTAGTCTCGAAGATGGTACCTAAGAAGGACGCTTGTTGACTTTTCTCCAAGGGAGCTTCTACCTGTGCCTTTTTCCTTTTTGTGAATTCTGGTTCTGTTACATGCCACAGTCTGGCCATAAGCAGAAGGTGAAGTTTCTGATGGCGTAGACCTAGCGGGGTGAGAAGCCAACAGGAAGCTGGCCCATGGACACTTTCATGTGACCTGCTCTGAGGGGTGGTGTTACTCTGGGAAGCCTGCTTGGCATGGAAGGGGTGGAAGGAAGTCCTCAGACTGCCATTGGGCTTGATGTTTCCCTTAGCCTGGAATGTTACATTCCCCTGGATCAGCCAGCAATTAAAATTCTACAGGACAGCTCGGAGGTGAGCATGTGAGGAATCATGGGACCTGCCTCTGAGCTGGACGTGCAACGGCTCTGCCCGGATCTGGAAACTGGGAGAATGGGTCAGCGGCTATGTATTCCAGAGTGGAGGAGGCCTCAGAGGAGGAATGTCTGAGTGTCCAGCAGTTGGATCTGCTTTCTTTACTTCCTTCGGTTCTGGGGATCGTTGACAAGGGACAAATACCTATGAAGGGTCCTGCAGTCAAGTTGGTGAGAACTATGACTTTTACCATGGAGAGTTTATGGGAGGAATTTTCAGTAATGGATTCATAAATTTCTTTACAATTTCAGGCTATCTCTCAACAGTTGCAATCATTTGGGCAGCAGTTGGTAACTCAGGAAACTTGTCAGGCCACAGTGAACTCCAAGGTCGCCTCTCTTGAAGGTCGCTTAGATTGAGTAAAAGAGATTAACCAAACTTTTGTGAGAGATTCTGAGGTCACTCATAGGAAGTTGGAGTTTTTAGAGAATTCAGCTAGAAGTCGAAACCTGCAAGTTTTTAATTTTCCTAAGGTGCCGTCTCTATCGGTCCTAGAACTGTTTAAAAAGTATCTGACTTCTGTATTAAAGGTTTCGGCTGAATCCTTGCCACCTATTTCTAAGGCTTTCTATCTGCCTATTGCTAGGGCTAGGGCTTTGGACAACCTGGAGCAATCTTCAGCCTTGTTCTGCGATAGTCTTGATTTAACTGCATATTTGGAAAAATCTGCCTTTGATTTTGTTTGATAATTTATGTATGTTATTGAATTTGTGTTTTACTTTTACCTTTTGTTATTTTACCTTTTGTTACTTTTACCTTTTGTTATTTGTTATTTTGGATTCTGTTTGTTAATTTCTTTTATTCTTTCTTTTTGTATATTCTTTTTATTCAATTTTAATTTGTAAACCACTCTGGTGTTATTATAGAGAGTGGTATATCAAGTTTTAAATAAACTATAAACTATGGACCAAAATTCAGTTAGGATGGCTAGGCGTGAGTACAGCGCCTAGCCATCATTGCCGTCCTCCTACCCCAGATATTCAATTCTGGGGTCATATGCGGCCCTGGAATTGAATATTCAGGGTCACTGCACATGCCCAGAAGCTGCAGAGGCTAACAGAGTAGAGGCGATATTGCACTGTTACCTGATTAGCTTCTACGGGTAAAGATAGGCCAGCACCTATCTTTTACCCCTAGAAGCTAAGCAGGTAGTGGTGCAATACCACCGCTATCTGGTTAGCCTCTTGCCACCCACAAGACGACCTGGAACGCCCAGGATGCGCCCCGATGTTAGGGGAGAAGATCAGGGATATTTAGCAGCACTGTGTTAGTGCCATCGAATATCCTGTTGAGCAGCATTTACACCGTTTTTTAGGGTTGTAAATCATGTAAATGCCTTTCGAATACTGGGCCCCATTACTAACTAGTTAGCACCGGCCCATCCACTAGGTGGACCAGGCAGCTGCCTAGGGCAGTAAACCCTGGTAGGCAGCATAGAATGATTTTTTAAAGCACCAGCTTGGTGCTGCCGCTTTGGTGCCTGCAGCAGGCCATGCGCTTCAGCACCTGTGGCGTGAAAACGATGTCCTGACACTCCTGCCTCCCTCCGATGGAACTTCCTGTTGGAGGGGAGCAGGAGCGGCAGGCCGTGAGTGTGAGCGTGGGCACTGAAGATCATAGCCTGCTGGGTGCCAAAGCAGTAGCACAAATCCAGCACTTTCAAATCAAGGGAAGGGTTGTGCCACTAGCTCTCGAGAAGATGGCTTTGGGCGGCACGGCGGGAGGAGAGGGGTGGCATGGAGGGGGTTCCTGCTTGGGGCAGCAGAAACCTTTGAGCCAGCCCTGCTATTAGTGTCATATAAATGATAAGTAATAGTAGTAATAGCTGATTTCATTGGCAGAGGATAGTGCCTTAAAAATTCTGACCGCCATGGGCTGACTATTGGGCCTCTTGTGAGTAAAGTTTAACTTGCAAAAAGATGCATTAAAACTTGAGTAAACAGGGGCACTAAGCTTAGCAGACTTTGCTACATTGGCCTGTGAGTCAGATTCCGGCACGCACCCTGCGACTACAGGCTTTCAGTTAGTTCAGCTGTGCTTCCAGGGAAGCTTGCAGAGCCTGAACTGGTTTTCCCAGTGGTTGGTAACAGATACTCGTGCTTCAGGGATGACTGGAAAAATTTGCTTGCACAAACACTGAACAATACTCAAGTCATCAGATCTGTATCTGAAGACAGAAGCTGAGAATTGAATGTTATCGAAACAATCTTGCCAAGACCTTGCAGTTCCGAGTTATGTTTCTCTTAACAGAAATGCAAATTGCAGTAGAGAGCTTCACCATCTGATTGTATTAAAATAATAAATGTTATTTAATACTGCAATGTCAGTGGAAAGCCTTTAATAGTGGAAGCACAGAGCACTTAAAGTCCTGGTTTGATTCCTTTGTCATTTGTGTAACCTTGTGGATGTAAGTTTCTTTGGGGGAGGGGTGCTACAACCATCTGTATGGGGTCTTCCTATGTAAACAATAAGGGGGTCATTCTGAGGCACATCCATCCCCACTATTTGTGCCATTTCCCGGGCCCGACTACTTTCCCTACGTGTTGCTCAGGGCCAGCGACTTACATGGGGAACTTATTCCACCTTGGAGGTGGAATAAGTTCTCCTACTCATTGGGGAACAGTGGGCCCAGGGTGCAGATGTGGCGGCGGGGGGGAGGAGGGGGCCGAGGATATTCCCCGCAGCCCGACCCTGGCCTTAAGAGGCCAGATTGAGGACCAGGCTGCGGGGAATTCACTTTTAAAGCCAGCGGCTGAGGATTGCTGCTCTTCAATGGCGCCGCGGTGCCATGGCAACTGGACGCCATGGTGCCGTGGCGCCATTGACGAGTACTGACTGAGTTAGCCGGGGAAAGCCTGTACATGCAGGCCAGATGGCATCGAGGTCCTGGCCTGCATGTACAGGCCTGTTTGCGATCTGATCTCGTGGGACTAGACGTGCCCTGCGGGATCAGAATCGCAACTCCCTCTGTGCATCCGGTTACAGGCCTGGATGTATAGAATGGAATCGGACCTTAAAGGGTTATTTTTGAAGCCCTATTCATTCTTTGGACATCTGAAAATGGGCATAGAGATGTCTCCAGAGGCATTTTAGAAGCTGGATCTGTAGACATCCAAATCTAAACAGGACCATAGTGGAGGCGTTGCCGGGGCATTCCTAAGACCCTAGACATCACCACCTAATCTCAGAAACGTCCTGGAAGTCTGCAGTCGCACCTGAGGTTATACTTGCCCGAGGCGTGAATTGGTATTGGGAAAGTGCTTGGTTTGGCAGTCTACCATCTCCAGTGCTCTGCACAATCACAGTGATAGCAGCAGTGGGATTTGAACCTTGGCCCTAACCCACTGCTCCATTAGGCTGTTCCTAGATGTCTATGGTTTATAATATTATTCTGGGGATGACTGTGTAGGTGCCCCTGCAGACATCTATACATTTGTGAAATCGTGCCTGAACGTGGATGTGTCTGCTTTTTTCATCAGATGTTCTGGCTTAGATATCCCAGACTGCATTTGGACGTCATTTGTAAAATCCCACTTCACGTGTTTTTAGTATAGTGCATGGTGTGATCTCAGCTTCCGTTATGTTAAATAAAAGTGTGAAGCACTGATACATCCTCCAGTATCACCCCTATAGGTGCACCATGAAAGAAAACAGAAATCCTTTTGAAAACAGTTATTTTTTAAATCTCGATCTTGATTTGTTCAGGGTTAGGAATAAAACGTTGATTTACAGAGTACTCTGGAAGGCATGCTCTTCCAACCCCGTCCTATTAGAGCTTACTGCTATGCTGTGATTAAACTACAGAATCAGTGGCTCTTTATATGCACTTGCAGCACACTGACAAAATGTTCTCCCTTCCTCAATTCCAGAGAATCCAATTGAATGAGTTCCTGCTTGAAAGTGAAATGATCTTGTGGATAGCACATTTGCTTGTGATTTAGGAGCACTGGACGTTTCTACGTTTCACCCTGGAAGATCACCATGATCACTTTGGAGTTCTTCTCTTTGCATTTTTGTCAGCTCCCAGAGTAGTCCCATGAAGGCACATTTTAGAAAGGACGTCTGGCTGCAAAATGGGATGTTCAAGTCAAAACGTCTGATATACAGTGGGAGGGGCAGCTGAGAAGTGGTCATGTGTAAGCGCCTTGTAAAATCAGCCTTTCTTCACCCTGAAAGATACATGACTGCTGCGGCATAATAGCAGAACCGGGGACACACAGAGTTATGAGCTAGCCATGTGCAAGACGTTTCTGCATTTAGAAACTAGAACATGTCGTGTAGGCGAGTCCACAGAGTAGCAGACCCCTTCCTATCGCAGAACACAACCATGGATCTTTCTTCCTTGCATGGCCCAGCCTGCCATTTTGCAAAGCGGGATGTGTTGAAGTATGGGAGCCTGGAGAAATGCTCGTTCTACATACTGCAAGTATCTTTGAAGAAGTGAAAGGTATTGGAGGAGTGCACAGGCATTTTCCTTTTCATTGTACTGCTGAAATGAGCATCTTTAGTAATCCTGTTGGTGCCGTGGAGCAGTATGGCCATAGACAAGCATGGGCATTGTAGGGAAGCTGATCTCTGCTCTGCCCTACCTGTTCCTTAGGAGATTTGGGATATCATTACCTCCAGGAGATAGTCCACCAGAAGACCCTGCCAGTTTAAATAGGTTCATTAAGTGGTGCAACACCGATCTTCAAGATCTCTTCTGGTGCCAAGTCCTGGCCTTGTTGAGGTACCTGTTCCCTCTCTTCAAAGCGGGACTAAAGACCAGCTCAATATGAGTCCATGAACAAGTTGACAATAAACTAGTCTCCTCCCTTACTTTCTCTCTAGAACAGTTTCCCCTCTTCTTTATGGTCTGACTCCTCTTATAGGAAGTTCAGAGCTGTTTTGAAAACACGTCTGTTTCATTTAGCATTTCAGTCAGTGACCGTCACTGGTCTGACATGCATATGAATGTCCATTATCCAGCTTCAGTATCCCTTACCTATCTATCCACCCATCAGACTGAAACAGTGTGATGCAGACAAGCAGTAGCAGAAGTTGAGAAGATTTGGGACAAGCATTGAGGATACATAATTGTGAAGGAATAAAGGGGATCCTGAGTTGAGCTGTAGTCCATGGCACTGACAAAGGAAGCAGGTTGAGTGGGTTACATGGTCCATATAGTTCTTGTATGCTATCACATTCTCTGTTTCTAGCTGAAGTCATAGCTTATGGGGGTCATTCACGAATGCGGGTTATGAGACGTGCAGCCTCGCAAGCCATCTGCACCTGATTCCCCCTTCAGCTCTCCCTGTATGTCCTGGGCATCTGGACAGAGAGAGCCAGTGGGAGGCGGGAGGGGGTGGGAATGGGGTGGAGTGGGGGGTGGGCCAGCCTGGCAGCACATACAGGGCCGATTCATGTCACGGCCCTGTACGATTGGCCATGAGGATCCACCCCCAGGGCCAAGTGCAGGGGGGATCCCTGCTGCTCAATCCAGGCTGCGGCAGGCCAGCCGTGGTTCAGGTGGTGGAGAAATAGGGGGCTGGAGCTGCAGATATCAGGGGCGCCTGCGGGGAGGACATCCCCGCAGGTGGAAGGGGCATGCCGGGCTAACCTTGGGCCCGATTCTGGCTCCTGCAGGAACATTTTGTTTCCGTGGACCAGAATGGGGTCCACACAGCCCCATCTTTATCAGGGACATCTAGACAGCCCAGACGTCCCCCTCTGTGAATCGGGTTCCACATTTTATAAGATTTGAAGTCTTATGCCTTCCTGTATAAAATGTAGGACCAGCTCAAGGGTTCTGCCTTTCTAAGCAAGCCCCGCTATGCCACCCATATCCTCCTGCTGTGCCACCCTTCCCTCCTGCCCTGCATCTATCATCTCACTTTGGGGGGGGGCAGGAACAGGAGCGGTGGTGGCACTATGACCCTTCTACGGTTTTTGAAAATAGTGGCTTTGTGCTGTGGATTTGGTGCCTGCGGCAGGCCACGCAGCATCTGTGGTAGGCCTTAAAGCCCCAGTGCCCATGCACACACTTGTGGCCTGCCACTCCTGCCCCCTCTGACAGGAAGTTTCCTTGAAGGGGGCAGGAATGGCAGGTCATGAGTGCCTGCCGTGGATGCCAAAGACATGGCCTGCCACAGGTACCAAAGTCTACCACCAAACCAAAAAATCCCAAGGGGCTGAAGGAAAGGTCTAGCTCTAGCCCATAAAATACAATCAAAAGAGACCAATTCACATAGGTGTTCACACTGGCAGCACTAAATATAAGTACAATTTTTGTCGGACTGATGTCTGTGTGAGGACTAAACCTCTACCTCAGACTGAGTCCATTTTAATTGATTTGTGCAGTAAATTTAAAACATAAAGAAAGAAATACTTATCTTATTAATTTATCAGATCGAATGTCAAAAGTATGTCCACGTCTGCTGAGAGAAAGAAAACAAAAGAGTACGACACAGCACTGCGTTTCGGGCCTGTAATGCTTCAAAAGATCCTGCATCAGGCAAACTTCCCCATAAGATTCAAAACAGTGTAGAAAAGCAAAAAACAAGCCAGTGGGATACATTTTAAAATAGACCGGTGTCTGAAATCTCACCCTCAGATTGGATAATGGCCGAGCCAATGGGAAGGCGAAAGCAACAATGCAGACGCCTAACCAATGCTCATTCACAAAAGGCTACGCCAATCAAGTTCCAGATTCCAATGTGGCGACACAAAGCTTCCACTTTCAAAAATCATGCCGTCACCCACCAGGTCTGCTGCCTTTGGTAGCCGCGTAGTCTGTCCAGTGGCCAGACTGGCCCTGATAGGATCTCATAACCTTGTGCTATATATTTTAAAAGCGTAAAATAGTAAATGATGAGAGAAAAAAGTTGACCCATCCAGTCTGCTCAATTGTTTTGGTCTGCTTTCTGAAGGCTATATCCCAGTTGACTGCTTGAAGAATATTGCTTATTATCCAAGCGAACTGTTGTTGTTTTCTGAATGCACCCAATCCAACACTCATTTCACATTACCCCTTCTCACTCCCAAGCCTGGCAACAATCCAAGTAGCCACCCAATATGGATGGGGAAAGGAGTATTTTAGAAAGTAGAGGAAGAAACAGAGAGACAAAGAGGCTACATGTTTTATTTATTTTATTTATTTATTTATTTATTTATTTAACACTCATTTCTATACCGCATCTTCCAGAGATCAGTTGCGGTGTACAAACAACAACATTTAACAAAGCTAAGTTTGTTTTACATAGAACATCTTAATTTTACATAGAACATCTTAACATATCAAAAATAAACAAGGTGAGTTTTTGAACTGGGACCGTGTAAAAACAGTTAACTAACAAAGTGGAGTATCTATATACGTAAGACAGTACATAACTGATACAACTATATACATGCGTAGGTATTAGGGCATAAGAGATAGGATCGTCAATTCGTTAGAGCTGAGTGTTGTCCGTTTAGGTGGGGGGTTTGTGCTTTAAGTGGTCATTTACCTGATTATCCTTTGTCTATGTTGAATGCAAGGTTTTCCATGGTATTGTAGTGTTTAGTGAATAGATAAGTTTTAATTTTTGCGGAATTCCAAGATCTCTGTTAGTGAACGTAGATCCTCTGGTAGGGAATTCCAGATAGTTGGGGCTATGTGTGAAAAGGCTCTGTTGTTGGTCAATTTATGTGCTTTTATGAAGTCCTTCGGGGTCTTTAGTTTATTTAACTGTTCTTTTCTATTAGTAGGCTTAGGTGTTTCTTTGCATATTAGATTACATAGGGTAATCGGCGCCATGTCGTTTAATGCTTTAAATGAGGTTATTATTGTTTTGTATATTATCCTGCTTTGTATTGGTAACCAGTGAAGTGATGCAAGTATAGGTGTTATGTGTTGGAGAGAGTTTATTTTTAGTATAATTCTAGCTGTTGCATTTTGGGCTAATTGAATTCTTTTAATGTTCTGTTTTGAAATGCCTATAAGTATTAGGTTGGCGAAATCAAAGTGAGGGGTTATGATTGCTTGTGTTATATTAATGAAATCTTGTACAAATACAAGCGGACGTAGTTGTTTGAGAATTTTAAGCTTGAAATAGATTTTCTTTAAAGTGTTTCTAATGTGGGTTTCCATTGTAAGGTGTGTATCTAGGATAACACCTAGATATCTTATTTCATTTTTTATTTTAATTTCTTGCTCTTGTAGTGTTATATGAGTAGGATGGATAAATGATTGCTTTTTGTTACGATTAGGACTTCAGTTTTGGCATGGTTTATGTAAAGGTTTTGAGTTTTTAGCCAAATTGTGATTTCATTATAGCAGTCTGAGAGGAGTTGTAATGGTATGTTAGGGATTGTAAATGGAATGTACATCATAATATCGTCTGCATAGAGGTGATAATGTACTCCAAATTTTTTAAAGATATTGCAAACCGGCTTTATGTAAATGTTAAAGAGTAGGGCTGAAAGAGCAGATCCTTGTGGTAAACCTATTTCTTGGTTATATGTAGTTGAAGTTTGATTACCTATTCGTACATTTTGTGTTCTGTTGTTTAAATAGGAAGTGAACCAATTATGTACTGTGGAGTTTATGCCTATCTGTCTTAGGTTGCTGAGCATTATTGAATGATGAACACTATCAAAGGCTGCTGATATGTCGATAAAGAGGAGGATGAATGCTTGTTTATGATTATCGATTCCTCTTAGGAGAGTATCAATTAATACTGTTAGTAGTGTTTCTACTCCGTGGCGGGGCCGAAATCCATATTGTTGTTCGTCAAGTGGGTAAGAAGTGTCTATGTATTCTTGTGTCTGTAATTGCACTACTTTTTCTATTATTTTGGCCAAAAATGGGATGCTGGAAATGGGCCTGTATGATGCTGGGCATGTTTTATCTAGTTTGCCATTCTTTAGGATTGGGCGTATTTGTGCATGTTTGAGTGATTGAGGAAGGTAACCTTGGGATAATGAGAGGTTGACTATTGGGAGAATGAAGGATAGTAAGGTAGGCAGAGTGTTTTTTATCCATGACACTGGGCATGGGTCTAAATAAGAGGTGGTGGTATTGAGTCCTGATATGATAGTTTTTAATGTTGTTCTTGAAATGGGGTAAAAGTCTGACCATTGGTCAACAGATTGGTGAGAGTTGTTGATTGTATCAAAAGGCGTTTGAGGTTTTTTTGATTTATCTTGGTAGTGATTAGCTAGTATTTGTACTGAGATGTCGGTGATTTCGTTGCTAGAGTTTTGAGCGTTATTGGTAAGGTTTCTGACAATAGAGAATAGTTCTCTAGGTCTGTTATATGATTTTGATAAGGTTGCAGCATAGTGGTTTTTCTTTGTACTATCGAGTGTTTCTTTATATTTTATTAGATGGTTATTGTATATTTCCTTATGTATAGTCAACTTAGATTTTCGCCATTTACTTTCGTGTTTTCTTAGTTCTTTTTTCATTTGTTTTAATGTGTTATTGAACCATGGTGTGTTGTTGGTTTTGGGGTGTATCCTTTGTTTATTTATGTGATTGATTTTGGCTGCATTATTGATGGTATCATACCAATTTTTAACAGCATCATGTAGGTCTGATGTGGATGGTAGAAGGTGGGGAATTGTTAAATCGAGGAATTCCGTTTCATTAAATTTTTTAAATTTTGATGTGGGGCCACTTAATGTATAGCTTTTGACATTAGTAGTATGATATGTGAAGTTTGTTTTGATTATATAATGATCAGACCATGGTGTCTCTGTGAGTACTATGGAATTTAGATTCATTAGTTTGAAGAGTGAATCGGGAAGAATGATCAGGTCTAGTGTTCCTCCTTTTATGTGTGTTGCGGTATTTATTATTTGATGATAATCTATATCTGATAAGGCATCCATAAATAATTTGGAGTTTTGTGTTGATAGTGATGGTAGGTTGAAGTCGCCTAGCATGATTATAGGGTTTTGTTCGGTAGATGAGCTAAGGAGATCAATAAATGAGTCCAGACAATCTGCACTTTGGTCTGGAGGTCTATAAATTAAACAAATTTTCATGAGGCCAATTTTTATCAATAATGTGTCTATGTTATTAGAGATATTTGATTGAATTGATTTGGCTTTTAGTATCTTTTTTGTCATCATTAAGACTCCTCCACCTTTTTTGTTGGATCTATGTTTGTAAAAGAGGTCGTAGTTTTCATTATCAAGTTGGTTTAGGTAGACTGTGTCCGTTTCAGAAAGCCAAGTCTCTGTGACACATAATATGTCTGGTTTAGAGTCTGTTATTAGAATGTCTACATGGTATGTTCAAGGTTATTCTGAAAATTAAGCAATTGACATTTAATATAATTTGAACAAGACTTGTATCTGCAGCTTCTAATGCGACATACTCCAGAAGCTGGAAAGATCACTCCTACAGGTTTTATCTTTGCAAATATAATTCATTGCATATTATAAGGGGTCCCTCATCTTGGAGAAGTCCATGATCCATGGACCTAACAAAAGTTACATCTCTCCTCCCTCTCCTTCACTCAGCTTGCACACTCTCTTACAGTATACAGCAGGATCTCCCTTCAAGGCTCAGGTGCCATGTCCACTCTTGAAAAAACCTCAAATGCACTGTTGGAGTACCCCAACTGGTTTTACTGTTCCAAAGCATAACATAAACATTGCCTACATAACAGTCCTCATCTCGCAAAGAGGAATAGCTATAATGTTGCCTAACACAGTTTGTATCATTTCCCCTTAGAAGGTTCAGATATTTGTGTCTGTAATTCCATTTCATGGCTTCAAAGTCCTGCTTGGGCTGTGGTGTTCCCAGTTTAGGGGCATCTTCTCCCTTGCTTAACAGGGCAGAGCAAGTTTCTCCCTCTGCTAAGGGATCCGCATTCACCTACTGTAGTTCTTGGATGGCAAAAGCATTTCTTCCAAATACCTTGCCTCTGCGGTCAAGCTCCAGTTCAGGTATGTCTCTCTCTCTCTGTTGGATTTAATTCCAGGCTTAGGATCTAAGTCCCTCTTCATCCAGTCTCCAACACACAGGCTACACATACACTCAGGCTAAACGTAGGATCAAAGAAGTCTTGACACTGGGCACAAAAATGAATCTAGGCCCTAGTGTGGGCCTCAGTAATTTATATTACATTATCCACTGTCAGACACTATTACTACCATCACCACTACTACAATACTGTAGGATCCTGGGGGTTAAGAAGGATCAGCCTGGACCAATGCAACCATCCCACCACGGGATGTTACAATAGAATGGTCTACACCTCCTAACTGCTAAGATGGTATGGTCCTGGACAGAGAAACTTGTTGGATTAGAGAAGGTCCTGAAAGGATCCTTAACATATAACAGAATTGTAGCTTTGCAAGCCCATAACTTGTTTCCAACGATTTGTTACAATGGCTCTATCTGGTCTACTGTTCATATGCCTGTGTGGATTCCTCGTGGAGTATGATGAAAAACACGACAAAGACACACTGAAAGGGTTAAGGGGCATAGGCACTAAAACCTAGTATGCACACTAAACCAGTCTCTCAAGACATTAGTGGGTGTGTTCAAACATTAGGGCACACCCACATGCAAATGACAGAACGTTAGATAGAAATTATGTTTAGCAGGCACACATGAAATAGCCTTTGCCCCACTAAAGCCTAATTTGCATTGGGCAGCCCAATTTGGTTTGGCAAGGTCATTTATAAATATGGGAGGGGGGTGGGGAATATTCCTGGTTTTGGCCCCTAAGCACCCTGACATAATGACCCTGGATAATGTGCGGGCATTCTGGGGACGGAGCAGAGGTGGCACCTAGAGATAACTGGCTAGCTGCGGTTATCTTAAAGGGGCTACAGGTAGGCACTTGAAAGGCTCGCCTAACTTTTACTGCTTTAGCTAACTGGCCAGCAGCTGAATATCACCACTAGTCGGTTAGCTAGTGTGCTAGATGCCACCTAGTGAGCTAGCCATGTCCCTCGTCTATAGTGATTGTCTTATCCCTACTTTTCTATCCTGCTACCCCTCTATCCTGTTGCATCATGGTGTTCCTTTCCCGTTTCCTACCTATGATATGTATATGATTTTATTGTAGACCACTCTGTCTGCCTACCCAAGAGCAGTTCATCGAGTCCCAATAAACAATAAACAATATCCGGCCAATCTGGATATTCAATGTGGGTGGCCAGATATGTCCTCGGCGTTGTATATCTGGGTTCAAGGTTCAGTGGCGATGGCTAGTCGCTTTATCAGCACTAGCCACTATTGTTGAATATCACTCCCATGATAGCTAAATATGCTGTGTTCTGCATTCTATTCTGTGCATGCTCACTAAGGTCTAAAATTTAATACCCAACCGGGGGGGTGGGCGTTGAATGTTAGTGCAAACGCCTGTCAATTGACACCCTGTGAAAGACCAGCTAGTATGGAGGATTTCATCCCCCAACATTAAGATTAAAATTGAATCTTGATCAAGCCCACTCCCACCCCCATGAACTCTCAATGCTCTCCACTCCCCCCCCCCATGAAGGCTAGCTCCCCAACAGAAGGCTGATGATGCAATAAATGGATTTCCTCATTAGCATTCTGGTCCTATGGTCTATTTGAAATCATACTGAGTTCCAAAAGCAATAGAAAGTACAAGCTTGAGCATTCAACCGGCAACATTTTCAGAAAGTCCCTTTTAATTAAATAGATTTTAATACAGAATACAGACACCTGGCAAGTGAAGTGTGAGAAATATGTAAGGGCTGGCAAAATGTCTTAGCAGAGGCAGGAACAGTGTCTATGATTATTGTTTAGCAACTGTACATCATTCACAGACAGCTTCTGGTGACCCCACTCTTCCTTTATCTCCCCCTACCCCTGCCTCAGCTGCTCTTGGCTTCTGAAGGAGCAATGGGAAATGGAGCACAGAAATACAATTACCCCAGTAAGAGAGGGACAAGTTTGCATTTCATATTTCTGTAGGCCTTCCCCCACCATTACATACTTAAATGCTCCTGTTTCCACACAGATTCCTCTTATAATTAATCTGCCTTCATCAAAGAGTGTGTGATGCATAGTATCGTGCTCTAATTGGCTGAAAGACCTCACAAACGAGAGCTTTCACCAGTCTGTAAACACGGCTCACTTTTCCTTGACCTATCTTATCTTACAGGTAGTTAGATAAAAGGAGAAACAAAAGAGGAAAACTGTAGTGGCTGTGTTAGTCCACTTAGATATGTGGAAAGAAGAGTCAACAAACAAATTGTAGGTGAGACCTTTTTATTGGACTAACTTAATGTATCTTTGACAAACTTTCAAGCATTATCCTCTCTTCATCGGGCAAAAAAAATAGCATTGTACTCTTGAAAGCTTGTAAAGATACATTAAGTTAGTCCAATAAAAAGGTCTCACTGCCAACTCATTTGTTGACCCCTCTTTACATAGATCAGTGCAGACAAGCATGGCGGACTTATAGCCGTATTGGTCCTGGAAGGAACTGCAGTCTTCATTGGCTATGATTCCTTTATTACACCCAGGAAAACTAAAGATACTATAGACCAGTCTCCAACCTACCCTTTCTATCTACAATTCTGGAAAAGATTGTATTCAACCAACTCATCACACACTTGGAAGCTACCAACACCCTAAATCCTCATCAATCTAGCTTCCATCCTGGTCATAGCACCGAGACAATTTTACTCTCTTTTCTCAGTGAGGTCCGTGAGTCCCAAGACAGTATCTTTAGATCTATCTTCTGCTTTTGATCTGGTGGACCACAATATTCAGTTTGAATGGTACTGTTATCCATTGGTTTCACTCATTCCTCTCAGGTCGCTTCTTCTCTGTCACATCTGACTCAGCATCCTCACCTTTCCTTACATTACACTGCAGGGTCCACAGGACTCAGTGCTGACCCCATTACTATTCGATATCTTCCTCATTCTTCTCACCCTTCTTATACAACAGTGAGGGATCTCGGCATATTCACACTGATCCTGTCTTGCCCTTCTCAATGCCTGTCTCACTCAAACTGCCAGTCGGATGACATCTAACCACCTTCTTCTTAATCCTGATAAGACTTCTGCAATTTGGTTTACTGGTACAAGTCCCTGTCCTTCACTTTCCCCAATGCTTTTGAATACTCCTATCTCCTGGTTTCTTCATTCCGCTACCTTGGTGTTATTCTCAATTCTTTCCTAACCTTCCATGACCATATCAGTGCCATTGTCTACCGATCTTTCTTTCGCTTCGCCATATCCAAACCATTTGGATATTTTTTTCTTCTTCCTCACTGACCACCTTACTTCTATCACTAATCATGACCTGCTTAGACTATTGTAATGTTGTCCTTTCTGGCCTTCCACACTACGAACTACAGTGCCTATAGCTTATCCAGAATACAGATGTGAAAATACTTGCTAATGCCTCCAGTTTTGACCTTGTAATCCTGCTCCTAATCTAAATCCACTGGCTTCCAGTACCCTACCATATTCAATATAAACACCTCACCTTGGTTCACAAGACATTCCATGTTGGCATTCCCCACTACCTCTCAAACCTTATCATACCATACTCGCCATACTGGATACTTTGCTCCATTCATGACAACTGTCTTCACCTCCATCCGCCACTCAAGCCAGACTTGAAACCACTTGTTGTGTGGCCTTTTACTTTCTTGGTCCCAGTCTCTGGAATGCCCGACCTCCTGACCTCAAACTAGAACCATCCTTTGTCAAGTTCAAATCACAGCTCAAAATCTCTCGCTTTCAGAAAGCTTTTGACCTCCCCTCTGCCTGACTCTTCTAGCCTCTGCCTTCCCAGGTATGAATGTTATAATCTTTCCTGTAACTTATGGCGATCCTTTCCCCTTCTCTCTTGACATCTTATGGCAAACTACCCGCTGCTAATATGAATGGCGGTATATCAAGCTTAATAAACATAAACATATGTGAGCTTTAGACCTTAGAAGAGGGACTTACATAATCTTGAATGGTTTCCTCTGCCTGCATGTTCTATTCTTTGGGAAGGGATCTGCTTCTAGACCAACCACAGACATTTCTTTTCAGATACAACACAAATAATATAGAGCATTTACACATTTTAAAGAAGACACACTAGGTTTCCTATTTCGGTGGTGCCGTGAAGAGGTATGGTGAGGTACTGCTACGATGACCCTGCCATGTAGAGCTTACAGTTTCAGCTTCAGCACAGGGAGGACAGTAGGGACTTGGTCATGTACACGTGGGGGTGCTGCAGGGTCTCCTGAGGATGCAAACTCCCACTGTACAGTCAAAAACTGTTTCTATCCTAAGAATTGTTCAGAGAGGAGTGGGGATTTCCAGATTCACAGCTCTCTGCTCTAACCCCTACATTCCCACTTCAAGTTTACATTTGATAGAAATTCATTAAGCGCAGGTAGTTACAAGGAATATTACATTTTACCCATTCTGCCTTCAGCTCCGTTTCACATTGCAAGAGAAATTCACATTAGGTTATTTTGAAAGTCTGATCTTTACTACTGTTTATTGTGTTTTTCTTTGTGGCTTTAAGGTCTTGCAACTTCCTCTTTGGAATTCTTGCTTAACCGGAACCAGTCACCATTGGGCTACAGCGTCATGAGCCTTCATTTGCATTTATCTGGAAGGAGTTCTATTTTATAACCCTCCTTTCAAAACAGTCTAACCATTGCTGTGATACCGCTCAGTCAGAGGTCTCATGCACCGTAATAATGAGCTCTAAGGAGGCATGTTTATTAAAGTGCCACCCATTGAGGTAGTGTTAAGTGCCCCCACGCTAACAGCCCAGGGCTTGCACATACCTAAGACGCCTGTGCTAATCATGATACAGCGCCAATGCCCATGTTCACGCTAACTGGCTAGTGTGGGATTTTTAGCACAGGGCCTCATGCTAAACCCTGCGCTACGGTTAGTGCACTTTAGTAAACATTCCCCTAAGTGACACGTTTGCATGAAGATTACCATTTCCCCTTCCCCCATATCCGTGACTGCTGCTTCTATAGCCACTGTGGGAAACAGAACTTGGTCTGCGAATCACGCCTAGTCCTCTGCCTGGGAGGCGACAGCACTACCACCAAGCCACTCGGTTGGTCCCAGCAACTTGCATTATGCAAGGCAGACACACAATCATGGTTAGAAAATGAGACTGAGAAGTGCATTTGTGCCTATTCTCCTGGGAAACTGACCTTAAAGGTGGCTTTCTATTGTACACTATTTCTATTTGGTATGTCAGAATCATTGGGAGCAGTGGATCTGATAATGAATACAGTGCCCTGAGCTGAAATGGTGGGATGTGCTCAGGGGAAAACTTGTTAGCGTCTGCCTTTTTACCCCTGATTTTTGGGCTTTGTTTCACATTCATTTTAATCAAAAATTTTAACACACTAATTGACTTAACATGCATCAATTCATAGAATGGCATGTGCAATCAATTTAGTGCACAAAAACGTTTTAAAGATGTTCATGCAAACCAAATGCACATTGCCGGTGTGAAGTGTCCCCCCTGTTCTTTCGGCACGCAGGTGCTAATAATGGCAGTTCTGTCACTGGGCATTACCCTCAAATATTTATTTTATTTATATTCTCTTATATACCGCGCTATTCTGCATCAGTGCGGTTCACATTGAACAAACTGAAATTACGTTGAACAGGGCATTATAACTTGGAGATAACTAGTTTACAGGGAACATGGGCTATGGAGGGTTAAGTGGCTTGCCCAAGACCACAAGGAGCACCTGTGGGACTAGAAACCCCAGTCCTTCCGGCCCAAGGTGGCTGTCCTCTCGTGGGATTTGAGCCCCTGACCTTCTGGCCTGAAGTACCTTGTCCCAACCACTAGACCACTCCTCCACTCCAAAATATGTGCCCTGCACAACTGAACCATCCACTCTCCTCTAGCTATGGCTCTCAGCTGAGAAATAACTGCGCCTGACTCACAGTTAACCACAGTTATATATGCAACACTGCTACTTTAATGAACACAGGGACTTTCTGACTTTCCTGTTGAAATGCTCCACCCTCCAAACTAACCTTTTCAAATGTATCGGTCAAGACCACGTGATCTCTTCTTCTGCAACCCTCAGAAGCTAATACCTTTAAGCATCCATAGACTTATCTGGAGTTGACTGTTAAGCCTACTAAAGGCAACCAAAAATTTAAAATTCAGGTGCCGAGAGGCCTGGAAAACCTAGTAAGGCTTTGTGAAATTGTTTGATTCAAACTGTAATCTGCCTAAGGGGGTGACAAAGGGTGGACAATCAAGTATAACTAAGGGGCCCTTTTTACTAAGGTGTGCTATGCAGTTAACCTGAGTTTTAACGCACAGTAACTCTTAGCATAGGCTTGTGGTAATAGGTACCGCATGTTAAAAACAGCCAGTATGATCAAAACCTGCAGCAACTGCTTAATATGTGGCTTGCGCATTCTAGTTAGTGCAGGGTACTTTTTTGTACTTAAGATGGGTGCAATTAGCGCCCCTCAAGAGAAGGTGTTAAGTTCACCTGTGAATGAACTTAACACATGGTAGCCCTTAAATAAAACGTCAAGCAGGGGAATTGCAGCCTAGTTTGAGTTCAAGGAACCATTGGCTTTGCTTGAGATCCACAGAGAGTAAAATCCATTCAATCTGGGGCAAGTATGTGAAAATTTACAGCAAATCTGCAGAAGTCCAATGCTCCAGTTTGACCAGCAACAGATTTTGCAGGGCGTTACAGATCTACGGCTATTGTCAACCTTAACCTTAAAGACAACCTGTAGGAGTTTTGCAGGTGTGACACATGCACCTCTGAAAGACATCTGCACACTGTTAGACTCCGTGCAAACTGCAGATTTCAGCTGTAAAGGCCGCCTCCTAAGAGAGGATATGCTCGTGTTTTGCCACCCAGGTCTGACAGCAAAGGACACTTCGTGCCCTTTTGCTAACATTTAGCTCGAGCTATCTGCTGCATGGCAAAAGGGGGTCTTCCTCATAAGCCCCTACAAGAACCGGAGAGAGCAGGGGAGCAGTGAAGTAAAACTCGTCCCTTTCCAGTACCCTGGAGCTTTAAGATCTTCGCTCGCACAGTGCAGCAGCGCTTCCGACACAGCAAGGGGCAGAGAGAGTCCTGCCCCCTCCTCCCTCTCCTCCTCCTTGCACCACCCCTCGTCGAGCCTTAATCAAATGATGCATCGCAAGGTGGTGCAAAGACTCTTCCGGGTTTGCAGCTCTGCTTCCTGCACATCAGAGACGGGCCAGCTCGGCTGCAAGATGCCCGCTCCGCTGGTGGCCCTGCTGCTTGCCCTGCTCGCCCGGGAGAACCTGGCGATCGGCAGCGAGCCCGAGCTGGACCCGGCGGCGCCGAATTCCACGGCGGGGCCCGGGGGCAACAGCACGAGCTCGGGCGGCGCGCAGCAGAAGCTCTTGTACAGCATCGCGCAGTATCTGCCCACGCTCAGAACCGCCGTGATCGCCGTGTGCGGCTTCACCTCGTTCCTCGTCCTCTGCCTGGTGATCCGGATCTGCAGGTAGATGGGGGGTGGCAAAGGTGCTAGTGCTGCAGTACTACAGATGCCCAGAAGGACTGAGATAGCCCTAAACCCTCGCTTCATAGCGCGCCTTCGGCTCCTTCCACCTAGACTCTGTTCTGTTTTTGGCAGTTCTCCTTCTGGGGCATCTTTCCAAAAAGACCAGGTTCGGTGGTTAGTGTTGAAAACAAGGGGAGACGAACCTACTTTTCTGCTGACACGTGTCCCTGCAACCGGGGAGGGGGAGGGGTTGCACTGGGTGCCATGTGACAAAAATGTCATCAGGAGCCCTGAGGTAAGCCTGGCACCAAGAGAAGGAGGAGATAGAGAGCCCGAGCGCATGAGAACTGGAAGAGAAAAGTCTCTCCACCCCGTGCTAATGTCTTCCCTGCCTGCCACCATTACTACTCCCTTCACAGAGGCAGCCCTGCATGGAGGGCATGACCCACCTTACCCACCTTAGAGGCTACTGACAGCTGAGTGTGGGGTAAAAGGCAATGGCTGCAGTCCCACTATCTGCTACCCCGCTGTTTCAAGGCAAGCACTAAACTTCCTGGACTGTCTCTCTCTCTCTGTATATCTTCCCCTCCCCCCATGTACACTGTAAACCACTTTGCTGCTGGAAAGCAGTGAATCAAAGTCAATAGACCTTAAACTTTCAGCAGAAGGGAGCATAAGACTGAAGAGCGCAGTTAATGTAAGCATGTAGTTAGTTCAGGGTGGAAGGAAGCAGGTGTGCCGACAGGTAGCAGCAGCCTGGAGGTCTCGCCCTTCTTCTGCTGGATACTTTAAACAATCTAGAAATGATATGATTTGGGAATCTTATTTAAAATGTAACCTACTTATTGCTGATGTGTCCTGAGGCCTTAAGGGCTAGACCAAGGTTTTTCATTCGACCGAACATTTGAAATCATGGAGAGGGCTGGGGGTTTGGCTTTGGAGATTTTGCTGAGTGGAGGCGGGTCTTCTCCATGATTTTAAATGCTGGGGAACCAGGGCTGCAGTTCTTCTGGGGGTCTACCCCAGGGAACCCGCTCCCTGTATCTAGCCCCTGTCCCCCGCTTGTTCATGGGGTTAGAGGAAAGGGTATCATAGTAACATAGTAAATGATGGCAGATAAAGACCAGCACGGTCCATCTAGTCTGCCCAGCAAGATGGCAAGAGTAGGTTTACTTGCCACTCCACGACATCCAGAAGTCTATGATGGGGGTGGGGGTAGGGAAGAGAGAGGTAAAGGACTGAACATGGGAAGGGTTCTAGTGTGATGGAAATTGATGTTGGAGGTCTAGCACTCCTCCCCACTCCAGTGCTCTCCCCCCCCCCCACCGAACAGAGCCCCCCAACATATAGCTGGTCTCCCACTTGCAGGCTTGCCCAGGTTTATGGAAAACTCACCACCTCTCTGCTTGTCAACTCGCACCTCCTCCTTGAGTCCATGCAGCTTACATTGCTTTTTTGTGGGGGGCACATTGCCCTCTTCAGTTTCTGCCTATTTCCCATTTTAGTATTTGCCGGCTTAGAGTGTGGTTCGAGGATTTGTACTTTGAGAAAGGAAGTAGCTTCTAAGAGCACTATAAGCCGGCGGTGATTAAGTCCTTTGATAAAGCCATTGTGGAGATGGCGAAATCAACGGCTGGGGTCCAGTTCAGTGATCCACCGTGGAGAAGCAAGTTTGACAGTGGGATAAAAGTAAAAGTATTGCAGTGCTGAAGATAGTTTGCACACAGGGTTTGAAGGATTGCGGAGGAATGATTTTATATTGTGTCATGTCATTAAGATAAGCAGGAGTTTTGACAGTGCAACATTTTTAACAATTTTTGTAGATATACATATTTTTGGAAGTATTTTGCATATATTGTTATCAATAAAAATTGTGGAACAGCTTGAAGGGTCCCAATAGTTTTCTGATGTGTTGATTTTGAAATGTTTGTTACCCGGTAGGTGTGTTTTCTTGGCTGATCCATGATTTTTGCACGTGTTTAAGATACTAATATGAATAGTTGGTATCAGAACAGATGGCAGTGACTGCGTACTCCCATGACTCCTCCTGTCACAAAAACTGGATGTAACCCGAGACTCCTCCTCCTGCCATCGGGGGCGGGGAGGGGGCCTGATAAATTCAGATGGTCAGATATGGCCCACAGGCCATATTTTATTGGGGACTTTGTAAATCAGGAACTTTTGAAGAGTTGCAAAATGGAAGGAAACGTTTGCTGAATCAGGCCCTCTGGATCTTAAATACTGTGTTTTTCTCTAATGGATTTTGGGTTCTGCAGTGGAATGCAATAATATTTTGTTTAATTCTTTTATATCAGTTCCAGTAAATAGATGTATTGTGTTAGAAAATCGTGAACTCTCTTTTTCAATGGATCTTATGTTTCTCATGGGGGAAAGCTAACTTTAGTTAAGCTTTAATGTGTCTCTGTGCATTTAGATTAAAATGAAAGTGTTTCATTCAAAAGCTCCCATACTCTTGTGAGGTCTGTTGGATTCTTCTCCTAAGAGACTAGGATTGGCCGCTATCAGAGACAGAATGCTGGGCTCTTCGGGCCGTTGATCTGACTCAGTGTGGCATTTCATATGTTCTTAAGGGTATTAGTGCTTCACATGCTTGTCTTGTCCCAAGGACAGTAAAGTTCATATTTCCATTGGTTCATATGAGCAATTGATGTAACACCGGCACACGATAGGGAAACTTTGACAATCCCTATACTTCAAGTGCCATCGGTTGATTCTGAGGCTCATTTAATGACAATAGAGAAATACTGAATAATTTGTGTTGGTTAATAGTTGAATGAGGTTTAGATTTATTACAGTTTACATGTTAACCGGTGACTGGGCTTTAGTTAAAGGGTCCCTTAATTTTGTGTCTCCAGTGGGGTAAGGGTAGCAGAGAATTAATTAAATGTTTTATGTATAAAAATTTGCATGCCACCCTTTCTGAGCAAATACACTCACAATAATCCCCTACATACTGTACAAGTTTTCAGTCTCAGCCAACCGATCAAGTTCTGCTCTTGGCTCCGAGCTTCCATTTCTGATCTTAGCCACAGTTAAAGAGGCAGCTGGGGTAGAGGCTCTACTTTTTGGCACAAACCTTCCAGGGTCTTTGGTGCTCTCTCTCAGTTGCACAGACAGGACCCCAACTCTACATTTTTCAGCAGGTTTGGTGGTCTGAGGGACAACGAGTGATTTTTCATACACAGGTTGCAGCTGGGGGATTTCCAAAAACATCATGTTCTGCAGGAAAGAGTGTAAGGTGGGTCTCTTAAAAGGCTGAGCTGGAGGAAATGTTGCCAGGTTATCCTTTTTTGTGAACTCGGCCTTCTGGCACCCAAATTTCAGGCTTGGGAGGCTGGGAATCCTTTGCCGGCCAATCAGTGGGGAGATCCAGCTGAGATGATATGAGGTTGAACAATCATTTACTGCCACATTTGGAGCAATGGTTTAAAAACATTTAAATTCTATTTCAAATTTTTCAAAGTTGCATTTCTAAAGGGCTGCCTATCGGCTTTTAAATTGAGATGTCCAGCTCTGGTTCTGAACAGCTGTGCAGGCTGTAAAACCCACTTTCAAAAGGACCATTCCTTAGCTCAAGTCTCTTCTCCTTTTGACCTTGATTTGAAAGGTATCTTGGCAATAAGGATCTTTTCACTGTGGTACTATCTATTTTGGAGCGAGGGTGTGGTGTTGCCAATGCATTCAACTGCAAATGATAGCGTGAAGTGTGTGTTAAAACAGTGTTAAAACAGTTCATTCAGCTGAGAATAGGTTTTCTTTTATTTTTTATTTGCAATTTTCAAAAAATTACATCAAGCAAATACTCGAAGGAAAAGCACTTGAAAGAAATTAAAACACCAAAATAACAGCAAAAAGCAACATTTAAATTATACATAGACAAAAGTAAATAAGTGCTAAACGCAGATAACCCACTAGATAAACTGAGAATAGTTTTGAGACCTAGAAAATTAAGGTATATGCACGTTACCTATTTTGTACCAAGGAAGACAAAAACCACCTTCCATGCTGCCATGTTTTACATAGTATTGGCGATTCAAATATTTTCTATAGATCTACACATCTTCCTTTTGCTTTTCCTTCACCTTTCCACAGAAGAGTACTTACCTGTGTATTGGGTACATGGCAAAACATACTGAAAAATGGTTGAATTAGGACAAGCTTGTGAGCAGTAGCAGTAGATGACTTTGGTGACTGGCACTATTGCTTATAGTTTTAATCTTTTTATTTTTTGGCTTCCATCTAAGTTTGAACCAGTGCTACTGGACCTTGGTGCCACGAGACTGCATTTGCAAGTACTTGGGAGGGTTCCCCCCCCCCTATTTATTTATAATCCCACCCCCATCCAGTAGATATGCATCTGGAGTATGTATTTATTTTAATTTTATTTCCCGCCTCTCCTTCAGCCTCAAAGTATCTACCACAAAAGCAGTATCAGCAAGAACGTTTCATTTGCATCCGGTTCTAGAACATCTTGTTTTGGCAGAACAGTACACCAGCTAAGGCTGCGTTGTTATTGGCCAGATGCCTGTTCTAACTATTATGGTTGTCTGCCACTAGGTGTTGCTGCTGTGCGATGACTGAGGTTCCCTCTTCTCGAAGCCTGTGTATACTGCCTATGCGGTATTTGTAACCCCATGAGAATCAATTGCAAGTCATTCTATAGCAGTGCTCTGCACTTGTATTGAGTTAGGGGGTTGGCCCTTGCCCTTCTGATAGTCTGTGCTAACCTGTGGTGAGCAGCTGAGCTTACTGTATTTATTCCCAGCAAAGCTCTGCGTGGTGTGAAGCTTTCACAAAAATCCATCAGATGTCCTACAAGAGAATGTAATTTCAAAATCCTACAGTTAGAAAATGATGTAGTTCCCTTGTTTTTCATTTAACCTGCACTACAGTGATAGAAATGGCATTTGAATGGAGAAATGAGACAACACATTGTCGTTATGCTGTCATGTTTAAGCAGGGAAATATCACTAACACTTTGGGAATCCCTGTCAAATTAATGTTAACATTTGGGGAGTGTGAGAGAAGGAATTTCTGCCCGGTCTGTGCTCCGAGTGCTTTGTGGTCTCTCCAGGCACCTGTAGGACTTGCATTCACCCGGTGCCTCGCCCCGATGTCATCTACGGGGTATAAGATCTAGTCTGCTCCGCGGTCACGGGGTAGCGGTCGCGCTTTGAAGGGGCGCGTTTAAAGGGGCATGTTTTGCTCCTTATGTGCTCCTTCAGCGCTCGAGGCGGTCTAGAGGTGGTGGCCTGGGTATGGACAAACGTAGAAGACGTCATCTCAACGTAAGTACTGTGAATCCCTCTAAGGTTGTTAAAATTGTGGGGCCTATGGATAAGCATGTGGTCTCGGTAAACCTGGAGAAAGAAGTTTCTAGCAGTGCTACTAATTCTTCTCCCATGCTAGACCGTTCCTCTTTGGGGCTTTTAAACTCTGCCCTGCTTACTGAATTGGATTGCATCAACCCTTTAACATCTTCTCTGACGGGGGATGCTCAGGTGCGGGATGGAGACTCTTTATCTTGTCCTGTCCCATTGCGGAGTGACTGTGAGCCATTGGTAGTTCCGCTGCCGCAGGCTCTTCAGCTCCCGTTGGACCGTGTTATGGTGCATTCGAAAGATTTTCCTGGTACTGTGGATATTCAAAATGTTTCATTGGCTGATGTTTGGTCTGCCCTCTCACGCATAGAGTCTTCTATTGCCTCCTTGGCATCTGTAGCCTCTCAATTTTCTGATTTTTCGAGAGGCTCTGTTGCCAAGCTAGCTCAATATGATTCTCAAATTGCAGCTTTGGATGTTAAATGTCAGAAACTGGAAGGCCAGTTTGTGTCTTTGCAAAAATCGTCTGTTTCTTTTATTAAAGATAGTATAACTTTGCATGCTCAGCAAGAATTGTTGGAGAATTCCCTAAGGGCAAGGAATATTCGATGCTTAAATTTTCCTTATACCCGTTTATTGTCTCCCCAGATTTTATTTGATAAGTATTTGACTGAAGTGCTGGGGTATGCTGATAACGTGAAACCGGTTATAAAAAAGTTATACTATCTTCCTGTATCCGGGGCATCTCCTGGACTTGATTCCTCTAAAGGACCGGTAGATTCCTTAAATGTTTCTGAGTTTATAGAATCATCTCGTGATATTATTTCTTCTCGTGCTACGTTGCTTGTTTCTTTTGTGTCTGAGGCTGACAAGCAAGCTGTTATTCGTTTATATTTTGCTAATAAGAATGCAGTATTTTGTGGGGGGAAGGGCAACATTTTTCCTGATGTATCTAGGCAAACGCAGCTTCGACGTAGGGCTTTTCTGTTATTAAAGCCTCGCGTCTTAGCACTTGGTGCAACCTTCTTTCTTAAATTTCCTTGTAAATGTGTTGTTATATTCGGGGGCACCAAGTATGTTTTTTCTGAAACCTCCTCCCTAGAATCATTTATTACAAACCAGGTTCCTTCTCTTTAGTGTTTGATTGCCATGTATTTCAGTAAGCAATGTAATAAGAGTTTTGTACATTTTGTGGGCATGTAGTTCCTTCCATTTTTTGGATTTAATGTTTGTATCGTATTATTTTTATTATTTTTCTTTGTTTATAATGGCCGCTCCCCTAGATGTGGACTATGTTATTTTCTTTAATGTTTATTTATTTGAAAAGTTGTATTTTCTTCTTTACTTTTTCAATAAAAAAGATTTAATGATAAAAGGAATGTTAACATTTGAGTAATGTATATATCCTTTTCTGTCGTGTGTATGTGTATACCATTGAATCAGTGCTGTACTAGCCACCTAAAGAGCTTTGCTAGCCCATTACACCAGTGGGTCCTAAACTTGTCCTCAGGTTGACCCAGCTGGTGGAGGTTTTCCAAATATCTGCAGTGACTATGCTTGAGAGAGATGTATGCAGTTCCTCCATTAACCCACGGATCTTCATTACGGATATGTGGAAACCTGGAGTGGCTAGGGTTCCCTTAGAATGGATTTGAGGACTTCTGTACCACTTCTGGTGAGTTACTAGCAGAACTTGGCACTAATGCTTGTTGCTGGTCCTTGCCATGGTGAAGTGTTTTTTTTGGAGTTCATCAACAGATATGACTCGGTTTAGAATGCATTGGCTTTTCTGCCTTGGTAAGACAGGACTTGGCCTTCTTCTGTTGTTAGAGAAACATGGAAACACAGCGCGATGAAGGTGGGAATAAAGCCTGTAAGACCTATCTATTCTGCCTCTTTTGCTTCCTTTTGTAGTACAATCTCTGCCATTCCTTTCACTGAGAATCTTCGGTGCATGTCCCTGACGCTCCTGAATTCGGTTTCTATTGTTGCTTTCTCCATCTTCCCTGGGAAGCTGTTGCATTCATCCACACCCTTTTGGTGGAAAAATGTTTTCTAATCCTTGACACCCCTTGATCCTCTTCTCATGACTTCTCATGATTGAGCTTTCTGTCTAGCAAAAAACAGTCTTTCCGTTAGATCATGCCTTGACAAATTTTCTTGGAGTCTAGCAGCTAGCGAAAACTTTGAGGAGCCAACCACCAAGACTTAGGCCACGGTGTGCCCCTCCTCTCAAAAGGTGCATCGCAGTTGCTCTTTTAGGGCCTGATTTACTGAGTTTCCCCATTTTCTATGGGAAAGGAAAGTCAGGCCTTTAACGTACCATTGCAGAATGCCAATAGAAGGCAGTGGCCCCTCTCTCCTCCCCCCTCCCATCAGCTCCACTGCCTCCTTATTTGGCACCTGAGGCAACTTCCTTTTCTGCTTCACATACAGTTGTGGCCAACATTATTGGCATCCTTGCATTTTAGATATGTTGTGTACAATATCTTGAGAAATAATTGGAAATATTCCAACTGTATGTTATCATAATATTTTAATAGTATGTTCAAAGTTATACAAAAAAAAGATGTCTGTGCAATTTAGACATAGTAATTTCTGAGAAAAAAACCCCAAATATGACCTGGTCAGGACAAAATATGACCTGGAATATTTGGTTGCAAAATCCTTGGCAGCCTCCAAACGTTTCTTGTAGCAATCAATAAGTTTCATACATCTGTCTGCTGGTAGTTTCTCCCACTCTTCAATTGCGATTTGTTCCAGCTCATGAAAGTTTCCAGGATTCCTTTTACCATTGACAGATTTCAGCTCTTTCCTGATTTCATTTCAATTGAGAACCTTTGGACTTATTTCTGGCCGGTTCCTTTTTAATCATTCTTTTGTACTTTTGGATGTATGTTTTGGGTTGTTGTCCTGCTGAACTTCGACTCATACCTAGCTTTCTGACACTAGCATATTTCGCTCCAAATACCTTGGTAGTCCTCTGACTTCATGATTCCTTTAATGCATACCAGGTCTTCAGTTCCTGGGGCAGCAAAAGAGCCACACAACATTATGGAACCCCCTCCATATTTAACTGTAGGATGGGTGAATTTTTCCTTATAAGGACTAGAAAGGGGGACTGTTACTTCTGGAGAGAAATCTGCAACTGTGAGTATATACTTCTGTTAATTTTCTAAAAATAATTCCTTGTATTAAAGCTACTTAATCTGTGAACCCACTGTTTTTTGTTGGATCATTTAGGGCCTAGTAGCAGCAATTAAAGTTTGAATTTAAAACAGAGGAGAACTTTCTAGTTACATTTCATACCCAGCAGAGAGCTTGTATTTTACATTTAATAGTCACTCAGGGCCAAGTAACAGCAAAGTACTTTTAGTTTAAATTTAACACACAGAAGAGAGCTTTCTGGTTACATTTGGAACCCAGCAGAGAGCTTGTAGTGTACATTTAATAGTCACTCAGGGCCTAGCATCAGAAAAGTACTTTTAGTTTTAATACACAGAAGAGAGCTTTCTGGTTAAATTTAGAACCCAGCAGAGAGCTTGTAGTTTAAATTTCATAAGAATTTAGAGCCTAGCAGCAACTAAGAGCTATAATTTAAATCAAATCAGAATTTAGTTTAGCACAAAAGGCAAAACAGGGTACTGTGTAGCAGCCCTCTTTTAATAAGTGTTATTTCCCTCCCTCCCTCCCCACACCCACACACCCCTGGGATAATCATAGTTTTATAGGTACTTACACATCTTAAAAGACAGGAGGTGCTTTCAGGTGAAGCTCATTACCCAAATCAGTCATACACTAAGGACCTGAGATTAATTAAGCTTCAGGTAAACAAGGTATATTAAACGTATTAGGTACAGTTTTATTGGTATAAATACCCATAGCAACCCCTAGTAAGTAAGAACTTAAAGATCTAGACACAAACTTAAAACTAAGATGCAGACAGCAGTCCAGCAGCGGGATGGGGGCTTTCCAGTCTTTTGCATTGAGTGTCACATGTATGATTTTCTCCCAGTTGGTGAGAGGTCTTACGTGTGCACTAGGTGCAAGGAGCTCTTTGCTCTCAGGGAACAAGTCCGTTCTCTAGAGGCTAAAGTAGCAGACTTGGAAAACATAAGACAGACAGAGAGGTACATAGACGAGACCTACAGGGATATAGTCCTGAAGTCCCACCTCCAGTCTGGCAGCACCCCTGTTGCCATGGAGGAGAGAGGTCACGTGACAGGAGAGCATCACCCTGGTGTGGCAGGAAGTGATCCTGTAACTAGGACCTGTCTTCCAGGTGATGTAAAACCCTCTCGCATCGAGGAAGTTTCTCCAGGGCCATGTGCCCATGAGGGAAGGGTTAGGACAGCCGTTATAGTTGGTGATTCGATCATTAGGCATGTAGATAGCTGGGTGGCTGGTGGACGTGAGGATCACCTGGTAACATGCCTGCCTGGTGCGAAGGTAGCGAACCTCACGCGCCACCTAGATAAGGTCTTAGATAGTGCTGGGGAGGAGTCTGCTGTCTTGGTACATGTCGGTACCAATGACATAGGAAAATGTGGTAGGGAGGTTCTGGAGGCAAAATTTAGGCTTTTAGGTAGGAAGTTGAAATCCAGAACTTCCATGGTAGCATTCTCCAAAATGCTTCCTGTTCCACGCGCAGGACCCAAAAGGCAGGCAGAGCTCCGGAGTCTCAATGAGTGGATGAGACAATGGTGCAGAGATGAGGGTTTTGGATTTGTTAGGACCTGGGGAATACTCTGGGGAAAGGAGGGCTCTTCCGAAGGGATGGGCTTCACCTTAACCGGGATGGAACCAGGCTGCTGGCATTAACCTTTAAAAAGGAGATAGAGCAGCTTTTAAACTAGATATTAGGGGAAAGCCCACAGTCGCCCAAGAGCGGATGGTTCGGAAGAATGTATCCTTGAAGGATACTACCAAAAGCAGAGAGGTTCCACAAAAGAGTAAAGTAGCCCAAATGCCCTCAAGTATGGAGCACACAGAGCTTAAAGATCCCAATTTACCCATGTCTAACAATAGCCAAATTAACATGAATAAAATACATTCTCTAAAATGCTTGTATGCAAATGCTAGAAGTCTAAAGAATAAGATGGGAGAGTTAGAATATATAGCACTAAATGAAAGGTTAGATATGATTGGAATATCAGAGACATGGTGGAAGGAGGACAACCAGTGGGACACTGTGATACCTGGGTACAAACTATATCGTAATGATAGAGCTGATCAAATTGGTGGAGGGGTTGCTCTATGTTAGAGAGGGCATTGACTCAGAAAGGATTAAAGTTTTGCAGGAAACAAAATCTGCTGTAGAATCTATATGGATTGAAATTCCATATAAAAGGGGGAAGGCAATGGCAGTGGGGGTGTACTATCGAGCACCTGGCCAGAATGACCAAATGGATGATGAAATGCTCAAAGAAATCAAGGAAGCTAACAAAAGTTACAGCGCAGTAATAATAATGGGTGATTTCAATTACCCCGGTATCGACTGGGTCAGTGTCACGTCAGGACATGCTAGGGAGATAAAGTTCCTAGATGAAATAAATGACTGCTTCTTGGAGCAGCTGGTTCATGAACCGACCAGAGGGGAAGCCATATTAGACCTAGTCCTTAGTGGAACACCAGATCTAGTGCAAGAGATAAGGGTGTTGGGGCCACTTGGCAATAGTGATCATAGCATGATCGCCTTTGATTTAATTAGTGGAGGAGGGATAGTAAGGAAATCCACAGTACTACCCTTTTAACTTTCGAAAGGGAGACTATGATAAAATGAGGAAAACAGTAAAGAAAAAACTAAAAGGAGCAGTTGCAAAGGTTAAAGACGTACATCAAGCTTGGGTGTTGTTGAAAAATACTATCTTGGAAGCCCAGACCAGCTGTATTCCACGCTTTAAGAAAAGTGGAAGGAAATCCAAAAAACTGCCAGCATGGTTTAAAGGTGAGGTCAGAGAGGCTGTTGTTGCCAAAAAAGCATCTTTCAGGAAATGGAAAAAAGAGCCAAACGATGAAACCTGGAAACAGCACAAGCACTGGCAAGTCAAATGCAAGGCATTGATAAGGCAGGCAAAGAGAGAATTTGAGAAGAAGCTTGCTGCGGAAGCAAAAACGCGAAATAAAGACCTTTTCAAGTACATTCGTAGCAAAAAACCTGTGAGAGAGTCAGTTGGTCCATTAGATGATAAAGGGGTTAAAGGAGCACTAAGAGGCGACAAGGCGATAGCGGAGAGACTGAATGAATTCTTTGCTTCGGTCTTTACTGAGGAAGATGTAGGGATGTTACCCATGACTGAAGTGGTATTTAAAGGTGCGGAAGAATTGAAGGAAATATCGATACATCGGGAAGATGTCTTACAACTATTAGATAAACTGAAGAGTAGCAAATCACCTGGGCCGGATGGTATACATCCAAGGGTGTTGAAAGAACTGAAATATGAGATTGCAGACCTGCTATCAGTAATCTGTGAACTATCATTAAAATCATCTCTAATACCTGAAGATTGGAGGATAGCCAATGTAACACCAATTTTTAAAAAGGGTTCCAGGGGTGATCCGGGAAACTACAGACCGGTGAGCCTGATGTCAGTACCGGGAAAAATGGTAGAAACCATCATAAAGAATAAAATTACTCAGCATGTAGATAGTCACAACCTAATGGGAGACAGCCAACATGGCTTTAGACAAGGAAGATCTTGTCTTACTAATCTGTTATGTTTTTTTGAAAGAGTGAATAAACAGGTGGACAAAGGTGAGTCGGTTGATATTGTGTATCTGGACTTTCAGAAAGCCTTTGACAAGGTCCCTCATCAGAGACTTTTGGCAAAACTAAAGAGTCATGGGATAGGAGGCAGTGTACTATTGTGGATCAGGAACTGGTTAAAAGATAGAAAGCAGAGGGTAGGGCTAAATGGCCAATTTTCCCAATGGAGAAAAGTGAATAGTGGTGTACCCCAGGGATCTGTGCTGGGTCCGCTGCTTTTTGACATATTCATAAATGACCTGGAAAGTGGAATAACGAGTGAGGTTATCAAATTTGCAGATGACACAAAACTATTTAAAGTTGTTAAAACCCAAGAGGATTGTGAAAAATTGCAAGAGGATCTTGATAAATTGGAAGACTGGGCATCAAAATGGCAGATGAAATTTAATGTGGACAAGTGCAAGGTTATGCACCTAGGGAAGAACAACCCAAACTATGGTTACACGATGCAAGGTTCCACATTGGGATCCACCACCCAGGAAAAAGATTTAGGCGTCATTGTGGATACCATGTTAAAACCCTCGGCCCAGTGTGCAGCGGCGGCCAAGAGAGCAAATAGAATGCTAGGTATGATAAGGAAAGGAATGGAAAATAAAACAAAAGATATTATAATGCCTCTATATCGTTCTATGGTGAGACCACACCTTGAATATTGTGTGCAGTTCTGGTCACCGTATCTTAAAAAGGATATAGCGATTTCAGAAAAGGATCAGAGAAGAGCCACCAAAATGGTAAAGGGGATGGAAGGATACTCCTATGAAGAAAGGCTAAAAAGGTTAGGGCTCTTTAACCTGGAAAAGAGACAGCTGAGGGGAGATATGATAGAAGTCTATAAATTAATGAACGGAGTGGAACGGGTAAACGTAGATCGATTGTTTACGTTATCAGAATATAGAAAGACTAGGGGACATGCAATGAAGCTACAGGATAAACTATTTAAGACTAATAAAAGAAAATATTTTTTCACTCAACGTGTAATCAAACTCTGGAATTTGTTACCGGAGGATGTAGTAAAGGCTGTTAGTGTAGCTGGGTTTAAAAAAGGTTTGGACAAGTTCCTGGAGGAAAGGTCCATAAACCATTATTAAGAAGTGACCGAAGATATCAATGCTTGACCCAGTACAAGCATTGTGGAACTTATGTCTCTTGGGGAAACTGCTAGGTACATATGACCTAGATTGGCCACTGTTGGAAACAGAATACTGGGCTTGATGGACCTTGGTCTGACCCAGTATGGCATATCTTATGTTCTTATGCTTCATTTCTTTGCCTGTAAATGTACCGCTGGTCTGTATTGCCAAAGAGCTCAAGTTTGGTTCATCTGTCCATAGAACATTTTTCCAAAGAATTGTGGTTTCTCAAGGTAGGTTTGTGCAAAGATCAGGCATGCCTTTTTATGTCTGTCTTTGAGCAGTTGGGTCCTCCATGGCCTTCACCCATAAAGTCCTTCTTTGTTTAGTGTGCAGCGTATGGTGCAAGTTGAAACCACCACATCTAGATTTCTCCAGGTCAGCCTTAAACTCTTTGGATGTTGTATGTGGTGTTTTTCCAATAGTTCACACTAATCTTCAAAGACGTCTTGGATTAATTTTCCTCTTCACGCCATGTCTTGGGGATTCTTGACAGTTCCATAAGCAGAAAACCTCTTAATAACATTGGGAATTGTAGACCCAGGAATCCCCAGGTCCTTGGAGATAGCCTTGTTCTCCTTTTGAAGTTTGATGATAGTGGATTTTCTGATGGTCTCAGGCAGCTCTCTTGTCTTCATCATTGTGAAAATGAAAGAGGCAGTGAATGTGGCCATTTTCAATATTACAGCCATCATTCATTGGTTGATTCAAGTCATGTGAGTACTGACAATTGATCACAAGTGCATCTAATTTAACTCAGTAGGAATGTGGTTCTTCTGTTCAAACTGATTTGAATTGTTTATGCCAATAATCATGTCCTCTATATACCAAAACAGATATCGTTCACTACTTGCTATGTAGACAAAACAAAAAATAGCCAAAGAGGTCTCAGTATAAAATAATACTGCTGTTTCTAGGTTCACACCCTATGACAGCATTTGTGTTGTATCACATCAATGACCTCTGGCTAATATTTTTAACAAACATTTTTTTTAGGAGACACCAATCAGTCCTTGTATTCAATATATAATGTACTCAGCTTCTCTGAAGGACTGGGTGACGTCTTCCCTTCTTCTTTAGATCCCAACGTGCAGTCCCGGTACCAGCCAGACGTTTCAAATTATTTCTTCAGGGGACCGATAAACAACTAGACAAAACCAACAAAACAACTAGTGGGATCTAAAGAAATGCTGTCATAGGGTGTGAACCTAGAAACAGCAGTGTTATTTTATACTGAGACCTCTTTGGCTATTTTTTGTTTTGTCTACATAGCAAGTAGTGAACGATATCTGTTTTGGTATATAGAGTGATTCTTTATCGTTCAGTGACCACTTGTCTTTTGTGGGAATAATCATGTCCTTGCAATGTCCCGGTTTTTATATTATTTTCTTTTTTAATTGGTCTTGTTTTATTTGATTCTTTTGTGTCAACTATGTGTGCATATATAGTCCAAAGCCATTTCACTGGTCACTTTTTTTTTTTAGGAGATATTGGACATTAAGGGGTTGAACTGCAAGGGTGCCAATAATGTTGACCACAACTGTAGCACCATGTTCTGGTGATAGGTGAAAAAAATCTCTCTCTCTTTTTCATATCACCAGCCTTCACCCAGTCTCTCTCTCACTCACCGATTCCTCTGCTTTGCTTTAGCAACTGCTGAAAAACATCAAGTTTCCAACTTCCCCTCCATAATTGGCTGTCTTCAAGCTTGAGCTGCATGGTGGAGGAAGTTCGGGCTGTTCTCATGAGACTTGAAACCTCATGATAAACCTGAAGTTTGCAGAGAACCAATCACAGTGGGGAAGTTGGATTTGCAGTGTTTTCTGTGCATGCTGCTAAACAAAAAAACATTCGCGCCATGGCAACTTGGGCACCCAGGACTTGTTAAAGCCTGCATTAGATATACCTCCTCATTTGTTTTTAACAGTTCCCCTCTCCCCAATCCTCCATTTCCTCTCGAGCAGGGGTTCTCAACTTCTGTTGAGACACTAGACGGACAGTGCTCGCATATGTGACACGCAGCATACATTGACCCTCCCAGACCTCTGACACAGTATAGCAGCTGTTATGTTTTAAATGTAAACATACTCTGCATCCACAAAAAACCCTACCTTCCCCCAACAGGTGCAGAGCAGAACTAGGGCATTTCTCCATAGACTTCACCATAGAAAAATATTCTGATTCTCACGTCATGTCAGCAACAGCAACATAAATCTGTCTACTATGTGCACATGGTGAAATAACACAAAACCTGAAAAATAAATCCTCACTCAATACACATAGCAAACTTGCCATACCATAGCAGCACTAGTTCTATAGTTAAAATGGAACAAGTGGGACTGCAACAGATTTCTACAAAGAACTAGATTTTAAGAATACCGCAAATCGGTCACACGCAAAATGCAGACAAACTCTCATCAAATATAGAACAAGGGACCATAAATAAGAAATAGAAATATGAAGGCAAAAATTGAACTGGGAACCCAACAAACACTGTAGAAATAAAACAAATGTATTTCTTTTTGTACTGAATAAAAGACAAAGATATCTGCAATCCATATTTCCCAAAGCAAACATATTCCAGTTAATAAATTCAAAATAAAATACTTTTTCCTACCTTTGTTGTCTGGAAAAATAAAATGCCCAGTTATGTTAGCTCTAGTCTCTCTTTTTTTCCCTTCAGAATTATTCTTCCTTCTGCCAACTCTTTCCAGTGTACCTGTATATTTTTTGTTTCCCCTCTTTTCTTCCTTTCTTTTTCCATATCTTCCCTACATCCATCTCTGACATATATTTGTTTTTCCCTTGTAGCTCTTTCCTCCAATTTTTCTTTTCTGCCTCTTTGTCCACTCTAAATTCTCTCATCCTCCGGCCCTCAATCTTTCCTTTTAATTTTTACCTGCTTATCCCTTTTCCCATGTTATTCTCTCTGCTCCTGCCCCGCCCATCACCTGTCTTTCATCTACTCCTCATTGGCGCATTCTACTCGCTGCACTCCCTATCCTCCTCTTCCTCATCTCCTTGACAACTCCGCATAGTCTTCCACACACGAATCTCCCTTCTCTCTTCCCGCCACCCTTGTAGGCAGCATCTCCCCTCTCCCCTACACTACCAAACAGTGTAGCATCTTCTATTGTCCCTCTTCCCTGCCCTCCCGAATGGCCGGCGCTTCCCACTGGACACGCGGAAGGAGCAGCTGCACAAACCATGGCACCATGGGCCACTTATGATCTCAGTTCACCTGCACAGAGAGGCCCCAGATGTGAAATCATTCTAAGTGCCCTTTCCTGCTGCAAACTGAAGAAGGAACGCCGTTCAGGAAAAGTTAGTGAAAGTGCCTCGGTTTTGCAGCTGCGTCTTCTCCCTCTGCTGTTCCTCCATGACCTCCTCATTGCTGCTGCGCGTGGCTTGTGCCGGCCCTTCATCTGCCTCATTCCTGCAATACGCCTTCCAGGGCTTTGCGAAACACTGATTGAGAACTTCTGCTCTGACATGTTTAGGCGCACCGTAGAGAGCCTAAAGCTGCTGTGTGCTGAGAGAGAGGCTGATTGGTCCTTTGGCAGGGCTGGGGCTTGGGCTTTTCAGTGCCTTTGGGCTGTTGGCTCACTCCAGAACCAGGGCTGGGATTCAGAATCCTAAGCCTTCCTTAACAACTGCCTGTGGATTGGTTTTTCCCTGTTTCACATCTCTTCCCAACTCACAAGGCCATCATTGCATTGCCAGTCCTAGGTTAGGGGCCACACATCAGAAGCTGCCATCACAGGGCCTCAATCCAGCCATCAGGTTTCGCTGTTGCGCAATCACCAGAACGCCCTGATTCTTTCCCAGTACTGCCTCTGGAACATCCTGAGCCCTGGCCGCATGTTGCCATTTTGTATAGCGCTCAGAATTTTGTGACCCTAAAATCAGTCCAATAAAAAAGATTTCATTTTGACTCCTACTGAAATTTGATTGGTAAAATTCTGATTGTATCTTGCCAGACTATGCCTGGAATACCCCCCCCCCCCCAATCTTCTGTAGCAACTGTAATAAAAGAAAAATGAGCTAGTGCAGCGATGGCGAACCTATGGCACGCATGCCAGCTGTGGCACGCGAAGGCCTTGCAGCTGGCACGCGGGAAGGTCCGCATTTAAAAAAATAAAAAAAAGCTGTCTTCTGCCGCTTCCGGGGCCGCCGCGGCAGAATCGAGTGTGCCGCGGGGCCCCCCTGTGCCTGGCAGAGCCTGCCCTCCAGATCCTGCCTTCCCCGGTATCAGTCCCTGTTTCCAGCTTGTCACACGCGCCGGCTTTCAGAGCGCGAGGGGAGAGTTTCTCCCTCGCTGCTCTGTTAAGCCCGCGGGGGCTGATGGGAAGTTCCCATCAGCCCCCGCGGGCTTAACAGAGCCGCGAAAGGGAAACTAGTTCCCTTCGCGCTCTGAAAGCCGGCGCGTGTGACAAGCTGGAAACAGGGACTGATACCGGGGAAGGCAGGATCTGGAGGGCAGGCTCTGCCAGGCACAGGGGGGGCCCCGCGGCACACTCGATTCTGCCGCGGCGGCCCCGGAAGTGGCAGAAGACAGCTTTTTTTTATTTTAAATTTTGGCTGGGCTGGGCTGGGGGGGGGTTAGGAGTGGTGATGGGCGCTGCGGGGGGATTAGGAGTGGTGATGGGCGCTGGGGGGTTAGGAGTGGTGATGGGCACTGGGGGGGTTAGGAGTGGTGATGGGCACTGGGGGGGGGTAGGAGTGGTGCTGGGTGCTGGGGGGGTTTAGGAGTGGTGATGGGCTATGGGGGGGGCTTAAACTAAAAATTGGGTGATGGATTAGGACTGGAAATGGGCTGGTGGGATTAGGACTGGAAGTGGGTTGATGGGGGTTAGGACTGATAATGGGCTATGGGGGGCTTAAACTAAAAATTGGGTGATGGGGATTAGGACTGGAAATGGGCTGGTGGGATTAGGACTGGGAGTGGGCTGATGGGGAGGTTAGGACTGGTAATGGGCTATGGGGGGCTTAAACTAAAAATTGGGTGATGGGGATTAGGACTGGAAATGGGCTGGTGGGATTAGGACTGGGAGTGGGCTGATGGGGAGGTTAGGACTGGTAATGGGCTATGAGGGGGCTTAAACTGAAAATGGGGTGATGGGGAATAGGACTGGAACTGGGCTGGTGGGATTAGGACTGGGAGTGGGCAATGGGGGGCTAGGACTGGTAATGGGGTGGGGGGGATGCTCGCACTGGAGATGGGCTGAGTGGAAGGGGGCTTGAATTGCAAATAGCTGATGGGGGACGGGGCTTGGAATGGAAATGGGCTGAGTGGAAGTGGGCGGCTTGAACTGCAAATAGCTGATGGGGACGGGGCTTGGAATGGAAATGGGCTGAGGGGAAGTGGGGGGCTTGAACTGCAAATAGCTGATGGGGAGGGGGACTTGGAATGGAAATGGGCTGAGTGGAAGGGGGCTTGAACTGCAAATAGCTGATGGGAAGGGGGGCTTGGAATGGGCTCTTAGGGGAGGGAGCTAGGACAGGAAATGGGCTGATGGAGGGGCTAGGATAGGACTGGGAATTGGGTGTTGGGGGAGCTAAGTTTGGAAATGGGCTGTGGTGGGGGCTTGGATTGAAATGAACTCATGGAGGGGCTAGAACTGGAAGTAGGCTCATGGGAGGCTTGGATTAGAAATGGGCTGAGTGATGGTGGGGCTAGGAAAGGACTAGAAATGGGCTGATGGGAGGCTGGTATTGGAAATAAGCTGATGAAGGGACTCGGATAGGATTGGAAATGGACTGATGGGGGGCCAGGACTGGAAATGGGCTGATGTGGGGACTAGAAGGGAGCGGATACTGGGTGGGGCTGGAATTAAAAGGGAGCTGATGTTGGGGGAGATTAGAAGGGGATGGGGCTGGGAGAGTGAAATGGAGAGGGGAAAAATATTTTGTGTGGGAGGGAAGAAAAATGTACAATTGGCCGGGTATTGGGAGACTAAAAAAGGAGAAAGATTATTATGTTAAAGCAGATGAAGAGAGAGAATGGAAAAAAACTAGAAGAGAAGAAAGGAGAAATGGACAGCAGACGATGGAGAGATAGCAGAAGACACAAATAAACCAGAAGAAAGTGGCTGGAACAATTGCAACTGAAAAAAAATGCACAAAAGGTACAAAGATATCTCTTTATTTTGAATTTATTAACTGGAATATGTCAGCTCTGGGAAATGTGCATCATTAGTGTCTGTGCTTTGTTTAGTACAAGAGGAAATTAATTTATAGTTTTATTTTTACAGTGTTGTTGTACATTCCAAGTTTGGTTTTTGGGGTTCCCAGTTTAATTATTGCCTTCCTGTTTCTAAATTGAATGAAATCATTAAAACATTATAAATTGCCAATAAATTGAAATGAAAACCAAAGGATTGTGAATCAAATTGATTCTCTGACAATACAAAGATTCCAAAGTTTACAAATGATGTTACATAGTTCAGGCAACTTTATAAAGAGTTTTTAGATACTAAAATCTTGTTGTTAAGGTTTAATTGACGTGCTGGCACTTTGAGGAAATTCTTTGGTTTTGTGCGGCAGTTTGGGCACTCGGGCTCAAAAAGGTTAGCCATCACTGAGCTAGTGTCTTCCTTCCCGTCATCCTAAATAATAGGCCAAAGAGAAACAGATGACGATATGAAAAACTTGATATTTACATGAAATAACAGGAAAGGTAGCAACAAAAAAATGTATTTGCTGCTCACTCACTCAGTAGAACCTATCCATGATATTGGGGTATCGTGAGTGTGGAGGTGGAGCAAGCAGAATGAATGCAAGACAGTGAGGGACGTCTAGAGAGCAGGGAAGGACTGAAGGAACTGGAAAGGTGAAGAATGAGAGACGAGACGAGGGGACTGCCGGGGAAGAATGTGATTGACGGAATGTCTGGGATGAAGGAGGGTGAGGGGGACTAGAAAGGATACCAGGGGAAGAGAGTTGAGTGAGATCACAGGCTAGAGGGGGTATGAAGGGAGAAAGTGACTGAGAGTGAGGGGATGGGGGGAGTGTGGTGGTGGGACGATGAGTGAGAGAATTAGAGGGGGAGAGAGGGAGGAGATGGGAATGGGTCAGAGAAGTTGGCGTTTGGGTACTGGGAGGGAGAGGAGCTGTGCTCATACTGGGAAAAGCTTCTGTTACTGCCTGAAAGGGTGCGTTGCTGGATGGGAAAATGACCACAGCTAGTGGACAAGCAGGAGAGGACTTGCTACTACTGGGACAAGGAAGAGGAGAGACATGAAAGCTAGTAGGCAGAAGAGCAACATGTTGGTGTGTTGTACTTTTGCAAGTAGGTCCTCTTTATAAAAAAGATTTCGATGTTTTATCCCTTGCACATTTTCTGCATAACCTGATAAATTACTACTACTACTTCTAATCATTTATATAGAACTACAAGGTGTACACAGAGCTATGCATATAGATGTAAGACATGGTCCCTGCTCATCGGAGCTTACAATCTAATCAAGATGAAAAAGAACATCACAAAACTGGGGACTAGAGCATGGGAAGATATACATAAGTAGTGAACAAAAGAACGAGGAGCATCAGAATCCAAAAGCAACTTCAAAGAGGTGAGTTTTTAGCCTGGATTTGAATAGGGCCAGAGAAGGAGCCCGATGTACTGACTCAGGTAGTTTGTTCCAGATATATGAACAGCGAGGTGGAATGAAGAAAGTCTGGAGTTTGCAGTGGCAGAGATAAAAGGGATCTGCCAGAGGAGCGGAGTTTCCAAGGAGGAGAGTAGAGTGAGATAAAAGAGGAGAGGTAGTGAGGAGTCACAGAATGAACGCACTTGTAGGTAAGTAGGAGAAGTTTGAACGGGATGTGGAAATGGATAGGGAGCCAGTGAAGTGGCTTGAGAAGAGGGGTTACGTGAGCATAGCGACACTGGTGGAAGATAAGCCATGAGGCTGAGTTTTGAACAAATTGAAGGGGAGAAAGATGATTCAGAGGGAGATCAGTGAGGAGCAGGTTACAATAGTCAAGATGGGAGGTGACTAGTGAGTGGATGAGGGTCTTAGTAATGTGTGTAGAGAGGAAGGGGCACATTTTTCCAGTGTTATAAAGAAGTGACAGATTTTAGCGATCTGTTGGATGTGAGTAGAGAATGATAGGGTACAGTTAAAGATGACCTCAAAGTTGCGAGCTGAGAAACGAGAGGAGTGTAGTGTTATCCACAGAACTAGAGAAAGGAGGAAGGATGAGGTGGGTTTAGGGTTTTCAGATGGCAGTGAGACATCCAGGAAGCAATGTAGGATAAGCAGGCAGAGATCCAGGCCTGGATTCCTGGAGAGATTTTAGGAACAGAGAGGTAGATCTGAGAATTGTCAGCATAGAGATGCTACTGACAACCATGGGAGGAAATAATGCACCAAGGGGCTGAGTGTGCACAAAGAGAAAAAGAGAGGTCCCAAGACAGAGCCCTGAGGTACACAGACTGAAAGCAGGATAGCAGTAGAGGAGGATCCACCAGAACATACATAAAAAGTGCAAAGGGAGAGATAAGAAGAAAGCCAGGACAGAACAGAGCCCCTAAATCTAAGGGAGGATAGGGTATCAAGGAGAAGGTGGTGATCAACAATGTCAAAGGCAGCAAAAAGGTAAAAAAGGATGAGGATTGAGTAAAGGCCCTTGGATTTGGTGAGAAACAAGTCGCTGGACACTTTCGCAAGAGCCATTTCAGTGGGATGTAGAGGATGAAAGCCAGATTGCAGTGGATCCATAAGAACATAACATAAGAACATAAGATATGCCATACTGGGTCAGACCAAGGTCCAGCAAGCCCAGTATCCTGTTTCCAACAGTGGCCAATCTAGGTCATACGTACCTAGCAGTATCCCCAAGAGACACAGGTTCCACAATGCTTGTATTGGGTCAAGCATTGATATCCTGGGTCCCTTTTTAATAATGGTTTATGGACCTTTCCTCCAGGAACTTGTCCAAACCTTTTTTAAACCCAGCTACACTAACAGCTCTTACTACATCCTCCGGTAACAAATTCCAGTTTGACTACACGTTGAGTGAAAAAATATTTTCTCTTATTTGTCTTAAATAGTTTACCCTGTAGCTTTCATTACATGTCCCCTATTCTTTCTATATTCTGATAGCATAAACAATTGATCTAGGTTTACCCGTTCCACTCCATTCATTAATTTATAGACCTCTATCATATCTCCCCTCAGCCGTCTCTTTTCCAGGTTGAAGAGCCCTAACCTTTGTAGCCTCTCTTCATAGGAGTAGCCTTCCATCCCCTTTACCATTTTGGTGGCTCTTCTCTGTACCTTTTCTAATAATGCTATAAGGGTTTGAGAGGATCCAGAAGGGTTTGAGAGGAAAGAAAGTCAAGACAGTGGTGGTAAGCCACTCATTCTAGTAGTTTTGAAGCAAAGGGGAGAAGAGAAGCCGATAACTGGAAGGACAGGTAGGGTTTAGTGAAGGCTTTTTGAGGAGAGTTGTAACCACAGCATGTTTGAAGGCCACAAGAACTGTTGCAATGGAAAGTGATAGGTTAAGGATATGATAGATGGAGGGGATGACAGCGGAAGAGATAGAGCTTAGTAGATGGGTGGGAATGGGATCAGAGGAGCAGGTAGTCAGTTTGGAAGAGGAGAGAAGATTTGCAGTTTCTTCCTTTAGTGATTTCAGAAAAGGAAGAAAGGGTGACAAAAAGTGAGGGAAGGATTTGGAATTGAAGAGGGGGAAGATGAGTTAGAGAGAATTCAAGGCTAATTTTCTGGATTTTGTTGTGGAAATAGTCTGTCTGCCAAGGTCTGGGCAGAAAGTGAAGGAGGGATTGGGGGACGAAGGGCCTTGAGGAGAGAGTAGAGCATAGCAAAGAGATGGCGAGGGTCAGAGGCAAGAGAGTTAGTCAGATGGACATAGTACTCTTGCTTGGCGAGTGCTATGGCTGACTGGAAAGAGGTTAGCATGAATAAGAAATGTAGTTAGTTAGCAAGGGTATGTGATTTAAGCTAAAGACACTCAGCTGAGCGGGCACAGGAACATAGGTAGTGGGCTGTCGAGGATAGCCGGGTTGAGGTACGGTATGCCTCACAGGACATGAAATGGTAGGAGCAAGTGCATCCAGAGCACAGGAGAGTATAGTATTATAGGAAAATACGGCCTCATCAATGGACTCAGATGACATAGTGGAGGAAAGAGATGATACGACAGCAATGGAGAGAGCTGAAAGGTCGATAGTGTGCAGATTCCTAAACATGTTGGTGGAGATTGGGTGAGACCAAGATGGGGGGTGGTTACTGTTGAAGGTTAGCAGGTGATCATCAGATAAGGGCAGAACTGAGGTGGAGAAGTTTGAAGGTGAGCATTTGGAGGAGAAGACGAGGTCAAGGCAATGGCCATGCTTGTGAGTTGGCTGAGGAGGTTAGGGAAAGGAGCTTTAAGGCATAAGAGTCAGAAGGATCATCAACATGAATGTTAAAATCCCCAATAAGGGAAGGGGAAGAGCAGGAGTCAAAGTTGGTGAGACATTAAGTTGTTGTGATGCAGGGTCAGGCAGAACAACTCATTAATTCAGAAATCTGCAAAATCCGGCACACAGTCATGAGCTGGTTTTCACAGGAAAGATAAGTATATGCCAATAAGGGCCCCACAGACACATTTCTGATGCAGGTTTGCTAAAGAACTTATTTGCATACATAGCAATCTTGAACACAAATGGACTGCTAACGTTTGTGGAATCTTAGCTACATTGGCTCTTTAAAAGATTAAACTTTAGATGATCTAAACATTAATGTGGTAATTATATAAGTCATGCCTAGATTTGTGTATACGTTCAGTCATATACAGGGTGGCCCAAAAAAAGTGAGAACATCTCGTAAATTAAAAGCTTAAATAGTTTACTTATTTACCTTTTTTAGCTATATAACGTCTTTATTTTACATAGAAATATGATGACAGAAAAAGACCACATGGCCTATCTAGTCTGTCCTTCCATATCAACAACTACAACAGTCCCCTTTTTACCTTTAGAGATCCTCTGTGTTTGTCCCATGCTTTTTTGAATTCAGTTACTGTCCTCATCTCTACCACCTCCACTGGGAGACTATTCCACGGATCCACTACTCTTTTCGTAAAGAAATATTTCCACATATCACTCCTGAATCTATCTTCTTTCACCGTCGGCAATTTCCGGTCACCATCTTTTGTTTTTTTAAAATTTGTCAGTCGTTTACATCTGCCTTTTTGAATTTTTAAATAACTTATATGCTACGAGATGTTCTCACTTTTTTTGGGTCACCCTGTATATGTGCATAAATGGGCATTTATTTGTGTACTCCCCTGAGGGAGTGGATAACATGAAGAAAGATCTGCAAAAGCTGGAAGAATGGTCAAAATGCTTGGCAGTTAAGATTTAATGTGAAGAAGTGCAGTGTCATGAGATGCAGAAATCCAAGGGAATTGTATGCAATAGGGGGCGAGAGGTTGGTGTGCATGGACCAGGTGGAGGTCCTCGGAGTGATTTGTTTCTGAGGATCTCAAGGTGGCGAAACAATGCGACAAGGCGGTGGACAAAGCCAGAAGGATGCTATGTTGCATATAGAGAGGAATAACCAACAGAAAGGAAGAGGTATTAATGCCCCTCTACAAGTTGTTGGTGAGGCCTCACTTGGAGGTTTGTGTTCAGTTTTGGAGACTGTATCTCACAAAGATATAAAAAGACTAGAAACAGTTCAGAGGAAGGTGACCAAAATGATTTGGAGTCTGTGCCAGAAGACACATGGGAAGAGATTTGAAGACCTCAATATGTACACTCTGGAGGAGAGGAGGGATAGGGGAGATATGATTCAGACCTTTTAAATACTTAAAGAGAAATAATGAACAAACAAACCTCTTCCAAAGATGGGGAAGCTGTAAAACTAGAGGGCATAACATGAAGCTGCAAGGGGGTAAATTGAAAGGCAATGTCAGGAAATACTTTCACTGAAAGGGTGGTAGATGCTTGGAATGCCCTCCCGATGGAAGTGGTGGGGGCAAATACAATGAGATAATTCAAAATGGCATGGGATAGACATAATGAATCCCTGTATAGCAACAGGATACAATCAAAATAAGCTTAACTATCTCTTATCTCAACAAATAGGGGGTGATCTGCACAGAGCGGTGGGTACACCCTTAAACAAAGGCATGGGGAGGGGTGACCTGCATGGAGCGGCAGGTACACCTACTCTTGCCACCTTTCTGGGCAGACAAGATGGACCATATTGGTCGTTATCTGCTGTCATGTACTATGTTACTTGACGCAGTCAGTATTCTGAAAGTACATGTGTCGGGCTGATTGCGCATACTTTCATTTTGGGAATATACAGGGGAAGAGTGTTTGGGTGGAACGCAACATTACACGTGTGACTTATAAAATACTATAATTTACGCATATTCTTGAAAAACATAGGTATAGGTTGGCATAAGTGCTCGTGGCTTGAATGAATGCGCAAACTTGACTTTATCAAATAGCTCTGACTGACATACATAAGTTAAAACGCGCAGCAATCTAGGTGTGCCACCTTATACAGATAGGCCGCTATATGTTCCTAGAAAATAGCCTCAAAATAGCCTTTACACATAGGCAACCTGTTAAAAATTGCCCTACGTGTAAATTGCACTTCACCTGTGCTTCACTCTACCCTAGAACACGCCTACATGCAGGTCAGTAAAAGTACATGCCGCTTTTTCACTATGTGTACTTTTATGCGCAAACCCTGGGGTAATTTAATAAAAGCCCTTCAATGCATGTCAAAAGACCTTTATCCATGAAAAATCCTTTATAGAATTACCTTCTTAGTTTCTTAGCTGTTGAGAGTTGGGATCTTGAAACTGTTGGGACATCGTACAATCATACTTCATTTATTTCTTTTTCTGTATTTTATGTTAAAGGTTCAGTGTACTGATGACATGGGTACCTGTAAGGACTTTCTTTAGCAACTCATCTTGAAATTTTTGATGCTGAGCAGTGATAAGCAATTATTTTGGGCTCAGATGCCATAAAGTGAGGAAGTCTTGAGTTCCTACATTGGTGGATGCAAAAGTCTTCAGGACATCATTCATTTTCAGCTGGGAGATATGCCTTTTGGATGTCACTGGAACTCGAGTATATCAGTTGTGCACTTGTGCCATTGCTTTACCAATGTTCACATGAAGGATATATGGAAATTTTGAGGTTTCCTTATCCTGCTAGACCATTCCAGATGAGTGGGTTATGCTCCCTTTCCAGCAGATAGAGGCAGACTTGAACAACTTTCAGGTATGTATGCTGGTGCAGCGCTGAGAGAAGTCAGTATTTTGCCTACCTCCAGTAGTTGGCAAGGTATTTGGACTGGTGCAGCAGTGCAGATAGGCCTGACTCTCCTGGTACACACTGCAGTGTTGTCACTGTGATTTAAGTTTGGTAGGGCCCAATGTTGCTTGGAGAAGGGTATGCCCATGACTCCTGGAGCTGATAGTGTCCAGCATTGTTACCCATGGGTTCATAGCGCTTGGTGAGCCTGAAGAGAATCAGGAGGATGTTCACAGGGCCCCTGAGGGAGGTCGGTAAGTTGGGCCCAGATTACTCTTCCCTCTTGCAAAATTTTCCCATGGCTTCTTCTTTTTGCCCTTGTGACCCCTGTTTCTGGGGGGGCCCATGCACTGATGCTGTTGCTGTGAACCCTGCCGCTCTTTTGATTTGCTTTTCCCACCGGTGGACACTGCGGCCTTTGGGTTGGCTACTTGATCCTGGCAGAGGTAGAGCCAGTGGGGTGGCCTTAACTGCAAGCTTGGTAGCCCTGGGAGTTCTCCTTTACAACTGGCTTGCGCTGTAGCTCCTGAAACAGATCACTGGCTGTTTTCAGCTTTTGCTAGCTGCTTAACAGTCCTCTTTGTGGGGATCAGAGGTCAGGACTTCCCCTTCAGGGGATCCGGAGCCCACGAGTGCCTCTGTCTTGGGCAGTTAGAGGAGTCATGGTTCCTGCTTCGGCACTGCGCTCATTTGTTCCTTCGGGAGCCTAACCTTATCCCCTGTGGAGGTTGGTTGAAGGACTTAACTCCTGACAAAAAGGAACTCTTAAACGGGATGATTTCCTGGTGAAAGACTGCTGTCTGGTGAAAGGAATTGAAGAATTTGGGTGATTTGACTCAATAGGAGAAATGGAAACTTTACTCCTGTCATCTCTGGAGTATTATTTGTAGGGGGTTTGATCAGGGTACACCCCTAAACAAAGGCATGGGGAGGGGTGACCTGCATGGGGCGGCAGGTACACCTACTCTTGCCACCTTTCTGGGCAGACAAAATGGACCATATTGGTCTTTATCTACTGTCATATACTATGTTATTTGACACAGTCACTATTCTATTCTGAAAGATGTGTCTACTGCTTTTGATACTGTGAGTTTATAGTCTGTTATTCCGAAGACTTAACTAGATTGGAATTGCTGGAACGGTTTTGCAATGGTTTGAGTCCTTCCTTACTAATAGATCAGCTCAGGTGTGATTTGATGGCAGGATGTCATCCCGGTTTCAGTACTCTATGGGCGTTCCATAGGGGTCGGCCTTGTCTGCTATGTTATTTAATATTTACATGGCTCCACTTTGTAAATTATTAGTGGGATTGGTCTTCATTACAGATTATATGTGGATGATATTCAGTTTACTCTCCTGGTCTTGTCTTCCATTTCTGATGCCCTTGAACATGTTGTTGGTTTTGTTGATATGGTTAAAAAATGGATGCATCACAATAAATTGACTTTGAATATTCTAAAACTGAAATTATTTATATGCGTAGGATGTTGCCATCTTCCCTATCTTTAGGGATTTGAAAATTGATGAATGGGTCTTATCGATTCGTTCTAAGGTCAGAATTCTCGGGGTGATTTTAGATTTGCGATTAGATATGCATTCTCAGGTTCATGCTGTTTAAAGCAGCTTTTTATAAGCTGAATATGATTAGGAAACTGAGATCTTACATATCAGAAGATAATTTAAGGGCAGTGGTTTGGGTGCTGTTTGTTACTCCAGTCAATTATTGTAACAGTTATATTGTGGTTTACTTGTCTTTGGTATTCAAACATTACAAATGATTCTGAATGCAGCTGCTAGGGTCATTAGGGGAGTAGGTAGATACAAACACAATGCTAGTTTTTCGTTTCATCTCATCGCAGGATGCTTCTTTTAAATCTCCGTGTCCGCATGTTTTCTGTAAGTGCTCCAAAGTATTGGAATGTTCTTTTCTGAGAGTTGTGAATGGTGTCAGACTTAACCTCTGTTTAGGTAGGCATATTGAGTGGAATGATGCTTAATAGTTAAGTATTTTATTTATGCTATCATTTTATTTTATGGTATGTCTTATAGTAATTATTTATTTATTTATTTACATTCTCTTATATACCGCGCTAGTCTGCATCAGTGCGATTTACATTGAACAAACTGAAATTACATTGAACAGGGCATTATAACTTGGAGATAACTATTTTACAGGGAACATGGGTTATGGAGGGTTAAGTGGCTTGCCCAAGACCACAAGGAGCACCTGTGGGACTAATAGTAATGTGTATTAGTTTGTATTTTGTTATTATGTACGTTTTTTGTAAACCGCCGAGGTAATTGGTGTGCTATATAACATTTGTACATAAATAAAATATAGGCCAATTTCTAACTTGCCCTTTTTGGGTAAACTGATGGAGCAGTGTGTAGCTTTGCAATTATCTAATTACTTGGAGAGTAATAACATTTTGGATGAGCACCAGTCTGGTTTTCAGCAGTTTGATGATGCTGGAACTGTAACATTGCTTAGAGCATTGGTTGATGATGTTCGTTTTATGTTTGATGAAGGCAGTGAGGGGATTGTACTCCAGCTGGATGTCGTGGCAGCTTTTGATACTGTTGAACATGGGCTTTTATTGGATTGTCTCAAAGGAGTAGGATTGGGTGGGAGGGTGATTTAAAGATTTACCCCTTTTTTGGAAGGGAGAGAACAGAGAGTGATGTTTGGACAGCAGTTGTACTTGGGAGCTAGTAAGTGAGGTCATCTTATTTGTTTAATGTGTATAGGTTACCATTATGTTTGCAAATGAGAACTGTGGGATTCCAATTTTGTGTATGTTGATGACATTCAGGTACTGATTTTGTTGTCCCATAATAAGCAGGATGCAATGCAATGTGTGCCTTTGAGTCAGTCCTGACTCCTGGTGACCCAGAAGCTCCTGGGTTTTCTTGGCAGTGTCACCGGAAGTAGATTGCCAGACCTTTCTTCCGAGGCAATGGAGGGTTAAGTGACTTGCCCAAGGCCACAAGGAGTGCTAGCAGGAATCAAACCCTGGTTGCTTGGTTACCAAACCAGTGCTCTAACCACTAGGCTACTCCTCCACTCCTAATAAGCAGGATATGGCTGGGAAAATAAGACAATGTATTTGCAGGATTGGTTTGCACAGATGTTCTTAAATTTGAATCTACAAAAGACAGAAATGTTGTGGTTGCCTTCTTGGAGTATTAATGAGGTTATGACCTGTGTGGGATCTAGGGGATCCTCTAGGTTGTCTGAATCATGCAGCAGTTTGGGGGTGATTCTCTTTAGTTTATTTTTAAGTTTTTTTTAAAGTTTATTTAAAATTTTGGTTTATTCTCAGTTTGTTATAAGGCAGCAGTTTTTACTTGATTTCTGTTACCACATATTCTCTCCCTCCTGACCATCCCTCCGAGGAGCATCAGTTAAGTCCCTGGATACTAGGCAATTTTCATCTTTTAGGTGTTCTACAAGGGCAGAGCCCTAGCTCGTAGTTAAAAGGAGGGCAGAATAGAGGGTGCTCGAGACAGTAGCCCTTTTGTATTCTCTGTCTGCAAATATATTCTATGGTAAGATGACCATAGTCCGAAAACCTGTGGCTCACAGGGACAGGTTTAAGAAACCTTAAAAAAAAAAAAAGAATTAATAAGAGTCAGACCGTAACCCTAGAAGGGCCTGTAATACATCCAATGGCTACCATAGTGGAGTACCGCAGGGATCTGTACTGGGTCCGCTACTTTTTGACATATTCATAAATAACCTGGAAAAGGGAATAACTAGTGAGGTTATCAAATTTGCAGACGACACAAAACTGTTTAAAGTTGTTAAAACCCTATTAGACTGTGGAAAACTACAGGAGGATCTGGATAAATTGGAAGACTGGGCATCCAAATGGCAGATGAAATTTAATGTGGACAAGTGCAAAGTTATGCACCTAGGAAAGAACAACCCACACTATGGTTACATGATGCAAGGTTCCACATTGGGAACCACCACCCAGGAAAAAGATTTAGGAGTCATCTTGGATAACATGTTAAAACCCTCTGCCCAGTGTGCAGCGGCGGACAAGAAAGCAAATAGAATGCTAGGTATCATAAGGAAAGGAATGGAAAATAAAACAAAGGATATTATAATGCCTCTGTATTGTTCCATGGTACGACCGCACCTTGAATATCGTGTGCAATTCTGGTTGCTGTATCTTAAAAAGGATATAGTGTTATTAGAAAAGGTACAGAGAAGAGCCACCAAAATGGTAAAGGGGATGGAAGTCTACTCCTATGAAGAGAGGCTACAAAGGTTAGGGCTCTTCAACCTGGAAAAGAGACGGCTGAGGGGAGATATGATAGAGGTCTATAAATCAATGAATAGAGTGGAACGGGTAAACGTAGATCGGTTGTTTACGATATCAGAATATAGAAAGACTAGGGGACATGTAATGAAGCTACAGGGTAAACTATTTAAGACAAATAAGAGAAAATATTTTTTCACTCAACGTGTAATCAAACTCTGGAATTTGTTACCAGAGGATGTAGTAAAGGCTGTTAGTGTAGCTGGGTTGAAAAAAGGTTTGGACAAGTTCCTGGAGGAAAGATCCATAAACCATTATTAAAAAGGAACCCAGGATATCAATGCTTGACCCAGTACAAGCATTGTGGAACCTGTGTCTTTTGGGGAAACTGCTAGGTACGTATGACCTAGATTGGCCACTGTTGGAAACAGGATACTGGGCTTGATGGACCTTGGTCTGACCCAGTATGGCATATCGTATATTCTTATGTTCTTACCAGAGAGCGGTAGGTATGTTCAATAGTGCCCTTCTGTGATCGGGTATATACAGCAATCATCAGGCAGATCTCTGCAAGTCACTCAGGGTTCGTGGCTAAATAAACAGCTGTGAAATTTCTGCAAATCAAGATTATATGACCAAGAATTAAAACTTTAATTTCTGTATCGTTTCTCTGGTGGTAGTGCCCCTAACAGACACCAGTTGGCAGCGCTGTTCATGTATCACATATGTTATTCTGTGCTCTCTCCCTGTGGTGGTTTGCTAAGTACGAAATCGTGTTCATCTTCAGGTTCACACAGGCAGCAATCTCTAAGACCTTCAGTGGCGAGCATGCCTGTGGCTCCCACAGCTGTCTCTCTGTCGGCAGGAATGCCGGGGGGAGTACCTGTGGATTGGTCGGCAGATGAGAGATTCTCTGTGTGATGGTAGCAGGTGCAGGATATTCTCATCTAGTTCTAGAGCCTGTGAAATCAGAGCAGAATTTTAAGCTCTTAGCAGGGCTGCTGGCACTTCTATGCCATCTGGTTAAATGGGCCGTACTGAAGATAAAGAGCAGTCCTTCGGGGTAGCCATGGTCTGGGACTTAGTGTTCCAGGGCTCGGGAAGGTTTCATAGCTGAAGTCCATACTCTATGACTGCCCCATGAATTCAACTTATGTTCAAGTGTACTCCTGGCCCTGTGTTTGGGTGCCAGGAGCTCGGTCACCCGGGTATGTAGATGTGCGGTTGGTAGCTACTCACATTTGCTTAAGCATAATTGTTCTGTGCACTCACTGTGAGTGAGGCTGTTTTTCTATGTTCAGACTGTATGCTCATGCTAATGTAGTCTGTCCAGCAATGGGGGATACCGATTGTGATAAAGTGTGAGGACCTCATGGTGTTACATGGGGTTGGAGTGCAGTCGTGGGATCTGATGTGGAGTGACCCGTCCTGCTGAGAGGCAATTTCTCAGGCACCAGCTTCCCTTTCTCTTTGGCTTTGCTCCCAAATCCTAGCCTTTCTACACCTCTGTTGCCCAAGAGGCAAGGTCCCAGGCCCACTGGACAATCTATTCTCAGCCTCATCTCAAGGCTGGCCAGAATTCTCTAAGTCACATATTCCCAGTCATTTATTTATTTTTAAGTCATTTGTTTATTTACGCAGGTTGTTTTTTTATACAAGTCATGATGGCTTTCATTCCGATACGGTATTTCTATTTTCCTTATCCCTGAAGGGCTCACAATTTCAGTTTTGGTGCCTGAGGCAATGTAGGTTAAGTAGCTTAACCAAGGCCAAAAGGACCACCCGTGGGGCAGAAAATCCAGTTCTTATGACGCAAGGTTGCGGTTTTCTAGTGGGATTCAAACCCATGGGCCTCTGACAACTTGCCCCAACCACTAGGCTTCTCTTCTCTCCAAGACTTCGCTGAGCTTCACTGCTTCTGAGTTTAAGACTTCCAACTATGTGAGCTTACCACAGAGCCATAGGGCTAGGTTCAGTCTTACTGCCAAGGCAGAGACCTTGTGGAGGTTCCATTCATAAGAAAACAAGAAATGCCTTACTGGGTCAGACCAAGCTCCTTCAAGTCCAGTATCCTGTCCTCTATAGGGGCCAATCCAGGTCTCAGGTACCTGGCAGTTTCCCAGAAGGACATATAGGCTATGCCAGCGTTTTTCAACCACTGTGCCGCGGCACACTAGTGTGCCGTGAGATATTGTCTGGTGTGCCGTGGGAAAAATTCCAATTTCATCCGTAACATGTGGCCTCGGCTCACAAATTAGGGTTGCCAACCGGCCGGTTTTCAGCCGGCCTGGCCGGTTTTTCCATGGCCAGGCCGGCTGCCGGCACAGTTGTAAAACCGGCCATTGAAAAGCCGGTTTTTTGCTCTGGCTGCAAGATCGGGAGCGGCCAGAGAAAAAAACCGGATTTTGTGCCTACGTCCGCGGCGCTAACGCGATCGCTATTCCCTATCGCCGTGCAGCCGCTGGTTCTGCTTTGTACCGAGCAGCGGCTGCACTACACTTACATTGAAAAGTAAAGAGAAACTGTGTCAGGAGCCCTCCGATCATGCAGAGCCTGAGGAAGTGATGTCATGGGGCGGGCTCCTCACAGGCTGTCTTTCCTTTTCAAATTAACTTTAGCTGCAATAAAGTTAATTTGAAAAGGAAAGACAGCCTGTGAGGAGCCCGCCCCCATGACATCATTTCCTCGGGCTCTGCGATGACCGGAGGGCTCCTGACACAGTTTCTCTTTACTTTTCAATGTAAGTGTAGTGCAGCCGCTGCTCTGTACAAAGCAGAAGCAGCGGCTTGGGCAGAGGGGGGTGTGTGTGTGTGTGAGTGAACCAGCAAGGGGGGGGAGTGTGAGTGAACCAGCAAGGGGGGGGAGTGTGAGTGAACCAGCAAGGGGGGGAGTGTGAGTGAACCAGCAGTGGAGGGGGGGGGGTGGTGTGAGTGAACCAGCAAGGGGGGGCGATGGTGTGAGTGAACCAGCAGGGGAGGGGGGGTAAGTGAGTGAGTGACCCAGCAGGAGGGGTGAGTAAGTGACAGGGGGGTGGGTGAGTGAACCAGCAGTGGAGGGGGGGGGGGGGTGGTGTGAGTGAACCAGCAGGGGAGGGGGGTTGGTGTGAGTGTTTGATTCCTATTCAAGAGAATTACTTTATATATAGTCAATATAGGCACAGAGGTAAATTTTTTTAACATTTTCTAATGGTGGTGTGCCTCGTGATTTTTTTCATGAAAAAAGTGTGCCTTTGCACAAAAAAGGTTGAAAAACACTGGGCTATGCAATGCTTGTTTCAGAGCAAGCAGTGGATTCATGAATGTGCATATTCAAAGAGTTCCGTTACAGGTACAGCGGATGTGACGCTGTTTTAGGTTAGGTGCCTTGTAGAACATCTTGAATTGTAGAAAGATGGTATATATAAGAACAATGAAATAAATTAATAATTCTCCCAGGTTCTCTTTGATAAAAAGGTTTTGCACCTTTCCTCCAGGAGCTTGGCCAAAAGTCTTTTGAACTCAGCTACATTGCGGAGATTCTTTCGCGCAAGGCTCCTGGAGTATGCCGGAGTCCCGGGGTCAATCAGCCGACTGGAACTGCGAACGGTAGGCTTGGAGTTCCAGATGTTTGAAGCTACGGTGACAAGTCGAGCGGTGCAAGAGCTGTCCAACTCCGCGATGGTGGTCTACATCAATTGCACGGTGCAACCGGAAGTGTGAACATGGAGGTCCAGGCAGAGGATCTGTTAGCGTGGATAGAGCATCTGCTTCCAGCGATCTAGGTGACGCATGTTGCAAGAAAGGACAATGTGATGATGGATTTCCTCAGCAGGGTCCGATTATAAACCGGGGAATGGAGTTGCATCCGTAGGTGTTCCCACAGATTGATTGCAAAAAAAAAAAAGAAGTGAAAAGAAAGGGGACAGCCAATAACAGACCTCATGGCGACATTTCAGGCTGCGAAAACGGGTCGCGTCTTCAGCAGTCGACACGAAAGGATATCGGAACACTTCGACGCACTGATACAACGGGGGCCGTCGTCTGTTTTTTTTTCTATGTCTTTCCAACAGGGGCACTCATAGCTCAAGTGGTTCAGCGTATCAAAGCGCATCGGGGAAAGGTGTTGTTGGGGGACTTGGGCTGGCCGAGTCGCCCGTGATATGCCCACCGCATACGGTCATTCGACGGGTAACTTTGGAGGTCCCAGATGTTGGAGAATCGTAGGCTACAGGGTTCCCTTCGAAAGCCTCAGGCGGATCGGTTCTCGATTACGGTGTAGCCTATGAAAGGGCAAGTTAAAAAAAAAATCTATGTCCCTTGCATATGTACGCATATGCTGCCTTTATGAGGACTAGTGCTCACGGAGGCACGTTCGCGTGACAACAGTGTCAGTTCCCTTGGTATTAAGTGTTCTGCATGACAGGTTTGTTAAGGGGTTAGCAGCCAGTTCCTTGAGAGTTCTGTTAGCAGCTCTGTCTTGTGATAGAGGTAAAGTACAGGGAGTGATTCCCATTCACATGGCAAGGTAGTACTATTTCTCAAAATGGTTGCCGGATTACAGACCTCTCGTGGAATATTAATTCCTTCGCGGGAGTTCAATTTGTTTTTACGGCCGTTAGCTAGCGTGCCTTTGGAGCTCTGGCAACAGGAGTCGGTTAAGGATTTAACCTTCAAGGCAGTATGTTTGACGGCCATTTGTTCGGCAAGGCGCATTTCGGAGTTGCAGACGTTGTCCCGTCGGGTACTGTTTTTGTCTTGCTCCAGAGAGAAGATGGACTTGCAGCCAGTTCCATCGTTTGTTTTTTGCCAAAGGTGGGTTCTCCGTTGATTTCATTCATATGGTCTCTCTTCCAGCTCTAGGTTCGGCAGAGGGGAGCGTATCGGATCATAGCTTGCGCTGGTAAAAGGTTTCAGAAACATTTCTCAAATCGGACTGCTTCTCTTCGGCTTATTCGGAGAGCTTCGCAAAGCGGAATCAGCGGCGCAGGCTTACATGTCTAGATGAATTAGAGAGGGGATTGCATCAGCTTAGCTTCTACGGGGCCGTACACTTTCAGTGGACTTATGAGCTCACTCTGCCAGGGCGCAAGCGACTTCCTGGGCGGAGCACAGTTTGGTTCCGCCAGTAGTCATCTGTAGAGCAGCCACTTGGTCATATCTCCATACATTCAGTAAGCACTACCGCCTGGATGTTCTGGCGGCTAAGGATATCGCTTTCAGGGAGGCGGTGTTGAGATCCGGTTGGAAAGGTCCCTCCCAATGATTACTGCTCTGATACATCCCAGAGGTTGAGGACCAAACTGGAGGAACGATAAGGAAATAGGAATTACACTTACCTGGTAATTGTGGTTCCTTGAGTGACTCCAGTTTGGTCCTCATTCCTGCCCGGGGATGGGGTCTTAGCAGTGGTCCTTCCTGTTGGGGGAAGTTCAAGGTTATAGTGGATATAGGCCTTCATTGGTGTTTGGCCATTTTAATGCTTCCTTTTGCTTTGCGCTATATTGTTATATTAGTATATTATGATATTATATTATGGTATATTATATTATATGGTTATATATATTACTATATTGCTCGGCATTGATTAGGGCTAGGCTTTCGCGCAAAGGCGAGACTGCAGGAAGCAGGTCCTTTCCTTCTGGAGAAGTGTTGCAGGTGGATAAGATATGTATGTATGTATGTATATATTTTGCGTGCCCTTCAATATGATGTTAAGTTTGAATCTGCTCCTTTGAGTCTGCTTTGTCAGCAGTGCACTGGGGGCTGATGGGAGAGACCAGCAGGCTACATCCAGTGATGTCATGAGTTTGACATGCCCAGTCTCCAAGCTGCAGGAGGAGGTACACAATCCAGAGGTTGAGGACCAAACTGGAGTCACTCAAGGAACCACAATTACCGGGTAAGTGTAATTCCTATTTTTACGTAAGAGCCCAGTAGATGTCCTATCTACCTGACCAGCTCTCTAATAGCCCAGGTCATCAGAATTATCTCCAATGCACGCAACTTTGCATGAAATGGATAAACAGGCAAGAGCTCCTCCTGTTCCAATTTACTGCTTTTATGGAACTGATTTTCCTCATTAGCGGCCGGAGCTGAGCAGCTGAGTTGGAGGAAATTGGTGATCCTTCTGGGTAAGGATAGTCTGCATGGAAGAACCAGCTGGTCAGAAAGGCAGTTGTTCGAGTTTAATACGGCAAAACCTTAGTTGCGCAGGGTACGTGAACGGTGGTTGTCTTTGTTGCGGTCTGTTCGTATCATTTCATGGTTTAGAATTAATATCTGTGTGGGGGAGGCATGAAATGAATTATTTTGGCGCCAAGATTGTAAGTCCCTTTTTGTCAAGACCAAGAGTCTCACTTCTAGCTAATGACCAAGTTTTCCTGGGAATAGGAAATGGAGTTAGGAAAGGGGAAGTGAAGGGGAAATGTTTCTTACATCCTTTGTGTGAGAAAAACAGCGTCTCTGGGTCATTTCCCACTAGGGTTAATGGAAATATTGCCATTGCATCATTGCTGCTGACTTAAAAATGGGCTGGTGCCAAAAAGTAAATAATGAAACCAGTGAATCGATTTTTGAGTTTCTTCTATCACATGATGTTACTGAAAGGACCATGAAGATGTTTCATATGATTAGGGATTTGGCAGAACACCCTGGAGTATATATGAGAAAAAAAACATTAAAATGTGCCTTCCCCCTCCTCCAAAAGACACATGAAACAAGTTTCTTTCTTCCAATTTTACCATTTATCTCATTGAATGCAAGCACAAATCTTTGTCGGTCTTCCATTTCTAAAAAGGATAGCCTCTCACATATGCATGATTAGCTTGATAAAAGGGAATGCCAAACTATTTTAAAATTCTTCCTGATAGGCCTAGAGGCTTTGCATTTCCCACTGTTTTGTGAGGCTTTAAGAGCAGTGGGAAACCCTCTATTGAAACGTCTGATCTTGAGGCCATAGAGAACTAAAGGGTTGAGTTATAATAACATGGATTGGACTCTTTCACCTCCAAATGCAGGACATTGATAGATGTGGGTGCTGAGGCCTTGGAGCAAACTTTGGGTTAACATACAAGTTTGCTCAGTTGAAAAGGCAAAGGAGTCTCACCATGAAAAATATTCCAGGTCTCCCTGATATCAGGATTAACCCTTAATTTGATCTGCACGTCGTACTGATTTCCATTCTAGAATAAAACTTTGCTAGCACTGAGGCGTGATTGGAGTTTCTGTAGGTGCAGGTCTAGAGGTTATGCCACATAGCTGAAGAATCCAGAGTGTTGACTGCTAAGTAGTTTATATATTTATACTGTGTGTGATTCCCTGCCTGGAGCTTTATTTGTGAAGGGAGGTAAAGCAAGGAAGTGAATAAATAAATGATTTCACTTATTGGCATTCATCTCATTTTTGGTGCATGTTTTTAACAATTTTATGTTTTATGCTTTAAATGAATGTCTATATCTCATCTTTTTTTCTCTCCCTTCATTTTTCACATTCTGCTATTTAAAAAAAATACAATTTAGAATACACTGGAGATCGTTTCACTGATGTGTATAACATACTGCACACTTTCAATGTGAAAGAACAATTATAGAATAGAAATATTCAAAAAGTAATTAAGGCTAAGAAACCAAAGAAGTCTCGATTGCCTAAGTCTTTGCCCTAAAAAACCCCCCTCAACTTAGCTCTGTTTCCAAAACGCCCATAATAAGTTAAATAGAGGACACTAGACTTCACTCATAGTACTTCAGCTGATTCAAATGCTTCTGGATGAAGGATAAGGCTATTTCTATTATATGAAGTGAATTTAAAGCACAGATCTAAACGTGCTGAACAGGGGCTGCCCAGAGGAACTGAAAGATACAGATTATTATTGGGGGAAAGCTATAAGAAATTTCAGTGTGTTTGACTAGCCCTTGGGGCCATTTCAGGCTCATCAGTGTATAGTGGAAACAGTTCAGCATTTCCAAGACACTACCTTGATCAGGGGAGTGGAGGAGTAGCCTAGTGGTTAGAGCACTGGCTTGGTAACCAAACAACCAGGGTTCAATTCCCACTAGCACTCCTTGTGGCCTTGGGAAAGTCACTTAACCCTCTATTGCCTCAGAAGAAAGGCCTGGCAATCTACTTCCAGTGATGCTGCCAAGAAAGCCCAGGAGCTTCTGGGTCACCAGGAGTCAGGACTGACTCAAAGGCACACATTGCATTTCTTACCTTGATCAGGATGTCCCTCCTAACTTAGTAATTGTAAGTTAAGGAAACTGCTGAGGAAGGCAGAAGACTGCTTTAAAAAAACTAGAGGCCTCTGAGATAGGGTTGCCAACTTCTTTACCGAGAAAAACCCAACACCTGTGGCTCGCCATGCTCCACCCATTCTCTGCCCCTAGTCCCACCCCTGCCCCGCCCCACCCTGCCCCTGCCCCACCCACAAAAATTACCAAGGATACGTGTAGGCTAACTTCCATGGTCAGATAATAATTAAACTGGGAACCCCAAAAGCCAAACATGAAATGTACAACACTGGAGAAATAAAACTATAAAGTAATTTCCTCTTGCACTAAACAAAAACGCAACGATGTTAGCAATATACACTTCCCAGACCAGACATATTCCAGTTAATAAATTCAAAATAAGTATTTTTCTACCTTCTGTTTGGGCATTTTATTTTTCAGTTGCAATTGCTCCAGTCACTTTCTTCTGGTTTCTTTGTATCTTCTGCAAGCTATCCATTTGTCCTTTCTTCTCTTTTAGATGTTTTCCATTCTCTCTCTATTTCTGCTTTAACATACTGATTGTTTCCGTTTTGCTCTTTCCCCCAATTCTTTCCTTATTCCTTTATCATCCATTTAAATTTCACCCTTCCATTCTCAAGCCCCTCTTACTCTCCCAATACCCAGCCCATCATAGACTTTTCCTCCACACAAAATATTTTTCCCCTTCCATTCTCATTCCCCATCCATTCTAGTCCTCCCCCAAAATCCGTTCCCTTATAGTTCTAGACCCACCCAGCATCCACTCCCTTCTAGTCCCATTCTCCCATGCTCCACATCAGCCCATTTCCAGTCCTATTGTAGCCCCCATCAGCCCATTTCCAGTCCTATTCCAGCTCTTCATCAGCCCATTTCCAGTGCTAGCCCTCACATCACAGGCCATTTCCAGTCCTAGCCCCCCCCCAATCACAGCCCATTTCCAGTCCAAGTCCCCCATCACAGCCTCTTTCTAGCCCTAGCCCCCCCCCATCACAGCCTATTTCCAGTCCTAGGCCCCCCCACCATCACAGCCCATTTGCAGTCCTAGCCCCCCTAATCACAGCCTATTTCCAGTCCAAGTTCCCCCTCCCTCCACCATAGCCCATTTCCAGTCCAGGTCCCCCCCCCATCACAACAACATTTCCAGTCCAAGTCCCCCCCCCCCCATAGCCCTTTTCCAGTCCAAGTTCCCCTCCTCACAGCCCATTTCCAGTCCAGGTCCCCCCCCCCCATCACAGCAACATTTCCAGTCCAAGTCCCCCCCCATAGCCCTTTTCCAGTCCATGTTCCCCCCCTCATAGCCCATTTCCAGTCCAGGTCCCCCCCCCCACCCATCATAGCAACATTTCCAGTCCCCGTCCCCCACCATAGCCCTTTTCCAGTCCAAGTTCCCCCCCATAGCCCTTTTCCAGTCCAGGTCTCCCCCCCCAGCCCATTTGTAGTCCTAGCCCCCCTTCCATCACAGCCCTTGCAGTCCTTGGCCTCTCCCCCCCCCCGGACCAGCATAGCGGCTGTCTGAGGGGCTTCAGAGGGAGCCGGAGAATTCCGCGCGAGGCCCCGGCTCCCTCTGTACAACTGCCAGCGTGAAGATCCTTTTCCTTCACGCTGGCGGTTGTTTCTGTGAAGCCGTGAATGCTGGGAAAGGTTAAAGGACATTGCCTTTAACCTTTCCCAGCAATCGCAGCTTCACAGAAACAGCCGCCAGCGTGAAGGAAAAGGATCTTCACACTGGCAGTTGTACAGAGGGAGCCGGGGCCTCGCGCGGGCTTCCCCGGCTCCCTCTGAAGCCTTCCGGTGTGCGGGCTGTTTTTTTTTAACTCCGCGGACTTCTTCGGATCGGAAGAAAAGCCTCTGGTCTGATCTTGCGGCCAGAGCAAAAAACCGGCTTTTGAAGGGCCGGTTTTACCTCTGCGCCGGCAGCCGGCCTGGCCATGGAAAAACCGGCCAGGCCGGCTGAAAACCGGCCAGTTGGCAACCCTACTCTGAGACCAGAGTAAATGTTGACAGTTCAGTAGTTTCAGGGTTACCTCACAAACATGGCCTATAAGGGAGGGTGGCACAGCTGAAGAAAAGACATACAAAGGGTCATTTTGTAAACTACTATGGTGTTAATGCACATTATCACATGCGTATTTGGGGCCTATTTTATAAAGTGAAATGCTTTACTTTACTTTATATAACATAGGGGTATAAAAATGCACCTCGGTTTAGTCGTGGCAGTTATGTCTGCTCTAGAGTAGGCATAAATAAAAATACACGCTTGGGTATTTTATAATTTGCGCATGTAAATTACCACTCCGCCCACACTCCACCCCTCTGTATGTCCACACTGAAATTACGTGCGATGGTGCTTACAGAGTAGCGACCAACTAATGCACCCAAGTGCCCACTGATGTTCATAAACCCTTTAAAATAGGGACTTACACATGTAAATAGCACGTTAACTTTACGCGGCTCCCTTATAAACTCAGCCTCATGACGTGCCGTATAACATTTGCCAAGAAACACTGCACGTGGGCGGAGCTGTACTTGTCTGATGAACAGCGCAGGAACTAAGTTCTGTCACTTGGGGCAATGCTGAATGAAATAGTGATCAGTTGTAGGCACTAATAAAAAGTGCCTTTTTCAAAATAAAAGCACTCTAAAAATGAAAACCTTATCTGAGTCCTGATACATTTTTGGTTTCTGCTACAGTCATTAGTATTAAGTGGCCTAGATGACTATAGCTCTGTATACCCTAGTGTGCCTAACTCCTACAAGTAATTCAGAACACTCCTACTAAGTGGACGTCGCCGTATGGATCATGTCCCTCTGATTCTACAATCTTTATGTAGGTTCCCTATTACTTATCGAATTACATTGAAGATACTGACCTTAGTTTATGGAGCACTGGGAAGTGCAACCCCTGTCTGTATCAGTGCCATGCTGAAAATTTATCATTGTTCTCATTTTTTGTACTCCTCAGAACAAAATTTACCTGATATTCCATCAGCCAGTTACTGTGTCTAGCTGAGACCCATGTGCACATGCCTTCTCTGTGCTTGGCGTTCACATTGCTGATTCCACTGGGACATGGAATGGGTTTATTTAGTTTTAGAAATCATCTCAAGTCTTTTTTTCTTCAGGCAAGCTTGTTTTGTCTGGAAATATAGGTCTAGAGTTCCATTTTATTTTTATGTTCATTTCTGTTTAGTTACATCTCTTGTGTTTTTTTTTCTTTTTTTAACTTTTCCACTGAGTCAGCAGGGTTTGGTTTAAGGGTGATAATGAGATTTGCTTGTTGGTAACCAAATAGGATCCTAGAGGTTTCTAGATTGTTGGTTCAAGTTCATCAAGGACTAGCAGCTTTGAGTTTAATCCCACTCCAGGTATGATTGATTAGGAGATAGCATCATATTTTATGCATTTTTAGTTTATTTGTAATTGTTTGTGGTCTTATGATGTTATTTATTTGGTCATTGTTTTACTATCTGTTGCAGAATGGTAGCTGATGTGAGTTAGAAATTTATTTTAAATAGACACGTTTTTATTTATTTACTAGCTCCACTTCCTATCCCAGCCCAGAAATCAGAGAGGTTAGTGCCCTAAAAAAGATGATGCCTGAGGAAAAACTGTGGGTGCCCCATCCTAATTCTGGCCCTGCTGATGTGACCAAAACGGCACTTTCTCGATGTGTGGTATAAAACAAAGACATGGCATCACCCTGCTAACACCATCTCTGCAGTAAAACACACTGGTGGCAGCTAGGCTCATCATTTTGGGTTTGTTTGGGCTGTATTTGAGAGTCTAAAAATTAAGGGCCCCTATGGCGCATAGCCCTGCCTGCTGACCCTTATCCCTGGATATTCAATGCAGGGGGCATATGTGGCACCGGAATTGAATATCCAGGGGTCACATATGCAGGAAGCCACAGTAACTAATCGGGCAGCAGCGATATTGGATGCTATCCTGTTAGCTCCTGCGCCGTATAGTTAGGTGAGGGTTATCCTCGCCTACCTTTAGGCTTAGGTCACTAACCGGGCAGCATCCAATATCACTGCTGCCTGGTTAGTGACAGTGTCTGCCTCCAGTCTGCCCCAGAAGACCCCCAACACGCCCCGATACCAACCAGATAGCATCGGGGCATGTAAGGGGGTTAGAAGGGGATATTCAACGGCACTAATCATAAATGCCATTGGATATCCCCATTTAAGGCATTTACACAGTTTACTGGGCTGTAAACCATGTAAATGCCTTTCAAAAAGTGGGCTCGAAGTGTACGCACAAATTTGTGTGTAAATTCAGAAGAATACTTGTGCCCAAGCAATTTGCATGCACAGTATGCGTTTGCAAAGCTAGTGAGCACTGATAGTTATTACCTAGTGAAGCCCCTTTTGCAGCAATATCAAGCATAGGGATGTTAAGATTTATGCATTCAAGAGGTACATAAGAACACATGATAAGCCATGCTGAATTGGACTAAGATTCCCCAAGCCAGCATGCTGTCTCATACAGATCACGACACCCACCAGATCGCAAAAAGAAGAGCCGTTTTTCAGGGATAAGTGATGGCTTTCCAAAGCGCATCTAGCTAATACATTTTTATGAACTTTTCCTCCAGGAACTTGTCCAAACATATTTTGTGTTCCATTATTTTCACTGAAGTTTCAGCAAACCATGAACATCCCCCTCCCCCAAAAAAGAAAACAGGTATCACCGAAGATGAGTTTGCACATAAGTAGCTAGTGTGCGCCATTTCATTCTATGAATACCACCAACAGTTTGGGTATGAATGATCACATGTTCATATCGTCTATACAAACCTACCGTTTTCCGTCACATGTGGTCATCTACTATTGTGCCAGCTTTCCACCTTCAAGGCTACTGCCAGTAAGAAATTTAGTAAGGCTGCATCCACATCCGAGAGGGAAGATGCGGTTCCCGGGGATTTCCATATTGCTATCTGAAACGTAAAGACCTCGGTGTAGTCCGTAAGCTTTATCATTTGGTAGACTCAAATCCCCTTTCTCCCAGAATAATTGTAGTGCACTGGTACTAATTCTGGGACAATTTACTTGGGGCTTAGAGACACCAACACTATGGGAGTCTCTCCTCATAGAGCAAAAGCCATGTGGATGATGCGACCACATGATAACATATGATGTGAATGTAAAGAAACCTGGACCATGCCCTAACTAACAGACCAGGTATTTCACAAGCAGAAACCATACGTGTAAGAGACTAAATGAACTATACCAGTTGGTTTTTTCTTTCAGTAATACTGGTTATATGACAACCAACCTATGGGAGTGAGGGGCCTCTAGACCAGGGGTTGACAAATATCAGGTGTTAGGTTGCCATGGTGCCTAAAAAGGGAACTTTGGCGCATGGGATTTTATGCCCCTAAATGAGCAGCTGAAGAAATGAGCATCCCGCTACTTATGTACGTGGAGCTCTTATTAAGGTTTCTATCACATGGTGCTGGAAGAGGCTCTGGTGTAAGTCCTGCAAGGCTGTGAAACGTGCACCAGAGGTCCTTGCTGCAACCATGGGCAGAGGTAGAACAGTGCTCATTTCTGCAGCAGCAAAGAGGCAACAGGTACGGGACTAAGGGGTTTCCTTAGAGATGAGGGGATGAGGAATGGCTGCCAGTAGGAGGGCGGGGTTTGCAATGGAGATGGGAGAAGGGGTGAGGAGTGGCTGCCTAAGAGATGCAGATGGGGTGAGGAGTGAGGGGTGGTGGTTTTTAAGGGGCTGGGGGGGGGGGAGAGATTGGTAGGGAGAGAGAGACTGTGAGGGCAGGGTGCCAGGACATTTGAGGTATAGAGAGACTGTGAGGGCAAGGTGCCAGTGCATATGAGAGAGAGAGCGAGAAACGTTTGCTTCATGTATTATCGAGCAATAGTAATAGATGAAGCAAAGAAGGCGGTTGCCTCGGGTGCAGCTATAAAGGGTCACCGATTTGTTGCTGACAACATGCTTGTTAGGGGTGGTGGGGGGAGGGACCACTGCCTTCTCTTGCTCCTGTGCATGTTAAAGGTCTGATTTTATTAAGCTTTCTTTTCCTGTAGACACAGAATGGACAAACAACTTTAGTAAATTAAGTCGTGACTCCTAAATGTTGAGGTTGCCTCCTAAATTTAAAGAAAATTTGTCATGGCCTGCCTGCTACGCTGTCGTCATCCTAACCCATACCTGTCTATCCCTGAATGTTTACTTATCTTTCTTTGAATGATTGTAACTTGTGTTCTGTTCTCTTACGTTGCCTTGGGTCTTATTCCACATGTCTCTTGTCATACAACTTTGTTGCTATGCTGACTTTTATAGTTACCTTCTGTAAACTGCTTTGGTGTGTATAACGAAAGGCGCTTGATCAATTGGCCCTAAACTAAACTATATTATTGGGTAATCCGGCACCGTCAATGGACTTTCTAGTCTAAAAGAATCTTTTGGAGTAGCCCAGAAAATGTAAAGCAGTTCAGAATAAATGTTATAAAAATTTGAGGATTTTAACCAATGACCAGCACCAGAAGTAATGACTTCCATGTAATGAGATCAGATTCTCTCTTTTCAGTCAAGGGTGTTACATTTTTCAGCATGATCTGAGTCAGCTCTTTGTCCACCCAAATCCCATGATGTTGAAAAACACAATTGTGAACATCCAAAAATGTTCCACTTCGTTCATGTGAATGGGATGAAACCAAAGATTTATTCCAGTAAATTTGTAATTCAAAAAAGCGACCATTCATCTCACTTACTCTATTACCTTTGGAATAATCATGATAAGCTTCTGGACCCATATCGATATAGTATCTGGCTATAATGAGACTTTATAGTGGACCTCATCTAGTTGAAATCTTTGAATGACACAGTCCCCTCTCATTGTACATGTTAGTGGTTCCATTATTAGGGTAATAGTTCCACTTCCCAAAGGGAAAGTTTGAGGAATGAAACCTTCTGACCCTTGCCCATGGCCACGGCAAGAGTACTGAGCACCTTCAGTGAACCATCAGCCTTATGACCTGCTCCTCACGATCTCCTTTCCTACATGAAACCTTTAAAAACGCATCATACTTTTACATATTAAAACTTTGCTTTGTATGGATGGATGGGCCCGCTCTCCCTGCAGGTAAAAGAATGTGCTGATGGCCCTTTGAGTTTATCTGTCTGTCTGTCGGGATCTATTGTTTTGCTTTGCTTTTGTTCTTTGCCTCCTCTCAGAAGCTGTTGACTTAGGTGACCACCAAGTCTTGCCTGATGGTTGAGCCAGTCCTGTCCTTGCTCTTGGATTATTATGTGACAAGTTTACCCACTGTTAATGCTGGACTAAAATAAAATAAAATCTTTCAAGTACTTAAAGTGAGAAACTCCATGTCGTTGAATCGGAGGTTTATCAGCGTTCAGTGCCATTACTCATGGTCAAGGAGATAATGTCAAAGCTTCAATAATATTCCCGACTCTGAATATTCATATCTTTTTTTCTTCTGTAGATGAAATCTGCTTGTAGTATGTATCATTTTGCTACGGCCATGTTGCCCTGAAAAATCCATATCTTGTTTGATCTTGGAAGGCTAAGCATAGTAACATAGTAACATAGTAAATGACGGCAGATAAAGACCAGTATGGTCCATCTAGTCTGCTCAGTACGATGCCAAGAGTAGGTACACCTGCCGCTCCGTGCAGGCCCCCCCTCCCCATGTCTTTGTCCAGGGGTGATCCCGCCACTCCATGTAGGATACCCCTATATCAGTGGTTCTTAATCTTGTTGGAGGTACTGAACCCCACCACATTCACCAAACCCTTCTTTACTGAAAAATAAAATATGATTTTTTTTCAAATTCAAGACATAGGTATATGTTTTACTGGTTCACAAAATGAATTGTGCATTAACATCACTGTGTTCAAAGAACAAAACCAATACAATGCAGGAACTCACAACAAATTACATATATAACTTTTCACAAAGACATGACCTTTTTTAATACTACCACACTGAAATGGTTTTAATTTTTAACCTTATGTATTCCAATAATGAACTTATTGTATTTATGCTATTTATTATTTTTAACATTTTAACGCACACCCATCACCTAATTTCCATCAGGCTACACCGCTACAATAATAATGAATATTTACTGCAAATCAGTGTGACTTCTACTGTTGCCTTTGAGAGACCAGTTCAGAAATGTGTGGCTTCACCTTGGCAAGTGCCACTCTCATGTCAGTTTCACAGCAAAGTCTGTTCCTTTTCTTCGTTTTTATGTCCAGCATCCTCAAAAAGGATTGCTCGCAAAGATATGTTGTAACAAATGGTATAAAAATTTCTAGGGCTTTCCTAGCAATAACAGGATACGTTACCATTTGTCAACACCAAAACGTTGAGAGCGTTGTTGTTCTGAAGAGTTGCTGTTGAACCTGGCTCTGCTGAATTTCAATGATTTCGTTGAGGTATTCATCATTGACATCTGCTGTCTCAACACCAAACGAGAACGGCTGTCTCACCCATACTGGATATGACTCTCTTGTAGGGAAGTATCCGTCAAGAGACTTTGCAAGCTCATCTAAGTGCCTGGCAATTGCTTGCTTCAGTTCTGTGGGTACAGAAATGTCTCCGATTCCAGACACATCTTCGATCTTACTTACACAGTCGTCCAGCAGGGGAAAGTTTGCAAAGTTATCGTTCTCTGTTCGTCGTAGCAATGTAGCGTGATCACCTGCAGCCAATGATGGCCAAGCGGGGCGTGTCATCACGAATCATATGAGTCGGGTGCGTGTCTTGTGTCTTGACCTCCGCCGAACCCCTGGGACTGACTCACCGAACCTTTAGGGTTCGATCGAACCCAGGTTAAGAACCACTACCCCATATGTTAAGGAATTAGATGGTTCAGATTATTTTGATATTTTCTTGTTGCTGTAAAGCAGGGTCATGCCTGACAAGTACTTGGCTGGAGATCACCTTGGAATGTCAGGTGCTGTAGGATTACTGTATGGAAGAAAGGCCTGGCAAGCTACTTTAGGTTGCACCTTGCCAAGAAAACTCTGGGGCTGGGTCACCAGGAGCTGGCATCGACTTGACAGCAAACAGCAACATGTATCGCTGTATATGACATATTAACTAATTCCCTTGTCAAAATGTTAAAATCTACATTTACTAAGTAAATTAGTAACAGCCACAGAGGCATTATCTTTGTCTTTTTGAAAAATCAATGTTATTAGGGAACATTTCATCTAATCGGGGAGAGCACCAACAGCAAATTATGATTAAATATGTCCAGCAGTAAAATTGGTGGCCACTCCTTCATGATGCATGCCATTCTTAGGAATGACATCCAGTCCAGTCCAATGGACAAATCCTCAGTAGCTTTTTCAGTTTCCTTTTCTTTTCTTTTGCCACTTGCAATTATTTGATTTGGGGTAACAGTGATGGAAAATAGACCTCCCTCAATAGTTATGTTTGATCTAAATTTTCAAATGGTTGAGTGGAAGATAAAAAATATGTAAACTCCCATAATTGTTTACAAGTAGCTAAGGGCATTGGTTAGATGTCAAACAGATTTTGAGACACGTCTCCAGTTTTGCAACTAAGTATCTGAGATGTTTGGCTTTGAAATGGCTGTCTAAATGGGTGGTCTGACAGCTTGGTATCGTTTTATAGGTAAGTTTCAAAATATCAGGCACAGAATCAGCAGAACCATCTCATAGAGCTAGGGCGGCAACTTCTTTTTGGGGTGTGTGTGTGTGTGTGTGGCGAAGAGCAGCTGCAGTCAAAGCACCTCAATAGATCCCGAGAACCATCAATATATACTTTAGCCTATTGGGGGAGGGAAATGTGAGGTTTTCAGTTAACCTCTTTACCTGAATGTTGCTTTCTCAGGGGCTTCAGATGACGATGTAAAAGTCATGGCATGTGGTGTCTTTGCTCCTCACCAGACAGGTGTAGTGCTTGACTGAGATACTTCTGCAAGGGAGCAATACAGTATAGGAGGTGAAGTACTTTTCCTTATCGTCACTTCAGTCCAGTCCCTTAACTTCTGGGTTGCGCAACCCTTCCAGCAGCTTGGAGGCTGAGCCCATCATCCTTTTGATGATGGTGTGGTATAAATACCACTGGCACCAGTAATCTCAGCCTCCAAGCAGCTGGAGGGTTCCTGTAAGCCAGAGTGCTTACGGGGTTCTTAGTTTTTTTTTTCAGATCACTTTAATTTACTTTAATGTACTTTAACTTGCTTTATTTTACCTTGATTTTTCCTTTTCTTTATTCTTGCCATCCCTTCTTGGGTAGTTTTCCTCTAAGGGTTTGATTCTTAAATCCCCCGTCCGCCCCCCCCTCCCTCTTGAGCACCCAAGGCCCGCTCCTCAGAGGGAAGAGGTTTACTGGAGCCGCGGGGCTTGGAAGAGCTCGCCTCCTTCTCCCCCAGCACTACCTGAGTTCGTCAGAGCAGGACTCCCTCTGCCTCGCGCCGAAGCCCCCCTTGGCAGGCTGAGCGCTGGAGGCAGCGCCGAGCAGCCTCCCGGCAGCGTCCCCGACCTCGCCCTTCAGCCCCTAGGCGGCTGAGCGCTTTGAGGCAATCCCGGAGCACAGAGCACGGAGAACAAGGCAGACGCTTTGCAGCCCGCCGCAGCACATCTCCAGGAGTTGGGGAACTAGCAACTCTGCTACCTCCCGTGGTTCAGGCCTCCAGCGTGGGCTAGGCCTTCCACGTGGGGAGTCAGCAAAGTGCGGCTGCATCTCTAGGTGGCTGGACAGCACGCGCCACTTATTCAACGAACCGCAAGTATTTGAGCAGGAAAGCTCCTTATTTTAGCGTGTTTTAGTTTATTTTACTTTCGTTTTGTTTTGCTGTGTTTTTTGCCTTGTTTAACGCTATTAACTAACGGCGGCTGGGGGAGGGGGCACAGAGGCCTGTTCTCTCCATGTGGCGCCATTTTTCCTTGGATTTTTTATTTAAGTTTTCCTTTGCTTTTTTGCTCTATATTGAAGTTTCCTAGAACCAGGTTTTTTCTTTCGGAATCTGCTTTATTTAATTGTTGAATTCCAGGCCGGTCAGTGCCTAAGGGGGCATGCCGAGTAAGCTGCGGTGTCCTTCTTGCGGCACTCGGAGGGGGAGGCCTCAGAAGCAGGGGTTTGTAAAACCTGCGCGGCAGAAGCGGCTTCGGTGGAGAAAGAAATTCAGAGCATGTCTCAAACCACCCTCGGGTCAGGGGATCCGCTGGAAGGGTTAAGGGAGGTCCATTTTCCTCCGCCTTCATCGGTAGAGGGACCAGGTCCTTCCTCTTCCTTTCCCGCCACCTCCGCCGGGGCGGAGGGAAGCTCGGATCACTTTTCTCCGGAGTTTGTGCTTCTTTTGCACAAGGCCTATTGCTTGCGCAAGCAGGGAACTTCAGAGCCAGTAGTGGCGAGGGAAAGCAGGGACACTGAGACCGGGAAGTCTAGATACCTGGACCTTGTCATCCCTGCTAAGCGCGCCAGGCTTCTAGGCAAGGAGCCTTTCGAATCCCCGTCTCGGGACTCCCTTGAAGAGGAACCCTCGGACAAAGAAGGAGGGGAAGATGAAAAAGAGCTGGAAGAGGGAGAGATCCCGGAGGAGGAGCAATCTTGCATAGTCCGGGTTTTTCGGCGGGAAGAGCTCTCAGCATTGATTAGTGAGTCCCTAAAAGTGCTCAATATGGCCGCGGAGTCTCCGGCAGAGGAAGATGTCCTGGAAGATCCGTTGATCCAAGCCGTCAGAAGGTCTCAGAGCGTTTTTCCAGTCCATAGAGTGGTTCGGCAGATGATGCAGGAGGAATGGAACCAGCCAGAGTCTAGCCTAAGGGGGGTCCGGGCTATGTCCCGCCTCTATCCCCTATCTGAATCGGACAAAGACCTGCTGAAGTCCCCCAGAGTGGACGCTGCAGTCTCAGCGGTGATGAAGAAAACTACGATCCCGGTCGAGGGAGGCGCTGCTCTTAGGGACAGTCAAGATAGAAAATTGGATACGCTGCTAAAACAAGCCTTTGATGTGAGTGCCCTAGCCTTGCAGGCCTCTGTCTCGGGAGCTTGGGTAGCTAGGGCCTGCCTGAGGTGGTCCCAACAACTTCAACTGGCTGACAGTCCCTCAAGTGAGTCTCAAGCGCTGATGGCCAGGTTAGAGTCCGGCTCGGCCTACCTAACAGATAGCCAGTATGATCTCATTAGGAGTCTGGCAAAGAATATGGCCTCGGTGGTTGCAGCCAGAAGGTACTTATGGCTACGGAACTGGTCGGCGGATGCCTCTTCAAAGGCTCGCTTGAGTCGTCTTCCGTTCAAGGGGAAGCTCTTGTTTGGCGAAGACCTGGATAAGTTAGTTAAGGAGCTCGGTGAGTCAAAGGGAGGCAGGCTCTCGGAGGATAGGCCCAGGCTAGGCCGCCCTCTGGCGCAGAGCCAAAACCAACCAAAGGAATTTCGGAGATTCCGTCAGGCCAGATCGAACCCCTTTCCCAGGGGCTTTTCCTCCAGGTGTTTTTCCTCCAGGGGACAAGGCTTCAGAGGGTTTTGCAGAGCGGGCAGAGGCTTTGGGGCCTCTTCCTCCTCCTCAGGTCCTATAAAAACACAATGAGAGACCGGGGGGCCAGGGGGGAGTTCTGCCGGTGGGGGGTCAGCTAAGGCAGTTTCTCCCTGCCTGGTCCCGGGTCACATCCGATCAATGGGTCTTGGAAGTAATCCGAGAGGGGTAAGGTCTCGAGTTCGCAAAGCAGGTAGCCCCTGCCTTTGTTCGGTCCCCTTGCGGCCCACCAGAGAAGAAGGCGGCGGTGGATGCCACTCTTTCAAGACTCATAGCGCTGGGAGCGGTTCTGCCCGTCCCTCCAGCTCAGCAAGGATCCGGTCGATACTCCATCTATTTTGTGGTCCCAAAAAAGGAAGGTTCCTTTCGTCCAATTCTAGATTTAAAACAAATCAATCGCTGTCTCAGAGTTCCTCACTTCCGCATGGAGACCCTGAGGTCGGTTATTGCGGCCGTTCGTCAAGGGGAGTTCCTCACGTCCCTAGATTTGACGGAAGCATATTTACATATCCCGGTCCGGCGGTCTCATCAGCAGTTCCTAAGATTTGCCGTACCAAGGGGCCATTTCCAGTTCCAGGCCCTTCCCTTCGGCCTAGCGACGGCTCCCAGAACGTTCACCAAGGTGATGGCAGTCGTGGCCGCCGCTCTTCGCAAGGAGGGTATCCTGGTTCACCCCTACCTCGACGATTGGCTAATCCGAGCAAAGTCAGAAGAGGAGAGTCGCTCGGCAATGGCCAGGGTCGTGGACTTCCTGCAAGAGTTGGGGTGGGTCATCAATCGAGCAAAGAGCAGTTTGACTCCCACTCAAGAGATCGAATACCTAGGAGCAAGGTTCGACACCAAGGCAGAGAGAGTGTTCCTATCGGAGCAGAGGCTAAGAAACCTGAGGAATCTCGTGTCTCGATTTCTTTGCATGAGAATCCCCACGGCCTGGCATTACCTTCAACTGCTGGGTACCATGGCAGCAGCAATAGATGTGGTGCCGTGGGCCAGGGCTCACATGCGCTTCCTCCAGCGCACGCTGTTAAGGCAGTGGTCCCATCAACATCATCCACTATCCAGGAGGATTCCCTGTCCCCTTCGTATCAGGAGGTCCTTGCTTTGGTGGAGAAACCCAAGGAACCTGGGCTGCGGGATGCCCCTCGAAACTCCCCAATGGATCCAACTGACGACGGATGCGAGTCTAACAGGTTGGGGGGCCCATTGCCGGGGACAGTTTGCCCAAGGCAGCTGGACTTCGAAGGAATCGAAGTGGTCGATCAAGAGGCTGGAGCTGAAGGCGGTAACCTTAGCCCTCCGGGCGCTCGAGCACTTGGTGCGTCAAAGGGCAGTCTGCGTCCTATCCGACAACGCCACCACGGTGGCCTACATCAACCGGCAAGGGGGAACAAGCAGTCCGTCCTTGGAAAAGGAGGCGGATTTCCTCTTACAATGGGCCGAAGTCCATCTGTTGGCACTGTCGGCGCAGCACGTGGCCGGCATAGACAACGTCATGGCAGATTACCTCAGCAGGTTCAGGATAGACCACGGGGAGTGGGAGCTGACGCAGGAGGTATTCGATCAAGTGGTTGCCCGCTGGGGCAGGCCAATAATGGATCTCATGGCATGGTACTCGACGGCAAAAGCCGGCCGGTTTTTCAGTCGCAGAAAGGAAAGGATGTCCGAGGGCCTGGACGCCCTAGTCCAAAGCTGGCCGGCAGAGGGCCTGCTCTACGTGTTCCCTCCCTGGGCCCTCATAGGGAAGGTTCTGCGAAGGGTGGAATCCCACCACGGACTGGTAGTTCTCATTGCCCCCGATTGGCCTCGACGTCCTTGGTATGCAGATCTAGTGCGGCTGACAGTCGATCAGCCCTGGCGACTCCCCTGCAAGAGGGATCTCCTAAGACAGGGCCCGGTATGCATGCCCCTCGTGCATCGGTTCTCGCTTACGGCCTGGCTATTGAAAGGGCCAGGTTCAAGAAGCGGGGGTATTCGGGGTCAGTAATTTCGACGTTGTTGAGCGCACGCAAACGCTCCACCTGTCTGTCCTATGTGAGAGTTTGGCGTGTCTTTGAAGCCTGGTGTTCAGAGCGGCAGATTTGGGCCTTTTCAGCTTCGGTCTCCCAGGTCTTGGACTTCCTTCAGGCGGGGTTCGAGAAGGGTCTAGCGTCTAGCTCGCTGCGAGTCCAGCTAGCAGCCATCTCTTGTTATAGGGGAAAAGTCAGAGGTAGATCCCTAGGGTCTCATGCAGACGTGGGCACGTTTCTCAGAGCGGTCAGGCGGTTACGGCCGCAACAAAGATCCGTCATCCCTCCTTGGGACCTCAACCTGGTCTTGAATGCCCTCTCCGGGGAGCCCTTTGAACCCCTAAAGAAGTCCTCCCTGAAGGACTTGACTCTAAAGACGGTATTTTTAGTGGCTATTTGTTCGGCCAGACGAATATCAGAGCTTCAGGCACTTTCCGCTCGTCCTCCTTTTCTCTCATTCTTTAGGGATAAAGTAATCTTGTGTACGGTTCCGTCCTTCTTACCGAAGGTCATCTCTCCTTTTCATGTGAACTAGTCGGTTTCCCTTCTGGCTTTCCCCGACAGGGATCAAAATGAGCTCGGGGAGAAGCTTAGGTTTCTGGACGTGCATAGGGTTCTGAAGCGTTACCTCTCCCGCATGGAGTCTTTCCGAAAGTCCGAACGCCTATTCGTTCAATTCGGGGGGCCACGCAAGGGAGAGGCGGCGGCCAAGGCTTCCATCTCTAGGTGGATCGGGGAGGCGATTGCCTCAGCGTATATCCTCAAAGGAAAGCAGGTCCCAGGAGGCCTGCGCGCTCATTCAACCAGGGCGCAGGCGGCTTCCTGGGCAGAGCATAGTTTGGTGCCGCCTCTGGACATTTGTAGGGCGGCTACCTGGTCGTCTCTGCACACCTTTACCAAGCATTATAGGCTAGATGTCCAAGGTGCGACAGATGTCAGGTTTGGTAGCGCGGTTCTTCGGTCTGCACTAGCGAACCCCTCCCTGGGTGGAACTGCTCTGTTACATCCCAGAAGTTAAGGGACTGGACTGAAGTGACGATAAGGAAGAATTAATTAGTCCTTACCTGCTAATTAGTGTTCCTGAAGGAACTTCAGTCCAGTCCCTGATCCCGCCCGAGTTCGAGGAGTTTATTTCAGGGGACGGACCGAAGACAGCGTACGAAGACAGTGTGGCGGTTCCCTTGCTTAGGGTTCTAAGGCCAGGAGGGCCAGCGTGAGAGGAGCTGCGGGGAAGAGAGGGAGGTCCAGCTCGGCCTCATGTAAGCCTCTTCCTTCCTTCCTGCCCTCCCTTTCCCTTTCCCTCATTGAAAAAAAAAAAAAAAAAGGTTTAGATGGTTCAGTGACCCGAGTGGTCAGTTATGTTATTTCGTTTTGAAAGTTGAGTTTTTTCATTATCTATCCGTTAAGTCTGCTTTTGCAATAGGTTACTGGTGCCAGTGGGTGGTGCCAGTGGTATTTATACCACACCATCATCAAAAGGATGATGGGCTCAGCCTCCAAGCTGCTGGAAGGGTTGCGCAACCCAGAAGTTAAGGGACTGAAGTTCCTTCAGGAACACTAATTAGCAGGTAAGGACTAATTAATTCTTGTCCACTAAAGAAGAGCGGGACCTAGGCGTGGTTGTGTCTGATGATCTTAAAGTAGCTAAGCAGGTAGAAAAGGCGACGGCAAAAGCTAGAAGGATGCTTGGGTGCATACGGAGAGGAATGGCTAGCAGAAAAAAGGAGGTAATGCCTCTGTATAAGTCTTTGGTGCGACCTCATTTGGAGTATGGTTCAAGAGACCACACCTTCAAAAGGATGTGAACAGGATGGAGTCGGTGCAGAGGGTTGCTACTAAAATGATTAATGGGCTTTATTATAAAGCATATGAGGACAGACTTAAGGATCTTAATATGTACACCTTAGAGGAAAGGCGGGATAGAGGTGATATGATTGAGATGTTTAAATACCTCTGTGGCATAAATGTTCAGGGAGAGAGCCTCTTTCAATTGAAAGCAAGTTCTGCTACGAGGGGACTTGGGATGAGGGTGAAGGGAGATAGATTCAGGAGTGATATGTGGAAATATTTCTTTACAGAAAGAGTAGTGGATCCATGGAATAGTCTCCCATTGGAGGTGGTAGAGATGAGGATGGTAACTGAATTCAAAAAAGCATGGGACCAACACAGAGGATCTCTAAAGGTAAAAAGTGGACTGTTGTAGTTGTTGTTATGGAAGGACAGACTAGATAGGCCATGTGGTCTTTTTCTGTCATGTTTCTATGTTTCTGGTGAAATCTTAGAGAAGTATAATAAGCAATGCACAGTGGCTATATATTTACAGTACTTTTGAATTTGCACACTGCTTACTTTTGCAGATATTTGCTTGTAGAAAACGGTTCTGAATAATCATATTTACAGTGATCTGTAGGCATTAACTGTAGGTTATAAACTCTAGACGAACTGATCTTCCTTGTCAGACCAGTCCAGAGAAGTGGGTTATGCTCCCTTGTCAGCAGGTGGAGGCAGACTTGAGCAACTTTCAGCAATGTCATCTCTTGTTATCTATGCAGGTGCAGCACTGAGAGAAGCCAGTATTTGTCTGCCTCCAGAAGGTGGCAAAGTGTTTGTAGTGGTGCAGCAGTGCAGATAGGCCTAACTCTCCTAGCCCAGAGCATGATGCCTATAGGCCCAGCATTGCTCGGAGTTCATGTATGTTCCTGTCTCCTTAAGCCAGCAGCTGGCCGGTGTCCAGCACTGCTACCCACGGGTTCTTAGTCCTTAGTGGGCCTGAGAGGAGCAGGCGGATCCCATGGTGCCCCTGAGGGGGGCTGGTAAGTGAGGCCCAGGCCCCCCTTCTCTCTAGCTGTCCTTGATCTGCATGCTTTTTTTTCTTTCTTTCTTTTTTAAATTGTTTTATTTTTCCTCCCATTGATTTCAGTGACTGTTTGGTGCTCTTGCTGCTTGAAAAAAAGGCAGCCTTAAAAAAAAATGCTTTTCCTGAGCAGCGGGTCTGCCAGGCCTTGGTGGGCATCTGAGGCTTCCCTGTTCGGGTTTCGCCGGTCAGCCCAGCAGGTGCTGGGATTCCGTTTTTGTCTCAGCCCTCGCTTCTTTTTCAGTGGTGGTTTTTTGTGGTCTTATTTTGCTTTTGCTGCTGCAGTGCTCAGTGGCATGGCACGATGCAGTCTGCAACCCCCGACATTTTTTTTTCATGGCTGCTGCTCTTTACCCCTATTGTGGCGGAAATGACGGAGCACCTTTTTTTCAGGATTTTGGAATCTCTCTTGGAAAGCCAGGGCCCAATGCTGTTTTTGTGGCCCCTGCAGCTCCTTTGCTGTGTTTTTGTTTTTCCTGACAGTGGGCACTGCAGACATTTGAAATGGCCGTTTTGTCCTGGCGGAGGCAGAGACTGGCAGCGTGACCCTAGCCTCAAGCCTTTGGGTCCCTAGGGCCGTACAGGGCTCCTGAAACGGCTCATGGCCTGTTTTCAGTCTCTTGTAGCTGCCTGGTAGCCCTCTTCATGGTGGTTCAAGGCCCAGGTCTCCCCTGCAGGAGATCCAGGGCCCTCAAGTGTCTCTGTTATACTGTAGGCAGTAAAGATGTCAGGGTATTAACTCCTCTTATAAGACACCTATCTTCTGTCCCTAAGGTCACTGGTTCAGGCCAGCCTGGGAAATAAGATGCAAAATATTTGAACTACGGAGGTGCCTTATGGGATGCCCTTGTAGAGTCTCCCTGCGATTCCCCACTCATGTGGGTGACATTTGAGGAAACTCCTCCGTATCTCCTGCAGTTACAGGCTACTTTACCTGTTGCAGAGAAGGGCCAGGGATGTTCTAGCTACATAGTGGTACCAGGAAAGGAGGCTCCTTCTTCAATTTCTTGGACCTAAAGGTGGTGGTAGATGAACTCCAAGTTCCTCTTTTCCATATGAGTACTGTTGGGTCTGTCATTACATTGGACAAGTAGAGGGGAGTTCCTTGCCTCATTAGATCTCGCCAAGGTATTTTGTTGCATTCCCATGTGGTTTCTCCACTTCTGGATTCTGGGCTGCAGTTTCCATTTCTGGGCCCTGCCCTTTGGCCTAGCCAAAGCTCCCTGTACCTTTTTCTAAGGTAGTAGTGGTGGTAGTGGTGTTTCTGTGCAGGCAGGAAATCTGGGTTCACCCATGCCGTTTGTCTAGCTGATTCAGCCGGATTCTCTGGAGAAGTCCAGAGACAACTCAGACTTGATGATTTAGTGGCTAGTAAGGCTGGGCTTGGTGATCAGCTGTCACATGTGCAGCCTGCTTTTGTCCCAGGACTTAGAGTACCTGTGAGCTTAGCTCCATACACTCTTGGGTCATTTTTACTCATGATGGAGAGGTCCCTCAAGCTTAAGAGCCACTTTAGGCTTTGTATGCTCAGCAATGTGGATTTGGGTTTATTTCTAGTTCTTTGGATCCATAGCATCAACTTGGGCCAGGGCAGTTGTGCATCTGCTGTAGAGGTGCCTGCTAACCCCTTGGTCTTCCTTTTCCCAGATGTTCGATTGCAACCCCACCACCTGTTGGTCGGGATGCTGGAAGTACTGGATTGGGGCTTGTCACCTTGGATACCAGCCTGAAGGTCTGGGGTTCACTCTGCTGGAGTAAGTGGGCTCAGGGACTTTGGTCCACTCAGGAGGTCTAGACAATTATCTGGAGAAAGACCATAGCAGTGGATACACAGATGTCCTTAGAGGTTTATTAAGAGGACCTCCATTAAAGGACATCTGTGTATCCATTACTGTGATCTTTCTCCACTGACCTACTACAGAGATTCTCTTCTTTTTCTTGTTTTGACAATACTGGGCAGTTATCTGCCTGGAGATGAGAGTGATCTGTGTGGCCTTGCACAGGTCCAAGGCTCTCCTAGTGGGCTAAGTGCCTTGGTGTTCTTGAAAAATGATATGGCAGTGGCATATGTGGTTAAACTGGGTGGAACTCGCAGACAGGAGTGTCTCTCAAGGTCACAGAGTTGTGGTGTTGAGTGGAGGAGCATCTGATTGCCCTGTCTGCAGTGCAAATTGCAGGCATAAACAACTGCGGGCTAGCTTCCAGAGTTGGAACTCCATGGGTCTGGGCAAGTGGGAGCTCAGTCCTTGGGCATACAACCTCATGGTGCAGTAAATGGGACTTTCCAGTGTTTGTCTTGAGGGTCTTTCAGGAGAATGCTGAAGTGGCAAACCTTTTCAGCTGTGTGAAGTAGCCACAGATGGTGGGCTTGGGTACCCAATTTCAGGACCGACCTCTGGTGAGCCATCTTCTCTGCAGGATTTGGGACATGGAGATCCTAGTGGCCCCAGACCGGCCTTGCAGGCTGTGTTATGCAACTCTCTTGAACCAGTTGGGGGCCCCTCTCTTACTACCTCAAAAGAAGGGTCTCCTATGGCAGGGACTCCTGGCAATAGAGGACCCTGGCCCCTTCTTACTTACGGCCTCACCCTGCTTAAAGCCTAGGTAGGCCTCTATGATTTTATTGTCCATGCGAGTGAGAGTTTTTGAGAGGTGGTGTTCATCTTGATCCCTGTGAGGCAAGAAGGCAGGCAGGCTCAGAGTGAGCCCTGAAATCTTTCAAGTTTCAAATGATGGCCATGGCATGCTATAGAGGTCTCATCCAAGGGATGGCATTGGCAATACACTCTGACGACTCCTGGTTCCTCAAGGCAACAAAACGGATCCGGCTGCTGTTGTTTCTAGTTGTTCCTCAGTGGAGCCCCTCTTTCTGATGTTGAAGACACTGAAGGGGTCTCCATTTGAGGCTATTTGCAAGGCCTTTCTCAAAAATTTGACCCTTAAGGTGGGGTTTCTGGTGTCCATAGTATCCGCTAAGTGGGTGTCAGAACTGCATACCTTGTCCTGCAGGGAGCCTTTCTTGCACTTTTCGGCAGCCTCTGTCTCCTTGCTGAGTGGACTGTCCTTATCCCAAACATACGATCTTCCTTTAATCTTAACCAGACTGTCATTCTTTCCTCCTTCTTGGAGGAGGATATTCAGATGGTCTCCTTGCTGAGTCTGATGGACATGTGGATGGTGTTGACCAAGTACCTGGAAATTACCAATTTTTTTCGCTGGTCATATCATTTTTTTGTCTTTGGAAGCCTGGGAAAGGGGTGACAGCGGCCAAGTCCTCTATCTCCAACTGGATTAAGGAGGCAATTTGGGTCAGCATATCTTCTGGCTAGTAAGTGGATGCCGGAGGGAGTCAAAGCTCACTCTACTAGGGCACAAGCCTAATCCTGGACAGAGTCTATCTTGGTGTCTTCAGAGGACATCTGCAAGGTGGCTGGCTACCTGGTGGTCTCTGGGCACCTTTTGTGAAGCATTACAGGTTGCATGTGGGAACCAGAGTAGATGGCACCTTTGGCAGGGAAGTCCTGTCCATCCTGTGTCCTGACTGCTTGGGTACATCCCACTTGTCTGGACTGGTCTAGCAGGATGATAAAGAAGGAGAAATTTTACCTGATAATTTTATTTCCTTGAATCCTGCTAGATCAGTCCAGGACCCACCCTGAGATTGGGAAGTCCTGCTGTCTTTTGTTTGCATTGTCAGTATCCGTGCCTGACGCAGAGTTAATTCTGGTAAGAGAGCCAAATACTTGCTGATGTTGGTTACAAAGTTGAATTGTTGGTTATTAATGACATGTTTTTATGAATTTTTCTGAGTGTTTCAGTTTACTTCTTGAGAAGTGTTGCACTGGCTTCTCTCAGTGCAGCAGCAGCAGATGTACCTAATGATGAAAGTTGTTCAAGTCTGCCTCAGTCTGCTGGCAAGGGAGCATAACCCACTCATCTGGACTGGTCTAGCATTGCCCTTAAATTGTTGTTTGTTATTAATATACCAAGTTCTTGTTCTCTGTAGAACAGCTGTATCTTACACTGTTACACGTTTTGTTTCATGTAAACCGTCTTGAATTGTAGAAAGACGATATATAGTGATATGAGTGGAGGAGTGGCCTAGTGGTTGGGGTAAGGTATTTCAGGCCGGAAGGTCAGGGGTTTAAATCCCACTAGAGGACAGCAACCTTGGGCCGGAAGGACTGGGGTTTCTAGTCCCACAGGTGCTCCTTGTGGTCTTGGGCAAGCCACTTAACCCTCCATAGCCCATGTTCCCTGTAAAATAGTTATCTCCAAGTTATAATGCCCTGTTCAATGTAATTTCAGTTTGTTCAATGTAAACCGCACTGATGCAGAATAGCGCGGTATATAAGAGAATGTAAATAAATATAAAAAATGTTAAAATAAATAAAGCAGTGGGAACATTGGCAGTGGGAACATGGTAGCTATTCAGACAGAAGTGGTAGTCTGTTACATTTAAACCATTCATCGCATATTCCCATATACTGCCTTGCTTATCTGTCTTTAAGCTCCGTGTGTTCATTCATACCTGTCCCTCCCATGTCCTCTCTCTTACCTCCCACTCTTTTCCATGCACTTTCTAGCCTCTCTGCCAGGGTAGAGGCTTCCAGCCTGGTGACACTGACTGAAGATCCTCCTTGTGGCCAAACATGGCTTCCAGTTTGCTGTTCCTTCTAGATGCTTGCCTTAAAGCTGGTGATTAGAGGACTAAGCAGGTGGCATTAGCTTGCAGGTCTCTGGAGTGGTACGTTCAGAAGGAAAGAACTCTCCTTTTTTCACACCTCTCTTTCTTACGGCATTTTACTGTTGCTAAATGGACTTCTTATGCTGCCTCTCCTTAGAGTAGCGTGAGAGGTCCGTTTAGTAATGGTTTAGTCTTAGAGAGATTTTCTAACTGGTAACAAACTAGCAACCATCGTGACTAAGGGATCTATTTCCTTATCTGCCCTAGGTATTATATCTGGGTTTTAGCATGTGTTTAAACCCCCCCCCCACAACAAAACAGCTAATGCATGTTTCAGACCACTGGTGCGTGTTAAATCCTGCATTTAAAACCTAATGCGGGAAAAAGGGCAGAGAGTGCTCACTGCTGCTGATGTGCATTACCATAACTGCAAAACTAACATTGCAGAACAGTTAATGTGAACCCAGTTAGCTACACTTTCGATGCTGTAGTTATCTCCTCTGGTGTTAATGTGTGTTAGCAGTTTGAACCGCATGTTAAAAGTTGCAGACGACTTCTCTCACCCTAAATATTGCAAAACCGTACTGCATTTTAGTAAATAGACCCCCAAGAGATCAAATGCAAGCAGCATAAATTAAATTAAATTATAACTTGCAGTTACATGGCTGCCATCCTTAAATTCAGGTCATGACTGAAAAGTGTGTGTGTGTGTGTGTGTGTGTGTTGAGGCTGGGGCAAGGTTTTGTCATTTTTTTCTTTTAAGCAATAAGTTGCTTGCAAGCAAAGGTTTCAAACCAAACCCTAAAGAGCGTCACCAAAATCCAAAATAGCATATCTCTCCAAACAATCCCCCCCCAGCCCCAGAAAGCCTGTGCCTTTGTATGTTGTAAACAAGCCTGATAAACTGAAGCCGTTTCCTGTATACAGAGACTGGATGGACTGTCAACGCTGCAGTTAACTAACTCTTTGATTTATGGCCCGATTCCTGGAGAGGATCCCTTTTAGGGCTGTTGCTACGTTTGTCCAAGAATATTCAGTTACGCACGCTATAGGCTAGTTTTGTTCAAGCTTCATGCTCTCATTGCAATTCATTAGTCTGTAAATCAGCCTGTACCTGTACTTCACTTGATTTCCTCGTGGCCTGCCAAAGGAACAGAGAGCCAGTGAGACAAAACAAATCATAGCATCCCTTACGACAGAGGTTCAAAGCTTAATCTAGGGCGTATAAAAGCCTGGAATAACGACAGTTGCATCTCCAGTGACAGCAACGAGAAGATGCTGGTAGGCCGAGATCTTAGGAACTAATTTGGGTTCCCTGAGCTATGGAACCTCCTACTGGCCATTCATTGGAAAGTTATAATACACGGACTGCTTTTAGACTTCTCACTATGGTGCCAGGTGGTTCGACACTGAAGAAAACATTCTGACTTCTCCCCCAGCAACGTTTGTGAAATGATCGCAACGGCTTTTATTTAGGAGCTGGAATAAATGTCCTTCATGATCTTAATTTCCCTCATGTCTGTTTGCAAGGATGGGAGGCTCCTTTAACACCATCCCTGAGAGTTTTTGGTTCGGGTGAAAATGTTTTTAATGGGCATGTTTTCAGTATTTTCCCTACATGCTGTGCCCTCAAACGGTGAACACCACCACAGTCTAAAACCTATGTCATCTCTTGTGTAGTTGGATGCCTCTCTTGAAGCTAACAGAGCTATGCCGTCCAGAGTGTAGGAAGGTTGTTAGAAGTGAAATGTTATTAACAGTTTATGGCTTTATATAGCATTACCGTGTGTGGGGTTTTTGTCAGGACAGCCACGTTTTTGACCTCCATATTGAGGAGGCAATTTTAAAAGGGGATGCCTAATTTTTGCTGCTAACAAAACACATGCAAGTTGGTATTTTGGTCATTTACATGTGTAGATGACCTCATGCGCATTAGATGACCTCTTATAAAATACTGACTAGCATACGTTTGCTTGCATGTGGTTTGCGTAACAAATACTTTTATAGTGGGCATGCACGGGACAAAGCATTGGCAAAGCAAGTGAAATATAAATAAAATATAATATAAAATATGATGATTTATGCGCTTACTTGCAAACAGTGCGCTCGCTCATTTACAGCAGCTCTAGGGCAGGTATAATCGAATGCTATTTGTCTTTATAAATAAGCTGAATTTAGGTACATTAAAGCACGTTTTGACTAGGCGCCCTGTTATGCCCTGCCAGGTTTCAGGTTTGGGCCATGTGGTAGGAGTGTGGTGAGTCAGGACGGACTGCTGAATAGCCACAGTTTATCAATGTGTGTTCGGTCCTGGCTCCATTGCAACTATTGCTAGTTTTTGCCCATGCTAAGCTGCTGCTGAAGCGTGTCATACTTTGTCTCTACACGTGACTCGGGGCAGCACTCCTCCATGTGCTAGATGTAGTAAAGGAGCTGCCTTTCTCATCTTCCCCACTCTGGCAGCTCAGCAGTGCACCTTTATTGGGGCCTAGATGCGCACTTACCAGGTTTCCGGTTCTGGAAATTCAGGGCAACCTAAACAAGTTAAAAATCCCTCAAATCCTCTTTTAGCTTTCAGTTAGCTGTGCTGAAATGTGGACGGACGTTCTGCCGTGATCTTTCAGAAGTGCACAGCATCTTTTTAAGGAATGGATACGTCCTCCATGGCTAATCTACTGCGATGTTTGCGCTGATCCCATTCAGTCAGCTGAGGATGAATTCATGCTAATGGCTGTCTCATTGAGGAGGACAAACTTCATTATTCCATGGTTAGATTTTGAGACTTTTTTTGGAGCAGAATGTTTGTTGGGATGAATTTTGACATGGGAGCTATATGTTTGGTCATGTCCATCGTTCTCAGCTTGGGGTATGATTAGGAGAAGTTGTACTGTATTATAAATGAGGCCAATGAGAAGCAGAAGCGAACACAGCAGATGGGGGGAGGATCACATTTTCTTTATACTTGATTTCTTGCGGTATAAAATCTAGTGATAATTTGTAAGAACTTAAAAGAACAGCGGGAGATATTTCTGGCACTGAGATAAGCATTTGAAAGACTTGATCTTGGCTTCCGAGTGAGTTAGATGTTCTACCTCGGAGCTGGAGGGAAGCTTTCCAGAGCAAAAGTGCTACATCCTCTGCTGTGGAAGCCCTCATTAAGTCTCGGTTCTTTGATTTGCTGGTATTTCTCATACTTATGATGCAGAAAGTAAATTAATGCCTTGATGCTACAGGCAAGTGGAATATAGAATCAACTGACGGGCCACTGTTTGACCACATCAGTTTGGCTGCCGTTGACTGAATTGCCAGCGTTCTGCTCCCCTGAGGGAGTGCTTAACATGAGGAAAGATCTACAAAAGCTGGAAGAATGGTCTAATGCTTGGCAATTAAGATTTAATGCAAAGAAGTGCAGTGTCATGCACTTGGGAAGCAGAAATCCAAGGGAAATGTACACAATAGGGGGCGAGAGGTTGGTGTGCACGGATCAGGAGAAAGACCTTGGTGTGATTGTTTCTGTAGATCTCAAGGTGGCAAAACAGTGCGACAAGGCGGTGGCAAAAGCCAGGAGGATGTTGGGCTGCATACAAAGAGGAATTACCAGCAAAAAGGAAGAGGTACTATGCCACTGTATAAGTCACTGGTGAGGCCTCACTTGGAATACTGTGTTCAGTTTTGGAGACCATATCTTGCAAAGGATGTAAAAAGAATGGAAACTGTTCAGAGGAAGGTGACCAAAATGATTTGGAGCCTGTGTCAGAAGCCTTATGAGAAGAGACTTGAAGACCTAAATATGTACACTTTGGAGGAGAGGAGGGATAGGGGAGATATGATTCAGACCTTTAAATACTTAAAGAAAAATAATGAACAAACAAACCTCTTCCAAAGATGGGGAAGCTGTAAAACTAGAGGGCATAACATGAAGCTGCAAGGGGGTAAATTGAAAGGCAATGTCAGGAAATACTTTTTCACTGAAAGGGTGGTGGATGCTTGGAATGCCCTCCCGATGGAAGTGGTGGGGGCAAGCACAGTGACAGAATTCAAAATGGCATGGGACAGACACAGTGGATCCCTTTACAGCAACAGGATAAAATCAAAATAAACTGAACCATCTAATTTCTCAACAAATAGGGGTGTATTACATGGAGCGGTGGGTTCACCCCTAAACAAAGACATGGGGAGTGGTGGCCTGCACAGAGTGGTAGGTGCACCCCTAAACAAAGACATGGGGAGGGATGCACCTACTCCTGCCATCTTATTCTTGCCATCTTACTGGGCATACTAGATGGCCATACTGGTCTTTATTTGCCGTCATTTACTATGTTACTTTGTTACCTTCTTAATAACTGCTGGGGAGAATTAGATGGTATTTTGTTCTAAGCCCATTGAATTTATCAACATATCAAGTGCCTGAATTGATTAAGCATCTGGATTGCTGTATTACAAATGACAGTTGGGAGACTCATTCATCTAGAATACTAGCACATTGACCCTGAGCACCAAAGGATCATCGTTCTGTAACCCAGCCTTGGAAGATTGATAGGGATCTGGATTGCGGTTGACAAGAAATTTAATTTTTTAGAGCTGAGTATAATTGGTAGCTCAAAAGAATGAAAGAGGAGTGGAGGAGTAGCTTAATGTTTAGAGCTATGGGCTGAGAACCAGGAAGCCAGGTTACAGTCTCACTGCTACTCCTTGGGTCCATTACCTCAGTACAAACTTAGATTGTAAGCCCTTTGGGGACAGGAAAAATACATACTGTGCGTGAATATAAGTTGCCTTGAACATTTGAGAAGAGGGGTGAACTAAAAAGTTGGATCTATGAAGTAAGACTTGCAGTGCTGTAGACTTATTGAATGCTATTAGAGAGGTTCCTGATCGTAGATTTATTGAGTCTTACTAGTGCGTGTTAGCACCTGTTATCTCAGTCTTTCAAATCATTTTAAAAAGCAATTTTTCAAATATGTTTTTTTTCTCTTTTAGATCTGGAAAAAAGATAAGAAAAACACGAAAGTATGACATCATCACGACTCCAGCTGAGAGAGTAGAAATGGCGCCACTCAACGAAGAAAATGAAGACGATGAAGACTCAACAGTGTTTGACGTGAAATACAGATACAGGTAGCGTACAAAGATTTAATTTACTTTTTACCTTCTGGAAGCTTCTTTTTTTATGATGTCTTTCTCTTTTCTGTGTCAGTGGATGGTAGGCAAAGGGACACGACCAGAGTCCTTACAAAAACTTTTAGGGGGGTCTTTTACTAAAAGTGTCAGTGTGTGTTCTGGCATGCGCTGAAGACGTTCTGGGATACGTGTTGACAGCTAGTGTGGGGCGATGACAGCGTGGCCCAGTTTTTGCGCTAATTGTGCATCGTGTATTGGGGTGGAAGGGGGCAGGTTAGGGGTGAAGAGTGGCATGGTGAGCTCCCCACAGTTAGCGCAGGGATAAACACCACGCCCTAATTATGTCCCTTACAACTAGCACAGGTTCACTTAACGTCACCACAGTAGGACTTAAGAGCACTTGTGCTGTTTGTATGGCACGTTAGGGCACAGGGCTCTGCATTAACTGCGGAAAAATGCTTTCCTTGCCTCCAACAGTTACCGTGGTGGTGTTGCATGAAATGCACCATCTTTTTGGTGTGTTAGGTGCAACACCATAGCACCCTTTAGTAAACCCCCTCCCCCCAAGTGACTGTTTTAAATAATAGCCAAGGAAGGGATAAATGTGAATTCAAAATAAAATAATTTTTATGCTATGTGCTTTTCAGAAATGTGTGTGTGTGTTTAGGTATAATTACACCTTTTGTAGAAAAATGTCCTCCGTTCCTTAGGGCTTCCAGGTCAATTGGAGTTGGATCTGGGATCCTGATCCTTCATTTGCTGCTAGCTGTGAATTTTTTCTCCTACTTAATCTTCCTTCCCAACTCACCTTGCAGGGGGGAAGGATTTGGCTTTAGCTCAGTTTCCTGTCTGTTGGAGGGCTTTCGATCTTAAATTTGTACTTGGTTGCAGTGGAGGGCCCTCTGCCTGAGGCCACACAGGGAGGAGGTGATATTTATTTCTGCAAGTTGAATGTTGTACATGGGAATTTTGCTGTTCTCAGTTTCTCTCTATATTTAGGAGCCTTCACTAGTTGTGGACACTTTTAAAAGTATACATTTAACACACAATTTAAGCTAAAGGAAAACTGATGTTTCAGGATCTATCAGTTAATTAGAAACATAGAAACATGACAGCACAAAAAGACCACATAGCCTATCTAGTCTGTCCTTCCATATCAACAACTACAACAGTCCCCTTTTTCCCTTTAGAGATCCTCTGTGTTTGTCCCATGCCTCTTTGAATTCAGATACTGTCGTCATCTCTACCACCTCCACTGGGAGACTATTCGGGGAAGCTGTAAAACTAGAGGGCATAACATGAAGCTGCAAGGTGGTAAATTGAAAGGAAATGTCAGGAAATATTTTTTCACTGAAAGAGTGGTAGATGCTTGGAATGCCCTCCCGATGGAAGTGGTGGGGGCAAACACGGTGACGGAATTCAAAACGGCATGGGACAAACACAGTGGATCCCTTTACAGCAACAGGATAAAAACAAAATAAACGGTACCATCTAACTTCTGAACCATCTAACGTCTCAACAAATAGGGGTGTCCTACATGGAATGGTGGGTTCACCCCTAAACAAAGACATGGGGAGGGGTGGCCTGCACAGAGCGACAGGTGCACCTACTCTTGCCATCTTGCTGGTCAGACTAGATGGACCATAACGGTCTTTATCTGCCGTCATTTACTATGTTACTATTCCATACATCTACCACTCTTTCAGTAAAGAAATATTTCCGCGTATTACTCCTGAGTCTGTCCCCTCGTAGCACAACTTGCTTTCAATCGAAAGAGGCTCTCCTCATGTGCATTTATGCCACGGAGGTATTTAAACGTCTCAATCATATCACTTCTATCCTGCCTTTCCTCTAAGGTGTACATATTAAGCTCCTTAAGTCTGTTCTCATATGCTTTATGATGAAGACCACTAACCATTTTAGTAGCCATCCTCTGTACTGGCTCCAACCTGTTTATATCCTTTTGAAGGTGCGGTCTCCAGAATTGCATACAATATCCAAATGAGATCGGACCAAAGACTTATACAGAGGCACTATCACCTCCTTTCTTCTGCTGGCCATTCCTCTCCCTATGCAACCAAGCATCCTTCAAGCTTTTGCCATCACCTTTTCTACCTGTTTAGCTACTTTAAGATAATCAGACAAAATCACGCCCAGGTCCCGCTCTTTTTTTGTGGACAGAAGTACTTAACCCCCTATACTATATTGCTCCCTTGGATTGCTGCAGCCCAAATGCATGACCTTGCATTTTTTAACATTAAATCTCAGCTGCCAAATTCTAGACCACTCCTCATGTTATCTACACCTTACTGGGTTTCTACTCTATTGCAGATTTTGGTATCATCAGGCAAATCTTACCCGACAGCCCTTCCACAATATCACTAACAAAGATGTTAAAAAGAATAGGACCAAAGACAGATCCCTGGGGCACACCACTGGTAATCTCCTTCTCGTCAGAGTGCCTGTACCCTTTGTTGCCTCCCACTCAACCAATTTCTAACCCAAGCAGTAACTTTAGGGTCCATCCCTAGGATGCTCAGTTTGTTTATAAGTCGCCTATGCGGAACGGTGTCAAAAGCTTTACTAAAATCTAAATGCACCACATCTAGGGCTCTCCCTCGGTCCAACTCCCTGGTCACCCAGTCAAAGAAATCAATCAGATTTGTCTGACAAGTCCTGCCTCTGGTGAATTCATGTTGCCTTGGATCCTGTAATCTGTTGGATTCCAGAAACCTCACTATTTTCTCTTTCAGCAGTGCTTCCAATAATTTACTCACCACTGAAGTTAAACTAATCGTCCTGTAGTTTTTCTTACTTCTGCTTTGGTGTAAAGGGACCACATGAGCCTCTCTCCAGTCCTTTGGCACCACTCCCGACTCCAATAAGGCATTGAAACTGTCAGTCAGTGGAGCTACTAGAATGTCCCTCTGGTAGGGGGAACTGACCATGTGCACCCCCACAGCACCTCGGCCTGGTAGGGGGTACTGGCCGTGTGTGTTACTGGCACAGAGTAGCTACACACCGTCACATTGTGCAGGTACTGTGCTCACCCTGAGTGTGCAGTGGGGCGCCCAGCACCAGGTCCACAGCACCTTCCCTGACAGAAATAGTCCATGCTGCAGGTCCCCAGCAGTGCTAATGTGTGAGGTAGTTAGTTTCTGCAGAAACAACTTGGATATATCTGTCTGTCTCAGTCAGGTGTAGCCCCTATGGACCCCTAGGAGGATTATGTACCACCACCCTCCTCTTCCAGGGCTGAGGGTGGTAAACAGGGTCTCCCATCAACAGATCCACATTCTACCTCCCTACAATGGTGGCAGTAGAGGGGACCAGCAACCCCGGTCCTGCTGGGGAACAGACACCCTATAGGGCAGTCAATGCAGCTCTGTACACATCCATAACGCAATAGCAGACAGACATTAGGCCTGGATGTGCTAAGCTGCACCCCACCACTATCTGATATTCTCCTGCAGCAAGCCTTCAGCCGCTACACCCTGCAAGGCACTCCATCAAGACACATACCAGCTGCAAACAGTCTGCTAGCTAGTCCATAGTGCATGTTCCTGCATGCACCCAGAACTGGGATGGCAGCACACACAACAAGCAGATAAGTCAGTGACTGGGCCCCAAAAGGAAACCCATAAATATCACATGAAAGAAATACTATATAGCACTATGGGGGTGACTAGCCATGCTGTGGTCACTGCACAGTCAGTGTGAGAGTGATCTCCCAGCAGGACATGCTGAGGCCACCCTGTCTGTGTAGGTGGTGGCCGGGCACTAAAATGTCCCAGCCAGTGCCCTATGCCCTGTGCAGATGCATCCTGGCCAGGCCACCCTGTCCGGGCTATACCCATGGTACCTTGCTCCTCATTATGCACATTGGCAGGCCAATACTGGCAACAGTGCTGGCAGTGTGGGCTGTGGAGGGTGTTTGCAGCCACCACACACTGGATAGACAGACACCCACACCCACACCTATGCCAGCATTGTGCTACTATAGAGGAGTTTAGCAGCCCTGGCCACCACATCAGTCCTGGGCACAGTACAGGCATGGATATGGTACGCAATACTGTTGGGGGTCACTCCCCAGGGTGGTAAACACTGTCAGAGACCAGACCTGAAGCACACACCGCAGACATCAGAAAGGTTGTTATGATGGAGCTCAATCAGCAAACTGTGCTTAACGTAGGAATTGCTATCTGCCAGTAATCATAGCAAACGTTTGATAGCTGTGTACCGTATACCCAGGTGTAGGGTGGCATTGCTAAGGTATGCAAGTGCTAGTATTGGGAGATGCACGCAGGGCCCAATGTCCTGCCTCTCCAGGAGGCATTGGCCAATGGGGCCTGTGGGTGTGGGTGTGTCTGCCCCTGTTGGCTGCTGCTTTACGGCAGAGGTTCCCAACTCCAGTCCTGGTGTGCCAAACACTGTTCGGGTTTTCATGCTGTCCCTCATGAATATGCATGAGATACATCTGCATACCATGGGGGTGGTGCATAGATATGCAGCACAGGCATCTTTATTAGAGGCAGCATGGAACCTGAATGGTGTTTGGCCCTCCAGGACTGCATTTGGGAGACTCTGCTCTAGGTAATGCGGCTGTTTATGATGTCTGTGCTCGGTGGGGTAAAATATAGGCGTATTAACCATGCGTATGTTCTCTGCAATAAAGGTTTGTCCTTACTATCATGGTTTAGTTGTGGGAAAAATATGTGGACTGGGTTGGCAGTAGCCCCAGCTGGGCTTTGAACCTATGACCTTCTGTTCTTGCACACACTGTCTGTGTGCACTGCACCACCGTGTTGCCACAGATATGCTGCATTCCCTGGGGAGTCCATGACTGTACATCCGACAGGGCCTATTTGTTGCAGCGCACGGCACCCACCTGGACAGGGCTAGGCCATGGTCTGCTGTTGCCACCAGCTGCTGCCACCTCCACCACCAGTACCGCTCCATCCTTAGATTGGAGACAGCATAAACCCTGAAGGATTTGTGGCCCTCCAGGACTGAATTTGGGGAAATCTGCTCTAGGTAATGTGCACGTTTCTGGTGTCTGTGCTCTGTAGGGTAAAATAGAGGTGTTTGAGCCATGCTTATGTTCTCTGCAATAAAGATTCGTCTTTACTATCACGATATAGTTGTGGGTAAAATATGGGGACTGGATTGGCAGGAGCCCCAGCTGGGGCTTGAACCTGTGACCTTCTGTCTCCAAACACACTGGTTGTGTGCACTGCAGCACCGTGTTGCCACAGAGACAGTGCATTCCCTGATGATACCATGACTGTTTGTCCGGCAGGGCCTGTCTGTTGCAGTGCATTGCACTCACCTACACAGGGCTAGGCCATGGTCTGCTCTGGGCAGCTGCCACTGCCCCCCTCCACCTCGGGTACCCCTGTGCCACCATGCTGACATGCCCTTCTGCTGGTGGTGCTGGTGGTACCCAGTCTCAGGCCATCCTGTGTGCGGGTAGGCGGCTGCCTATGGTGCGGGTTCTGGGGTAGGGGAGCCTGCATATCTGTCCGCATGTCCCCCAATCACCGCCTGCCAATGTTCTGTGCCCTTGGGGGTAGCTGCTGGGTACTATCCCCTGTGACACTGTGCTAAACACTCTCATGCCCATGTTGGGCCCTCATCAGTTGCTGTCTGGCTGCTGTTCAGTTTCAGCATTCCTAAGTGCCATCTAGGTATCTGCCTAGTCTGCACTGTGCCCCAGCTGCACCACAGCATGTGCCGCCTGCAGCCCTCTGTATCCCCTTTCCCAGCATCTGTCCAGTTGCCCATTCCGACCTGCCCGCCCTGCTGTTGTGGAACATGTGCATGCCATAGGTAACCTGTCCAATGGAGAGGTAAACCCTGATCAGTGTTATTTCACTGCGGGATCATTCACCTTGTATGGGGACGGAGCGTAGACCCTTCTAAAATTCATATTTATTTTTTGCGGCTTTCTTGGGAGTGTTTTTTGATGTTTCCCATTACTATCACTATTGCCCAGCTTGATTATGATTTTTTTATATTTTGTTGGGGTCATTTTTAATGTTTATTTGCCCTTTTGTTCCGTGCACATGTATCACACTGCTCACGTTTTGTAGGTTTCCCTGGTTTTGAGTTACATTGCTTACAGAAATGGTTTCTCTTCCCTTTAAATCGGCTCTACCGCGAGGTTTTCACTCGCGGTATTTTTTTACTTGAATTTCAGCCCCGCTCCTGTGCGGGGAGCCTCTCCCCTCCCACTCTCCACCCATTGACCCCTTCTCGCCGCCCCTGGGGAGCCTTCCTCCGCCCTCCGAGAGCCTTTCCACGCCTCTATCGCACATCAGCGCGCCGCGCACATGAGTGCAGTTTAGTAAACATACCCCATAGAGGTTTCCTTTTCCTTTTACCTTTATTTACCATTTTAACAAAAAGGTTGGTTGCCCTTAAAATATCCCCTTTTAGTTTTGCCCACTGTTTTTCTACATCCCCCAGCTGTTTGCATCCCATTAACGACTCCCTGAGGTATTGGCCCATCTTGGCAAAGTTAGTTTTCCTAAAGTCTAAGACCCTCACTTTTGAATGGATTTTAGCAGCCCTAGTCCAAATACTGAAGCACACCATCTGGTGATCACCGGATGCAAAATGATCTCCCACTATAACATCAGAAACACTTTTACCATTGGTAAGCACCAAGTCCAGTATGGCCCCTTCACGTGTGGGTTCTGTTACTAGTTGTCTGAATAGTTCTCCCTGTAGAGAATCCAGGATCTCTTTACTTCTAGATGATACTGCAGCAGGAATGTGCCAATCAACATCTGGCATATTGAAATCCCCTATCAGTAGCACTTCCCATTTCCTGGCAATGCTGTGTATATTTTCAATTAACTCTCCGTCCACCTATTCTCCCTGTGAGGGAGATCTGTATATCACGCCAAAGCAAATATATTTCTCTTTCCCTCTTAAATCTCAGTGCCTCCTCTCTCCCTTTTAAGCCCTGTATTTCCATTGCTTTAATATTATTTTTCACTGTGCCACTCCTCCTCCCCTTCTTCCTACCCTGTCCTTTCTGAATAAAGTATAGTCTAGTATAGTTACATCCCAGAAATGGCTGTCCATGAACCATGTCTCTGTTACTGCCACTAAATCCAAGTCAGCCACTCCCATTAAAGCCTCAACATCTGGGATCGTATTTCCCATGCCAAGAGCATTTATAGACCCTGCCTTCCAGATGCTGCCCCTTTTACCTATTGCTATAAAGGTATTTAATGTTTCATTCACTTGGGGGCTTTCTTCACCCATCCCTAACAAATCTAGTTTTAAAGCCCTCTTCAGTAGTTTAGCCAGTCTGCTGCAGAAGCACGTCGACCCTTCTTGGACAGATGGACGCCATCTCTGCTCTGCAACCCTTGGAACAGCATCCCATGGTCCAGGAAGCCAAAACGCTCTCAATGACACCATCCTTGCAGCCATGCATTCATCTCCAGGATGCGAGCTTCTCTGCCTTGCCCTTTACCCTCAGTGGGGAGAATTGAAGAGAATACCACCTGCACCACTATCTGCTTCACCCTCTGTCCCAGAGCCATGAAGTAATTTTTGATAATGCTCAGAGGGATGCCTGGCAGTATCATTTGTGCCCACATGGATGAGCAACATCAGGTAATAGTCAGTAGACTTGATGAGTTTTGGCAAACTCTCTGTAACATCTCGGATTTTGGCATCTGGCAGACAGCATACCTCTCTGGACATCAAGTCTTGTCTGCAGATGGACGCCTCAGTACCCCTCAGAACAGAGTCCCCAACCACCACTACCCTTCGCTTCCGTGTGATTACTGATTCTGCAACTTTGGGGTCTTGAGCTCTGGTTCTTCCCTTTTCAGGGATGCTTTCACCTCCTCCACTTCCAGGGCTACATGGTGGTTCTTCAATTCAAGGGCTGGAGGAGTGAACTACACTGCTCCAGGTAGAGCGCTCGTCTCCTCCTCTCTCTCTCTCTCCCTCCCCACCCAGCTATGGATGGCATTTGCTTCTGGTTCCCCCTAGAGTGCTGTTAGTGCTAAAACCAGCTTGGAAATATATGCAAATATATCTGATGAATATTCATTGCAGCTGTCCAGACAACCAGAGTTCTTCATGACTCTGAAGGTCTGATATTGTCCTGCCCATGTTTCTGCTAATTTGTAGGCCCCTAGGCTGTATGTTCTGGCATTGGGTGGGTGACATTATACAGCTCTGGCCAAAATTCTTCAAGCTGATATTGAAAAGTACTTTATTCTTATAAAGATTTTTACATTGCGCCTTTTAGTATCAGAGTCGTGTACAAATCAAATCAGAAGTCAACAGAAAGGAACGCCACTCATATAAGAGGAAAGTAGAGAAAAGTAGGATAGCCAGCAGCAGAGCAGGCGAGAAATAAGTCCGTCTTGACTAGATTGTAAGCTCTGAGAGCAGGGACCGTCTTTTACATGTGTCGGTGCAGTGCTGCGTACGTCTTGTAGCGCTATACAAATATTCAGTAGTAGCAGTAGGCCAGAACCTTGATCCTCTCATCTCAGCCAGGGTCCCCTAACATGCAGAAGAAAAGATGAGTTTTAAGAGAAGCACAGAATGTCTTATAGTAGGGGGCAGTGCGGAGCTGGGAGGGGAGTGAGTTCCATAGGGTTGGAGCCATGAAAAGGAAGACGGAGGATCTTGTGGATTCGAGCCGAGCTAGGGAAACTGGAGGAATGCAAAGATGACTTTCTTGTGAGAAGAATAAAGCATGGCAGGGAAAGTATGGTATTAGAAGAGAAATCAAATAAGAGGGGACGTTTACTAGACACGGCTTTGTGGGCTAGTGTTAATATTTTGAAGTGCACATGGAAGGGAATGGGGAGCCAGTGGTAGTGGAAAGATAAGAGTAACGTGGTCGTATGTACGAGCATGAGCAAGGAACCGTGTAGCACTATTTTGGATTGTTTTGTAGGTGATCGGTTTCAGAGGCAGGGATTCAAGTGTAAACAATATTACAGTAGTCGAGCCTGGATGTTAAAAGGGCACGAATCAAGGTATTTTGAGCAGAGATATTGAGAACGGAACGGAGAGCTCAGAATTGATACAGGGCCAAGAAGGATGTTTTTAGTAGCGCAGTAACCTGAGGATAGAAAGAGCTCAGATTCAAAAATTATACCAAGATCTCTTTGGTCAGCACCCAGTGCTAAGGGCATAAATGCTTTTTTAAAATCTAAAATTCTGTGCTGGCTGACAGATACATTTTTGACAGGCAAGCTTTATTTATTTTGTTTTGGGAGAAGCCAGGGTGTTCCTGGGTCAGGGCCAAATTTATGCAGATAATGGTAGAATCCAAATACTGTCCAGATACATTTATCTGTTTAGAGTAGGGTTGTCAAACTCAGGGCCCAATGAGCCTCTTCACTTGCAGTCCTGGATCACCTCTGCACCCCATTCACTGCCACTCTTTGGGGTATGAGACCCCATGCTCTCCTAAAAGCGTAGGAGAGCATGGTGCCTCTGAGTCTGTGCGTGCTCTGAAAGTCCTGCTATTTCCACTCCTCAGAAACAGGAAGTGTGCATCAGAGGGGCGGATGCGGCAGGCTCCAAGGGCCCGTGTTCTACTACGATTATTGCTGCCGCCAAATATTATGGTGAATGGCAGTGGGAACTGCAGGACCAGGAGGAGATCCGGCGCAGGAAGGGAGATATTGGACCAAAGAGGGAGGACTCGAGGGGAGGAGAGAGAGAGAGCGAGAGAAGATGATGATGCTGATGGAGGGAGGGGAGATGCTGGATGGAGGGTGAGAGAGAAACAGGCGACTTAGTGAAAAGCTGTGGAATAAGAGGGAATAGTGAAGAAGACAGGAGAGAAATGTCAAATGGACAAGAGATCCTGGAAAGAATTAGAGAGAAGACAGATGAAAGCAGAAAACAGAGACTGGAATCAAAACGTTTAGAAAAATAAAATGGCCAGACAACAAAGGTAGAAACAAAGAATTTTACTTTCAGTGTAGTGATTGGGATATATCAGTTTTTGGGGTGTACGTCTGCTGTCTTATCTTGCACAGTAAGGAGGAAATGTATCTTTATCATTTAAAGTTAGGACTGCTATTTGTCCCATCCTTCTAAATCAGGGGTGTCAAACTCATTTTGTTGTTGGATTGCATTAGAAAAAAATGAACATTAATAGGGCCGATGTGAAGGAAAGGGTTGATGAGACAGACATAATGTATATTTTTGCATTCAAAATTCATGCAAATTTTATTGGACTTTTTAAAAATAACGGCTCTGTCTGATGTTACTTATGCATCCAGTTAATCCTGCTTCCTTCCCTGGGTCCATTCTCCAGAAAGTCCATGCTAAGAGAATCCCTGGCCTCAGTCACACGCAGACAACAGAGAGACCCTGCCCACGTATGGAAGAGCTTACCACAGATAGACATGGCACTGAAACCCCAAGAAGCAGGAAGACTCTCTGGGCAGTGCAGCATCAGAGAAATATTGAGCTGCTGAATATTGGTCATAAGGGTAGATGGGAAAATTATCTGTTTATCTTTATGTAGTGCTATTCGGAAGTTCCTGAAGGGATCCCTAAGCCACTAGGACTGGGTTAAAATTTCCAGCTTATGCAAAACAAGTTCTTTTATTTGATCCAAACTGTGTGTATACCCCTAGCTCTCCTCATGTCTGCACAGGAAAGTGGTTGGTTAAGATATGTAGAAACATAAAAGGAGAGTTAGTTAAGTTTAGGTGTCTTCCAGTCTTATGGTTGCAGTTTAGAGGGATGTGAAGCATTTAGGGCAAGGAGACGGGAATTCATTTCCAAGAGCAGATATGCTCATGCTCTTCTTACGAGGTATTAGGATGGCCAGCTAGGATTTGGGGAGCTAAAATGTCTGACCCAAAAGCTGAAGCAGGGTAAAACCGTTCAGAAATCTGAGTTTTGCAGAAAAACAGCTGCACTCTCTAGCTTGATTATTAAAAGCACACTTGCACAGAATTGCAACTAGAATAAGATATGTTCATGTAATTGCTTTGCTAAATGAGCTTATTCCACTGACGGCAGAGGCACAGATGTAAAGGAAACTCTGGGTGTAGCTGCTGATGGTTTATCTCTGTGCTCTCAGCTGCCAGCGTTTGAGATCCCAGTGGCCCAGCCAGCTGTGAAGAGGCAGCAGTTTGGATTCTGATGAGATCCGATGGAAAATGAACCAGTGACAGTTGAAAAGGAATATGGGGCCCTACCGCTCCGGCTCGTCTTGCTAATGGAAGGGGGAGAGTGTGGAAAGGGAAAGAGGCGCTGCGTGGGATGTGTCTTTGCAACCCAGTGCAAATGCTTAGAAGAAATATTGTGCTGCTTGCACGCTCGGCGCCTTTCTGTATTCGAGAGAGGCATGGCCTAAGTTTTTGTGTCATTTCAGTGCTCTGTTAGGGTTTGTTAATGGAAATATTAGTCTGATTTTCTTTGCATTTCTGCTCAGAATTAATGAGTGTATGTTGTGTAAAAATAGAAGCTGGGGATGTTGTAAACACATTTCCTTAGTGTTTTTCAGATTATAAAGCCCAATTATTATTATTATTATTATAAAGGCTACTAACCAGGATAAGTGCCGCTCAGCGAGGGTATTCCGTGGCACTCTGGAGAATGCGGCTCAATATGTTTTCTGACCACCTCCACACAATACGGAGAGTGCTGGGGCAGTTTAGGGGCGGAGTGTGGATGCTTATTTAGATTGTGGTAATATTCAGCCGATTTTGTTTTTAGCCACAGCTGCCAACATTAAAAAATAAAAAAAATCCCCGCCTACTCTCAGCAGGACCAGGGTTAGGGTGCCCAGCATTCCTCTGCAACCTATAAATTAGTGCCTTCCTCTCTTATTAGTCAGTGACCTCTGGCTGCACCTATAATGCTGACATTTTTAATATTTCTTTCACTTTTTATTGTTTTGCTTTTATTTTTAAAATTTTACATTTCCCCATTTTTTTAATTGTTCTGCATCTTGGCCCCCCCCCCCCCCACCATGCTTACTTTGCTTATTGTGTTGACACAGCCCTGACCACCAGGGCTGAACATCGACCCGATAATCGTTATTAAGCCTTCCATTATACAAATGAACAGTGGGAGAAACCACCCTAATTAATAATGAACTCTAAAGAGCCCACAAGACAAGGGAGAGACTAAACAGATGCCTGGGAGCTAGGTAATACTTTCTTTCTGAAGGGAAGAAGGCTTATGAGATCACCATATGTGCATGTGTGTGCGCACACCCTGCCCCAAGAATCTTTGCATTTGGTTTCTTACCCACATCACATTGGAAGTACATTCTAGGAGGTCCAAGAGAGACCTGTCAGTGAGATCCACTTACAAGCTTGGGTATGCGGGTTGCAGAAAGTAGATTCCATTAGCTCTGTGGGCAACTTCTCGTAACATCAAATCACATTGGCTTTATTAAAGAGAAGACTGGTCTGTGCAACCTCTAGTGTCCTTGAACTCTTAACAGCTGAATAGAGTCGCTGGAGTAACACATCTTGGAGGGAACAGGGCCCTCAAAGACTCATTTCTTTAACTCTACAGTCTTAATGAACTTTGACAGCTAGAAGGAGCCGTCCGATGCTAAAGTGATTCTGTGAGATTCTGTGAGAGTGAAACCAGGATGGGCTGAACCTCTCCGGGCAGTATGGACTAAGCTGGTAATTATACGATAAGCCGAGGGGTGCTTTGATAAGAGATTTTCCTTTTGTCTACCGGCATGATAGTTACATTAATTTCATGTGTTTATACATTACTTAGAAACCATACTATAAAACCTAGAGCGTAACCCTTTTTTCCATAGATACTGGTTTTATTGCTGATAGATGTTGTACCAGCTAACTTTCCGGCATAAGGTGCGTCACTGATGGAACTGGATTCTGTCTAGGTGAGGATCAGAGGCCAGATGCTTGGTTTATTTGGTTGCATTCTGCAAGAACACCTGATTAACATATCTGCCGTGAAACAGAGACTGCAGAAAAGGTTGAGTATTACACAGTGGGGGGGAAAAAGAGAGTGGAATCCAAGCAGGCATTGCTTTCAGACCCTTCACATTTTTGCCATGGACAGCGTGCTAATTTTGAGCAGATTAATGCATGGGGATGCATGGCCACCATATATACACAGTCAAAGGGTGACCCCTTGATAGGGCTGGCAGGAGTGTGACCATAGGAGCCTTCCTGAAGCTCACTATTATAATATTGGGACATTGATCTCCAGCTTGTTTTCTCCCTCTAGTTCTGACTGTAAGTACTATATTACCGTAAAACATCATGCAGTAATCTTTGCTGATGTAGTAGACTGATATTTTATTAAAATATAAATAGATAGTAATGTATAAAGAGAATTCTTCCTGAGAGCAGGAAATTGCCATCCACTTGTGTGAAGCAAATACAGACATCTCCAGTGTTCTTAATTAAATACACGGTTATGCTAAACAGGACTCGCTGGTGCTCTACTGGCGATTTTTTGTAGTTTCTGAATAGAAGAAGGAACCTGCTGGTTGGGAAAAGCAAAGGCTGACAATAGGCACTAACACTTCTATGTGGTTGTCTGTGGCCCAGACTTGACTTTTGTCCATTCCAGGCTCTTGACAGTGTGACCTCAAGCAATTGACTGCAGTCTAGAGTTACAGTTGCCACTTGGAGCTTGTCAATCGGATAAAATCATGGTAAAAATAATGTAAAATCTCATTTGATCAGCAACTCATGATTGAGTTATTAATATCCTCAGCTCTGATGGTTTGATAAATTCTGATGTTAGTCTAGAATCTGATAGAAGCCGATTCTTGTTGCATCCTTTCAACTTTTGTGCTCGATCCTCCTCCACCCACAGAAAATCAAACCCAGGTTCCACCTCGCCTACCATTTGCAATACACACTGCCACTGTGCTACTGGGCTGGCCCACCTTTCCTTGCGTTATACTAGCATTTGAGACTGACTCAGTGCTAGTGGATGGAAAACTTGCACACAGCTCTTCAGAACCTGCAGTTGCTATCCACAGGCCTGTCCTGGAGTCTCCAGTGGAATATTGCCAGGTTGTGCTACCTATTCATGCTGGCTGAACTCTTCAGTGAATCTTCTGCCCTGGTGAACCTGCTGAGAGCAGATCATGGCCTTTTACTTCGGCATTCAGTGCTAACACGGGTCTCTTTGTGTTTTCAGCCAGGCAGAAACTCTTTGTTCAGAAGCCGCAGTATCAGAAAGGCATTGATTGTAGGAATGGTGTTTGTGCTTTGCGCTCTCTGTCCTCCCCTCACTTCCCTCTTTTTGATGGCTGCTACAAGGTGTGAAGGAGATGAGATTCTGGTCTTCTGACTCCTACGAGGGTGACTTTGGCTTCCATCTACATTTGCACACATTCTTCGGACTTTGCAGTACAGCAGTAAGCAACAACCACTACATTTGCACGTGGGACTTTCCCCCCCCCCCCATTCATTCCTCTTCTACCTTCTCCCTCTTATTTCCACCCCTTAGCTAGAGTCCTCCTTCTTTCCCCCTCTCTGTCTATCTTGCCCCATCCTTTCACCCTCTTGCCAGTGCTGGTGTTAGATATGCAGGGTCCCAGGGCAGAAACTGGTGAAGGGGTCCCAAAGCGCACCTGCAGGCCATCTCTTTCAGCTTGAGGCAGGCTTGGCCTCCCTGTGCAATGGGAGCCCAGGGCAGTTGCCCTTTTGCCACCCCATAGCACCAGCCCTGCCTTTTGCCATCTATCTCTTCCTGTTCCTCCCATCTCTCTCCCCACTGGTTTTGATCCTTGCTTTCCTTCCCTCATTTTAATCCTTAGTCCCTTTCCCCAGATTTAATTTCATGACCACCTCCATCTCAACATCCCCCACCCCAGGTCTTCCTTACTCCGCATCCCCTCCTCTCCCCCCAAGTCTTCCGTGCTCCTGAACTGTCCCCTCCATCAATGCCTCCTCCCCTCAGAGCCTGTTTCTTCTTCCTCCTCTTTCTCACTCCACCAGCGGGATCTCCTTTTTCTCAATTTTACACATAAATTATTTGTGGACCCTCCTCCCAAATCCCACATCCTCAATCCTGCACTCTCCCTCAATTCTGTGTCCTCCCTCCCTCCCTAATTGATAGGGGTCCGTGACATTGCTACTTCTAGCATCAGTGGACTGCCTGTCGAATCCAGCAGCCTTGTGCTCTTCTTGACCTGTGCACAGCTCCTTAGGCCTTGCATTAATGATCATATGAAATCTGAAGAGCCCTGTGGAGTTTATCAGCTGTGACACTGCTGGAATTGTCGGGTAATACCCGTAGGCAGTAGTGTAGTGCATTCCCTACTGGCCAGGGAGGGAGGAATTAACAAGGGCTTTCGTCAGGGGGGAAATCAGAGGTGTTGGGGGGGGGAAAGAAATGAGGATATGGTTCCAGTGGGGGAGGGTGTTTAGAGAATCCTGGAGCTGGTCAGGGAGGAGAATGTCGATGGCAGATTTGCACATATGCACGCTTAGGGAAGTTTTGTATGAGAGGGGTTGATCTCACGTGCAGCTTAGAGGTAACTGGCATGTAAATGCCTGTAAACCCAATCTTGGATGCATGCATTCCAGTGATGTATCTTCACACAGACTGTCAATGAATGAGATCTGGTTTTAATCTGTGGAAAAGTCCAGCTTAATGCATGTCAAGATGTGGTGGGCTTAGAATACAAGCTCATAAACCACATGAGCATTCTTAGTATTTTTCCAGGTTCCTTAATTCTCCAGTGATAAGTTTAGCACAGTCTGCTCCTGAAATATGTATTAAAACATGTGAAGTGGCATTTTAGAAAGGACGTCCAAGTTAAATCGGGGACATCCAGGGCAGAACGTGCCGAGAAACGCCAGGGACATCTGTCTCCACCTGAGTTTAGTAACATAGAAGTCCCTGATGTGGACGACATCACCAGTGGCCACAGAGACATCCCCCCTAGGAGAGCATGGGGTGGGGATGTCCATCTCATGCAAGCTAGCATAAGTGGACATCCAGTGGCGTAGCAAAACAAAAACACGAGCCCTTGTTCCCCCTCGGTGTTCGTCATCAGCATGGAAAATATAGTGGACAGGCGTGTGCCGCCTCCTCCACACCCTCCTGACGTCTGTCAGACAAAATCAACACTTTTCCAATGCCTATTCGTTCCCGGAGCAAGTATAAGCGTAGACACAGCTCGGGACATCCAGGGCATTTCTGAAATCGGGCGAGGATGTCCAAGCTCTGGGAACACCCCGGACATGCCTACTCCATGCCCCCGTTCATATCGGATGTCCTTGTCCCAGGGACATCCACACAGCTGGCTTAAAAAGTGGCTGTGGGGATGTCTCAATGCCAATTTTCAGATGTCCAAAGCACGAATAGGGCTTCTCAAATAACCTCCATATTGTAAAGATATATAATAGGAATTTCAAAGTCACATTCCTGACTGCATTTTAACTCCCTTGATGTCCCCCTACCTGCAGGGATACCCGTTTCTCCCCCTCCCTCCATGGATAACAGTACGTGCAGAAAGGCTGGGTAGTCTTCAGACGCGTGTCTTATGTGTGTGGGCATTTACTCATGTAAAACTTTTTCCAAGCCGACCTTCCCACATACTGAAAATAATGGAGCTACATAAGATCATTTACTAACATAGTAGATGACAGCAGATAAGACCAGCCAGCCCTTAAAGTCTGCCCATTCATTTCCATCCGCACTGCTAAGGATATATTGTAGCTGCTGGCCATAGGCCATAACCTCTTGCAAGATATCGTTCTGTCATTTTCATGGGACAGAAGTAAATTATCCCCGAACCAGCTCTAATGTCCTTTTCATGGCATTAGAAAAACGTACTTTGGGGCAGACGTCTCCAGGTAATTACCTGCTTACAGATCTCAGGAATTTTCCTCCATAGAAGCCATAATTATTGGACTTACCGGGCATGACTTGAATCTGTTGTGTGCTGGTTTCTCTGCTGTTACAAACGTCTTATATTGACTGCACAGTGGTATCTTAAGGAACCTTCCTAAGTTGGCATGCAAGTAACGTAGAGGAGTAAACTAATGTTTGGAGTGGTAGATGAGAACTAGGGAAGCCGGTGTCCAAATCTCGTTGTGCTCCTTGTTGCCTTGGGCAAGTCACTTAACCCTCCATTGCCTCAAGTACCAACTTTGATTGCAGGCCCTCTGGGGACAGGAAAATACCTGCTCGCCTTGAACTACTATTTGAAAGATGACTTAAATCCTTCCTTTCCCTAAGGGTTTTTCCTGTGGGTGCTTGGGAAATTTCAGACCAAAAAAAGATTATCGGAAAAATAGCTGCAAGAGAATTGACTTAAGTTTTCTTCAATATAATTTGTTGCAGAAACTTTTCATAGACTTGAACAAAAATAGTTAACAAAGATGTTCTTGATTCTCTTTCCAGGTAAACGTATATTGAACTGTGAGCACACCAAGTCGACGTCACTGTGCATTGCGAATCATGTTAAAGCCTCATGAGCGAAGAGAAGATGGACGTCGTTATCTCTGTAGCATATGAAACCAAAACTGATATTCTTGTGTGAACTGTGTTGACAGCAGCTCAAAACCCCATTGTCAAAGCACCTTGTTTGCAAACTACCACACTGTACTCCTGTGGTTCTTGAATAGACATTGTTCCTCTTAAACTGGATCTCATATTTCTAAGTTGTTTTTTAAAATGCAGGTATCTCTAGGGGACACTCCTCTACTTAAATGTTTAGGCTTTGTATAAAATCTGTAAGATGTTGAATTATATTTTACTTTCAAGAGCTACTGGTGCTTCAGGGAGAAATTAGAAAGTGTAACATTTGCGCAAATCAACTTTTATATTATTTTCTCAGCTGATGTTACTCTTGATCTCTGCTAGTAAGGACATTTTAAATTAAAACAAGATTTTTATTGCGCAACAGAGCGGAGAGCCATAGGCAGTGGAACGGTGTGGCCCAACCAATATTTGCTCAACATAGTATTAGCAATTAAAGAGCTTGGGGTGGGGCCAAAGATTTGTTTCCTTTGGCCCGTGCAACCAAAAACTGAGGAGAGCTAAGCCAAGCCCAGGTGTCCAATGCAAAAGGACAAGACAGATCTGTGGCAAACTGATTATGTTCAATACATAAAACAAAAACAAGAGAAGCAATGAAGAAAGCTGCTGCTGAATTTTCATAGTGCTAGTTTCTTTGCATTAAACTGGAAGGTCTCGGTGCTTGACTTGCTAAGCCTTTTGCTTCTCCTTACACACAGAATGGGAGAAAGCCTTCATAAGCCCGGTTCCCTGTACGACTGTTAATCTTTTCATTCTTCCTATGCTATCTGCAGGATATTCGACATGGATTGCATATCCTATGGTTTTGCAAAGCTGTCGAAGCTTTGTAAGCTGTGTTTAACATTTGTGGCACATCGGAGCTTCTGAATTGGTTATAAACAAACGGGAATTTCTGGGACCACCTCATGTTTCCAACGGCATTCTAAGTCAACAAAGATACTTTTCCAATATTTTTGGTATTCGAGGGTCTACAGTAGCAATAATGCACTTCTTAACAAGTTTCTCATAGAGCTGGACACCTTGGTGAGGAGTAGTAGGGTCTAATACAAGTATTCAGGTTTACTCCCTTTGATGGCAGGTGGATGTTTGGCAGCTGTTTGTTCTATGCATGTTGGGAAAGTTGGAAATTGAGAAGAATTAGCCCTCGTAGTTATAGTTTTGCCGTTCTGGAGGTTGCCTATTCAAGAACTGTGGTGTTTAGTGCTGTGCCAAAGCTTGGCCTTTCCACCTGTTATTGTTGTTTAGAAATACACTCCTTTATTAACTGTTTTCTATGGGAGGAGGGGTTGATGGATTTTAATTATTTATGTTTTACAAAAAAATCTTTTAAAAGTATATTTTACGTTGCTCTAACACTGTTATATTTTTTTTCCCGAAAATGTCTTGCCTCATGTCTGCTGGAATGCATGAGCCCTCCTTGAAAGCTCTCCAAGGCTGTACTAAGCCATCACACTTCTTTATTCTACACTCCTGTTATCCAGACTTTAAAGAGCAGAGACTGCGATTGACAAAACTGCCTTGAGGAGAGGGTGCACTGTGATACTGCACTTCCTTCCAGTTTATAGATCTCAAAAAGAATTTTCCAGTCTCTGAATGCATTTAAGAAGCAAGATTGTTAATCTGTCCACGAATTTTCTTGTCTAGTAGGCTTGGTGCTTTTTCATTCTTTCAGTTCTTCCCTATTAAATAAGAAGAATTCTTGGCCTTGATACCTTGGTGAGTACATTGGCTGTACTATGGATCATCAAAGAAGTCAGCCTTGAACTTAGCTATTATAAGAGAAGGAGGGGAAAGAAGCTCTCTGGCTTATTGCAAATATTAAGAGGAGCATGAGTAGTAAATCAGAGGTGAAAGGTCATATCCTGGCTTGAATGAGCTTCACTTCTGTCTTGGCAGGTGCAATATCAACGCATTAGACACACAATAGCAGGTCTGGATGTCCGATCCAGATGTCCAGACCTGCTATTCATCTGGCTGGTGTCGGGGGAAAAAAGAGCTTCCCGCACGTTCACCTAATCTGTGTGGGGAGCTCTGCTCATGGGTTTGAGGGGACGGACCAGGGGAGGAGCGAGGTCTGGCAGTGGGCGGTGACTGACCCTGAATGTACAGGGCCGATTCTGAGGTCGGCCCTGTATGTCCGGGATCTGCAAAATGGATGGGGGACTTATGCCACCTCTGAGGTGGAATAAGTTGCCCTAGATGTCAGGGGACAGCTGAGCCAGGACCAGCAGAGGTGAGGAGGTGCAGGGGGTTCTTCGCAGGGCAACCCTAGCCATGGAAGGCCGCATTGGGGGTCGGACTGTGGGGAAAGGGGACTTTGGTCAAAGTGGCCAGGGATCGTGGCTCCTGAATGGAGCCACAGTGCCATGGCAACAGGACACCATGGCACTGCGGTTCCATTCAGGAGCCTGGCTGGGCTATCCGGGGAGTCCGTTGTGCATGCCGGGCATCCAGAATCGGGGCATGGCCTGGACGTCCTGGCTCTGTTCCTGATTCTGATCCCATGGGCATGTCTAGCCCCCGAGGAATCAGTGGGCATGTTTAGCCCCCACGCGATCAGCCGGTGCACGTCCCAATTCTTGGCATTTGGGCAAGGAGTTAGATCAAAATGTGCCCCCTGGCCCTTGAGAATAACAGACAGGAAATACGCCAAAATGCAGTAGAGCAATATCCTCTTATGTATTCTTTGATTGTCAGAGCCATTGTACTTAAAGCCATTAGACCTTAAGTAGTGCGAGAAGGGTGGGGGGCTTCTCTTGGCATCAGATTTTTCTCCTGTTGGGTTGGGTTTGAGCTTGCTATAAAGGGGATACTAAGGAGATAGAGCAATTGTGTAATGTGGTGTGATTATTTCTGGCAACAAAGAGACTGAAGGGAGGCTTCCTGTCACTAGTCTGTGACCAGCAATGTGAATTGCTAAATGCGTGTTTAAAGGAGGAAATGGGAAGTGTTAAGAATGGCAGGAAGATGGGGAATTGCCCTGAAGAAAGTACTGGTCATCAAGCAATTCTTCATATCTTACATCCATGCTTAGAGAAGAGTCTTACGCGTGTTGTCCATGCATTGCTGAGAAAGAAACACTGCATTAGAGATGAACTTTCCAGCTGCCTTTCAGATGTAGTATTGTTCTCTTCTGATCTTTGAATGAATGAATTAAATTCATACTGTGCGCAATTACTGGGTATCTTTAGTTGCTTTGTGTTGAGAGGAAGGAGGTAGAAGAGCAGTACATGTGCCAAGAAAATGGGGATAAAAAACCCCACGAGCTGTGGAGAGTATTCAAAGAAAAGCACCACAGACTCTTTTCACAGTAGTGCCGTACCTGGTGCAGATTTGTGCTGCGAGGTCTTGAATTAGCTGAAAGACAGACTTTCTAATCTTGTGCCAAAAGGGTTCTGTGCTTCACTGCAGCAAGACTTGCAAACATTTTCATTTTGACAGACAAGTGGACCACCAACTTTGAAGATCTGGTGGTCGAGAGGTCGTTGGTCCTTCTTTTTTTTACTCTTTTGCTATTGTTTTACCTTTTCCTACGACAAAGTAGTGTGGTTGCCACGTTAGTCCACTTTAATAGTTGATAAAATAAAAACAAGAATAAAAGGTGATATTTTCTTATTGGACTAACTTAATCTATTGTTTAAGTAGCTTTCAAAGATTAAAACCACCTTCTTCAGGAGAGGACAGGAAGAAGGTTTTAACCTTCCAAAGCTAGTCAAAAATGTATTAAGCTAGTCCAATAAAGGTATCGACCTTTTCCTAGGACATAGTCGAAAGGCCACTGGCTCTTTTGCCGAAATCCATTCTAAGTGTACATATTTCTTTCCTGCTGCCAGATGTACACTTCTTGGTGATTATGGAGGTTAGGTTAGCTTTTGGATACAATTCTCTTATCACTGTGCTTAAGCCAAAACCATTGTAGCTGTGTTGGTAAGTGCATTCCTCACCAAGAAGATGCTATTGTAAAGGCAGAACATCGTGGGTTAAAAGTGGACTGAACATCGCTAGGTATAAAACAAAATGGTATTGTCACATCCACTGGCTTTAGATCTTAATTCTTTCATCCCAAGAATCTGGTAAAGCGTTCCATCCATATGACAAATAATTTAAGTACTGGAATTTTGCCGAGTCTCTTTGAATGTAGGAAAATGAGGAGGCTAGCTTGGAAAGAGACTGGTTGCCTGGGAAGGAGAGAGGGTCACGAGTTGCTAGAAACATTGATGATAAATGCTAATAACCTTATGCTGCTCGGTGATAAATTGCTTTTACAGGCTTGGGGCAAAGTTTACCTCTTACAATCAATATTGCTGTGTACTTGTGATTTGTACATGTTTATATTGTCCTTTCAAAGTATAGTCTCTGTAATTAAGAGTTGAAAGAGCATTTTATGTGAATACCTACACAATATATGCATTTAGTCTAAGTAGAGATATATATTTATATTTGGATTTTCTCATGAAGTTATAGCATGGTGAGGTGTGAAGGGTGCTTGGGATGTATCTTTTGAAGTGATTTTTTGCAGACTGAATGATCATTAATCACTAAATGGTTGTAAGCTATATGTGTTTTCTGAATATCTCCTGTCAAGAATCCACAAGGATGTTTGTAGTGGAAAACTCAGTATTGCTGCTAGGTGGGTTGCATTGTCTTAAACTGTTCTGTTGAAGGATTTTTAATGTTACATTTTGTTTGTCAGGAAAATGAGCAGCTAAATACAGCATTTTTTTGAGTAGCTATTTAATGTTAGAAAGTCATGATCCGTCATTCAGTTCTAATTAAAACCAGGGTGAGTGGTTGCGGATTTCTGGCTGCATAGCCGTGTAATAGAAAAGCGTCTGACAGTACTAATCTTCAAACCTGCTTCTTTCTTCTGTTTCTGAGGTCCCTGTTGGGTTCTGCCTTTTTTTCCCGGGCTGCTACGGTGATTATGTAATCTTTCTTTTTATATTTCCTTTGTAACTTAAATTCAGGAAAACATAATGATTTATCTCAAAGTTGTATTTTTATTCTTAATTTATAACACTACAAATTGTATATATGACTATAGAACTCTTCTTTCCGAAGCACACATTTCTAAGGTAAATGACTGTCTTGCCATAAAAAAAGTATTCTGATATTTAAGTACCAGCTTGCAGACAGTGTCAACAATCTGTATTTTCACAGGAATTCAGTTTTTGGATGTGTTTTTATGGGGTTTGTATTTTGTTACAATGTTTTACTCTTTCCTTTGTGCAGAACTTGGTCATGAAACGTATTGATTCTACATAGCTGTTGTACAAGGTTTTGAACATTGTTATATTTTTTTCTGTGACAAAAGTCTCATGTTAATGGGAATGCATCTTTTGTGGGCCTTCCAAGGGCTTACTTCAGTGAGGACTGTTTCCATTAAAATGTTCTTGTCAATTCACTTGTGTTTGGTCTCTGTACTGCAGGAGATGCAAATTGCCATGTTTCTGGTATCGGACGAGAAGGAAGTAGAAGCAGTGGTCTGTGATCTTCTGAGACTTTTTTCCCCTCTCCTGTCTTCCGATTCCCAGATCATCCTTCATGATTTGTATTCTGCCGTTCGTGATTCACAAATCACTGTTTGTGTGTTTGTGACTGGTTGATTGTGCATCGGACCTTTTGCTCTTAAAGTAAACGTGGGGAGAGTGTGAGCAAAAGGTATGAAACTCCTGTTCATTCTTGGACTCTTTTAGAGTGCAATTCAATCATTTAAGAAAATAAAATGAAAATTTATAGTCTGTATATCAGGATCCATGAATCTCCCAGTCAGTGCTGAATACTTAGTTTTGCATTACAGTATAGGATCCCAGTCAGTGATTCTTGGGTTGCAGTTCAAAGTGGTTCCAGTTCTATACATTCCTCTCTTAAGGCTTAGCTATGTTTAAATGCTGCACCATGGTCATAAGTTACTTACCTGTCTGAAATTATAGACCGGACTTCACATGTCGGAACATATCCCAGCATCAATCTGGTGTCCCAGAGGGAATTTACATATTTTTTTTTCATGGTGGATTCTCTGAGAAAACTTTGAGGAAATTTTACCTTTGTTGATGAATATAGCCCCTTGGCAATGCCTCCACCTCATGGCCTCCTTCCTGTCGTAGAGTACATCATCGTGTTTCTTAGAATGAAACCTGTACTGGCCAGGGCTGGCCCAAGGGTTTCTGCCACACCAGGCAGATGACTTAGCTGTGAGCCCCCCCACGCAGTGCCTCCCTCCATCCTCGTGCTGAGCTGTGCCGCCACCCCCCCCACTGCTGTTGATTCCAGCAGCAGAGTCAGGGGGGAGGCGGCTTGGCAGGATCAGTAGACCGTGTGCTTCGGCAGACATGGCCTGCTGCTTTTGACCCCCCTCCAACACAAGAAGGTCACAAGCGGCAGGCCATGTGTGCTGAAGCACATGGCCTGCTGTGGGCCACTGCCGCCAAGTCTAGCCACCCCCGACTCTGGAATCAGTGGGGGGGGGGGGGGAGGGGTGGCGCTGCCTATCATGGGGGAGGAGGGCAACATGGGGGGTGATAGGTGATGTGTACCGAAGTACATGGCCTGCCATAGGCGCTGTGCTGCCCACAGAGGTCTGCTGCCATAGGTTGATGTGTGAATGCAGGAGGCAGATCTAATATTGAGAATGGTAAAGAAGGAAAACAGATGACATAAATGAGGCAAGTCAGTCGCTCTAGTCAGAAACATCTCGCTAAAAAGCAGATTAAATCTCACGAGTCCCTTTTTCCCCTCAATCCTCCTTAGGTGTTGGAGATCTCAGTATTTTGCAGTCCTTGTTCAATCCCTGAAATGTGCTAATGAAAGGTGCTGTGGAACATGCCAGGAAGTACGTAGCCCAGATGAGGAAGGATAAGTTGGATGCTCACTGATCATGTACATATTATCAAAATGCCATATCCTGATTTAGTTGGATTCTAAAACGCTGGCAAACCCAAACACGTTTTAGTGATAATTGTCATTTTGATTATGTAGAGCATCCCATCCAGGGGTACAACACTGTACAGTTTAATTCCAAAGAATTTCCAACCCATGTGTGATTGCAGGGCAGCTGCGACTGTTTTGGGTCACCAGCAGTGTACGGGGGGGCGAATGCTGTGCTGTGTTCTGTTACCACCATAAGTACTCTGCACTGCAGGGAACGTTGAATGAAACACAGTCCATGTTTCCATGTTGCTGACCAGCTGGATAGTCCTTATTGCGGAATAGCTCCTAAATACAAATGAAGCTATTTTAAGAGCACTGAATGGTATGCTGACATGGTGTTATAGTTTACCAGCTGAGCCAAACCAAGAGGGTTGCTAGACTTATGGGCAGCTGTGTCAGAGACTTACTCCAATGTCAAATTTGCCTCCAATTTTTCATGGAAAACTGCGATATCTAAAAGTCAGATGTAAGTTAAATTCTGGATACCCCCTTCCCTTCCCCAGTCCTCCTCGCGCTCCCAACCCTCTCCCTCTAAAAACCTACAAAAGACCTATACGTCAGATGGAAGGCTTCTTTTCTAAGATGGGTTAATCCACATTATTAGGCAACTAATACACATTAATCTGTGCTAATGCTGCTGTACCAAAAAAAAACCCAGGCACATCACTTGATAAAAATTGTGAACTGCTTTGCATGAAAATATATGAAACTGTGCTCATAAGTATGTAGAAAGGTTAACAAAGCTTGTATTTACCCATTTACCTGAAGAATATCCACACCTCAAGAGAGATGTATTTGACTTTTCCCCTGAGAATATCAGCTCCCTAAAACGGGAGTCACTGCTCCTGGATAGAGTCTTAAAGAGCCCACAAAGGCCACAGATGAGTGGTACGCTAGTGGACAAGGGATGCAACTCCACCACCATGGATGTGATTAGGAAAGGAAAGTTGTGAGCTCCTCAAATTTCTGCCTCCTTTTGTAGAACTGGATCATGGCCCCTAGCAACCCCCCCCCCTAACCCTCTCCGGTACAAGGTAATTCCTGGTGGTATAGAGCAAAGTCCTCCTCCAGCCCATTGTGGAACTCTACTCGCATAAGGTCAACCTTCAAGCCCTGCCCAGTGCAGAAAGCCTTCATTTCCCCCGCCCAAAATGGCAAATTCAGAGTAAAAGTTCTCCATAGTATTTTGGGCAAGATTTTGCTGGCATGCTTTTCCTGTGGAAGCTTTTACCCCTGCCTGGAAGGCCAAAATGTGTGCAATTTCAGAACTATACAAAAGGATGGACTTTGAGATGTATTGCTCCTTTTTTGCCCTACCTTTGCCTGAAACTTAAATCTAGCCCCTAAGTAATCAATATTTGGTGAAGGCTCTGTACCAGTATTCCAGAGAGCAGAGCTGATATTCAAATATTGCCCAACTCTACCACCATTCCAGCTGTCAACTCCTTTTTTTGTATAAGACTCGGATAAATGGAAAGGTCTGAGGTATACAAAAGCCCATTACAGCAAGGGGAGTCAACACCAGCCTAAATCAGCCCATATTCCTTTTCCCTTCTGATGCTTCATCAGACTGTTTCTAAACATCCTCAGTCACACTTGCTCTGGGAGACTGACGTAGCCTAAAAAGTAAATAGTGTGCCAGAAACGAAGAGCAGCTGCTGGTCTCCTAGTTCGGTTCATGGGCTGCAGAACAGATGACTGAAACGAGAGACGGTAAGGATTGAACGTTCTATAGCCTCTCAGATCTTGCAAATGACATCATATTTCAGTAAACCCAGCTGCAGACTCTTTAATGGGACAGTCTGACAGATGTAAGATGAGCTGTGGGTTATATATTGCAGAAAGAATGCCTCTCCAACCTATTTCTTTTACACTGGTGGTAAAGCACTGTTGATAAGTTCAGCAAGGAGAGATCATATGTGGGCCGTTCCTTGTCATCCTCTTTGATACATGAAGATTTTGAACTGGGATGCTCATCTGAAACCATTCAACTGTGGTCAAATCCAGCCAACTGTCCTCCCCCAGCCCTGCAAGTGACAACTGTGTTCTGTTACACTAGTAATATATTCAGCATACTGAGTATCTCTATTTTCACAAAACGAGGCTTTGATTTCTCTTTTAAACCTTGTCATCTTGTGGTGGTAATTTTCTTTGGCACTATCACAGCCATATACTTCCAAAGAAGAGTATAAGATGGCAATCTTAACAGAGGAAAATCAAACAAGGGGCAATGGGGTCCACTGATATCTTACTATCATATATCTTGTAAGTCAGGGCTTGACAAATCTCGGTTTCTGGTTGATTATGGTGCCTACAAATTTAGTTACAGCACTCTCAGGATTTGCTTGTCTCAAATGTCTTTCCTGTGCTATCTCCAGAGAGCTGTGGTTTTTTTCAGGCTTGTTCCCATGAAGCTCTCAGTTGAATGGGAACCACTCAGTACCTGATGTCCTTCACTGGTCTTGCAAGACGTGACAGCTTGGGAACAGTACAGGAGTTCAAACACTACACAGCTTAAACCCACTGGCAGCTGCGTAGTGCAGGCCTGTAGGAAGCAGCAGATTGGCTGCAGCAACAATGTTAATGGAGATGGCGAGGGCATGGGACGGGTCATAAAAAGAGCACTAGTGAGGTGGTGGCTTCAAGAGCACTAGAAACTTGCAGCAGGGAGCAACAAGTGCAACTAGCAAGGCGAGGAAGAGAGCCGGCTGCTCAGACTTGGGCTAACTGTGCCTGACATGTGGAGATGGCTGGCTGGGCGAGAGGGCTGACAGGAGGATGAACTGGTTGCAAGGAGGATGGGATTGAGATGGGAAGACATGGGGTGATAGTAGGGTTGCCAACGTTTTGAAAGCGAAAAACCCGCCACCTGTGGCTAGTCATGCTCCGCCCATGCCCACTCCTACCCCGCCCTTTCCCTCGCCCTGCCCCACCCCCTGCCCTGCCCCACCCCACCCACCCTTACTCCACCTGCTGTCCCCAAAAAAATTGCAGAGGGGGCAATTTGCAAACTGAACAAGCAAGACTTCTACAAATTCTTAAGCAGAAATTCTATATTGACAATACACAGCATTGGTTGTACACACACACACACACACACACTACAGACAGGTCTTCATCAATAAATGAGCACAAAACAAAAAGAGAAATATATAGACAAAAATTAAACTGAAACCCCAAGAAGACAGACTCTGCATGCAGTGCAACATCAGATAAATGAGATATGCATTTCCTCATACTGTGTAAAATATAAAGGTAGTACAAAGTCCAATCATTACATTTAAAATAAAATTATTTTTTCTACCTTTGTTGTCTGACCATTTTATTCTCTGATCATGCTGGTTCCAATCTGAGGCTTCCATTTTCCCATCTTCTCTTAGCTCATTTTCTATGGTCTATAGTCCATCTGCCATTTCTTGTCTCTTCTTTTCTTTTCTTCACTTCCTTCCATCAGCCTATTTCCAGTCCCAGTGCCCCCTCCCCATTACCCAGTTATTTACCAGTACCATTCCCAGGTGTCAACTCCCTTTGAGCCCCCTCCTTACCTCCTCTGCCAGCACCTTTCCAGCCACCTCATTCCCCCCTTTCAGCTCTCCTCCAGCCACCTCCTTCACCCTGTCAATTCCTTCTTCCACCTCTTTCCCCTTGCAGCCGCTGCTCCTGCTTTTTACAGAGCAGTGGCTGCAATAAAGTTAAGTTAAAAAGAAAATTAAACCTGTGCGGAGCCTTCTGCCCACCCCCCAGTGCAGCTTCGCCCCCCAGTGCAGCTTCACCCCCTCCCACTTAGTGCTGCTTCACCCCCCCTTAGTGCTGCTTCACCCCCCTAGTGCTGCTTCACTCCCCCCCTTAGTGCTGCTTCTGCTTTGCCCCTGTGCAGCCACTGCTTCTGCTTTTTACAGAGCAGTGGCTGCAACAAACGTAATTTGAAAAGGAAGAGAAACCTGTGAGGATAGGGTTGCCAACTGGCCGGTTTTCAGCCGGCCTGGCCGTTTTTTCCATGGCCAGGCCGGCTGCTGGCGCAGATGCAAAACCGGACCTTGAAAAGCTGGTTTTTTGCTCTGGCCGCAAGATCGGGAGCGGCCAGAGCAAAAGACCGGCTTTTCATCCGACCCGACACCCGAAGTAAAAAAAAAAAACCATCCAGGGCTGGCCCACACACCGGAGGGCTTCAGAGGGAGCCGGGGAAGCCCGCGCGAGGCCCCGGCTCCCTCTCCCTCTCCCTCTGTACAGCCGCCAGCGTGAAGAGCCTTTTCCTTCACGCTGGCGGCTGTTTCTGTGAAGCCGCGATTGGTGGGAAAGGTTAAAGGCAATGCCCTTTAACCTTTCCCAGCATTCGCGGCTTCGCAGAAACAGCCGCCAGCGTGAAGGAAAAGGCTCTTCACGCTGGCGGCTGTACAGAGGGAGCCGGGGCCTCGCGCGGGCTTCCCCGGCTCCCTCTAAAGCCCCTCAGACAGCCGCGGTGCTGGTCGGGGTGGGGGGGAGGACAAGGACTGCATGGGCTGTGATGGGGGGGCTAGGACTACAAATGGGCTGTGATGGGGGGGGGACCTGGACTGGAAAAGGGCTGGGGGGGGGGAACTTGGACTGCAAATGGGTTTTAATGGGGGGGGGGACCTGGACCGGAAAAGGGCTATGGGGGGGACGACTTGGACTGGAAATAGGCTGTGATGGGGGGGGGGGGACCTGGATTGTAAAAGGGTTATGGGGGGGGGCAATGTTCCCTCTAATTTTCTGTAGGCTGTGTGCGCATAAAATATCAGCTGTGCAGCTTTTGAAGGAAGGTTAAATTTTTGTGCGCCACATAACGACACTCGGAGTTATATACTTTAAAATTTGACTACACGTCAGAATACAGTATGTACACCACATTGATTTTAATCAAATTAAATGAAAATAGACGATTACTAAATGAAGTGGAAAATTTCTAGTAATTACAATCAAAACTTTTAAATTTTAAGACGTCTGTGTTGTTTTCTATCAGAATCAGAACCGTAATTTTTGTGCGCTCTGTTGTAAAGTATGTGCGCTCGCTTGGCGAGGTGTGTGCGCGCGCACACGCGCACAGCTTAGAGGGAACAGTGGGGGGGGGGGGACATGGACTGGAAATGGGCTGTGATGGGGGGGACCTGGATTGTAAAAGGGTTATGGGGGGGGGGGGACATGGACTGGAAATGGGCTGTGATGGGGGGGACCTGGACTGTAAAAGGGTTATGGGGGGGGGGACATGGACTGGAAATGGGTTGTGATGGGGGTGGAGGGGACCTGGACTGGAAAAGGGCTATGGGGGGGGGGGGACTTGGACTGGAAATGGGCTATGGTGGAGGGAGGGGGAACTTGGACTGCAAATGGGCTGTGATTAGGGGGGCTAGGACTGCAAATGGGCTGTGATGGTGCGGGGGGACTCGGACTGCAAATGGGCTGTGATGGTGGGGTGGCCTAGGACTGGAAATAGGCTGTGATGGGGGACTTGGACTGAAAATGGGCTGTGATGGGGGGGGGGGGGGGACCAGGACAGGAAAAGGGCTATGGGGGGGACATGGACTGGAAATGGGTTGTGATGGGGGGGGGCCTGGACCGGAAAAGGGCTAGAGGGGGGGACTTGGACTGGAAATGGGCTGTGATGGGGGGGGGGGGGGGGGGACCTGGACTGTAAAAGGGCTATGGGGGGGGGGGACATGGACTGGAAATGGGTTGTGATGGGGGTGGAGGGGACCTGGACTGGAAAAGGGCTATGGGGGGGGGGAACTTGGACTGGAAATGGGCTATGGTGGAGGGAGGGGGAACTTGGACTGGAAATAGGCTGTGATTAGGGGGGCTAGGACTGCAAATGGGCTGTGATGGTGGGGGGGGGGCTAGGACTGCAAATGGGCTGTGATGGTGCGGGGGGACTCGGACTGCAAATGGGCTGTGATGGTGGGGTGGCCTAGGACTGGAAATAGGCTGTGATGGGGGACTTGGACTGAAAATGGGCTTTGATGGGGGGGGGGGGACCAGGACTGGAAAAGGGCTATGGGGGAGACTTGGACTGGAAATGGGTTGTGATGGGGGGGGGGCCTGGACCGGAAAAGGGCTAGAGGGGGGGGACTTGGACTGGAAATGGGCTGTGATGGGGGGGGGGACCTGGACTGTAAAAGGGCTATGGGGGGGGGGGGACATGGACTGGAAAAGGGTGGTGATGGGGTGGAGGGGACCTGGACTGGAAAAGGGCTATGGGGGGGGGGGGGAACTTGGACTGGAAATGGGCTATGGTGGAGGGAGGGGGAACTTGGACTGGAAATAGGCTGTGATTAGGGGGGCTAGGACTGCAAATGGGCTGTGATGGTGGGGGGGGGGGGCTAGGACGGCAAATGGGCTGTGATGGTGCGGGGGGACTCGGACTGCAAATGGGCTGTGATTGGGGGGGGCTAGGACTGGAAATGGCCTGTGATGTGAGGGCTAGCACTGGAAATGGGCTGATGAAGAGCTGGAATAGGACTGGAAATGGGCTGATGTGGGGCATGGGAGAATGGGACTAGAAGGGAGTGGATGCTGGGTGGGTCTAGAACTATAAGGGAACTGATTTTGGGGGAGGACTAGAATGGATGGGGAATGAGAATGGAGAGGGGAAAAAATATTTTGTGTGGAAGAAAAGTCTATGATGGGCCGGGTATTGGGAGAGTAAGAGGGGCTTGAGAATGGAAGGGTGAAATTTAAACGGATGATAAAGGAATAAAGAAAGAATTGGGGGAAAGAGCAAAAAGGAAACAATCAGTATGTTAAAGCAGAAATAGAGAGAGAATGGAAAACCTCTAAAAGAGAAGAAAGGACAAATGGATAGCTCGCAGAAGACATGAAGAAACCAGAAGAAAGTGACTGGAGCAATTGCAACTGAAAAATAAAACGCCCAAACAGAAGGTAGAAAAATACTTTTTATTTTGAATTTATTAACTGGAATATGTCTGGTCTGGGAAGTGTGTATTGCTAACATCTTTGCGTTTTTGTTTAGTGCAAGAGGAAATTACTTTATAGTTTTATTTCTCCAGTGTTGTACATTTCATGTTTGGATTTTGGGGTTCCCTGTTTAATTATTATCTGATCAAGGAAGTTAGCCTACACTTATCCTCGGTAATTTTTGTGGGTGGGGCTGGGGGCGGGGCAGGGGTGGGACTAGGGGCGGAGAATGGGTGGAGCATGGCGAGCCACAGGTGTCGGGTTTTTCTCGGTGAAAAAGTTGGCAACCCTATGTGAGGAGTCCTCCGATCGTCCTTCTGCAGCCCCTGAGGAAGTGATGTCAGAGGGGGCGGGCTTCTCACAGGTTTCTCTTCCTTTTCAAATTAACTTTATTGCAGCCGCTGCTCTGTGAAAAGCAGAAACAGCGGTTGCACTGAGAATCGATGAGGATCACGTTTGCGTTTGTGCCGTGGACTGTAGGAGAAAAGCCGTTTTTTTGCTCTGGCTGCTCCCAATCTCACGGCCAGAGCAAAAAAACGGCTTTTCAAGGGCCGGTTTTATATCTGTGCCGACAGCTGGCCTGGCCATGGAAAAATCAGCCAGGCTGGCTGAAAACCGGCCGGTTGGCAACCCTAGGTGATAGCTTCCTGGAGGATGATTGGATGGGGAGGAGCAGATGGCTAAATAGGGCATGAAGATGGATGGTTTGGGAGGGGGGGGGGGTTAAGAGAGGAAGCCTTGTAGGAACTATTGTGGAATTGAGAGAGAGAAGGAGAGATTGGGAGGTTGAGAGAGACTGTGTCAGGACAAGGAGGAGGAATGAGACAGTGGGGAATAATACATTAAGATTCTGATTTAGCAAGCTCCCTTGTTACACATAGAATTGGAAAACAACCTTAGTAAATCAGGCCCTAAAGGAGTTGCAGCAGACTTTGGATAGAGAGTCCCAAATAACTTAGGAATCAGCAAGTGGCATGTTATCTAAATTTTCCCAGTGACTCCCGTCACCTCCCTTCCTGCTCTTCAGCCTTGGTGGGCGTGGCAGGGACGTTGAGAGGGCTCTTGGCCACTGGCTGGCACGTTTTCAGGCTGCCTTCTAGATTCAAAATAAATTTGTCAAGCCCTTTGTTAAGCTAGGACGCGCTAGGCTCTGTGGAGAGATTGTGTAGGGCTGGAGGGTAGAGTTAGTTCACTAAGTTAGGAAGTACGAGGCAGGTCTTTAGAAGAGGCTTCCCTGACAGCCCTTAGGCAGTACAATATCTTATAATTAATATCCATGAAATCTAAGGCACACACTGCAGTGCAGGACACTGCTAAAACGAAAACTACAGTCTAAGATTAGCGCGGCACTGGATTGCTTAAAACTGAATTCAATGTGTAACCTTTCTGAAAAGGAGGAAAGGCAGTTCTGCCTGTGGTCGCGAGTAGGGATCTGCTCGCTGCACGCGCTCTGTAATGCGATGCTGCCATGCAGAATGACTTTTCCTTCTTTGCAGGAAGTGATTGATCTAGCCTGTGCTTTCTTTGATAAGCGAGTTGGGATGTGCTTTTGTTTGTGTGCACGGAGTTTGAAAGCGGTCCTTGAAAACATTAGTGCATGCTAAATCCATTTAACACATGCTAATCTATTAATTAATGTGCATTGTTTGATTAAAGAGCATTAAAACAGTTTTATTAAAACTAATGTGTGAAACAAACAAACTAAAACAGTCTGAAAATGACCTGCAAATAAACCCTCTGGTGTGTGCTTCCTACATACTAGTACTGCTTAGCACTTGTGTAGCACTACTAGGCGGACACCCTTATAACTTATGATCGGCTGAACACAGCTCAGCCAAACTTGCTATGTAGATAGTTGGTTTGTAGACATTAGACCCTCACTTGGTTTGCACCTGGTCGTGCTGTGAGGGCTTGTATGCATCAGTGATGCTGAGAACTAAGCTATCAGCAGCTTAACTACTGGCAAGGTCTCCCAAGCTACAGGTCTCAGCTGAGGTGCCAGACTAAGGCAAACCACCCATCTGGGCAGCAGCAGAAAGGGACAGTGTTGTAAGCGGAGGATCACATTTCTGTGACAACTGCAACAATGCTAGAATTACCTGCGCGGAAGAAAGGCATGGCAATCTACTTCTGTATCTTGCCACGAAAACCCAATGAATAGTCACAAAACAAATTGCACTATAGGGCTGGAAGATGATACACCCAGGTTGGAAGCACTCAACTGGCTACTGAAGACTTTTCAGATTAAAGCTAGCATATATGATGTGGTTGAATCAAAGCCCTCGGGACGTCTGACGGCTGATGCAATTGTGCATGAAATGAGAGTCAGAAGTTGCAAAGATGTCTTAAATATCGGGACATGGAACGTATGACGCGTGAACCAATGGAATTGGTGTCATCGAGAGCGTTTTGGTTTCCTAGACCATGGGATGCTGTTCCAAGGGTTGCAGAGCAGAGATGGCATCCATCTGTCCAAGAAAGGTCAACGTGTCTTCAGTAGTAGACTGGCTAATCTACTGAAGAGGGCTTTAAACTAGATTCGTTGGGGATGGGTGAAAAAAGCCCCCAGGTAACTGATGCATTAAATACCTTTATGGAAATGGGTAACAGGGGTAACATATGGAAAGCAATGTGTATAAATGCCCGTAGCATGGGAAATAAGATCCCTGATGTTGAAGCTTTGGTGGGAGTGGCTGACTTGGATTTAGTGGCAGTTACAGAAACATGGTTCACAGAAAACCATGACGGGGATGTAACTATACCTGGCTATACTTTATTCAGAAAGGACAGGGTAAGAAGAAGGGGAGGAGGAGTGGCACTATATGTAAAAAATACTATTAGAGCTTTGGAATTACAGTGCTTAAAAGGGAGAGAGGAGGCATTGTGGGTTAAACTAGAAAGAGGGAAAGAGAAATCTATTTGCATTGGTGTGATATATAGACCTCCCTCACAAGAGGAAGAGGTGGATAGAGAGTTAATTGAAGACATACGCAACATTGCTAGGAAAAGGGAAGTGTTACTGATAGGGGATTTCAATATGCCAGATGTTGATTGGCACATTCCTGCTGCAGTATCACCTAGAAGTAAAGAGATCCTGGATTCTCTACAGGGAGAACTATTCAAGCAATTGGTAACAGACCCCACACGTGAAGGGGCCATACTGGACTTGGTGCTTACCAATGGTGAAAGTGTTTCTGATGTTATAGTGGGAGCTCATTTTGCATCCAGTGATCACCAGATGGTGTAGTTCAGTATTTGGACTAGGGCTGTTAGAATCCATTCAAAGGTGAGGGTCTTAGGGGCATGTATACTAAACCGCGGTAGCGGACTCCGTGCGATATCGGAGCCACGGCCCCACTGAAATCAATTCTGAAAGAGAAAATAGTGGGGTTTCTGGAGTCCAGCGGATTACAGGATCCGAGGCAGCATGGATTCACCAGAGGCAGGTCTTGTCAGACAAATCTGATTGATTTCTTTGACTGGGTGGCCAGGGAGTTGGACCGAGGGAGAGCCCTAGATGTGGTGTATTTAGATTTCAGTAAGGCCTTTGACACTGTTCCTCACAGGTGACTTATAAACAAACTGAGCACCCTAGGGATGGACCCTAAAGTTACTGCTTGGGTTATAAATTGGTTGGGTGGGAGGCGACAAAGAGTACAGGTAAATGGGGCTCACTCTGAGGAGAAGGATATTACTAGTGGTGTGCCCCAGGGATCTGTCCTTGGTCCGATTCTTTTTAACATCTTTGTTAATCATATAGCGGAAGGACTTTTGGGTAAGGTTTGCCTTTTTGCGGATGATACCAAAATCTGCAATAGAGTAGATACCCAGGAAGGTCTAGAAAACATGAGGAGGGATCTAGCTAAGCTTGAAGAATGGTCTAGAATCTGGGATTTAATGTTAAAAAATGTAAGGTCATGCATTTGGGCTGCAGCAATCCACGGGAGCAATATAGTATAGGGGGTGAAGTACTTTTGTCCACTAAAGAAGAATGGGACCTAGGCGTGGTTGTGTCTGATGATCTTAAAGTAGCTAAACAGGTAGAAAAGGCGACGGCAAAAGCTAGAAGGATGCTTGGGTGCATACGGAGAGGAATGGCTAGCAGAAAAAAGGAGGTGATAGTGCCTCTATATAAATCTTTGGTGCGACCTCATTTGGAGTATAGTGTGCAATTCTGGAGTCCGCACCTTCAAAAGGATGTGAACAGGATGGAGTCGGTGCAGAGGGTGGCTACTAAAATGGTTAGTGGTCTTCATTATAAAGCATATGAGGACAGACTTAAGGATCTTAATATGTACACCTTAGAGGAAAGGCGGGATAGAGGTGATATGATTGAGATGTTTAAATACCTCTGTGGCATAAATGTTGAGGGGGAGAGCCTCTTTCAATTGAAAGCAAGTTCTGCTACGAGGGGACATGGGATGAGGGTGAAGGGGGATAGATTCAGGAGTGATTTGCAGAAATACGGAAAGAGTGGTGGATCTGTGGAATAGTCTCCCAGTGGAGGTGGTAGAGATGAGGACAGTAACTGAATTCAAAAAAGCATGGGACAAACACAGAGGATCTCTAAAGGAAAAAAGGGGGCTGTTGTAGTTGTTGATATGGAAGGACAGACTAGATAGGCCATGTGGTCTTTTTCTGTCGTCATGTTTCTATGTTTCTAAGAATGAAATGCAATGTGTACAACTCAGTCTGTTGGGTGTCAGCAAACTGAAATGGACTGACATTAGGCATTTTGCATCTGATGATCCCATGGTCTATTATGCTGGAAATGAAAGACAAAGAAGAAATGGTGTTACTTTTATAATTAAGAAGAAACTTGCAAAAACTGTAATGAAATACAGTGCAGTCAGTGAACACTTAATTTCTATTCATCTATGAGGAATGCCCATCAACACAACACAACTATAATTCAGGTATGTGCCCCAACAACAGCTGCAGAAGAGGAAATGGTTAATGAATTATATGAACAAATACAAGCTGAAATTGACAGAACAAGCAGACAGGATATCTTGATGGTCATGAGTGGCTGGAATGCAAAAGTTGGCAACAATGCTGAAGGCAAAGTGGTTGGGAAAATATGGACTTGGCAACAGAAATGAAGCTGGAGAAAGACTGATAGAATTCTGCAAGACCAATAATCTATTCATCTCAAACACCTTCTTCTAGCAACACAAGGGCCGACTGTACACGTGGACTTCACCCAATGGATTGTACAAAAATCAAAAGGCCCGATTTTCAATTAGGTCGGATATGTGCCGAGGCAGTGCATAGCCTGCCTGCTGAACCCCTTAAGCCAGATTTTCACTTCCATGGTGGAGGAGTGGCCTAGTGGTTGGGGCAAGGTACTTCAGGCCGGAAGGTTGGGGGTTCAAATCCCACTAGAGGACAGCAACCTTGGGCCGGAAGGACTGGGGTTTCTAGTCCCACAGGTGCTCCTTGTGGTCTTGGGCAAGCCACTTAACCCTCCATAGCCCATGTTCCCTGTAAAATAGTTATCTCCAAGTTATAATGCCCTGTTCAATGTAATTTCAGTTTGTTCAATGTAAACCACACTGATGCAGAATAGCGCGGTATATAAGAGAATGTAAATAAATAAATATACAGAGTCATTATACTGTAAAGATCAAGTGGAACCATTGGTGATGAAAGAAGTCATTGAAGCAGCATTGAAAGCCTTATCAAAAGAACAAAGCATTGGGCATTAATGGCATTCTCATTGAAGTATTACAGCAATCTGATGAAGCTGTGGCCATACTTACAAGGCTCTGCCAGGAAATTTGGAAGACGAATTAATGGCCAACTGACTGGAAAAATCTGTGTTTATACCAATATAAAGAAAGGTGATCTGACTGACTGAGGAAATTTATCACACAATTGCTCTGATCCCACATGCCAGCAAGATTCTACTCAAGATCATTCAGCAGAGACTACAACCATACCTGGAATAAGAACTGCCTGAAATGCAAGGAGGGTTCAGGAAAGGGCAAGAAATGAGAGACATCATTGCGGATGTGAGATGGATTCTTGAAAAGACAAAAAAATACCAAAAGGATATCCATATGTGTTTGACTACAGCAAGGCTTTTGACTGTGTAAACTGAGAAACTCTGGGCCACATTAAGAAGCACGCGTAGACCAGAACACCTGATAGTTCTCTTGCACAATTTTTATATTGATCAAGAAGCTACAGTTCGAACGGAACATGGAGAAACAGAATGGTTTTAAATCAGCAAAGGAGTATGACAAGGCTGCTTACTTTCCCCCTACTTCTTTAATGTATTTGCAGAACAAATCATCGGAGAAGCAGGATTGTATGAAGACAACTGAGGTGTGAAGATTGATGGAAGACTTATCAACAACCTTCGCTATGCTGATGATACCACATTACTGACTGAAAGTGAAGATGATCTGAAACATTTGCTTTTCAAGATCAAGGAACATATCTTAGAACGGGCCTGCACCTTAATGTTAAGACAAAGATCCTGACAACTGGCAAAATCAAGAAGTTCACCATTGATGGAGAAGAAATTGAAATAGTTGACAACTTTAACCTACTTGGATCAACAATCAATAAAGAAAGGTCAAGCAGTCAAGAAATCTGTTGTTGCATTGCTCTTGGCAGAATGGCTAAGAAAGAACTAGACAAGATTCTTAAGAGCAGAGATGTCTCTCTTCATACAAAGATTTGACTTGTCCAAGCCATGGTATTTTCAATAACATCATATGGGTGTGAAAGTTGGACGGTGAAAAAGATAGACAGGAAGAAAATTGATGCATTTGAATTATGGTGCTGACAATGAATACTGTGTATATCATGGATTTCCTGAAAACAAACCAGTCAGTACTAGAGGAGATCAAACCTAAGCTTTCCTTAGAAGCTCAGATGACAAGACTTTGACTTACATACTTTGGACACATCTTGCAAAGAGGGAGATTGTTTAGAGAAAGACATACTTGGCAAGGTAGAAGGTCAATGCAAAAGAGGAAGGCTGGCAATGAGATGGATCGATACAATAACAGCAGCTATGGGTATCAGTCTGTCAACAATGAGTCGCCTGATTAACGACTGAACACAGTTTAGGTCAACTATCCAGAGGGTTGCCATGAGTTGACACCGACTCAACGGCACTTAATAACAGACATTAGAATGTTTTATTTTTCAAACTTGGGAAGCAGAGCTGTGCGGGTAGTGCGGCCGCAAAGGGCACAAGCACAGAAGGGAGCTCTAATATCACTGGGCTTTCAGGAAGCTCAGAAAGAGTGAGTTACTGACTTTGGCTGAGTGAAGGGTGGCACCAGATTTGTTGGTCACGCAAGGTGCATTTCTAGCTTGGTATGGTCCTGGGGAGTGCTGGGGGAAAGGAGGCACAAGAGTGGAGTGAAGTTTCAGTATCTGCCATAGGAAATGCACTGAGACGCAAACCAAGACTGTTATTTGTAAACCGCACTGATACCAAATAGCGTGGTATATAAGAACTGTAAATAAATAAATAAATAGATAGAATGTAGCTCTATTTGTGGGTTTCTCTGTATTTCGGTCAAGTTCAATACAGAGGACAGTGCTGAAGGGTAATAATGGAGAGTGATTGGTACATGTTTTGTAACAGTGATTTAGCCAATTACTTACCCCCCTCCCCTCCAAAAATGAAATACACTAGCAGCAGCAACCTAGCACTTGTATCTATCTTTCTTTGGTCCAGCAGTTTTCTCTTGCTGCTTTAGAGGAACCAACTTCTCCTGGGCTACAGCACCGTGAGGCTTTATTCCCAATACATTGAAAAATGTACCCCTACTTTTTTATTCCTTCCCAATTCCCTCAGACCAATGGTTGTATAGCAGTATACATTAGCAATTCATTTTATTATAGCCAGCTTTCAAATATGCTGCTTTAAATTTATTCTGTTTGGCCCTCGATTGGATCTTTGTGGTTTAATGAAAAACAAGCTTTTTCGCCTTTAAACAGGCGATATCCAGCGGAAGATATGCACTCGACTGGTGAATGTATAACTCCGTATCCATAAATGTAAAAAATGATATGGTTAAGATCAGGCTATTTAAGTCACTAAAGAGCTGTCTCCTAGCCCGGTCCTATGGATCTTATCTGTTTAGCAGTGATATGCAACTGGTGTGTTCACAGCTCAGTGTCTAAACAGATAGCGGCGCTTATCACTATTTATCTTACATTTCTGCACAATAGAATTGCATCAAAGTGGTTTACAGTAGTAATTTTAAAGAAACAAATCACACCAATGTCCAAGAGCTATTTTAGAACACTCCAAATTTACATGTGTCCAGTGTGATCACATCTGTGTTGCACAGGGGTGTGCCAGGGACGTGTCTGGGTAGTCTCCAAAACATACATATGTGATTTTGGAATGGCGCTGCACGTTTGGACTTGGCAGTGGACACGTCCATATCTATAGCCACCCCTGGCCACAAATAGGCATCTGTAAATTGCTCATTTTGGCACCTGAACACCTGAACAGAGGAGGAAGTCCTCTCGTTCCCCCAGTACTTGTCGCCACTCCAAAAAGCATCCAGGTAAATAAAAAGGCCTTGGTCTTGGCTGCTGTGTCACTGGCTGGCCAGGACATGTACGTGGTTAGAATCCCATCATGGGTACATCTCTATTGCCAGATCCATGGCCATTCATATCAAACATCTGCAAGTTCCTAAAATTGTCTTGAAATTTGTATGTGTCTGGGGTATAATTCTGCACAGCCCCGTGTCTTTTCCGGTTTGATGGAGATGTTTATATTTTAGGGCGGCAATGGGCCAATTTTAGAAAACATTTACTTGCCAACCTTCACTAATATCTTTCACATAGAACGGGACTTGGACCTCCCAGATTGTAAATAAACGGCCTGTCTAAAAGGTGCCTTCACACATATGAAGCAACAGGGAAAGGCTTAACTTGATGTGGTGACTGTGCTAGCTGAATAATTGACCCCAAAATACTGAAGTTCGGAAGCCTGATTATCCAAAATGAAATAATTAGCAATCACTAAGTTACAGTATTTTAATTTAATGTATTTTAATGGAAAACTTGTTATTGGATTAGATGTTCCAGTCAAAAGCTAATACACAATTTCCATAAATTGTTTAGTAACATAGCATTGTGTTTAATATGTTCAGAAAAAAAATGACCTGCTTCTAATGTAATAGCTACTAGTTGCAAATTTATCCAATATTCATTACAATGAATGTCACAAGGGAGACAGGAATGAGTCATTTTAGGCTCTCTCTGTATGTATGAGCTGGAGGGCTTGTGTTTTTATGCTTCTGTTGCAAAAAAACGTTTTGGGGTTGAATAATGGTTCATTATGTATATTTATAAAAAACTGCATTATTTATTAATGCTGTATTTCAGCTGCACATTTAGTATTTGTCCATGTGACAGGCTTTTTTATGGATGCAAGTACACAAGAGAAGTTTTCTCAGGTCTCAAATCAGAAAGTTGTGTGGTCATGACAGAGAGGGAGAAACTAAGCAAGCGAAAGCTTACCTTTCATCATAACCTTTGCAAAAATTCTTCATTAAGTTTCCTCCAAATTTTAAGAAAAATGCCTCTTTCTTCAAAGCTTGCTGAAGCTGTGGGAACCATAGCTTAGGAGAACCATGAGATTATATTGTTGAATGTGGGGAATGGAAAACAAGATCACACTCCAATTCCCCATGAGGTCAGCTGCTTCCCCTTCTCCCCCTCTTCACTCCCAGCTTTCCCTCCCTACCTCTGCTACCCTTTCTTCCTTTTCTTTGATCTATGAGGATGAAACCACTCACCTTCTTTCCTCATCCACACTCACTATCTTCTCCTCTGATTCTATTCCCACCCATCTCCTTAGCTCCATCTCCTCCACTGTAGTCTCTTCCGTCTCTCATATTCTCAACCTATTGCTCTCCACTGCAACTTTCTCTGTAGCCTTCAAGAATGCTGTGGTCACTTCTCTTCTCAAGAAACCCTCACTAGACCCTACCTGTCCTTCTCACTATCGACCCATCTCTCTCTCTCCCGCCCCCTCATTTCTTAACTACTTGAACTTGTGATTCACCATTGTTGCCTCAACCTTCTCTCCTCTCAAGCCCTTCTGGATCCTCTACAATCTGGCTTTTGTCCTTTACAGTCTACTGAAACGGCTCTTGCCAAAGTCTCCAGTAACCTGTTCCTGGCAAAATCCAAAGCCCTTTACTCAGTCCTCATCCTTCTTGACCTTTCTGCTGCTTTTGACACTGTTGACCATAACCTTCTCCTTGATACCTTGTCCTCGCTTGGTTTTAAGGGCTCTGTGCTATCCTGGTTCTCTTTTTATCTCTCCCATTGCTCTTTGTGTTTGTTCTGGTGGATCCTCCTCTACTGCTATCCCACTCTCAGTTGGTGTACCTCAAGGATCTGTCGTAGGTCCACTCCTTTTCTCTCTATATACACAGTCCCTTGGTGCACTCATCTCTTCCCATGGCTTTCAGTACCATCTATACGCTGATGACTCCCGGATATACCTCTCTACACCTGAAATCTGTCTGACAATCCAGGTCAGGATCTCTGTCTGCCTTTCTGACATTGCTGGTTGGATGTTTCACTGCCATTTGAAATTGAACATAGCCAAAATTGAGCTGCATATTTTTCCACCTAAACCCTCCTCTCCCCTTCCTCCTTTCTCAGTCTCTGTGGATAAGTCTCTACTCCCCTGTTTCCTCAGCTCACAACCTTGGGGTTGTCTTTGACTCCTTCTCCACACATATCCAACTAATAGCTAAAACCTGCCGTTTCTTTCTCTACAACATTGTAACATAGTATATGACGTCAGATAAAGACCATCATGGTCCATCTAGTCTGCACAGCAAGGTGTCAAATCAACAAAATTTGCCCATTCCTTTCTGAACACGCTACTAAGACACTTATCCATTCCTTACTCACCTCCTGCTTGACTATTGTAACCTACTCCTTGCTGATCTCCCTCTGAATCATCTCTCTCCCCCTCAATATGTTCAACAATCTGCTGCACGGCTAATTTTTTGCCAGCCTTGTCATGCTCATAGTACCCCTCTTCTCAAGTCACTTAATTGGCTCCCTATCTGTTTCCACATCCAGTTCAAACTTCTCCTGTTGACCTATAAGTGCATTTACTCTGCAGCTCCTCACTATCTTTCCTCTCTTATCTCTCCCTACACCCCTCCTCGGGAGCTCCGTTTTTCTTGCAAATTGCTTCTATCTGTGCTTTTCTATTCCATTGCTAAGATGTCAAAGAGGAAGAAATACATGTTATAACATCATATAAAGTGTCACAATGAAAGGCTGAAAAATTCCTATTGATAATCTCTTAAACTACTCACGGTGGAGGGAGTAGGGGTCGTGGAGGTGGGGAGAGCTCTCACTGGATCTTTTCTACTTAAGGACAGTTTATTTTTGGAAAATCATGTAGCAAGGGGCTGCGACAAGCCCCCAAAAACCTTCTCTAGCACATCATAAAAAAATCAGGCCTTTCACATTTTTCATATTTTACATTCCCATAAAATGTACTATTTCAGATCTACCTACTGGGCCAAAATTCAGAACCTGGATGGCCAATGGGAGGGTGTCCGGATAAGGGTGCTGACCGTGACACGTCACACTACCATTGACTCTAGCTGTCAGGTCTTTCTGGTTTCCCTTGATCTCACTGCTGCCTTCGACTTGGTGAATCACTCTCTTCTTCTCTCCCAGCTCCTCTCCTGGTGTCTCTGGATCTGCTCTGCAGTGGTTCTTTATCCTTATTATCTTTATCTTTATTATCAGGCTTGATTAACCGCCCTTAATGACATTGGGCCGGTGTACAGAGTTGCAAATTCACAATGGCTGGAGCCGGAAAAAGAAAAGAGCTACAATAATGACAGGAAAGAACACAATCACACACAGGAAAGGAGAAGCATAGAGAAGCAAGATAGATCTCTCAACAGGTCAGGGGAAGGGAATTCAAGGGCTAAAAGCCTAGAGAAGCAAGATAAGTTTCCTACAGGTCAGGGGAGGGGAGTTCATAGGCTAAACAGAAAAGGTGTGTTTGAGGAGGGCCTTAAATCTGGGATAAGACTGCCCTTGACGGAGAGAGAGTGGGAGAGAATTCCAGAGGGAAGGGGCTAGGAAGAAAAAGGCAGCATGGTGGGTTTGTTCTAGATGGGCGTGGGCTGGGGGTTGCAGGTGCAAACGGTGGTTGTGAATGGAACAAAGACTTCATGGCATAGAATGGACTTGCAAGGAATCAACCAGAAATCCCATCAGCCCCGGCGAGATTAACAGAGCCGCGAGAAGAAAGGGAAACTCTCACGGCTCTGAAAGCCCGCGCTTTGGGAGGGATTCGGGAGCTAATGCTCGAGGGAAGTTCTACCGGGCAGTCGGGGCCCCACAGCGTGGACGTTTGATTCTGCCACTGCCATGGCGGCAGCAGCAGCAGCCATTTTTTTAAATCTATCTGGGCTGGTGGGGGGAGGGGGGTTAGGACTACTAATGAGCTATGCAGGGGGGGGGGACTAAGACTGGAAGCAGGCTGATGGGGGAGGGGGTTAGGACTGGTAATGGGCTAAGTGGGGGATAGGACAACTAATGAGCAAAGGGGGGGACAAATAATGGAAGTGGGCTGATGGGGGGAGGGGTTTAGGACTGGTAATTGGCAATTGGGGGGTTAGAACTACTAATGAGCTATGGGGGGACTAAGACTGGAAGTGGGCTGATGGGGGGAGGGGGTTAGGACTGGTAATGGGCTATGGGGGTTAGGACTGCTAATGGGCTATGGGGGGACTAAGACTGGAAGTGGGCTGATGAGGGGAGGGGGGTTAGGACTGGTAATGGGCTATGGGGGGTTAGGACTACTAATGGGCTATGGGGGGAGTAAGACTGGAAGTGGGCTGATGGGGGTTAGGACAGGTAATGGGCTATGGGGGAGCTAAGACTGGAAATGGGCTGATGGGGGGGGGTTAGGATGTAATGGGCTATGGGGGGGCTAAGACTGGAAATGGGCTGATGGGGGGTAGGACTGGTAATGGGCTATAGGGGGGCTAGGACTGGAAATGTGCTAGTGGGGAGGTAAGCTGAGCCCCGGAGGCAGCAGGAAGGTATCTGGGGCTCCCAGAACCGCACTGCTCGCTGCTCTAGCAAACGGAGCTGAAAGTGAGACAGGCTCTGCCTCTTCAGCCCGGTGCCTCGGAGCGCCGCTAAAAAGTCGTTGGCAGCAAACGACACTGACAGGAACCCTGCTAGGGCCCCCTACTCAGCACCCCTGTTGACAAGTCACAAAATAAAATAGAAAAAATAAAAACAGAAAGAAATAAAAACAAAAGATCTAAGTCTTAAGCCTCTGAATGCGGGAGCCAGCCAGGATCACGTCCTTCAGCTGCATTTATGTAGTGCCCCCAACTGCCCTGCTCGGACAAAGACACGGGCTCCCGAGGACAAGATGTTTCCTTTACTGAGGAAAAAGAGAGAGCGCCTTCGCCCCTTCCTCATAACCTTAGGTACCTAACTTGAAGAAACCCGGCTATAGGCGCAGAAGCAGCCCGGGAGCCGTTCCCGCCAAAATGAACCGCTGAGAAGGCCTTCCGCAACGGTCGGCTCGATGCCCAAGAGGCTCAAAAAAGCCAGCCGAGTCACCCCAGCATCTTGAAAAACTCAGCCAAAGCCATCGCGAAACCGGCCCTCAGAAGTGCCGCGGGAAAAAGAAGGCATCCTGAGAAGAAATAAAATGGCCGCCAAACTCACACAACTACTAAGAAGCTGAAAACCGACTAACCTTAAGAAGAAAAACAGCTCTTCCTTCAGCTCTTAACACCCGCTGCTAGCGGGGAAGGAAGCTGAGTAGCGGGGGTAGCAGGCAGGTATCTGGGGCTCCCAGCACCGCTCTGCTCTCTTCTGTATCATCCGGAGCTGAAAATTGAGACAGGCCCTGCCTCTTCAGCTCCGTGCCTCTGAGCGCCGACAAAAAGCTGTCGGCAGCAAGTGCTACTGAAAGGAACCCTGCTAGGATCCCTGGTTCTGAAAACACCAAAAAGAAATCAAAGAAATAAAAATTATCAACGCCTTAAGCATCTGAAGGGGGGAGCCAGCCAGGAACACGTCCTTCAGCTGCTGAGGACTGATAAGACTGAGTATGGCCAGCAGAGGGAGCCAGATGCCAGCTCTTCAAAGTTTGAGATATCAGTCCTCAGTTGCTGAAGGGGATTGACAACCCACTTGTTCCTGGACGGGCCCAGAGAGACGATAAGGAATGGGCTGATGGTGGGGCTAGGATAGGACTAGAAATGGGCTTATGGGGGGCTAGGACTGGAAATGGGCTGATGCATGGACTAGAAGGGAGCGGATGCTGGGTGGGGCTGGAACTAGAAGGGAGCTGATGTTGGGGGAGGATTAGAATGGGATAGAGCTGGGAGAGTGGAAAAATATTTTGTGTGGGAGGGAAGACAAATCTACAATTGGCCGGATATTGGGAGAGTAAGTGGGGATTGAGGATGGAGGGGTAAAATTTGAGTGGATGAAATAGGAATGAGGAAAGAGCAAAAGGAGAAAGATTAGTATGTTAAAGCAGATGTAAAGAGAGAATGGAAAAAAACTAGAAGAGTGAAGAAAGGACAAATGGACAACAGATGATGGAGAGTTAGCAGAAGACACGAAGAAACCAGAAGAAAGTGGCTGGAGTAATTGCAACTGAAAAAAAATGCACAAAAGGTAGAAAAATATCTCTTTATTGAATTTATTAACTGAAATATGCCAGCTCTGGGAAATGTGCATCATTAACGTCTGCGCTTTGTTTGGTACAAGAGGAAATTAATTTATAGTTTTATTTCTACAGTGTTGTTGGGCTTTTGGGGTTCCCAGTTTAATTATTGTCTTCCTGTTTCTAAATTGTGATTCCTTGTTTGGTGATGGTCTATGTTCTGCATGTGTAACTTAGCTGAGGTATTCTGTTTATGTAATTCCTATTTGACATTGCCATTTGTTCTCTTTCCCCAGTAGGTCATGTATTGTTATTCTCTGAAATGTATTGGTTTAATATTTTCAGTGTAGCCTTTTGATAGGTAGGGTCTTGTGCTTTGTGAGTCCTGGTAGTGCTGTTATGATACGGCAGGTTTGCTATGGGATCTAAATGGGCAGTGTTTGTAGTAGTTCCTAATGTGCCTGGCAGTTGGCACTGGATTATAGTAATGTAGAAATCTTTTAGTCTTTCTTTATCCATACACTCATTAAGAGGCATGTTTACTAAAAGTTAGTGTAAGGTAACATTATGCAAATATTTATGCAAATGAGGCCCCTTATGCAAATGAGGCCCCGCACCGAGTCTCCGCACATGTCCCCGCACCCCCCCTTGGGCCGCCCCTGGGTCCTCGAGTGGTCTGCACTACAGCCACCTGCTCTTCGGTTTTCCAAGTCATGGCCCCTGTTCTTCGGAACTTTCTCCCTAATCATTTGCGCACTAGATTCTCTTTTAATCATTTCAAAGCTAAACTCAAAGGTTATCTTTTTGCGCAAGCCTTTCCATCGCCCACTCACTGAGTCACTTATCCTTGCCTTGACATGCTTCTGGCCAGCAATTCTGGTTAAACTGTTCCTTTGTCTCCACCTTCCTTTTGTGTTCTCATGTGGCTGTGCTCATTTATTTATTTATTTATTTATTTATTTAACATTTCTTATATACCGCCTTTCATGATATCAAGGCGGTTTACATTGAACAAACTGAAATTACATTGAACAGGGCATTATAACTTGGAGATAACTATTTTACAGGGAACATGGGCTATGGAGGGTTAAGTGGCTTGCCCAAGACCACAAGGAGCACCTGTAGGACTAGAAACCCCAGTCCTTCCGGCCCAAGGTTGCTGTCCTCTAGTGGGATTTGAACCCCCGACCCTCCGGCCTGAAGTACCTTGCCCCAACCACTAGGCTACTCCTCCACTCCTTGCCCCAACCACTCCTTGCCCCAACTCCTTGCCCCAACTCCTTGCCCCCAACCACTCCTTGCCCCAACCACTCCTTGCCCCAACTCCTCCACTCCTTGCCCCAACCACTAGGCTACTCCTCCACTCATGTCCTGATCTCTCTTGTCCTTGCGATTTGTCTATCGTTTTTGTTTTTGTGGTTTTGCTATTTTTTGTTCTTTGTTCTCATTTTATTGTAGACTGCCAAGATATGGTTCTCAATTGGCAGTGTATCAATTTAAGGACATAAGAAATGCTATAATGGTTCAGCCCAAGGTCCATGAAGCCCAGTATCCTGTTTCCAACAGTGGCCAATCCAGGTCACAAGTACCTGGCAGGTTCCCAAAAAAGTATACAGGTTCCACAATGCTCCTCCTGAAGAAAGCAGTGGATTTCCCGGGTCCTCTTTAATAATGGTTTATGGACTTTTCCTTCAGGAACTTGTCCAAACCTTTTTTAAAGCAAGTTACACTAACAGCTTTTACTGCATCCTCTGGTAAAGAATTCCAGAGTTGATCACATGTTGAGTAAAAAAAAATATTTTCTCTTATTAGTCTTACTGGGTTGTATTGTAGCTTCATTGCATATCCTCCTAGCCTTTCTACTTTCTAATGGTGTAAAGAACCAATCTATGTTTACCCATTCCACTCCATTCATTAATTTAGAGACTTCTATAATATTCCCCCTCAGCCGTCTCTTTTCAAAGTTGAAGAGCCCTAACCTTTTAAGCCTCTTCAATGCTTACGTTGTTTTCTGCGTTCATCATTTGGCTCCTTTTTGCATTTCCTGAAAGATGCTTTTTTTGGCAACAGCCTCTCTGACCTCGCCTTTAAACCATGCTGGCAGTTTTTTGGCCTTCCTTCCACTTTTCTTAAAGCGTGGAATACATCTAATCTGGGCTTCCAAGCTAGTACTTTTAAACAATGCCCATGCTTGATGTAAATCTTTAATCTTTGCAGCTGCTCCTTTTAGTTTTTCTTAACTATTTTCCTCATTTTATCAGTCTCTTTTGAAAGTTAAAGTATTTCCTTGCCTTCCTTCTTCCATTTATTAAATCAAATGCGATCAAGTGATGATCACTATTGCCAAGTGGCCCTAAAGTCCTTATTTCTTGTACCAGATCCTGTGTTCCACTAAGGACTAGGTCCAAAATAGCTTCCCCTCTTGTTGGTTCATGAACCAGCTGCTCCAAGAAGCAGTCATTTATTTAATTTAGAAACGTTATCTTTCTTGAATGTCCTACTGTGACATTGACCCAGTCAATACTGGGGTAATTGAAATCACCCATTATTATTGTGTTGTAACTTTTGTTAGCTTTCCTGATTTCTTGCCAGGAGGTCAATAGTACACCCCTACTGCCTTCGCCTTCCCCTTTTTACATGGAATTTCTATCCATAGAGATTCTACAGTGTATTTTGTTTCCTACAAAACTTCAATCCTATGTGACTCAATGCCCTCTCTAATAGAGTGCAACCCCTCCACCAATTTGATCTACCCTATCATTGCGATATAGTTTGTACCCAGGTATCACAGTGTCCCATTGGTTGGCATTTCAGAGACCTGGTGTAAGGAGGACAATCATATCTAGCCTTTCATTTAGTGCAATATATTCTAGCTGTAACTGTATATTCAATGGCAATATCTAGATAGTGCCTCTGATATTTCCACCGACCACATATCCAATATGCAGGGATGGTTCATGGCCAGAGCAAGGACGGTGCCCACTTATCTAGACAGCGCTGATTTTCAGTTGGTACTTATCGGAGTAACGTAGGCCACATGCAAAGCAGGTTAGGTTGCTAACTGGTTGTTACCTGGATAAGTGCCAATGAAAAATCATCACTTACCCAATAAGTCACCACTTATCCAGATAGTGGCGCTCAATCCAAATATTCAGCCGATGTCACTATGTAGATACTGGCGCTGAATTTCCAAATAATGCAAGCAACGCCGCAGTCACCATTCAGCCTGTTGGGCTTTTGAAAACTGGCTTCATAGTTTTTAACAGGGACAGACTAAACTTGGCCAAAAGGTTTACATTCCTTCCTGAAAAATTCAGGTCTTGCACAATATCATAGTATATGGGACACTAAAAAGTCCTAGCTTAATCCAGACCGTTACAGTGCTCGCAATGTCCACATGTTGCTTTTCAAGCCGCTCCGGACCTGGAAAACTGGAAGTTGTGGCATGCAATTTGGACAAGCTGCCAATCGACCAACTCCCTCGCCAATGGCTGCTTTTTGTTTCTTCAAAATTCAACTGCGAAACATATTGGTGATCTGTCTGAATAATGGTGCTATGTATATTATTACCATCCTAATGAATATTAGACATGTGGAGGATAATTTTAATTACAAGACACCTAGCTTAGTGGGTTGGGAGGTGCCTATTTTGAAGTCAATATTATAAAGACAAGTAGCACCCTACTTGCCTACATAAAATGGCAGCATAAGAGGAGGAAATTTCATGGGCATTACTTTTGTCCAATAGCAGGTGCCTATATCATGGAAATAAGGGGTACTAGCCCCTACCAGCATAGCATGCAGGGCCGTACCGAGCCAGAATCGCACCCTGTGCGACTTGCACATTGGGTGCGCACTCCCCCCTCCCTCTCCATACATCCATCCAGCTGCTGCCTGCTCTTGCCCTGCTGCTGCCACCCTCTGTTTTCTCCATGGAGGTGCCAGCAGCAGGGCAAGAGTAGGCAGCAGCAGCTGGACAGAGGTATGGGGAGGGGGGGGGGCCGCACCCAATGTGCAAGTCGCCGGTAGCAGCAGAGCAGAGCAGACCTAACTTTAAGCAGATCTGATTCCTCCCTGCTCTGATGTCATGTCAGAGGAGGGAGGGACCAGACCTGCAGAAAGACCTGCGCAAAGGCTTAGGGGGTGCATTTCAGCTGCCAGCTGTTGCCCTGCTGCCACTGAGAGAACAAAAAGCAGCAGCGGCAGGGCAACAGCAGGCAGCCAAAATGCGCCCTCTAAGCCTTTGCGCCCTGTGCGGCTGCACCACTCGCACAGGGCTAGGTACGGTACCGATAGTGCGCACCATCATATCAATGTGTGTACTTTTATTTATTTATTTTTATACTGCTATATGTAAAGATCATAGCGGTTAACAATTGAGGAGGGGAAGCGGATTAACGCACAATGTGAGCAAAGACAAGACACATACACTAGGGTAGGTGAGGTAGGACTTTTATAATATCTTTTACGCAGGTATGCGGCCACTGCACATGAGAAGATGCTCTAAAATTACCCCTAAAAGTCATTTGCATGCATATGTGGCAAAACATGCACCTCTAATGGCTCTTATGAAATTGTACCAGGCGTAACAGTACATGCGACGGCAAACCTGTGCGTACTTCTCTTGTAGGTGTGTGCAAGGGCCGGGTTTGAGCAGAGCACTGGAACAGTCACAGAGTATACACATAGATTACAAAATCCCTTAATTTATGTGTGTGCTTCCATAAGCTAGGCTCTGGTGTTTACACCACTTTTCAAACAGGCATAATGTCCATGCTTGCAATGGAGGTACAGTTTGTGCCAGGATTTATGATAGTGTTTTATAGAAACAAGTAGGCGTCTACTTGTCTTTATAAAATTAATTTACAATAAGGTGCCTACAACTTACCTAACCTAGTAGCCCTTTTATAAAATTATCCTTTTGGAAGGTAATGCTATAAACCATTTTTGCACATACAAAAGCATTTTACTTGCATTAATAGGCTCTTGTAAAATTAGGTAATGCCTAAATGTTCATGCAGTTTTATTATTGCAGTTCTGGTCATCATTATTGGCACCTTGCATTCTAGATATGGTATGTATAATATCTTGAGAAATAATTGAAAATATTCCAACTGTATGACATCACAATATTTTAATAGTATGTTCAAAGGTATACAACTAAAGAAGAGGTCATCAGCTACATCCACAACACAGTAAGCAATTCTCTATCTCGCGGATATATGCCTCATGCCCTCAAGCAAGCTACTATCCGCCCCATCCAAAAAAACACCTCAACAAACAGCTCAGACCCTGCATTATACCACCCAGTCTATAGCCTTCCCTTCCTATCCAAGATAATTGAAAAGGAAGTACAGAAACAGCTACAAGATCACATCGACACACATGCTCCGCTTGTTCCTCACCAACATGGTTTCCTCCCCTACCACAGTGTTGAGACTCTCCTCACTCACTTACTGGACACACTTCTCAGAGGCATTGACAATATAAAAACAGGCTTTTTACTCATTTTTATCTACATTTCCTCAGCATTCAACACTGTATCTCATAGCATTCTATTAGAGCGTCTAGGCAGTATTGGTCTACTTAACACCACCCTCAACTGGTTTCAGTCCTGTCTAAGTCACAGACAACAAATGGTCAGAGTTGGATCTACCTCCTCCATGCCAATTCACATCACTCAGGGAGTCTCGCAAGGGTCCTCCCTATCAGCTCTCCTGTTCAACATATACATACAGCCAATCTGCAACATCTTCAAAAAGCACAAGATCCTCTATGCTATCGATGCGGATGACATTATGGTCTACACACCAATCCTCCTTGACAAACCAGATTATACAGCAATCACAGCCTGCTTACATGAAATGAACAACTGGCTCTCCTCAAACAATTTACTTGTTAACTTCAAGAAATCTGAAGCACTATTAATATCATGTGATACCTCTTTCACCCCCCCCCTCCCAGCTTCCATCATCCTACAAGATACTCCAATCACAACAAAGGAAGAGGTTCGATACCTAGGTGTGACCCTGGACCGGGCCCTAAATCTACAACCACATATCAACAGAACCAACAGGAATGCTTTCTACAAACTGGCAATCATCTGCAGACTAAAACCCCTCCTAAACCAGGAACACTTCCGTACAGTTTGCCAAGCTGTCATTACCCCCATCCTCGACTTCTGCAATTCCCTCTTCCAAGGTCTCCCAGCTCAATCCACAAGACCACTTCAACTAGTCCAGAACACTGCTGCCCGACATAACAGGATCAGCCAAACATGAACACATAACACCCATTCTACAACAGCTGCACTGGCTACCAATTACCTTAAGAGCCAAATACAAAACTGCATTAACCATATTCAAAATCAGAAATGAAACATCAGCTGGGCCCTTACAAGACTCCTAAGTGCAAATCCCAACAATAGACCCAAAAGACAAAACACAAGAGAAACAATCCCAACTCCTCGCTCTTTCACTAAAGCCAACAAGACAACGTCAAAGAGGGCTCTCTCACTTGCAGCACCTACCATCTGGAACTCCCTGCCAGAGAAAATAAGGACAACGAAGGACATTAAAGACTTCAGGAAACATCTAAAAACTTTCCTGTTCTCGGAACACTTCAAAGAAGACTTACAATACTCACAGTAACAATACACACCTAAATAATTTTATACCCAAATATATCAACTGTAAATAAGTTATGCGCCTAGCATGTCCTGCATGTACCCCTTCCTATGTTCTAAATGAGTTCTCTGTAATGTTCTGTTGAAGTTGTAATGTAAACCGCTTTGATACTATGAAAGACGGTATAGAAATCTTGTTAAATAAATAAATACAACAAAAAAATGTATGTGCTACTTAGATGCAGTAATTTCTGAGAAAAAAAACCCAAGATATGACCTGGACAGGATTAATGGCACTCTTCACTAATATTTGGATGCACAACCCTTAACAGTGATGACAGTCTCTAACCATTTCTTGTACTCATCTAAAGTTTCGTAAATCTGTCTGCTGGTAGTTTCTACCAACCCTTCAACTGTGATTTGTTCCAGCTCATGAATGTTTCCAGGATTCCTATTAACAATGGGGGACTTCAGCTCCTTCCCAATATTCTTGATTGGACTGAGATCAAGACTCATAGCTGGCCAGTTTCAAATAGTCCATTTGTTTATTTTTAACCATTTTCTTTGTACTTTTGGTTGTATATTTTGGGTCATTGTCCTGTTGGAGGACCCATGACCTTTGACCCAGACTTAGCTTTCTGAAACTAGGTAGCACTTTTTGCTCCAGAATACCTTGGTAGTCCTCCGATTTCATGAGTCCTTTAAAATGTTCCAGGCCTCCAGTTCTTGAGGCAGCGAAAAAGCCCCAAATATTATGGTATATTCCACTCTGTTTAACTGTAGGAAGGGTGCTTTTTTCCTTATAAGTTTCATTTCTTTGCCTGTAAATGTATCGCTGGTCTGCATTGCCATTGTCTGCAGTTTGGTTTCATCTGTCCACAGAACATTTTTCCAGAAGTATTGTGGTTTCTCAAGGTGGGTTTTGGCCAAGATGAGGCATGACTTTTTGTGTCTGTCTTTGAGCAGCGGGGTCCTCCTTGCCCTTCGCCCATGAAATCCTTCTTTGTTTAGTGTGCGGCGTATGATGCGGGTTGAAACCACCAACTCCAGATTGCTCTAGGTCAGCCTTAAGCTCTTTGGATGTTGTACGTGGTGTTTTTACAACAGTTCAAACTAACTTTCTAAGACGTCTTGGATACATTTTCTTCTTCCCAGCACATCCTTGGAGGTTCTTGACAATTCCATGAGCAGAAAACATCTTAATAACATTGCAAACTGTAGACACAGGAATGCCAAGGTTTTTGGAGATTGCCTTGTACCCCTTTGAAGTTTGATGTTTGGTGATAATGGCTTTTCTGATGGTCTCGGGCAGCTCTCTTGTTTTCACCATTGTGAAAATGGAACAGGGAGTGAATGTGACCATTTTAAACATTAGAGCCATCTTTTATTGGTTGATTCAAGTCATGTGAGTACTGATAATTGATTCCAGGTGCATCTAATTTTACTGCAGTGAGAATGTGGTTCTTCTATTCAAACTGATTTGAATTGTTTATAAGGGTGGCACTAATCATGCCCTGGGAATGTCCCAGTATTTATACTATTTCCTTTTTTAAATTGGTCTTGTTTTATTTGATTCTTTTATGTATCAACTATGTGTGCATAATTAGTCCAAAGCCATTTCACTGGCCAATTTCTTTTAGGACACATTGGACATTAAGGGGTTAAAATGCAAGAGTGCCAATAATGTTGACCACAACTGTAAATGATCATTGGGTTAACCATACAATAAATCATAGAAATTGATTACACCTACAGAGCTATCATCATATGCCTCCAGGCCTACATGACAGCATTATCAGATCCAAATATGCAAAAAGTGCTAAAATATGAAAGTAAATGTCCAGAATCTGTCTCCATCATCAAACCTGGACAAGTGTTCCAACAACTAGAAGGGATGAGTGAGAATCCACAAGCACGCACAAGAAAGGAAGCAACAGAATTTGCAAAACAAGAGAAAAAGCTCTTCAAACAATTAGATCAGCAAACGAGGAAAAACAAGTGGCAAATGCACAAATACAGTGGGAAATACAAAGTGTTACTCCGGGAACCATTTGTCGATCAAGAAAAGACACATGAATAGTTAAGAAGTGAACTGAAACCAAAGGATGAGAGATTGAAAGTCGCAGCCCAGAATAGTGGATTACGGACGAGATGGTTTACAGAGAGCATTGAAAAAACTGTCAAAACAGACATATGTCAATTCTGTAAGTAGACCTAGAAACAGTGACTCACCTCATAGCTGGCTATTAAGTTCTGATGGCATAAAATTTCTATACAGAAAGGCACAACAAAGTAGCATGCCTTGTCCATTGGAAACGCTGTAAACAGTATAACATCACTGTCCCTGAAAAGCACTGGAATCAGGGCCGGATTTACCTATATGCCATGTATGCCATGGCGTAGGGCCCACAGCCGGCAGGGGCCCACAAAAAAAGAACAAGTTCATTTTTTTTTACATACAATTAAAAAAAAAACCTGGTGGCTGCCGCCGCGGGGACCCCTCTGCTGCCACGGCAGCACTGACTGACCCGCGGGGGCCCCGTCTACAAGCTGAAGCCGTCGGGTCGGGTCGGGTCGGGTCGGGTCGTCCCTCCCTCCCTCCCTCCCTCGCTGCAGGCTGTAGGCTGTGAGAGATGCGAAAGGAGAGTGTCCCTTTGCGTCTCTCACAGCCTGCAGCCTGCACGGAGGGAGGGAGGGAGGGAGGGAGAACCGACCCGACCCGACCCGAACCGACCCGACCGCTTCAGCTTGTAGAAGGGGCCCCCGCGGGTCAGTCCGTGCTGCCGCGGCAGCAGAGGGGGCCCCGCGGCGGCAGCCACCAGGTTTTTTTTAAAAATTAAATTTTACTTTAGGCCGGGGGGGGGGGGGTAGGGCTGGTAATGGGCTATGGGGGGGTAGGACTGGTAATGGGCTTTTGGGGGGGCTGGGGCGGGAAATGGGCGGGGCTGGGCTGGGCTGGGGGGGTTAAGGCTAGAGGTGGGCTGAAGGGGTTAGGACTGGTAATGGACTGTGGGCTGTTGGGGGGGCTTAGAACTGGCAATGGGCTTTGGGGGGGTTAAGACTGGTAATGGGCTGTGGGCTGATGGGGGCTGTCTGGTAATGGGCTAAGGGGGGGCTAGGACTGGAAATGGGCTGGGGGGTTAAGACTGGAGGTGGGCTGATGGGGTTAGGACTGGTAATGGGCTGTTGGGGGGGGGGTAAGAACTGGTAATGGGCTTTGGGGGGGGTTAAGACTGGTAATGGGCTGTGGGCTGATGGGGGTTGTCTGGTAATGGGCTATGGGGGGCTAGGACTGGAAATGGGCTGGGGGGTTAAAACTGGAGGTGTGATGATGGGGTTAGGACTGGTAATGGGCTGTGGGCTGATGGGGGGGGTAGGACTGGCAATGGGCTATGGGGGGCTGACTGGAAATGGGTTGATGGGGTTAGGACTGGAAGTGGGCTGATGGGGGGTTAGGACTGGTAATGGGTTATAGGGGGGGCTTAAACTGAAAATGGGGTGATGGGGGGTTAAGGACTGAAAATGGGGTGATGGGGGGTTAAGGACTGTAAGTGGGTTGATGGGGGGCTAGGACTGGTATTGGGTTGGGGGGTTGCTAGGACTGGAAATGGGCTGATGGATGGCTAGGACTGGAAATGGGCTGATGCAGGGACTAGAAGGGAATGGATGCTGGGTGAGGCTGGAACTAGAAGGGAGCTGATGTTGGGGGAGGATTAGAATGGGATGGGGCTGGAAGAGTAAAATGGAGAAGGGAAAAATATTTTGTGTGGGAGGGATAAAAAATCTACAATTGGCCGGGTATTGGGAGAGTAAGTGGGGATTGAGGATGGAGGGGTAAAATTTGAGTGGATGAAATAGGAATGAGGAAAGAGCAAAAGGAGAAAGATTAGTATGTTAAAGCAGATGGAGAGAGAGAATGGAAAAAAACTAGAAGAGAGAAGAAAGGACAAATGGACAGCAGACGATGGAGAGTTAGCAGAAGACACGAAGAAACCAGAAGAAAGTGGCTGGAGCAATTGCAGCTGAAAAAAATGCACAAAAGGTAGAAAAATATCTCTTTATTTTGAATTTATTAATTGGAATATGTCAGCTCTGGTAAATGTGCATCATTAACGTCTGCGCTTTGTTTAGTACAAGAGCAAATTAATGTATTGTTTTATTTCTACAGTGTTGTACATTCCAAGTTTGGCTTTTGGGATTCCCAGTTTAATTATTGTCTTCCTATTTCTAAATTGTGATTACTTGTTTGGTGATGGTCTATGTTCTGCATGTGTAACTGAGCTGAGGTGTTCTGTTTATATAATTCCTATTTGACATTGCCACTTGTTCTCTTTCCCCAGTAGGTCATGTATTGTTGTTCTCTGAAATGTATTGGTTTAATATTTGCAGTGTTGCCTTTTGATTGGTAGAGTATGGTGCTTTGTGAGTCCTGGTAGTGCTGTTAGGATACGGCGGGTTTGCTATGGGTTCTAAATGGGCAGTGTTTGTAGTAGTTCCTAATGTGTCTGGCAGTTGGCACTGGATTATAGTAATGTAGAAATCTTTTAGTCTTTCTTTATCCATACACTCATTAAGAGGCACGTTTACTAAAAGTTAGTATATGGTAACATTATGCAAATATTTATGCAAATGAGGTCCCTTATGCAAATGAGGCCCGCACCCCCCTTGGGCCGCCCCTGCTGGGGGCCCACAATTTTTGTTGGCGTAGGGCCTCACTCAAGGTAAATCCGGCCCTGACTGGAATCATGACCCTAAGAGAATTACAGAGAACAAAGAGGTTATGATCACCTGGGACATTCCCATTCTGATTGATAAGAAACTGGATGCAAGGAAACTTGACATAGTGGTAAAAGAGAAGAACATCAGAAAGGCATTGATAAGAAGTGTCAGTTCCAAGTGATTACTCTGTGAATCGTGTGGAGAGGCAGAAGATCCTAAAATGCTGTCAGAGACCAAGAATATGTAGGCAGAAAGATATAGAAATCTTTTCCATTTACTGGGAGCCACAGGCTTGATAAAGAAGAATTTCCAAGGACATCTTGATAAACTACCCATAAATGTTACGTTTTATGAACTCCAGAAGGAAGCTCTCTTCGGCACGATGCAAGTACTATGCTGAGCATTAGCAGTAAATTTGAGAGACTGAGATCATACTCTAAATACCTTGGATTAGAAGTGAGGTTCATGATTGTCATGGTATGTGCAAAACTAACCCATTTGGAGAAACTGCTCCAAGTATATCATCAAATTAAAAAATATATATCGGCCCTAGTTGCTTGAAACAGTACTATGTTTCGGATGGTACATAATAAACTTTCCAATCCTACTTCTAGCTTGTACCTGTAGATTAGGCATGTACAGGGGTGGAGTTTGAGCAGGGTGTAGGTGAAGTCACAATTTTCATACAGTATTTTATAAAACATGTGCATACATATGTGAATTGTGTTCTACCATGCCTCATGTCTGTACCTTGAATGTAGGTGCTTTTGCAGCTGGATTTGTGCTAGTATTTTGTAAGGTCAAATAGGCACCTATGGACCCGGTGTGACATGTAGCCCTGCAGGCCATCCTTCCCCAATTCCCCCTCCGGCTCTCCCCACACGGCTAGAGCAGCAGGACGGGGAGAGCCAGCAGGGGGTGGGAGGGGCGGGGTCTGGGTGGAGCAGGGGTGAGCCGAGGTGGCAGGACATACAGGGCTGATTCAGGTCACGGCCCCGTATGTCCTGCAGGATCAGGGGGGATGTACTGATTATTCCCCCTCGAAGATGGAATAATAAGCACAAATGGTGCGATCGGGGCCGAGACCGGGTGCAGGGGAGATCCCCGCTGCCCGATCCATGGATTGGAAAGCAGGGAAGGGGGGGACTGTGCCATGAGAGCCAGGGGAGTCTGCGGGAAGGACGTCCTCACAGGCATGCAGGGGCACACCGAGTTGCCCTCAGGCCCGATTCTGCATGCCATGAGAACGGTACAGAATTGGGTCCTAATGGGCTCATCCTGCTGGGGGCCGCCCGGACGTGCCCCTGCTAGAATCAGGCTCCATGTGTCTTTATAAAATAGCACCAAAATAGGCATCGTCTTGTTTACTTAATCTAGGTGCCCTGCTACAAATGCCCTATGGAGGTAATTTTAACATTTTCTATAAGTGATGTAAAATGCAACCAATTATCCCAGTTTCACTTAATCCTGGAATTCTATCTCTTCTAGCACTGACCATGGAAACATTTGCAAGAAGAACCCCAGTCCTGAGGTTTGGAATCTAATCCCTCATTGGGGTTCCATTTTCCCACAGCTTCATGCAGGTTTTTATTGCAGAATTTACCCTGTATTTTCCAAATGCTTTTCTATTAATTGTCCATGGCTTAATCAACTCCGCATGGTGTGGACGAGAGCAGCCCTACACAAGGCTGTATCTGCATGCTTTGTGGTGGTTATTATCGCCAGCTGTCTCCTGGTGAAATTCCTTGACACTCATGTCCCCTGCTAAGTGATTTCTCCCTGCTTCTGCTCCATCGCCTCTGTCCTTTCCCCCCTCACTCAGCCCTAGCATGGACCCAGGACTCTTACATTTTCCTCCCACCTGGCCTGCCCCACCCTGAGCAAATCTCCCTGTTTTCCATAGGTGGCTCTTTTCCCTCTTATAGCTCCTGCCTGGACCATGGCTCCTTTCTCTCTTCACTTTGGAGTCAGGCCCAACCAGTCAGCAGCAGTGGCACAGGATAATAAGAGCAGAACTAAAGGCAACATTAACATCCACACTCCCTAGTGCCTGCCAGTGTTATCCTTGAACCCTGCCAAAACTCAGTCCTGACTATGTCATTGTGACCCACTCCTCTCTGTGTCGCCTATCCCACAGGGCCATGTTTTCCCTACAGTCTTCTACCTACTGGAGTCTTGTAGCGTAGGTTATACCTGCAAGCATGTATAATCCACCAGTCCCTGACAAATATCACATTTTGTCCTAAATGTATTGTATATTAGTGTTAAGTGCCGTCCAGTCATTGCAGACTCATTGCAACCTATGGATAGTTGACTCAAACTGTATTCTGTCTTCAGTCAGGCGGCTCATTGTTGATAGAGAGGCATCCATAGCTGCTGTTATTGTATCGATCCATTGCATTGCTGGCCTTCCTTTTTCTTTGCTAACCTTCAACCTTGCAAAGCATGATGTCTTTTGATAATTATCTATAAGGAAAATGCAATGCAATGTGTGTCTTTGAGTCAGTCCTGACTCCTGGCAACCAGAAGCGCCTGGGTTTTCTTGGCAGTGTCACTGGAAGTAGATTGTTAGGCCTTTCCTCTGAGGTAATGGAGGGTTAGGTGATTTGCCCAAGGCCACAAGGAGTGCTAGTGGGAATTGAACCCTGGTTGTTTGGTTACTAAGCCAGTGTTCTAACCACTAGGCTACTCCTCCACTCCTTATAAGGAACAGGGCCGGCCCGGCCATTGAGCAAGAATGTTTTTTGCACAGGGCCCCGCGTTTCAGGGGGCCCGCGCAAAGAACATTCTGCTTTTTTAAAAATTAAATTAAAAAAAAAAAAAAGCTGGCTGCTGCTGCTGCCGCTGCTGCAGCGGCAGAATGGAGTGTCCCGCGGGGCCCCCTCTGCCCGGCTGAGCCCCTCTGCGCCGGCTTTCAGATACGCGAAGGGAGAGTGTCTCCCTCGCGTCTCTGTTAAGCCCGCAGGGGCTGATGGGAAGCAGGGGCTGATGGGAAATTTCCCATCTGCCCCTGTGGGCTTAACAGAGACGCGAGGGAGACACTCTCCCTTCGCGTATCTGAAAGCCGGCGCAGAGGGGCTCAGCCGGGCAGAGGGGGCCCCGCGGGACACTCCATTCTGCTGCTGCAGCAGCGGCAGCAGCAGCAGCCAGCTTTTTTTTTATTTTTTACATATTCCATGAGCCGGGGGGGGGGGGGTTAGGACTGGTAATGGGGTATGGAGGGGGTTAGGACTGATAATGGGCTTTGGGGGGGGGTTAGGACTTGACTTGAGGGGGGCTGGGGGCTGTGGGCGGTTGGGGGGGGGTTAGGACTGGTAATGGGCTATGGGGGGGTTAAGACTGGTAATGGGCTGTGGGCTGATGGGGGCTGTCTGGAATGGGTTGATGGGGGGTTAGGACTGATAAGGGCTATGGGGGGTTAGGACTTGACTTGAGGTGGGCTGTGGGCTGTTGGAGGGGGTTAGGACTGGTAAAGGGCTTTGGCGGGGGTTAGGACTTGACTTGAGGTGGGCTGTGGGCTGTTGGGGGGGGGTTAGGACTGGTAATGGGCTATGGGGGGGTTAAGACTGGTAATGGGCTGTGGGCTGATGGGGGCTGTCTGGAAATGGGGTGATGGGGGGTTAAAACTGGTAATGGGCTATGGTGGGGTTAGGACTGATAAGGGCTATGGGGGGGTTAGGACTTGACTTGAGGTGGGCTGTGGGCTGTTGGAGGGGGTTAGGACTGGTAATGGGCTATGGGGGGGTTAAGACTGGTAATGGGCTGTGGGCTGATGGGGGCTGTCTGGAAATGGGGTGATGGGGGGTTAAAACTGGTAATGGGCTATGGTGGGGTTAGGACTGGTAATGGGCTATGGGGGCTAGGACAGGAAATGGGCTGATGGGGAGGGGTTAGGACTTGAGGTGGGCTGATGGGGTTAGGACTGGTAATGGGCTGTGGGCTGTTGGGGGGGTTAGGACTGGTAATGGGCTATGGGGGGGTTAAGACTGATAATGGGCTATGGGGGGCTAGGACAGGAAATGGGCTGATGGGGAGGGGTTAGGACTTGAGGTGGGCTGATGTGGTTAGGACTGGTAATGGGCTGTGGGCTGATGGGGGGGGGGGTTAGGACTGGCAATGGGCTATGGGGGGCTGACTGGAAATGGGCTGATGGGGTTAGGACTGGAAGTGGGCTGATGGGGGGTTAGGACTGGTAATGGGTTATAGGGGGGGCTTAAACTGAAAATGGGGTGATGGGGGGTTAGGACTGGAAGTGGGTTGATGGGGGGCTAGGACTGGTAATGGGTTGGGGTGGGTTGGGGGTTGCTAGGACTGGAAATGGGCTGAGTGGAAGGGGAGGCTTGAACTGCAAATAGCTGATGGGGAGGGGGCTTGGAATGGAAATGGGCTGTGAGGGAAGGGAGCTAGGATTGAAAATGGGCTGATGGAGCAGCTAGGATAGGACTGGAAATGGGCTGTTGGGGGGAGCTAAGATTGGAAATGGGCTGTGGTGGGTGTCTTGAATTGAAATGGACTCATGGAGGGGCTAGAACTGGAAGTAGGCTCATGGGGGGGCTTGGACTGGAATTGGACTGAGTGGAAGGGAGCTAGGATTTGACATGGGCTGATGGTGGGGCTAGGACTGGAGATGGGCTGATGCAGGGACTAGAAGGGAATGGATGCTGGGTGAGACTGGAACTAGAAGGGAGCTGATGTTGGGGGAGGATTAGAATGGGATGGGGCTGGGAGAGTAAAATGGAGAGGGGAAAAATATTTTGTGTGGGAGGGATGAAAAATCTACAATTGGCCGGGTATTGGGAGAATAAGTGGGGATTGAGGATGGAGGGGTAAAATTTGTGTGGATGAAATAGGAATGAGGAAAGAGCAAAAGGAGAAAGATTAGTATGTTAAAGCAGATGTAGAGAGAGAGAATGGAAAAAAAACTAGACGAGAGAAGAAAGGACAAATGGACAGCAGACGATGGAGAGTTAGCAGAAAACATGAAGAAACCAGAAGAAAGTGGCTGGACCAATTGCAACTGAAAAAAAATGCACAAAAGGTAGAAATATATCTCTTTATTTTGAATTTATTAACTGGAATATGAAAGCTCTGGGAAATGTGCATCATTAACGTCTGCGCTTTGTTTGGTACAAGAGGAAATTAATTTATAGCTTTATTTCTACAGTGTTGTTGTACATTCCAAGTTTGGCTTTTGGGGTTCCCAGTTTAATTATTGCCTTCCTGTTTCTAAATTGTGATTCCTTGTTTGGTGATGGTCTATGTTCTGCATGTGTAACTGAGCTGAGGTAGTCTGTTTATGTAATTCCTATTTGACATTGCCACTTGTTCTCTTTCCCCAGTATTCTCTGAAATGTATTGGTTTAATATTTGAAGTGTTGCCTTTTGATAGGTAGGATATGGTGCTTTGTGAGTCCTGGTAATGCTGTCAGGATACGGCGGGTTTGCTATGGGTTCTAAATGGGCAGCGTTTGTAGTAGTTCCTAATGTGCCTGGCAGTTGGCACTGTATTATAGTAATGTAGAAATCTTTTAGTCTTTCTTTATCCATACACTCATTAAGAGACATGTTTACTAAAAGTTAATGTATGGTAACATTATGCAAATATTTATGCAAATAAGGCCGCTTATGCAAATGAGGCCCCGCACCGAGTCTCCGCACATGGCCCCACACCCCCCTTGGGCCGCCCCTGATAAGGAAAAGCAGTATATAAAATCTGTTAAATAAATAAATCTCTCTTCGCATGATGTGTATGAAAGGCAAAGTGTTCTCATCTGAGCGTCTAAAGAAGATTAGGTTTGATCTCCTCTACTGCTGACTAGTTTGTTCTTTGGGTATTCCATGGTGTATACACAGTATTCTTCACCAGCACCACAATTCAACAGCATCGATTTTTTTTCCGGTCAATTTTTTTATTATTGGGCCTGCAACATGCACTGTTTGCATAGCTCATTACAGTTCAATGAAAGGGGATGGGAGATATACAAAGGTAATGAGCCACTGATACACTACAGTATAAAGGCCTTGTTTGATCTTGGGCTGTCTAAGTCATTATAGTTCAATGGAAGGGGCTGAGGAAGGGGGAATAGACAGACTGTGACACTTTACAGGGCAAAGGCCTTATATCTGATCATTGGCATCGGAAAGGGGTTGCCCACATGGGCCCTGGTTCCACCAAAAATGTGACGTGGTATGGCAGCCAGCAGGCTGCCCGTGGGATCCCTCCGCTATGGGCAGAAGAAGCAGAGAAGCCGAGCCATCTTTTACAAACTCAAAATCCTTCAACCACTCCGCAATATCCTCGAGAAATCCGACTTTAGGTCTGTTGCTCAAGCACTAATCATTCCCCACCTGGATTACAGCAATGCCATTCTACAAGGGCTTCCAAAGAGCACACTAAGCATCCTGCAAATGGCTCAGAACGTGGCTGCAAGAGTCATCATGGAAAAGAAAGTCACCGACCACATAACCCCAGTTCTAATGGATCTGCACTGGCTCCCAGTGGCCGCCCGCATCATCTACAAACTACTCATCACAACATTTAAACTCATCAATGGCATCGCACCATCCTACCTCAATAACCTAATCACTATTCAACCTAGCAACAGGAGCAGGAGAACTATGAATCTCAACACCCTATGTATCCCGACCAGCATAAGATCTGTCAAGGCCGAAACAAGCAATAGGGCGTTCACATACTCAGCGCCAATCCAATGGAACCAACTACCGCATGAATTAAGGCTCACAAACAACCTGAACGAATTTAGACGAAAACTGAAAACCTATCTGTTTCAAACCCACTACAACTTGATCTAACTGCGATACCCTACCTCAACCAGATCTCCTCTGCCGCACTCGGCAGCATATAATCTAATAGTATATAGTCATGTATAACTTGTACACCTTGGCAACTAATTCCGTACAAATTGTATATAACCATGTATAGTCTGTACACCTTGGCAACTAATTCTGTACAAATTGTATATATAGGGCCCTCCCCCAATCTACTGAAATCAAATGTATACCTTGATCTGTGTGCTTTAATCAAATATGTATCGTATCCAAATGCTTGTCCCGTGTTACGTAATCATTGACTAATCAAAATGTAAAACTGAAATCTCAATGTACCGTACAATACATTATGATTCTGTAAAGTAAACCGCTGCTGATCGTAGGAAGCAGCGGTATACAAGTGTTTACTAAATAAATAAATAAATAAATGATCGCGGCAAAGACCTTTCCTGTCTGCCTGCGGAGATAAGATCCCCATGGGCAGAACAGGAAGGCTCTGTGCCATAGGGTGGAGCTTGGGCCCCCCCCCCCCCCCCAAAGAAAACAGCTCTCCACCACCCCCATATCTGATAATGGGTAAGAAAGCCAATGCCTCTACTGAGCCCTTTAATGTCAGTCCTAAATATTTGATCATTCTAATTTCAAACGTTTTCCTCTTTTGTGTATTCCTGACATTTTAGTTCAGTAACTTTATTTTAAGATCGATAAAGAAGCAATTTGCCTTTGAATAGTGTTCACTCCTTGAGATGTCATTCTGTTTCTTCCTTACTAGTTTATGGTATGTCTATGAAGATTGCTTCTTCGTTGACCTGATGAAGAAAAAATAACTCTCGAAAGCTTTGTCAAAGATTCATTAAGTTAGTGCAATAAAAATCTGGCACCTACATTGTTTTTGTTTACTCTTATTTCTTTATTATTGGATCTGATAGCCAAAAAGAGCTGAGCTCCTAAGTTAGGATACTAAGGGGCCCTTTTATTAAAGGTTAATAGAAATAAAAAGGCTGCAGGTACTTAACATACATTAATCTCATTAATGCACATTGAAAAGGGCTCCTAAATTTATGACCTATTTTTAGCCGTACTTAAGAGACATGTTTACTAAGCCCAATATTCCAAAAAATCCGAGCTCCTAAATGTAGGAAGCTAAGTTAGATTCCTAAATTTGTGCCCTATTTTCAGCCACAGTTAGGAGCCTAAGGTATTCATTTTAAAAGCCTTATTTGCATTTTGGACATCGGCATGTGGCTATCCAAATCATAAAGACGCCCCTGAAGCCATTTTGCAAATGATGCCTAAAGACATTCCCGGCACGAGAACACTTAAGTAGGCAGGGGATGCAGTGGAGGTGTGTCTGGGATGGTGCAACAACCTTAAACATCCACTCGATTTCAGAAACGTCAGGGATGTCTGCAACCTTGTCCAGGTGCAAATAGGCATCGGGAAAGTGCTTGTTTAGGCCACCAAACAACCGAAGGATGTAGATAAGATGGCACGCCACCATCCCCAGTATTCTCCACAATAGCAATGATCTTTTTGATTTCATTGGACAACTTTTTTCATGTTTGAACCACTTCTGAATGTCTTAGATGTCCCTAGTCTTGAATACTATTTCAGAGACGTCTATGTAGATGGCCACGCAGACGTCCATATCGGGCATGTCCACATTTGTGACGTCATGCTTGAATTTGCATGTGCCTTTTTTTTGTGGATGTTCTGTCTTGGATGTCCCAGATTGCACATGGACATCATTTATAAAATGTGCTTTTACGTTTTCAGCTGAAAATTCATCCTAATTTAGGAGCTTAAAATTTATGCTCCTGAATTTAGGTCTGCTATTCATTTGCCTAGTTTTCTGAGCGTCATTTAGGTTCCTGTCCTAAATCTACCCCTATTGCTACTCACTTTTTCTGTCCCTAAATTTAGTTTAGTGAAATTTTAAGAAAATATTTAAGCTCTCTAACCTAGTAAATTTTCAAAGAGGCCAATTTAGGAGCATAACTCTCAAAGTCAGGAGCATAAATCCTTTGAACATGGGGCCCACTATCTCCAAAATGGTAACAGTTTGTCTTTGTAGGTTGCCTGGCAAAATCTCTGCTTCCTTGATTTGTTCTCCCTTCCTCTCTTTTCCTATCGTAATCTCTCCAGTATAGGGTTTCCATTGTGGAATACTGCAGTTGTCTGATCTGAGCTCTCTTAAAACCAGGGCTGCTTGGTCCTAAAGCCCATCTTGTCTCAGACCTTTTGGCACACAGAGTGAGATGTAGGTTATTTCTAGCACTTTAGTATTATTTTTTTGAGGTGTAGTCAGCGTACATCATCATACAGCCACCGTCCAAAACACAAATATTCCATGCAGGTGCATTTAGTCTGTAGCATAACCGTAGTTTGTCCTAGAAAATTTCAGCCTGGAAATGGATTTTATTTATAGTTGTGAAAGTAGGCCAAGACTACTATATAGGTAATTGGCTGCCACAGGTTTAGCGGCAGAAACGTTTGTGGCATGAGTGAACAACATCTACATAGAAATTTTTAAGACATTCACTCCTTCTGCAGAAAATTCATTTGAAGAATGAACATTTATCTGTATAGAAAGTTTTTAACAAATGGGCTGTTTTATGCCTATATGCATAATTAAAATTATATTTCTCCTTTTAGTAGGGGATACAAGTAATTTTTTTTGAGATGTCCCGCTTTATTTGCAGGTCTCCTCTCCCATGTCAGGACTTTTACATAGTTTCTGTAACCATGGAACCTAGAGTGTCTTTGAGTGCATAAAACATGACTATGCTTCTGGGTCAAATTCTATTTTTTAACACAGAAACAAAGGCCAATAAACCAAAAAAAATAAGGCGATATGTAACTTAACACGTTGCTTGACTACCTTTTGGGTATTACTGGCCCTTCCTCAGGTCACAATAAAATTAGTACGTCAAAGCAAAAGATCCTGATGCCTGAATACAGCTTCATAGATTTCATGGCTATAGTGATGTGAAATTTCATGGCTACAGTGATGTGAAGGGAATGGTGTTTCATGTGTTAGCAGAGTGAGAAGAAGGTGACAGAGAGGTAGTAACATTATAGCCGGTGATGAATTAGAAAAATTATTATTCTTGTCATATGTAGCTGAAAATGTTTAAATTGTGACTGACCCAACAGGTCACGTTTGAGGAAACAATGCATGTGATCTTAAAACCTTGCATGCATCACCTTTGTTCAATTCTTATGGTTGATCAAGTAAAAGGTATAGCAATATACAGATTGTCCAGCTTCTCGTTTCACCACAAGGTGATTGCATTGTGTCAATAAATCTGCCTTTCGATACTACTCATCAGCGCTGAAACTAGGTGGTTTGGCGTCCGGTACACAGCTATGTGAAACAATAGCACTGTGCGCTGCTCCGTCCTCCCCAGAGGAGAAATATTACACCTGAGGCAATACTCTGAATACTCTAGCCCAATGCTACCTCTAAACTTTCCTTACATGGCCTGAAACATTTAGAAGAGAACGCTTTATGAGCCTTGTGATTTCTATGGGAATGGCGGCAGATACAGCAAGATAACAATCATGACCGTCCCCAGAGTTGGTTCAAGGTGTTGGCATTCTAGGCAAATTTAAGCTTTACACTGTCTCTGGCTGTCAAAGATTTTTGTTTAGCTTTTTGTTGCCCTTGGAAGTTGCCACCCTAGGTGACTGCCTAGTTTGCATAACGGTTGAGCCAGTCCTGCTAGCATTTAGCAATCAATTATGGTCCCATACCAGTTGAAAAAAGGAGCAAAATAAATTGCTATTTTTTCATGCAGCATGCTCAGATCAAAGAATAACTCATTTAAACATATTTCTTCCCAAACCAGTCTCGCCTCCAATGTGTTCACTTCCTGATAGAGTGCAACATGTAACCAAGATAAATAATTTGAAACGAAAATATCTTATTGAAGCATACTCTGGATGTGTGCACATACAGGTGTTTTTTCATTATTGTGTACATAGGGCTTAGTCCTCTCATTGATATTTAGATTTATAACAATGGTTTATCAGAGAATTTGAGAATACCTACATCTTATCTCATCTCTTTGATGGCTATTGATAGTCCCTCTTTGGTCTCATGCACACCATAAAGATACATTCTAGCCCATCGTAAACACTGCATATCCAGTCCTTCATGGGTCTTCTATATATTGTGGCCACGTGCTAGACATTATGACTTGTCCCATGGACTCCTGGAAATGTACAGAGGCCCAGCAAACCAACAGACTTCTCATCCGTTTTATTGTTAGTACTGCCTGTCTGCGTTCAACGGAGATCTCTCCCTGATCACTGTGAAAATAAATAAATAAAATTCTCAATGAATGCTACACAACACATCAGCATTTTCCATTTCTTATATCACGAACAAGAAATTAGAAATACTTCCTTTATATTTGGCATTTTGAAACTCCGAGGCTCTTTTAATTAATTGGAAAGCGCAAATGGATGTTAATAATCTTCAGTTTAGGCCAGACACTCTGTTCAATTTCACAGTACTCTTTCTGATAAGCCTATTTTAATTAAACTCAAAATCAGCTATTGATGATATTAAGAAAGATGAGAATATTTGAAATGAAAAGGGATAGGGCACTAGTAACCTGAATTTATGAGACATGCAAGAATGTTAGCAAGCTCCATCTGCCACTGTGCCCGTAGCAATGACATGTTTGCTGCAGCAGGTCGCATGCATTATTGAATAGTAAACATGGCCCATAATGTGTTAATAACTGGTGGTGGAGTTGCCTTTTTTTATATTTCTTCTCTTGCCCTCACTGAACTTTTTTTTTCCCTGTTTTCCCTATCCGGAGACTCTCTTGATCTCCTTGCATTCGTCCATTCCTCACCCCCTATCTACTTTATCCTCCTCCTACTATCCGCCCTCCCTCAGCCCTGCTTTATGGGATGCCCTTCTTCACGGAAGTCTGTACCCATTACCCTCAACTCTATATTTTAGGTGATTTTAATATACATTTCAACAGTCCTTGGACAGCTCGCGACAAATCTTTCCTTGCCCACCTTTCTGATCTTAATCTTATCTCTTTTGGACATTTACCCACTTATGCTGCTGGACACACTTTGGATCAACTTCTCTTGTCCTCCCCCACTTCCTTCCCCCTCCCCTCTCTTTATCTCTCTCTGGTCTCTCACTACCTTGGACTGCTCACTCTTGTGTGTTCTTTTCCTTGCAGATCTCCTTTACTTTGGCTCACTTTTCCTTCTCTTCTTTTCTGTCTTCCCGACAAGTTGGACTCAGAGATTCACGTCTGAAGTTCCCTCCAATTTTTCTTCTGATCAGTTCCTCCCTTCTGACTTTCATACCCCTTCTACTAACGATTAGGTGCACCATTGGCAGACTGAACTTCATTCTGCCCTTGATTGTGTAGCACCTCTCCGCTCCAAACACATCTCACATTTCTTTACGGAAAGAGTGGTAGATGTGTAGAATAGTCTCCCAGTGGAGGTAGGAGACGAGGACAGTATCTGAATTCAAAAAAGCATGGGAAAAACACAGATCTCTAAAGGAAAAAAGGGGACTATTGTAGTTGATATGGAAGGGCAGACTAGATAGGCCTTGTGGTCTTTTTCTGCCGTCATGTTTCTATGTTTCTAAGTGTAATCACCCATGGTACCACCCTGGGCTTTTCATACAGCAAACCCACCTCTGCCATGCCGAACGTCACTGGCAGAAGGGGCATACCACTGAATCCCACTCCATTTTCAAACATCATCACCACCGTTACAACTTTATGGTTCTTCATTCTAAGAGAGAATATTACTTTAACCTCATTGATTCCTCTTCCAGTCACTCTAAGGCACTCTACTCAATCTTTTCTTGCTTTATGTGCTTATCTCTTCCACTGACCTCTACTTCATTACTCTCCCCTGACCAATTTGCCCAGTTTTTTCTTGACAAAACCATCAAACTTCACTCCACTTTCTCTCCCCTTCCCCTTCCCTGCTCTCTCCCTCCACTGCACGTCTTTTCCTCCAACTCTTACTCATACCTGAAGTTCTTTTAACCAGATTTCTTCTGTTGCTTTCTCCAAGGCAATCACATCCTCACGGAAGACCAGCTGCAAACTTGACCCCATCCCTTCCTCTTGGCTCTCCGATCTTGCTCTTGCTTTTCTTCCTCCTGCTCTGTCCATCATTAATTTTAGTCCCACCTAAAGTATTTTTCCTATAGCCTGGAAACATGCTCTTATCCAACTAATCCTCAATCTTCATTCAATATCACTACACCTTCCAGTTATCATTCAGTTTCCAACCTCCCATTTTTATTCAAAATCTTGGAGAAACTTGTTTTCTCAGAACTTGTCTCTCACCTTGATGCAGGATATCTGCACCTGTCTGCACCTTGTCGGGCAGGATATCACCGGGGTTATAGTATGAAGACCATTATTCTTTCCCTCCTTAATGAGGTGTGTCATTATTGGACTCTGGCAATGTCACTTTCCTAGTCTCTCCTGACTTATCCTCGGCATTCAGTTTCGTTGACCACTCTGTCCTCCTTTCTCATCTTCACCATCTTGGTCTTTGCAGTGCCATTTACGATTGGTTTCATTCTTTTCTTCTGGATGCCTTGCTCGGTCTTGTCTGGCTCTTCTGTCTCTGCACACTATCCCCTAGGTTGCGGTGTTCCACAGGGCTCTGTTCTTGCTCCACTGCTTTTCAGTGTCTTCCTTTCCCCTTTGGTCCTCCTTGTTCAACAACTTGGTGTTTTTGCATATTACTATGCTGATGATATTCTGCTTCTTCTTCACAGGGATCCTTTCTCCCCGATTGGCATCAAAAACATCGTACTTCAATGGTTCCACTCCTACCTAACCAATAGACAACAGTTGATCCGCACAAACATAGCCACCTCCCCCCTCCCCCTTTCAGCAACATCAAGGAGTACCCCAAGGATCCACACTATCTGCCATGCTCTTCAACATTTACCTGCAACCACTCTGCTCAATAATACGAGCCCATAACATCAACTACCACATCTATGCGGACGACATAATGCTCTATGCCCCAATCACAACCACTAACCCAATGAACACACACCCAGCAGACTGCTTCATAGAAGTCTCCAACTGGCTACAAACAAACAACCTTTCCATCAACATAAAAAAAACAGAAGCCCTTATAGTAACCAAAGACTCAGACTTCACACCACCCACACACCTCAGCATAGGAGCCACACAAATACAAATTCAACCACACATAAGATACCTAGGAATCATCATAGACCAAGCGCTCACACTCAAGCAACAGATAAAAAAAAAACGCCGGAATAATATTCCACAAGGCAAAAACAGTACAGCGCCTCAGACCTCTCATTGAACCACAGGACTTCAGAACAGTCATGCAAGCCATGACACTCCCTCACCTGCAATACAATCTACCACGGTCTACCTGCCACCCACACCAACCCACTACGAACTGCCTTATATACCACGGCAAGAATTATACAGAAAGCAAAAAAACAAGATCACATCACCCCAGTCCTGAGGGAGCTGCACATACTCCCTCTCGAAGCAAGAATCAAATACAAATCTGCTTTAATCATTCACAAAACCCTCTACCAAACTCAGACCTCCCAGCTCCGCACCCTCCTGCACCAACCCACCCACAACAGAAGAACAACCAGACAAACCACCAGCAACTCCCTCACCATCCCCCACATACGGACCAAATACAATCAACGGACCTGCAACAGAGCCTTTGAACTATACGCGCCATCCCTCTGGAACTCTCTACCAAGCCATATCAGAACCAACGGAGATCCCATGACATTCAGGAAACAACTAAAAACCGTCGTATTCCAGAAATATCTCGGACCAGACACAAGCACCCAGACCCCCTAATTCACACCCCCGGCTCTACTTTCTAAGAGACTGATGTACTTTGTCTATGTCTTTAACATCTGTTCAGATCATTAATGTTGGCCCCAACCCCTGAGATGATTATTGTCCCCCTCCCTTTAAATGTTAAACCGCTTTGACCCGGTGAAAAGCGGGATATAAATACAGTTAAATAAATAAATAATCTTTCCCCTCTTAATACTTGTCTTTCCCACATTACTACATGGCTGTGTGATAACAAGCTCATCCTTAATCTGAGCAAAACCTCCGCCATTTGGCTGGCAGGGCCATTTCCCCACTTCTCTGCATCCCTTCTCTCCTTGGTGCCCTAATGGCCCTGGTTCCCTCTATCTGATCAGATTTGTCAGATCAGAAGTCTGCATCCCCTTCTGTCTTCCTCCGCTCTGACCACCCTACTGCCATCCCTTGTAATTTCATGTTGAGACTATGGCAATGTTGTCTATGCCGGGTTCTCCAAGTATCAACTTCGCTGACTTTAACGTTGTACAGGGAGGTTAGATGGAGGCGGGAAAGGGGCAGGCAGTGGGCGGAGTTAGGGCAGGCAGTGGGCCCTGGACATACAGGGCTGATTCCAATGCCAGCCCTGTAAGTTCGTGGCTGGCAGACTGAACAGGGAACTTATTCCACTTCTAAGGTGGAATACGTTCCCCTAGTTAGTGGGGGACAGCAGGCCTGGGTGGCGGAGGAGGTAGGAGGGGGTGGAGAAGATTCTCTGCAACCCGACTCTGGCCTTGGGAGGCCAGATCGGGGGTCGGGCTGCAGGGAATGAAAAATCTGTGGTACCATGGTGCTGCAGCTCCATTCAGGAGCCTTACTGAGTTAACGGGCTAAGCCTGTACGTGCAGGCTGACCTGGGCGCACAGAGGGCCGGGACGTCCAGAATGGAATCGGGCCCTATGTGTACAGCATTGTGTACGCCTTTTAGCGTTATACAAGTGATAAGTAGTAGTAAAAATAAGGAAGAAAATAGGAGCAGAGGGATAAGCTGGGTTTGAAAAGATTTTCGACAAATTCCTGGAGGAAAAGTCCCTAAACTGTTAGCAAGGTAGACATGGGGAAAGCCACTGCTTATCCCTGTGAATAAGTAGCATGGAAATAGATACTTTTGGGATACGTCAGGTACCTGTGATCTGGGTTGGTCACTATTGGAAACAAGATACTAGGCTTGATGGACCTTTAGTCTTACTGAAAATGACAATTCTTATGTTGTGTTCAGGTACAATGTCAATTTGCTTCCTGGAATACCCAGCAGGGCACTACTCAGCTACTGAGTGTGTTTCACTAATTGCTTTTGCTACATCCTTCAGCAACAAGTTCTAAAACGTAACTACGCATTGAAAGAAAATATATTTTCTCCTATTTGTTTTAAATATACTACTTTATAGCTTCTTGGCATGTCCCCTAATCCTTGTATTTTTTGAAAGAGTAAACAATTGATTTGCATTTCCCTGTTCCACTCAACTCAGCTGTCTCTTCCCCTTGCTGAAGAACCCTAACCTCATCAGCCTTTTCTCAAGTCTTTATCTTTCTTTATTAATCATTTGATATACTGCTCAGGTGGCCCTGGCATCAGAGTGGTTTATAATAATAAAAACAGGTGGCTGTTAGAAAAATGGAAAGGAAACATCAAAAATTCTGACAGGTTGGAAGAGGGAAAAGGACAGAGAGAGGACAGTGGAAGCAGGAGAGAGACACATCAGATCAGGGAGAGAGGGAAGGACTAGTGGTATCCTGCTGAGAGTTGGGGAAAGGGAGGTCAAAAGCGAGGTGGAATAAGTGAGTTTTTAACATTGCCTTGAACTTGGAAGATGAAGCTTCAGAACTCAAGGAGGGAGGCAGAGAGTTCCACAGTGCAGAGCCCAGGAAAAAGAATACAGAGTTTCGAATTTGTTCTGGATGTGCACGGGAGACTGAGGGAAGCACGAGATGGTTGACATGAAGTGACCTTTTGAGGCGGTGAGGGGTATGGAACTGGAGAGGTTTCAGAGATATGGTAGAGTGCCAATGTAGATAGCTTTGTGGACTAGGATAAGAATTTTGTACTCAACGCGGTATTTGAGAAGGAGCCAGTGAAGGTGAATGAGAAGAGGGGTGATATGCTCGCGCCGGGAAGAATGTGTGAGAATACATGCAGTGATGTTCTGTAAGAGCTGAAGGTGGTGGAGCTGATATTGAGGAAGACCCGCAAGTGTGACATTAAAATAATCAAGCCAAGAGGTGACCAGTGAGAGAAGAAGAGTCATGAGGGAGGATACTGTGAGGAAAGGATGAACTGCACGAATCTGGCGAAGGAAGAAAAAGGAGCACTGACCCAGAGATGGCAGCTGGTCATGAAAGGAGAGAAGAGTCAAGTAAGACCCCAAGACACCGGAGGGACTGGACAAAAGGAACGGGAGTGCAAGAAAGGTGAGGAGTGAGTGTGGGGCATGGTGTGTGGAAATTAAACCAGATGGCAGCACATTTAGAAGCATTAAGATGAAGGCGATTTGTGTACAGTCATGTGGAGATATCTGATAAACAAGAGTTCATGGGGCTAGGTCAGGGGACTGAGAGTTGATATGGCGGAGTAGAATAATGTCATTAGTGTAAAAGTAAGAGGAGTGTTGTTGCATCTCCTTTGTCATTTTGGTCACTCTTTTCTGTATCTTTTCTAATTCTGCTGTCTTTTTTGAGATGCAGTGACCAGAATTGCACACAAAACTCAAGGAATGATCACACCGTGAATAGAGCATCAGTGAGATTTGAACCCTGGCTTCCCTTGGTCTTTCATGCACTGGTCTAACAAATAGCCTAGTCCTCCGTTCTGAATCTGTTCTAGGCTGCAGTTGCAGAGCTAAGAGGGACAAGGCACCTGCATTTGCGTTCTTCTTGGAGGACTGTAAATGCTCGGTAGTAGTAGCAGTACTGTAAGATAAAGCGTATGAATATGCGCAGAGCCAAAGCGCTGACAGCTGATTGTGAGCAGCTGTTAGATAGACGATACCCCCTCTGTTGGGACCAGTATTTGCACTAGTGGCTTATGGTCTCTCCATAATATACTCCTGAAATCTGGGGAAGAAATGGCAAAATCTTAAACCTGCACATTTCAAATTAATTTCTCGGAAAGCTAGATTAGACTTGTATGGTAGCAAAGGGGCTTGACATTAACTCAGTACATCTTCTCGGTTAGCTGCTTCCCAGTCCATTCCTCGAGACTCATCTTTTCGTTTCATCCTCTGTGTTGAAGGGAAAGTGGTACAACCCTAACCCAAATTAGGCAATACAAGGGGACTATGCAGCGGTTAAAACCAAGATCACTGCTCTTAACACACTCATTAATGAGGCCAACGGAATCATCTTTATGTGCGTGATAGAAAGAGTTAAGGACTACAGAAGTGAGCACAAAAAACCCACATTTTCCAAGTCATCTGCTTGGATATATTTTTTCATTTGTCAGACTCACACGTTCAGTGCTATAAACTAACTCATATGTTCTACCTCCTTCCTTCCCCTTGAAAAAAGGTGACTCTGCCCCTTTGTGTGGCTTTCAACTATCAACTCTACTGGGACTTGTTAAAATACTTCCTCGGTGCCCATCTTTCTCTGCAGGACTGACCTTTAACTCATCTTCACCGTTGCTACCTTGCTCGCATAACCTCGTAAGAAAGGTTGCCATGGTGATTCAGCATTAAAACAAACTAAATCCAGCTCTGTATCTTATTAAATGTTCCTGATAAAGGAAAGAACGCAGTGGGATTCAAGGTGAAGGTCGTCAACAGCGAGCAAACAGCAGCCATTTAACTGAACTGTTAAGTTCTCTTTTCAAATTCCTCCCTTGAGACTTGCCCCCCACCTTTCCTGCAGGGTAACTGTTCAAACAATTTGTTTTGTTTTTCAAAGGCATTTGATGCAATCCAGAGACTCCGCTGCATTGTCTGGTTTCCCAACTGGATAAATAATGAACATCTGCTGATGGTCTAATTGGATAGGTCCTCCAGTTTTGAATTCTTGCAGCTTTGCATTCACTGATTCTCATTACGTTTTGGAGGCTAATCTTCTTATAATATGCAGAGTTAACCTTTAGCTCTGGGAAAGGAGCTCGGTGCAGGTAGAGAGCTGCTCCTGGGAGCTCTGTTTGACAGTGCTTTCTTAGTCGCAGCCAGCGACTTCAAAATGCTGTCAGGAATTTCAGCTTATTTCATTGACTACTACTGTTTTCATGTGGGATTTCTGAAGATCTTCCGAAGCCCACAGGCCCTTCTGGAAGCAAACTGCAGCTGTGACAGTTGCTAAGTTCAGTTATTCTACCCCATGACCCTTGAACACACGTCAAAGGAATCTGTCTTGGCTCAATACATCTCAAATGAAACTCAATGGTCTCAAACAGCCTTTAAATATTGAGCGATGGCGGTCACAAATGTTTTATTTCATTATGAATAAACAATGTTATTTAACAAATGCACTGTTTATTTGCTATGTTGCTTTCCTTGAATTTTGGACTTAATCTGTTTTTTTCTATTTATGTAAACACAGTGACATCATTACTAAAGGCAGCGAGATGCATCTGGAACTGAATACTTCCCAGTCCTGCAAATGAAGTTTATCACGTAGTCCAGGATCCGAGCTGACCCTGCCACAATGAGGAAAGCGGCAGAATTATATAGCTACTAAAACTCAGGTAGAAGTAAAATACAAAGACAACAGCAAAATGAAGTTACTTCTTTTGCAAAATTTGGGGCGGATGCAGAACGACGAATGCGCCCTTTGCACACAGATAACACATCAAATGCAGAAAAGAGATTGACGTGCACATAAACAGCAAAGCAAATGGAAGCACACACAGTCATACCAAGGGTATTTAAATTATATGCAAATGAGCTGCACATATTAAAATGGAATGCTAATATGCAGAGAAATGTGTAGAGAATTATGTAACCAGCCAAAGCGCCAATATCTCTATGCCTGGTCTGAGTTTGCTTCAATGTCTTGCGCGTGCCCCCGACAGTATTTTGATGGCATCGAGGACTTTCCCTGATGCCTGGATCACTTCCCCTCAGATAATACAGGCATCAGGGAAAGCCCCCAATGCCATCAAAATACTGTCGGGGGGCCCGGTACCCACGATATGACCCCCCACAGAAACCAAATCCCTGGTGGCCCAGGGGCCCTGATCCCTCCACCCACTCAATAAAATCCCCCCTGGTGGTCCAGAGACCCTGATTTTCCTCCCCACCCAATAAAAAATAAGCCCGGTGGCCCCCAAACCCCCCACCCCTTCCCAGTACCTTTATGATGGAGTGGGAGTGTTGAAAATGGTGGGGCTTGGCCCCACAAAGTGCATCCTAGGATGCACCGGGCAGGGTCAGACTGCCACATAATGTAGAAAATGCAGCTGAAGTCCAGTATGGTCTATCTAGGCTGCCCAGTAAAGTGGCTAGAGTGGTTGTAACTGCTGTTCCGTGCAAGTCATCCCATCTATGCCTTTGTTTAGGGTTGTACCTGCCGCACTGCGCAGGTCACCCCCCTCTGTTTATTGAAATATAAAAGATATTTATTTAAGTTTGCTTTGATTTCATCCTCTTGCTATAAAGGGATCCACTGTGTCTGTCCCAGGGCTGGCCCATCCAGTAGGCGAGTTAGGCGGTCGGACGGGGTGGGCATTGGCAGTGGCACATATGGGCAGCCATTTTGCCCCCCCCCCCCAGCTGCTGCCGATTCCATTGAGGAGGAGGCGGACAGCAGCAGCAACATTTCCAAAAGTGGCTACTTTTTGCCGCTGCTTTCTTGCCCACGGCAGGTCATGTCCTTCAGCACACATGGCTTGCCATGGGCAAGAAAGTGGTGGCAAAAAGCCACCACTTTTTGAAATACTGCTGCTGCCCTCCTTTCCCTTCTGAGATGGAATCGGAAGCAGCTGGGTGGGGTGGCTGCGGCTAGGGTTTCTGCCTAGGGTGCCAGAAACCCTTGGACTGGCCCTGGTTTGTCCCATGCCATTTTGAATTCTGTCGCTGTACTTGCCCCCACCACCTCCATTGGGAGTTCATTCCAAACATCCACCACTCTGGCAGTGAAAAAGTATTTCCTTTAAAGGTCTGTATCATATCTCCCCTGTCCTTCCTCTCCTCTAGCATATACAGATTTATATCGTCAAGTCTCTTCTCATACGTCTTCTGGCACAGGCTCCAAATCATTTTGGTTGCCGTCCTCTGAACCATATTAAGTCTTTTTATATCCTTAGTGAGATATGGTCTCCAAAACTGAACACAATACTCCAAGTGAGGCCTCACCAGTGACTTGTACAGGGGCATTAATACCTTCTCCTTTCTGCTGCTTATTCCTCTCTGTATGCAGGGGCGGCCCAAGGGGGGTGCGGGGCCATGTGCGGAGACTCGGTGCGGGGCCTCATTTGCATAAGTGGCCTTATTTGCATAACTATTTGCATAATGCTAACATACACTAACTTTTAGTAAACATGTCTCTTAATGAGTGTATGGATAAAGACAGACTAAAAGATTTCTACATTACTATAATCCAGTGCCAACCGCCAGGCACATTAGGAACTACTACAAACAAACACTGCCCATTTAGAACCCATAGCAAACCCGCCGTATCCTGACAGCACTACCAGGACTCACAAAGCACCAGACCCTAACTATCAAAAGGCAACACTGCAAATATTAAACCAGTACATTTCAGACAATAACAATACATGACCTACTGGGGAAAGAGAACAAGTGGCAATGTCAAATAGGAATTACATAAACAGAATACCTCAGCTCAGTTACACATGCAGAACATAGACCATCACCAAACAAGGAATCACAATTTAGAAACAGGAAGGCAATAATTAAACTGGGAACCCCAAAAGCCAAACTTGGAATGTACAACAACACTGTAGAAATAAAACTATAAATTAATTTCCTCTTGTACCAAACAAAGCACAGACGTTAATGATGCACATTTCCCAGAGCTTTCATATTCCAGTTAATAAATTCAAAATAAAGAGATATCTTTCTACCTTTGTGCATTTTTTTTTCAGTTGCAATTACTCCAGCCACTTTCTTCTGGTTTCTTCATGTTTTCTGCTAACTCTCCATCATCTGCTGTCCATTTGTCCTTTCTTCTCTCTTCTAGTTTTTTTTTCCATTCTCTCTCTCTACATCTGCTTTAACATACTAATCTTTCTCCTTTTGCTCTTTCCTCATTCCTATTTCATCCACTCAAATTTTACCCCTCCATCCTCAATCCCCACTTACTCTCCCAATACCCGGCCAATTGTAGATTTTTTATCCCTCCCACACAAAATATTTTTCCCCTCTCCATTTTACTCTCCCAGCCCCATCCCATTCTAATCCTCCCCCAACATCAGCTCCCTTCTAGTTCCAGCCTCACCCAGCATCCATTCCCTTCTAGTCCCTGCATCAGCCCATTTCCAGTCCTAGCCCCCATCAGCCCATTTCCAGTCCTAGCAACCCCCAACCCAATACCAGTCCTAGCCCCCCCCATCAACCCACTTCCATTCCTAACCCCATCAACCCATTTCCAGTCAGCCCCCCATAGCCCATTGCCAGTCCTAACCCCCCCATCAGCCCACAGCCCATTACCAGTCCTAACCCCATCAGCCCACCTCCAGTGTTAACCCCCCCCCCAACAGCCCATTTCGTCCTAATCCCCATCACCCAATTTTCAGTTTAAGCCCCCCCCATACCCCATTACCAGTCCTAACCTCCCCATCAGCCCACTCGCAGTCCTAATCCCACCAGCCCATTTCCAATCCTAATCTCCATCACCCAATTTTCAGTTTAAGCCCCCCCATACCCCATTACCAGTCCTAACCTCCCCATCAGCCCACTCCCAGTCCTAATCCCACCAGCCCATTTCCAATCCTAATCCCCCATCACCCAATTTTTAGTTTAAGCCGCCCATAGCCCATTAGCAGTCCTAACCCCCCATCAACCCACTTCCAGTCCTAATCCCATCAGCCCATATCATGCCTTAGCTCCCACAGAGCCCAGCCCCACTCCTAACCCCCCAGCCCCCCATAGCCCATCAACACTCCTAACCCCCACAGCCCGCCATAGCCCATAACCACTCCTAACCCCCCAGCCTCCCCATAGCCCATCACCACTCCTAACCCCCCCAGCCCCCCCATAGCCCATCACCACTCCTAACCCCCCCAGCCCATCAGCACTCCTAACCCCATAGCCCCCCATAGCCCATCAGCACTCCTAACCAACCCAGCCCATCAGCACTCCTAACCCCCCCCAGCCCCCCATAGCCCCCCATAGCCCATCAGCACTCCTAACCCCCCCAGCCCCCCAAAGCCCATCAGCACTCCAAACCCCCCCCAGCCCATCAGCACTCCTAACCCCCAGCCCCCCATAGCCCATCAGCACTCCTAACCCCCCCCAGCCCAGCCGAGCCCAGCCCAATTTTTTTTTTTTTAAAAAGCTGTCTTCTCCCGCTGCCGGGGCCGCCGTGGCAGAATCGAGTGTGCTGCGGGGCCCCCCCTGCCCAGCAGAGCCTGCCCTCCCATGTATCCGCTCTCTCATACAGCTGCCTGCAGTCTCACACGCCGGCTTTCAGAGCACGAAGGGACTAGTTTCCCTTTCGCGGTTCTGTTAAGCCCGCGGGGGCTGATGGGAACTTCCCATCAGCCCCCGCGGGCTTAACAGAGCAGCGAGGGAGAAACTCTCCCCTCGCGCTCTGAAAGTCGGCACGTGAGACTGCAGGCAGCTGTACGAGAGAGCGGATACAGGGGAGGGCAGGCTCTGCTGGGCAGGGGGGGCCCCGCGGCACACTCGATTCTGCTGCGGCGGCCCCGGCAGCGGGAGAAGACAGCTTTTTTTTTTTTTTTTAATTTGACTTTAGGATCAGAATGTTTTTTGCGCGGGGCCCCCTGAAACGCGGGGCCCTGTGCAAAAAACATTCTCACTCAATGGACGGGCCGGCCCTGTCTGTATGCAACCCATCATTCCTCTGGCTTTGGCTTCTTCATTGTCACATTGTTTTGCCACCTTGAGATCCTCACACACTATCACTCCAAGGCCCCTCTTCTGGTCCATGCACACCAACCTCTTTGGATTTCTGAATCCTAAGTTCATGACTCTGCACTTCTTTGCATTAAATCTTAACTGCCAAGCATTAGACCATTCTTCCAGTGTTTTTAGATCTTTCTTCATGGTATCCACTCCGTCAGAAGTGCCCACTCTTGCAAATTTTCATGTCATCTACTAAAAAGGCAGACTTTCCCCTTCAATCCTTCCACAATATCACTCACAAATACATTGAACTGTAACGGTACCAGGGCCAATCCCTGAAGCACGTCACTACACACCTTCCTTTTTTCTGAGCGAGTTCCATTTACCATCATCTTCTGTCATCTGTCAGTTAACCAATTTCTGATCCAGTTCACCATCTTGGGACCTATCCCCAGGCTGCTCAATTTATTGATAAGCCTCCTGCTCCTATGAGGAACAGTATCAAAGGTTTGGCTGAAATCTAGGTATATCACATCCTTCGCATGCTCTTGATCTAGTTCTTTGGTCACCCAGTCAAGGAACTCAATCAAATTTGTTTGCCATGATTTTCCTTTGATAAAACCATGTTGCCTTGGATCATGCAATCCTTTGGTTTCTAGAAAGTCCACTATTCTTTTTTTTAAGAGCATCTCCGTTGCTTTTACCACCACAGAGGTTAGGCTTACCGGCCTATAGTTTGTCACCTCTTCCCTATCACCACTTTTGTGAAGAGGTATCACATCAGCCCTTCTCCAGTCCTGCGGAACCTCTCCCATCACCAAGGACCTATTAAAAACATCCTTCAAAGGCCCTGCCAGAACCTCTTTGAGCTCTTTCACCAGGGATGTATCCCATGTAGTCCAATGGCCTTGTCCACTTTCAGTTTTGCAAGCTGTTCAAAAACATCATCATCTCCATTCCCATTTGTATATTTGTCAATCATACGTGGTCATTCTCCAGGATTTTCTTTTGTGAATACAGAACAGAACTATTTTTTAGCATTTTCGCTTTTTTGATGTCACTTTCCACAGATCTGTCCTTGGCACTTTTGAGTCTCGCATTTCCATCTCTGATCTTCCTCTTCTCCTGCATATACCTGAAAAAGGTTTTGTCGCAACATCTTTTTTTCTGCCTTTGTTATCCTTATTTCTCTCTTTGAGCTTTATCCTCTGTTCTTTTCTGTGTTCCTCTTTTTGTGATAGCTGTGTTTTTTGCTCTTATTCATGCAGCCACTTCTTTGGTGAACCATATAGGTTTCCTTGTCCACTTGTTTTATTTACTTTCCTTACATATCTGTTGCCCCTTTTAGTTTAGCCAAGTGCAATCCCACTTCTTTTATCTCCTCCCACCTTCTTCAGATACTTTCCCATTTTACTGAAGTCAGCATTTTTGAAGTCTAGGACCTTGAGTTTGCTGTGATTGGACTCTGCCTTGGCTTTCACCTCAAACCACACTGTGTGATGATCACTGCTGCTCACATGGGCATCTGAAACACTATCTCCATGGGTAAGTACTAAATAGGTAAATTAGACTTACCTGCTAATTGTAGTTCCTTTAGGGACTCAAGTCTAGTCCCGACCTCTGGGTTTTGCTCCTCCTCCAGCAGCTTGGAGACTGAGAAACGTCATCCCCTTTCTGATGACACTGGTATATCCTGCGAAGATCCACCCCTCTGCTCCAGTTATCTATTGACAAACCAAACTCACCAGAGCAACAATTAAGTAGTAGCACCAAATAGTACTATAACGAATATAACTGTACCCAATAGGTTTTTTTTTTTTTTTGAAAAATCCTTCTACTGCAACTTATCTCAGAACTATTCAGGCCTGCTCCCCCTGGAAACTGAGGAGAGCGACCTATTTGAAACCCTGATCTCTATCCGCCCGGAACTCTTACCTGTTTTGCTCTTCTGCTTCAGGCCTAGCTTCCTGAAAGAAATGACTGGGAGGGATCCGGGACTAGACTTGAGTCCCTAAAGGAACTACAATTAGCAGGTAAGTCTAATTTACCTTTCCTTAGCATCCCTCAAGTCTAGTCCCGACCTCTGGGTATGTAACAGAGCAGTAAATCATCAGGAGGGACCTGCTAGACCAGCCTGAAGCACTGCCGATCCGAAACATGCATCCCCCTGTTGCTGAACATCCAGACGGTAATGCTTGACAAAAGGAAGCAATGACGACCACTTCGCCGCCTTACAAATCTCCACCGGTGCCACTAGACCACATTCTGCCCAAGAAGCCGCTTGTGCTCTAGTCGAATGAGCTCTCAAGCCCTCCGGCACCGGTTTCCCCTTCAAGATATAGGCTGATGCTATGGCTTCCTTAATCCACCTGGCAATGGACGCCCTGGACGTCGACTCTCCTTTTCTTGGCCCCCCAAACAACACAAACAGCCTCTCCGATCTGCAGATACCTTTCGTCCTCTTGAGATACTTCTTTAAGGCCATACGCACATCCAAGACATGAACTTTATTGATGGAGGAGGCCACCGTTGCATCCCTGAGCACCGGCAAGGATATCTCTTGATTCAGATGAAACGGAGAAATCACCTTGGGCAAAAAATATGGCACCGGCCGCAACACCACCTTCCAATCATAGAAGGACAAAAAAGGCTTCTTACAGGATAAAGCTTGCAACTCTGAAATTCTTCTAGCCGAACAGATCGCCACCAGGAACACTACCTTGAGCGTGAGATCTTTCAAGAAAGCCCTTGACATAGGATCAAACGGTCCCTGACCTAATGCCTCCAGCACAAAAGGAAGACTCCACCTAGGCATTACCTGCCTACACAGAGGCCTAATAAGACTCACTGCCTTTAGAAATCTCCTAACATCCGGGTGAGATCTTACCGATGTACCTGCTACTTTCCCTCTGTAACAAGCTAACGCTGCTACCTGCACCCGCAGAGACGCCGCAGCTAAGCCTTTCTCCACACCACATTGTAAAAAGGCCAACAGTTGCAGGATCGAGGCCCTCAATGGCTGCAACTGCTTCTCCAAACACCAGCTCTCAAACACTCGCCAGACCCGAATGTACGCTAACGAAGTTGATCGTTTTCGAGCCCTTAACAATGTCTCAACAACCGCCGTTGTATAGCCTCTCTTCGCTAACTGTGCCCTCTCAATAGCCAGGCCGTAAGTGAGAACCGATCCACGTAAGGCATGCGTAGAGGCCCCTGCGTCAAGAGGTCCTTCCGCCGAGGCAGCCGCCAGGACTCCGCTATCAGTAGACGATGCAAATCCACATACCAGGGTCTTCTGGGCCAATCTGGCGCTATCAGAATCACCTTGCCTCGATAACCTTCGATGCGCTGCACCACCTTTCCGATCAGCACCGAAGGCGGAAATACGTAAAGGAGTTGCTCCTCCGGCCACTCTTGAATGAGAGCATCCAGACCCTCGGACATCCACTCTCTTCTTCTGCTGTAAAACCGACCGACTTTCGCCGACCGAAACGTTGCCATGAGATCTATTATTGGTATCCCCCAAGGTTTTGTCGCCACATCTTTTTTTCTGCCTTTGTTATCCTCATTTCTCTCTTTGAGCTTTATCCTCTATTCTTTTCTGTGTTCCTCTTTTTGTGATAGCTGTGTTTTTTGCTCTTATTCATGCAGCCAGTTCTTTGGTGAACCATATAGGTTTCCTTGTCCACTTGTTTTATTTACTTTCCTTACATATATATCTGTTGCTCCTTTTAGTTTAGCCAACTGCAATCCCACTTCTTTTATCTCCTCCCACCTTCTTCAAGTACTTTCCCATTTTACTGAAGTTAGCATTTTTGAAATCTAGGACCTTGAGTTTGCTGTGATTGGACTCTGCCTTGGCTTTTACCTCAAACCACACTGTGTGATGATCACTGCTGCTCACATGGGCATCTGAAACACTATCTCCATGGGTAAGTACCAAATCCAGCATTGGACTTTCCCTGGTTAGTTCCATCACTATTCGTCTGATCAATGCTTCTTGGAAGGCATCCACAATCCTTTTATTTCTTTGTATTTAGCTCATGCCTTTCCAAGGGTACTTCAAGGTGAATTGCATTCAGATTTCCCTTTCCGAAGAGGGCTCACAATTTAAGTTTGCACCTGAGGCAATGGAAGGTTAAGTGCCCCCCCGCCTATTGCTGCCGCAGGTGCCCTTCTACAGGCCCAACAGCAGTGGCAATTGCCCCTAAAACCATGACACAGCATTTACCCTGTTTCCTGGGCTGCATCATGGTTTCATTCTCTCCAATTTGCCACTTTGGCCCTCCCTCCACCACAGACTTCCAATTTATACAAAACAAGAAGACTGGGGCAGAAGCAGCATTTGGAGATAATGTGTGGTTTTGGGGGCACCTACGGTGGCAATGGGGGGGGGGAGATCAGCAGGGGGTGGTTGGATGGAAGACCCCCTAGGGGCTCTCCAGTCCTTGCACCGGCCCTGATTTTAGAGAGTACTGGGAAGGAACTGACTGTTATGGTGCAGGGTGAAGGTGTGGTGAGGGGACAGTGGATGCCTGCCCAGTGCATGTTGGATCCAGTTTGGTGCCACTTGTGTCTCATTGTCGGGACCTTGGGGTTATTCTGGATTCGACCTTGGGTATGGACCCCCACATTTCCTTGGTGGTTAGGACTGTATTTCTTTTGCTGAAGCAGATTCATCAATTGTGGCCCTATTTTGCAGAGGGCTTTTGGGTGAGGTGACGTGGGCGTTGTTAATGTCCAACTACCCACACACATACACCCACCACATACTTCCACCACATACACCCCAAAATGCTCCCAAGAGATGAAAAAAGGAAATAAATTCCTCAGCACACACACAAACATATGAAAGGTAGAAAACTCTGACTACCTATAAAAAGGTAGAAAAACTCTGATCAACACTACGATACAGAAACTTATTAATGTATATAAAATGTAAATAGTTTTGACAATTAATGCACAGTTATTTGTATAAAGTTACAATGTTATAAATCTCTGTTAATAACTATTATCTGTATAAAGTTAAAAGAATCTCTGTTCCATGTAATGTATACATTAGTATACAAATTTGTTTACTTGTTCCATGTAAACCGCCCCTGATCTCTGGAAGGGGCGGTATAGAAGAAATAGATAAATAAATAAATAAATAAAAATGCCGCGGCTTGATGATTGTAATGCCCTGTTGGTGGGACTATCTCAGAAGGATGTGTCTTAGCTGCAGTTAATGCAAAACACCACAGCTAAATTGATTAAAGGTTTATGGAAATTTGATCATGTGATGACAACTTTGATTTAGGTACATTGGCTGCCGATGGCTTTTCGTATGCGCTTTAAGGTTCTAGTGTTGGTGTATAAAGTGTTACACAATCAGATGCCTGGTTATCTGTGCTCTAGATTGTTGGTTTATTCGCTGACTCATACATTGCATTCACAATCAGATTGCTTGTTAGTGGTGCTGTCCGATCGGGATACAATGTTTTCTGTTCAAGACCCGCTATGGTGGAATTCTCTTCCTCAGGAACCTTGGGGTATATTTACTAAGCAGCTGTTGGATGATCTTCGACTGTTTCAAAAGGCTGTTAAAACTTTTTAAGCAAGCTTTTAATACTGTAATTGGGGTTTAAAGCTTTTGTTTGGGTTGTGTTTTGGGATGGGTTGGGGTGTGTATGTTTTTTTTATTATTATTTTATGATATAGCATTATTTTGTTATGCTGTACACCATGCTGGGAGGTATAAAAATGCAATTAAATAAGTAACTAATTACATAAATTCTTAGGAACTGTGGGACATTTTGGGAAGAGGGAACTTATTCTTATTGTACAGGCTTCATCTTGTTCAGAGTGGAACCAGGCTGCTGGCTTTTAAAATAAATAAGGAGCTAACACCGCTTTTAAACTGGAATTTAGTAAAATGTCCAAAATTACTCAAGAGCACATAATTTGAAGTAGAGAATCTTCTAAGGATATAGCTAAATAAAGTTAGACTATCCTGACACAGAAAGCATAATCAAAATTCAGGTACCTCAGGCAGATTCAGTTGAACAAATTTAAATTTGCCCAAAGTACCCCAATCAACTGTTAGTAACAAGGAAGAAAGTTAAGATTTAGTTGACTTCACTGGGGCCACCATTGAGCTTTTCTGGGCGGGGGGGGGGGGGGAAACCAGGGAGTCAGGAGTGGTGAGGATTGGGAATGTGAGGGCACATGTGCCGATGGAGTGTCATTTTTTGTGTGCAAGACCCGGCTGCAGCAAAGGCATAAGAACATAAGACATGCCATACTGGGTCAGACCGAGGTCCATCAAGCCCAGTATCCTGTTTCCAACAGTGGCCAATCTAGGTCATACGTACCTAGCAGTTTCCCCAAAAGACACAAGTTCCACAATGCTTGTACTGGGTCAAGCATTGATATCCTGGGTCCCTTTTTAATAGTGGCTTATGGACCTTTCCTCCAGGAACTTGTCCAAACCTTTTTTAAACCCAGCTATACTATCAGCCCTTACCACATCCTCCGGTAACAGATTCCAGAGTTTGATTACACGTTGAGTGAAAAAATATTTTCTCTTATTTGTCTTAAATAGTTTACCCTGTAGCTTCATTACATGTCCCCTAGTCTTTCTATATTCTGATAGCGTAAACAATTGATCCACGTTTATCTGTTCCACTCCATTCATTAATTTATAGACCTCTATCATATCTCCCCTCAGCCGTCTCTTTTCCAGGCTAAAGAGCCCTAACCTTTTTAGCCTCTCTTCATAGGAGTAGCCTTCCATCCCCTTCACCAATTTGGTGGCTCTTCTCTGTACTTTTTCTAATAACGCTATGTCCTTTTTAAGATACGGTGACCAGAATTGCACACAATATTCAAGGTGCGGTCGTACCATGGAGCGATACAGAGGCATTATAATATCCTTTGTTTTATTCTCCATCCCTTTCCTTATGATACCTAGCATTCTGTTTGCTTTCTTGGCCGCCGCTGCACACTGGGTGGAGGGTTTTAACATGTTATCCACGATGACTCCTAAATCTTTTTCCTGGGTGGTGGCTTCTAATGTGGAGCCTTGCATCGAGTAACTATAGTGTGGGTTGTTCTTTCCTAGGTGCATGACTTTGCACTTGTCCACATTAAATTTCATTTGCCATTTGGATGCCCAGTCTTCCAATTTATCCAGGTCCTCCTGCAGTTTTCCACTTTCCTCTTGGGTTTTAACAGCTTTAAACAGTTTTGTGTCATCTGCAAATTTGATAACCTCACTCGTTATTCCCTTTTCCAGGTCATTTATGAATATGTCAAAAAGCAGCGGACCCAGTACAGATCCCTGGGGTACTCCACTATTCACCTTTTTCCATTGGGAATATTGGCCATTTAGCCCTACTCTCTGCTTTCTATCTTTTAACCAGTTCCCGATCCACAATAGTACACTGCCTCCTATCCCATGACTTTTTAGCTTTGCCAAAAGTCTCTGATGGGGGACCTTGTCAAAAGCTTTCTGAAAATCCAGATACACTATATCAACCGACTCACCTTTGTCTACCTGTTTATGCACACCTTCAAAAAAACATATCAGATTAGTAAGACAAGATCTTCCTTGTCTAAAGCCATGTTGGCTGTCTCCCATTAGGCCATGACTATCTACATGCTGCGTAATTTTGTTCTTTATGATGGTTTCTACCATTTTCCCTGGTACTGACGTCAGGCTCACCGGTCTGTAATTTCCCGGGTCACCCCTGGAACCCTTTTTAAAAATTGGTGTTACGTTGGCGACCCTCCAATCTTCAGGTATTACAGATGATTTTAATGAAAGTTCACAGATTACCAATAGCAGGTCTGCAATCTCATATTTCAGTTCTTTCACCACTCTGGGATGTATACCATCCGGTCCAGGTGATTTGCTACTATTCAGTTTATCAAATAGTTGTAATATATCTTCCCGGTGTAGCGATATTTCTCTCAATTCCTCTGCAGTATCACCTTTAAATACCACTTCAGTCTTGGGTAACATCCCTACATCTTCCTCAGTAAAGACCGAAGCAAAGAATTCATTCAGTCTCTCTCCGCTATAGCCTTGTCTCCTCTTACTGCCCCTTTTACCCCTCTATCATCTAACGGTCCAATTGACTCTCTCACAGGCCTTTTGCTACGAATGTACTTGAAAAAGTCTTTATTTCGTGTTTTTGCTTCCGCAGCAAGTTTCTTTTCAAATTCCCGCTTTGCCTGCCTTATCAATGCTTTGCATTTAACTTGCCAGTGCTTGTGCTGTTTCCAGTTTTCATCATTTGGCTCTTTTTTCCATTTCCTGAAGGTTGCTTTTTTGGCAGCAACAGCCTCTCTGACCTCACCTTTAAACCATGCTGGCAGTTTTTTGGACTTTCTCCCACTCTTCTTAATGCGTGGAATACAGCTGGTCTGGGCTTCGAGGATAGTAGTTTTAAATAACGCCCAAGCTTGCTGTAAGTCTTTAACCTTTGGAACCGCTCCTTTTAGTTTTTTCCTAACTATATTCCTCATTCTATCATAGTCTCCCTTTTGAAAGTTAAAAGGTAGTACTGTGGATTTCTTTACTATTTGTTCTCCAATAATTAAATCAAACATGATCATATTATGGTCACTATTGCCAAGTGGTCCCAACACCCTTATTTCTTGCACCAGATCTGGCGTTCCACTAAGGACTAGGTCCAGTATGGCTTCCCCTCTGGTCGGTTCATGAACCAGCTGCTCCAAGAAGCAGTCATTTATTCCATCTAGAAACTTTATCTCTTTAGTTTGTCCTGCCGTGACACTGACCCAGTCGATACCGGGGTAATTGAAATCACCCATTATTACTACTCTGTTGTGACTTTTGTTAGCTTCTGTGATTTCTTTGAGCATTTCATCATCCATTTGTTCATTCTGGCCAGGCGGTCGATAGTACAAACCCCCACTGCCATCACCTTCCCCTTCATAAGTGGAATTTCAATCCATAGAGATTCTACAGCAAATTTTGTTCCCTGCAAAACTTTAATCCTTTCTGACTCAATGCCCTCTCTAACATAGAGCGCAACCCCTCCACCAATTTGATCAGCTCTATCATTACGATATAGTTTGTATCCAGGTATCACAGTGTCCCACTGGTTATCCTCCTTCCACCATGTCTCTGAGAGTGCAATCATATCTAACCTCTCATTTAGTGCCATATATTCTAACTCTCCCATCTTATTGTTTAGACTTCTAGCATTGGCATACAAGCATTTTAGAGACTGTATTTTATTCATATTAATCTGGCTATTGGTAGGCATGGGTAATTTGGAATCTTTATTCTCTGTCTGCTCCTTACTCAAGGGCATTTCGGCTACTATACTCCCTTTTGGAACCTCATTGCTTTTGGTAGTATCCTTCAAGGATACCTTCGTCCGAACCATGCGCTCCTGGGTGACTGTCGGCTTTCCCCTAATTTCTAGTTTAAAAGCTTCTCTATCTCCTTTTTAAAGGTTAATGCCAGCAGTCTGGTCCCATCCTGATTAAGGTGAAGCCCATCCCTTCGGAAGAGCCCCCCCTTTCCCCAGAATGTTCCCCAGTTCCTAACAAATCCAAAACCCTCATCCTTGCACCATTGTCTCATCCACGCATTGAGACTCCGGAGCTCTGCCTGTCTTTTGGGTCCTGCACGTGGAACAGGAAGCATTTCGGAGAATGCTATCCTGGAAGTTCTGGATTTCAACTTCCTACCCAAAAGCTTAAATTTAGCCTCCAGAACTTCCCTACCACATTTTCCTATGTCATTGGTACCAACATGTACCAAGACAGCAGACTCCTCCCCAGCACTATCTACGATCCTATCTAGGCGGTGCGTGAGGTCCGCTACCTTCGCACCAGGCAGGCATGTTACCAGGCGATCCTCACGTCCACCAGCCACCCAGCTATCTACATTCCTAATGATTGAATCACCAACTATAACAGCTGTCCTGACCCTCCCCTCATGGGCACGTGGCCCTGGAGAAACGTCCTCGGTGCAAGAGGGTTTTACATCACCTGGAGGACAGGTCCTAGTTACAGGATCACTTCCTGCCACACCAGGGTGATGCTCTCCTGTCATGTGACCTATGTGCACATGCATCTGCCGCACACTCTCTTGATTTGTGCACGTTTTTTGCACATAACTATTTTTCATATATTTGGTTGCTGCATTGGGGAGCAAACTGCTTGTGTTTCCCTTGTGCTAGGAAACCTTATGCTGACCTTTAGTGCACAGGCTTCTAACACAGGGTTTGTGCATCAGCCCGATATATCCACAGCATTCGTATGTTCTGAATCAATTCAAACAAATATGTATAAGACGAGTACTTCCAACATAAACAACAACCGAGTCCAAATGAATGTTGTTTTTAGAGACATTAGTCTTACAGGTTTTTTTAACAGATTATTTGGATCATTGGACTAGCTTCTGGACTTGGAGGAAACCCAAATGTGAACGAATCTATGTGTGTTAAAGCCCATCGGTGAGACCCAGTCAGGCAAGCCTAGCAGATGGTACCCCATATGTTTTGGCTCTGCATCCATATGGAATACCCCTGTGTGGTCCCTGTCTAGCATTTCCTTGTTAGCCATCACAGATCCCGATATTCATTCATGCACAGAGTTCAGTGAGCATAACAGCCGAATATCCAGTGTTGGGCTTTAAACTGCTAGTAGTTTGTATCATGACATGGATATTTCCACTAAATTGTGAGATTTCCTACTGACTTGAGCAACAAGTATTGTTAAGAGCTGGCATTGCAATTCTATTTATTTTTATCATTGTTCCCCATAAACTGAAAGCTTAATTAAATGCAATAATTTATAAACCATAAGCTGACCGAGGAAGTATGCAGCATTATAAATACATAAATATAAGCCTAGTGTTACTAGGGAGAACATGACGATGCTTGCTCCCCCTCCCCCGCACACCAATTGGTTTTGCAGCTGTCTGACAGAGCGCAGACCATCCTGTGACCATATGATTCTGAGAACAGAAGAGAGGTAAGTGGCAACGTAAGATAGGAGCAAGTACTATCAAGTGACTCTCACCTAAGACCCATAGTATGAGGACTGCATGGTCTGTGGTAAAGTCTCAGGGAAAATCCCATTCCATATCATCCGTTAGACCAGTCCAGACAAGTGGGTTGTGTTCCCCTACCAGCAGAATGATGGAGACAAAGAACCAATGAAAAGCCCAAATTTCAATGATATCACTCCTATGCCTCTATATACCTCAGCACCAGAGGTTTCTTCAGTATTTCTTTGTCTCCAGCAGATGGTGGATGGATTTTCTCCTGTCTGAAGAAAATTCTGAAGATTTGAAAGGAAAAGATTGATTAAACGCTCGTGAATGACCACCTTGACGGTGACTCTCTCACTTAAGTGCAATGTGGGAGGCTCTACTAGACTGCGGTCTTTTCAGTAGCCATAGGAGGGAAAATTGGTTCAGCTCCATGTGATTATTATGATTAGAGCCTATTGAGAAGCCAGAAATTGGAAGGATTTGGTAGAGTGCAGCAGCCTCACACAACCTCAACACTCCCTCCCTCCTCCTCTGTTTCCCCCTATTCTCTCCTGAACATTGCAGAAGGCTCTCAGAGGGATCTGCCTGCCAGCCACCATAAATGCAGTGCTGCCAAAGCCAGTGAAGCAGTAGAGCTAAGAGGGGATGAGTATCAAGGCTTGACCTGGTCATTGTCTTTGTTGGGGGCTCTCAATTCCGACTGAGTAGGATGCAATTCGAGGTAGACTGATGACGGCCGTTGGTTTAGTGTGAGGGTTTCCCGCTGTTTTCTGCATGTGTTAGTAGCATTTTCTTCTCTTGTGTGCCTGGCAGTTGTGCAGTCTGTATGTGCGTTCCATCCAGATGGCTCTAACACACCTTCTTACCCTAGCGCCTGTAATGCACTTTGCAGTAAAAGCGTAGTTAATGCATGCTGTTGTGATACCTGCCTTAACTCTCTATGTATTCGTCCAGGAATCATTGTTTGGCCTGTGGCAGGCAAGGTGTCTCATCTCTGGTTTCTGGACTCTGCTCTTCCAGCATGGCAGCTTCTGAGTTGTCCCTGGAGGGATTGCTCCCTCTCTCTATGTCCGGGGATGTGGTTAGTCCAACCCTGCCGCCTAGGGGCAGGAGGTGCCAGATGGCGCTGCGGGTAAGGATAACCTGCTGGCTGTACATTTCAGTGACCATGCTGTGCGCTGCTCCCCATTCTCCAGGGAATTGACAGTGACTGCATTCCCTGGTGTAAGGGGGTCATTTCCATGAAGAGAACTTCCAGAGTCCAGATTGTCCTCCCCAGAATTCTTTTCCTTTTACAACAGGCCTGATCATTCTGACATGGAAATTCAGACCCTGTGGCCTTTGGGTTCCTCCGAGTGCAGTCTCATGAAGGGCAGACTGAGATAGGAAGCCCTATTTGACCTATGGCTAAGCGAGCCCAGCAAAGGGAGCCCCCTGGAGATGGGGGTTTGGCTTGGATCTGTCAGAGATCTGGACTATGGCTTGGATTCAGATGTCTGATGTGGATGAAGTTCTTGAAGGAGGAACTCGAAGCGTTGCTTCCCAGGGTCTCATCCACCTTGAGCTTATGGTTTCTCTAGGCATGGAGCAGGAACTGAGGATGCATCCACTCCTGCAAGGTGTGCAGAAATCCACTACTGCCTTCCCATTTGTGGAAGTGCTTAAGGGCCTGTTCTGGTTGTAGTGGGATTCTTCCAAATCCCTGCTTTAGGGACTAAGGGTATATAAGAGGATGCAAGCTCTCCTGGAGAAGGTGTGCGTTGTGTGGTTTTATGTTTCCATGGTGGATATGCAGATCACAGTGGTTACCAGATGGACCACCATTCCTGTGGAAGGTGGATCAGCCTTAAAGGACTGAAAGGTGGTTTTGTGTTGAAGATCCAGTTCACTGTGGCGGCTGCTATTCTTCAGTTGGCAGTATGTGCAGGCCCAACGTCTTGATGGATTCAGTCTCTTCCACCAAATGATTCTACCCCTCTTTTGAAGTCGACTACAGCCTTCCTTTCTGATGCCATGTGCAGCCTTGTATGTCTAGTGGCCAGGGATTGTGCCCTGTCGACAGTGATACAGCGTTGGCTTGGCTCAGACATGGGGCAGTCACCCATGGGGCAGTCACCCATCTGGCCTTAGAGGGATGCTTCTGTTGGGTCCGAATTGAAGAAATAGTGAAGGACCTGGGCGAGACGAAATCTTACCGCTTTTTGGCGGACATATCCAAATGGTTCTTTGTGGGCATGCTGGTTGGTCTCCAGGAGGTCTCAAGACTCCTGTTGCTACTAGCCTGAAAAGTCTTTCGTCCCTCTACTTAGGGGCTTGTTTACAAAGCTGCGGTAGCGGTTTCCGCCCAATATCGGAGCCGCGGCCCCATTGAATTCAATGGGGCCGCGGCTCCGATATCGAGCGGAAGCTGCTACCGCGGCTTTGTAAACAAGCCCCTTAGTTACTTTATTTATTTATTCTGCAATACTTATGTACCGCTTTTCACCGGGTCAAAGCAAAGTACATTTTTCCCTTGTCCCTGAAGGGCTCACTTATGGTCTTTTGGCTTGTTCTCAGTCATTTCATAGTGTGCTTGGGCCCAGGAACCCATTCCCATCCAGAGGAAGGCCCTACCGGGCTGTGCAATGAAGGTTTGGGGGCCCATTTCCTTGTTCCACTGATTGGGAGCAGGCTTCACCTCTTCTTCAGGAATGGGCCTGAATCACCAAGGATCACTGGGTGCTAGTCCCCTTTCAGTATGACTATCATCTGCAATGCAAAGTGCCAATTCTGGCCACTTGCATCTTCTTCCCTTGTGGGACTGCGAACAGCAGGACCACAGTGAAATCACCTTGGACAAGTTGCCTCTACTGAAGGCAGTGATGCTTGTTCCCCTGGACAATCGGGGCAGGGTCAGAGGCAGGTATCTCATCTATTTCATGGTGGCCAACACTGAAGGAACATTCCAGCCCATTCTAGACATCAAATGTGTCAATGAGCGCTTGCACGTCATGGAACCTTTTCAATCCAGGGTTCAAGTGGTGCACAGAGGCAGTTCCTGGAATCTGGTTTTGGCCGAGGCGTATTTTCATATCCTGATCCAGGGATCAGCAAGTATCTGTGTTTTGCCATATTTGGCTCTCACCTTCTGTTCACCGCCCTTCCATTTGGACTCTCGAATGCCCGAAGAACGTTCTCCAAGGTCTTGGTGATAGTATCTCTGGTGCTAAGGCATCAAAGGATTTGTGTGCATGTATATAAGGACTACTGGCTTCAGTGGCATATTGAGTAGCTCCCCGAGTGGTGTAATTTCTAATGAACCTTGATTGGGTAATCATTTGGGGAACAACCAGTTGTTGCATTCCCAGTCTCTGGAGTTCCTGGGAACACGTTTTCGATACTTGAGTGTGCATTGTCTTTCTGCCAGTGGAGAAAGTCAAGACTGTTAGTTTGCCTAGCACTATTATGTTCGCAGCAGGCTCCCAGAGTCCGGTTTGATCTTCATTAGCAGTTTGAGCTTAGGCTCCTGCTCCCAATTATGGTGAAAGCCAGCCTGTGGCGGTGGCAGCAGCCTTCTGAGGAAGGACGTTCCACTGGCCAATTGCTCATGGATTCTTTTGATGATGAATGCCATTCTCTTGTGCTGGGGTGCCCATTGCTAAGGTCAAATGGCCCGGGACCATTGGAACCATGGGAAGGTGCTGTAGTCCATCAACTGTCCTGAAGTGAGGGCCATCAGGTTGGTTCTTCTGAGTGTCTGGGCCCTGGTCAAGGGCAGGGCAGTTCACGTGTTCTTGAATAACCCCGCAGTGGTGGCTTATGATGATTGACAAGGCAGCATGAGGAATGCTGGGGTAACCCTGGTGATGGCTCTCCTGTTTGCCTGGGCGGGGCTCTGCACATTGCTGGGGTGGATTCTGTGGACATGGATTTTCTCAGCTGGTACTCTCTGGTCCCAAGAGAGTGGGAGTTGAGTCAGGAGGTGTTTTCAGTTGTTTCTGTGCTGCTGGGGTCGCCCCGAGAGGAATCTGACTGCGACCTACTCCAATGTCAGTCGCTGCACCCTGGCTCAACCTTGACCAGATCAGCACCTGCTGTAATTGTTTCCTCCATGGCCCCTGGGGTGTATGATTTGGTGTATGGATCGCCATCTGAGAAGGATTATTCTGGTGGTGCTGAGTTGGCCGAGGAGAGCATGACTTGTAGATCTGATGCGGCTTCTGCAAGTGCCACCTTTTCGCTTGCCTCTCGGGGCTTATTAAGTCAGGAGCCACTTATTTATTTATTTATATTCTCTTATATAAATAAGAGACTTGTTCTGAAGGACCTGCTCCCTTCTAGCTTATGGCTTGGCTCCTGTAAGGAGATGGTTAACGTGTACAGGCTACTCTCTGGAAGTGGTGTTCCACTCTGCTCAGAGTCCACATCACTTCCATGGTGCGACTGCACCTTGAATATTGTGTGCAATTCTCGTTGCCGTAGCTTAAAAAAGATATAGCAGAATTAGAAAAGGTACAGAGAAGAGCCACCAAAATGGTAAAGGGAATGGAAGGATACCTCTATGAGAAGAGGCTTAAAAGATTACGGCTCTTGAACCTGGAAAAGAGACAGCTGAGGAGATATAATAGAGGTCTATAAATTAATGAATGGAGTGCAACAGGTAAGCGTAGAATGATTGTTTACGCCATCAAAAAGTAGAACGACTAGGGGACATGCAATGAAGCTACAGTGTACAGACTAATAAGAGAAAATATTTTTTCACACATTTCTTAATCAAACTCTAGAATTCGTTACCGGAGGATGTAGTAAAAGCTGTTAGTGTAGCTGGGTTTAAAAAAGATTTGGACAAGTTCCTGGAGGAAAGGTCCATAAACCATTATTAACACGCAAGGACACCACAGAAAGAGCACTCTCCCTGGCTGCCCCAACAATCTGGAACACCCTCCCAGATGATCTGAGATCGACGACGGACCTTAAAGACTTTCGCAAACAGCTGAAGACAACGCTATTCATAGAACACTATGGACACGTCACATGATCTAGCTACCAAGAACAACCAACATACCCCCCCCCGACCCGCTGATAAGAGAATGTATAACGGCACATGATGTTTCATAACACTCAATGTATAGAAGAATGTATTTAGCACACGATGTATCATAGCGCACAATGTACATAGCTCAACCTAATCAAACACACAATACATCTTACACACAAATCACGATATAACCTTCACTGCATGAATACACGATCACTCCTTTTGATTGTTTGCTGTGATACCGCCTTGATCGTAAGATAAGGCGGTATAGAAATACTGTTAAATAAATAAATAAATAAATAAAGAGGACCCAGGAAGTCCACTGCTTGCCCCAATACAAGCAGTGTGGAACCTTTGTGTCTTTTTGGTAAGCTGCTAGGTACTTGTTACTTAGGTTGACCACTGTTGGAAACAGGCTACTGTGCTTGATGGACCTTGGTCTGATCCAGTATGGCATATCTTATGTTCTTATGTCTACCAATGTGGCATAAGTGTGGGTCTGGTCCCTTGAGTACTGGTGCGGTGCATGGCAGCTGGCTCCTGATGTGGCCAAGATGCCATCTCTGTGGCTTTTCTGCAGGATAGTCTGGAGAAGGGCCTTTTTTCCTTTAGCTCCTTGAAGGCAGCTTTGGCGTGTTTCAGAGGGCCATTGGCTGCTAAGTCTCTAGCCATACACCCGGCTGTTTCATGCTTTCTTCAGGGAGTTCAGCATCTGCATCCTCTCCTATGGTCTGTGGTCCCTTCCTGGGATCTGTGTCTAGTGCTCGGGGCCCTATGAGCTATTGAAGCACACTTCTCTGCAGGACTTGAAACTCAAGACAGTCTTCATGGTTGTGATTGTTTCGCAAGGTGGTTTTCCAAGCTGGTGGCTCTGTCCTGCTATGATCCTTACCTATCTTTTCTGAGGAGGCCATTTCCATTTGGCCTGTGCCTTCCTTCTTTCCTGAAGTGGTTTCTCCTTTCAGGTGAACCAGGCGTTTTGCCTGCCCTCCCTCTCTAAGTAGCAGTGTCAGGGAAATGATAAGGATCTTCACCTTGTGGATGTCCAGAGGGTCCTTCTCTCATTCTTAGAGTTTACAGATTCCTTTTGTAAGTCAGACCATCTTTTTGTGCTGTATGCTGGCCTGCACAAAGTGATGCGGTGGCTCAGTCTGCAGTGGGGTGCTGGGTTAAAGAGGCCATTGCCTCGGCAGATGTGTTGCAGAACAGGCCAGTTCCAGAGGGTGTGCACTCCTATTCTACCTGAAAGCATGTGTCCTCTTGGGCGGAGTGGAGCTCGGTAGCCCCTGCAGACAGTTTGTTGGGCAGCAATGTGGGCATCACTTTCCACTATTGTCAAGCATTTCCGCTTGGATGTCCATGCTCGGGTGGACACGGTTTTTGGCTCTAGGTTTTGCGAGTTGCTGTGTCTTCTTCCCGCCAATGGAGGTCTAGCTTTGGAAGATGACATTTTACTACCAGATAATATCTTTTCCTTGAGTCCTGCTAGAGCAATCCAGGGCCCGCCCCTGAAACTGTGTTTGCTCTGTTCTTCTTTGGGTCCACTATTGGGTCCACTATGATTTCTATATTTGACTCTGCAGGTTCACCTTCTATGAACAGCCTTCTCTTTATGCTTTCCTGTATGTAGTTCTCTACTGTTTCATTGCTCATTGTTGCCCATATTGAGGTTGTGTGAAGGGCCGGTGCTAGGATTTCTGGTGCCCCTGTGCAACCTATAGATTGGCGCGCCCTCTCTCATTATTATTAATGCTGGCTGCACCTCACCCTCCTATTTCCCAAAACTTCTTTGTGAACTCTTTTCATGTGATGCTAGTATTTCTCCTTCAAATCCAATGCTGTAAGAAAATTGCAGTGAAGGGGCAAATGCATAGCTAGAATAAAAATAGCTTCTGAGCAGTAAATACTTAGCATCATATGAACAGGATATGGATCAAAAGAAAAACACTCAGCTATATGGACAGCTTGGAAATTTTGTACTCATTGAAAAAAATATGCAGGAAAAAGATCTTGTACGGAATGAAGGAATCAAAAACATGATAACCATGCAGTAAATGTACATCTAGAAACTATAGACAAAATTGGTATAATGGTGATGCAAAGAATAATTGCAACATAGGAAGACAGTGACATCATTAATATACTTCTGTTTTAAGCCATATGTGTTAAGTAGGTTTCAATGATAAACCAGTAGGTTGCAAGCTGTAGCACTGCGAAGAATAATTAGTAAAATAGGCCAAACGTATTCAAGCATGTCATTAGCATGTCAAAATGTACTCTGAATAGATTATTCATATGCCAGCATTTCATCACGCTTTGCTGTGCCCAGGCAATTCACTGTTAATAATTGTACCAGGAAATCCAAACATTAGTGTCCATAAAATATGTTAAAGCAATCTGATTACTATTTTTCCCTAAAATGTTTTATTGTGCAATGCTCTGATAAGACAAACAGCATTCCACAAACCTCCCAGGTATGAAAGTCACTTCGTTAAACACCCAGCTGGTATTGCAAACGATGATCATTTAGGGCTACTCATCCTGTATCACTGAAAGAACTCCCAGAGCTCCAGTGGGGTCACAAAATCAGTTACCCTTGCCTCTCCAATGAATCCATGCTTTCCCCTTGCTGGATCACAGGATGTGTTTTCATTTCTTGATGAAGCGCATGTTGTTCTGGTTTTCTCTCGCTCTAGCTTCACTTCCTACTGGCAGTCATGCAGTTGATATGCTGCTAGTAGGAAGTGAAGCCAGAGAAAGAGAAAAGCAAGAATAACACTGCCACTTTCGAGCCGGACCAGGGAGTAAGTTCCACGCTTTTATCCATTACTTTTAGGTTTTCAGGATTTCTTTCTCAAAATTATACTTTCCTCTAGAGTGAGGCGAGAGAAAGAACTCTCACACGCAAGCATCTGCATTGTCGGCAGAAACTAACATAATGGCTCAGTGCAAGTAGCGTGGGTGCAACTAATGCCACCTCAGTGGGTGGCCTTAGTTGCATCGGCAGCCGTTTTGCCACATTGAAATGCGGTAACTGCAGGGGGTGTAACTGCCTCCCTGCAGTTAGCCTATGGCCTTGCAGTGGTAATGTGACCCACACATATGTTACCAGTGCAGTGCTTAGGAAACATGCTGCTAAATATGCCAAACAAAAGGAGCTCAATGGCACCCATGCATCACCTCCTACTTCCACAAAAGCAACTTGGCGGCCCCAACACAGGATTTTCCAACTTCACCAAAATGAGAGAAGCTCAGTGGCCCCTACATAGCTCTTCCCATCCTCAGAAAAACAAGAGGGACTTTGTGACCCCAACACAATGCCTCCCACTCCAACATAAACCTCAAGAAGGGCTTGGCAACCCCAACATACTTCCTATTCTGAGCATATAACATCTATTCTGTACCACCTCCATTGGCTCCCTGTAATGCAAAGGATCAAATTCAAGGCACTAATGACCACTTTCAAAACAATAAACAATATAGCACCAACATACCTCAACACACTGATAAAGATGCAACAGAACACAAGAATAAGAAGAGATAACCTAAAGAACATTCTAATCACACCGAAGAGAGTCAGAAAAACAAAACAAACTACAACTAACAGGGCATTCTCATTCTTTGCCCCAGCCCTATGGAATAAGCCGCCCAACTTTCTAAGAGACTTAACACTCTTCAGAAAACACCTCAAGACATTCCTATTTACAGACTACTACCAACATGAGCGACCCGCCATTGACCACATAAACATTCAACATCAAACATCCCACTGAACACCAATTCATGATCTAACACTGCCATTTTACTACTCTATGCTATATATCGTTCTAGTTAAATTGTTTCTTGTACATAGACAGTTCCAATATTATTGTTACATGTTATTTGTAAACTGTTCACTGTAAACTGCCCTGATCAGTATTTGAAACCGTTCCATGTAAACCGCCTTGATTACCTTATAAGAACATAAGAACATAAGATATGCCATACTGGGTCAGACCAAGGTCCATCAAGCCCAGTATTCTGTTTCCAACAGTGGCCAATCTAGGTCATACGTACCTACCAGTTTCCCCAAGGGACACAGGTTCCACAATGCTTGTACTGGTTCAAGCATTGATATCCTGGGTCCCTTCTTAATAATGGTTTATGGACCTTGTCCAAACCTTTTTTAAACCCAGCTACACTAACAGCCTTTACTACATCCTCCGGTAACAAATTCCAGAGTTTGATTACACGTTGAGTGAAAAAATATTTTCTTTTATTAGTCTTAAATAGTTTACCCTGTAGCTTCATTGCATGTCCCCTAGTCTTTCCATATTCTGATAAGGTAAACAATCGATCTACGTTTACCCGTTCCACTCCGTTCATTAATTTATAGACTTCTATCATATCTCCCCTCAGCCGTCTCTTCTCCAGGCTAAAGAGCCCCAACCTTTTTAGCCTTTCTTCATAGGAGTAGCCTTCCATCCCCTTTACCATTTTGGTGGCTCTTCTCTGAACCTTTTCTAAAATCGCTATATCCTTTTTAAGATACGGCGACCAGAATTGCACACAATATTCAAGGTGCGGTCTCACCATGGAACGATATAGAGGCATTATAATATCTTTTGTTTTATTTTCCATTCCTTTCCTTATCATACCTAGCATTCTATTTGCTTGATAAAGCAGTATAAAGTAAACAAAGAAAAAAATCTCCTGAAACTGCACACTGGACCAGCATGATGTTAATGTAAACATATATTCTGCAAAAAACGAAGAAAATGCAAAATGCTTGCAAACCAAGGAACTAAAAGAAAAAGTGAGAACCACAGCGCAGTTTATAATACTAAATTAAACAATTATAACTCATTTTATTTTGTTATAAACTGCATCATGGTTCTCGCTTTTTCTTTTTGAACATATATTCTACATCCACAGAAACCTCTCCCTAGGTGTGGGTGCAGAGCAGAACTAGGACATTCATCCACAGAACTCAATTATATATATATATATATATATATATATATATATATAAAAATCTAATTCTGGTCATCTCACCATAAACATTACATAAGAAAATAAGAAATGGCTTTACTGGGTCAGACCAAGGACCATCAAGCCCAGTGACCAGTATCCTGTTTCCAACAGTGTCCAATCTAGGTCACCAGGTTCCTGAAAAGGTACACAGATTCCACAATGCTTATCCTGGGGTAAGCAGTGGATTTCCTGGGTCCTCTTTAATAATGGTTTATGGACTTTTCCTCCAGGAACTTGTCCAAACCTTTTTTAAACCCTGCTACACTAACAACTTTTACTACATCCTCCAGTAATGAATTCCAGTGTCTAATTACTCGTTGAGTGAAAAAATATTTTCTCTTATTTGTCCTAAATGGGCTACATTGTAGCTTCATTGAGGGTCTCTTAGTCTTTCTACTTTTTGAAGGAGTAAAGAACCAATCTAAGTTTACCCGTTCCACTCTGCTCATTAATTTATGGATGCATTATCTTTTGTTGAGCACAATTCTTGGTACTGTCTATGTAATGACCTTTCTTGTTTTGTGTCCTGAGAGTCACGATGTTTCTTGCTTTGTGAGCTGAGATGTCTGTTACACTTACTTTGATTATTGTCAGTAATGTGAGTCAAACTATTATGTAAGATAACAGCCTTCCTAAAAAATTTTGATAAGCAATTGCAATGAGTTTAATTTATTCACTATAAACTGCCAGATATGTTTTGTTTGTTATCCCTTTAAGAAGATTAACTATACCTTGTAACTTGTTGCAGTTGGAGAGTAAAGCACAATTGTGCACCTGACAAGAGAGATGTGTCTATTAGCATGTGGCCTAACATTTAATTTGGTACATAAACAGAATAAATTAAGGAATGTCGATAGTTATGCAAGATAGAAGTATGCTATAAGGACCAGCACTAACTTGGTCTACATATAGTCAAATAGTTTGGGATAATTTAGCATTACCCGGTGGTTCCCAAAATTAGGGTCGGGATTCCAAATGGGGTTACATCATCGGTCAATGGGGTCACAGAAACATGACCATTTCCCCATCTCTTTGGACTTTCACTGTGACCTATGCCAAGTCACCAGTCAGCATGAGGCCTGTGTGAGCCAGTGAACCCTTGCCCTTCCTGGGTAAGCAACCTGTTAAGATGGAAATTCATCCTGAGTACTGGTGTCTGTAAGCACCTGCTGCACACTGACACTAAGGACCCTGTGCTGACTGCTGCTCCTGACTGATATGGTAATGGTTGATATGAGAGGATTAGTCACTGACCCCTCTTGCCATGATATTTGTAGTTCCAAAGTGGTATTTTTAGGAAGAGTTTCTGTTAATTGTGTTTTATTAATAATAGTATCTTCAATCAATCACGTCAAAACGAGTATCTCAAGCCTTCTGAAGAAGAACTGGTGAAACGTCGAGAATGGTGTCATAAGTGGCTTTGGGGAAACTCTTTTGACTACAGATACAGTAAGTGCTCTTAAATACTGAATTATGCCTGAGCAATGTTCTAGTTTGTATTTGTTTATTTATTTTATTTATTTATTTAACATCTTTTATATACCGTGCTATTTGTTTTCAGTGCGGTTTACAAGTAACAGATCTGCACAATCAGAAAACACTGGTGTGCTTACATTATAACAGGGAACTTAAACTTGGAACAGAGGGTAATAAAACTATAACTATGTACACACAGTGAAACTATATACAAAAAGGAGTGTAAAAACTGAGCTATGTATAAACATATTGGGTTCTTTAGTATTCACAGGCAGACTATGGTCGGAATAAGGTAGGACATAAGTGTAATGTAGTGTAGTGTAATGTAATTCATTACATTTGTGTAATGAATGACATTTATGAGGCTTTGACACATGCTTTGTAGGGCAGAAAGGCGCATAAACTGAATCTCTATATTGATTTGGATGAAAAAGTTACTAAAAGTTCTAATATTTAAAAAATGTAAAAATTGATTAAATTGAAAGAGCATTTTCTGGATCGCTGATGCAGCCAGCGAATGCTAAGGGCTTGAATGTTCTATGCCTATGACAATGATCTCAACCTTGTCTGTGATACTTTTTCTCCTTTTATAATATTTTTGTAATTATATTTTCTGATAACTCTACAGAATTCTTTTTTTCCATCTTGGATCCCTGAGGGCAAGACAGTGATTTACCTCCAGAAATGGACTGTTTGAAAACTGCCTACCCTGTGCGCTACCCACATTCAGTGGAGGAATTCCTTGAGGCAGGATGAGGGCAGGGATTGGAGAAACATACATACTTTTGTATTATCAAAAAGCACCCACAGAAAAAAACATGGAAACAGAGAAAATAATGGCAGAGAAAGACTAAGCAGTCTATCCTTCCATACCAACTACTAAGCTCTAAGGGCCCAATATTGGAAGCCGTAGGCAGTGGTAGGGCAGCGAAAAAAAGCAGCCTTAATCGTGTATGTGGCAGATAACTGGGTATGCAAGATCTTCACATCTCTGGCAAGTAGTGAATATCCGTGCAGTGTGATCAGCCATAACTGGATATTCGAGGAGGTGTAACGGGGGCATGGCCTGGACATACCCGCTTTATGAAGACATTCAATGACGCAATATGACGGCCCCAAACACCATAAACTGTGTAAGGTTAGGCCAGGGTTTTGGGTGCATTTGACATGGTGACTGACCTATCGGCAAACCCAAAGAGCTGCAATACCCATGGACAGGAACCCCACATGCAATGTGGGGTCTTCACAGACTACAATGGAGGTGGAGGTGCCACCGACACACCAGGGCACAGAGGCGGAAGCACAATGTGCACCAACAGCAACAGCCAATGATCCAGTGCCAGAGGTGCACCTACTGTACCCCATGGATCTACAGACCAAGGACCTGCAACTGTTGGAGGAGGAGGTGTACTAACACTATTGGCTGAACAGTGACACCATAACAGAGCTGTATGGGATGCTGTGCCAGGATTTGAAGCCAGCCTCTGCCCAACACCAGGCACTGCCAGTGGCTCTGAAGATGACCACTGCACCGGGGTTCCTGGCAACAGGAAGTCTTCCAGCATGTTGTTGTTGCCACTAAAGGCATCGCCCACTCTTCCACATGCCACTGCATTGATGCCTTCACCACTGCCCTGGTGAGAAGGGTGTAAAACTAATATCATCTTCCCCACCATGGCTGAGCAAAGACAGGAGATGCTGCAGGCATTGTACATTATAGCTGGCTTCCCATTTGTTTTCATCATAATTGACTGTACCCATGTTGCACTGAGGGGACTGGGTCAGGACCAGAGGGTATTCAGAAACTGCCACAATTACAACTCCATGAATTTGCAAGTGGTAGTCAATGCCCACAAGCTCATCACTGATGTATGTGCCAGATTCCCGGGCTCATGCCACGATGCATTCATCCTCTCTGTCAGGTCTGGGACAAGCAGAAGTCACAGGACACCTTGGAGATACATGGTTGCTTGGTGAGTGGACACGGGTGTGAGCCAGTGTGATAGAAAGTGAGTCAAGCATGCAACTCTGTGGGGAGGTACCCCAGAATGAGATCCATGGGAGTGCACATATGATATGTGAGATGCCACCAAACATGTGCATAATCTGAAGGGAGATTTGGAGGGCCAGGATGAGAGGATGTCCATAGGTGATGCAGTCACAGGGGGAACACCTCTCAATAGTTGCAGGGGACAAGTATGCATCACAGCAGACAAGAGATGGCAAAGCCCAAGAATGTACAGAAGTAGGGCATCCTGAGGACACAGCAGTACCCAGAGCATCAGGCAAGCAATTACATGCTGCACATGGCTCACCAGGAATTGTCATCAGAATGCCCAGCCACATGTCACAGTCCTGTGAAAACCAAATTAACCACCTAACTAAAGTTTTTCCCACTATACAATTATTAAGAAATGGAAAACTGTATAACCTAAGTCAAAAGACTTGAGCTTACGATAAATAAGGTTCCACACTACTTAAAAGTGTCACCAATAAGATAATATCATAAAACACTGTAAAGTTTTAAGATAGGGGTCAAAATCGTTGCACTGTTAACAGGATACTTAGCTGAAGTCGTTCCGTCATGCAGTCAAAGTCCCATTGTAACGAAATGTGCAATTCGCCCCAGAATTTAAACTGTAGTAGAAGAGATTCAGTTTTATGATATTATCTTATTGGTGACACTTTTAAGTAGTGTGGAACCTTATTTATCGTAAGCTCAAGTCTGAGCTCAATTTTGAGTAAAATGGAAAGATAGCTACAAGAGATAGAAAACTGTCTCAAGGCTATACTTCCGACATTTGCACATTCACATACGTCAGTCTTTTGACTTAGGTTATACAGTTTTCCATTTCTTAATAACAGTCCTGTGAAAGGCACAATCAATATGTCCACCAACTCACCCTGCTAGCCCCAACACACCTTGCATAGTTGCTTTACTGATGTGTGCCTGCCCCCTTGCCCCCACAGGTGACCATGGTTACCCTCTCAGACTATGGCTACTGACACCTGTGCACCACCCACAGGTCCCACAGTAGGAGCAATACAACCAGGCACACCAGAGGACCAGGCAGAGGTGAAATGGGCAATTGGTGTCCTGAAAAGCAGCTTCAGATGCATAGACTGCAGTGGGGATGAGCTGCTGTACAGCCCTGACCATAAGGGCAGGATGTTCACAGGCTACTGCTTCCTACATAACCTTACTATGCAGTGTGGCATCCCCGTTTCTGAGGCAGAAGTGACAGAGGGGACAGATTCTGTAGAGGATGCGGAAGAGGAAGGGGCACAGAGAGAGGGAAACAACAGCAGATGGCATTAGCACTCACCACCAGGAACAGATTCATCCATTAAATCTTCCAGTGCACGTGATAAATTTTATTTTACAGCAGTGAGACAAACATTAGTGAAATGGTTCCTTCTTCCCACCCACACTCTCCAGCTCATGGTCAGGCTCTGGATGCTTAGCCACCTGGACACTGCATCTCAATGGAGCAGTCTCTGGAGGTTCTTAAGACTTCTGGTGGTGCTGCAGGAGGGCCTCCCTGCTCAACACCAGCATACTGGGGCTGGTGTGATGCCAAGAACTGGTGACATGTGCTGGACATGGAGGCTATGTAGACTGCCATCTCCCTGAGGAGCCTAAGCTGTGCTGTGCCTCCCATTTGATTACTCACCTGCAGCTCCTGGAAGATAGTGCGCAACTCTGAGTGGATGACCTCTGTGCACTTGAGCATACAAGCCCTCTCCTAGAGCATTTGCTGTTTCACCTCATCTGGGCCACTCTTACCAAGGTTCCCCTGGATGAGGAAGGCCAGTTCTGCTGCTGCAGGCTGTTCAGGGTCATGCTCCTCATCCCTGCTTGACATAGTATGCTGCTCTACAGTGCTGCAACTTGGGTTTACTGGAGGATCCTCTGCTGGAGGATCAGGAGCACTGGCGTTGCCACTCCCAGGGTCACTGTTACCTCCATAGACAGTCTCAGGCTGTGATGGTCTGGCCACTGGCTAGTCTGTAGGAGAGCAAGAGTCACAGGAAATGGGGAGGTCTTGCATTGAGTGTCCACCAGCTCTGATAGAAGAGGGGCTAGTGGACCCATTGAGGCTCCCTGTCACTTCAACTATCTCCCGACACCAGGTAGGAATTCAAGGTACAGTCTCGGTGTGCTGCAAGCAGTGGAGAGGTGACACACATCACCAGTATGTCAAGCAGGTCTGCGCACATTTGGAATGTGGCCTGCAGAAAGCTACAAAGGGAGGATGTGTATTTCAGCAAACAGAGCCCCTGCCTGCCCCACATTCCTCCAGCACAGGCCTATAGTGGCAGTCAATCATTAACCAGGTAAACCTCTATGTGTGCGTAGTCACAGATCTGAGAAGGTAGAAGAGCTATAGTATACAGTATGTTCACCTCTGTGTACATGACAGGTAACCAGGGCATGGTGAGCAGACAATGTATATAGCCCTGCTGTCCCTTACACCTGTGCATACAGACACAGACCATGATATCTACTGTCGGGGTGGAACCCTCTGTCTTAACACCCTACAACTACTTTGGAGGTAAGAGTCACATTGGCTATAAGTGAAGTGCCCTGACGTGCTTCCGCATGCACAAAACAATCATAGACACTGCAGGAGGAAATGCCATCATTGGACAAGGGACCACAGTGGTGTCTCTATGATACACTGTGTCACGATGCATGCTACAATATAGCACCCCCATACGCCACAATGGTACACTCGCCCACACATATGAGTCTCTGTCAATGGAAATATGGGTGGGGAAGGGGAACGGGCAGAGACAACTGTAGCAGCACAATGCTAGTCTGGAAGGGGCATGGGAGGCACACAGGACAGCCTGCTGGGGCCTGGAGTGAGGGAAAGGGAAGGTGGTGATGGGAGAAGGCTGTCACGCATTCAACAGCAGTACAGATGACAAATCAGCAACCAGTGCTACATGTAAGAACATTCTAGCCTGTCACACATCAGCCAGGGAGCAGAAGCTACTCACCCTCCTGTGTGGCAGGAGTGGAGCTATCATGGTCTGCAATTCCCGTGATGACAATGTCGTCCATGAACTGCAGCACCTGCTCTTCAGGAGGCTCAATGACTGCTGGCATTCTGTTTGCAGCTTGCTATTTGCTGCCCCTCTTCTCTTTGGCACTTTCCCATACTACCTGCCACTTCTTGTTTAGGTCCTCTACATCATGGTTGTGGTGGTGCACCACTTTCACCTTCCTGGCAATCTCTTGCTGGAATCCTCAGAAGCAAACAAAGTGGCATGCTCTTTAATGATGAGCCCCAGGACCATAGATGTCTCAGAGGGTATGAAGTTTGCCTTGTGAGTGCGCTTCATAGCCTTCCATGCTTCCTGAGAATCTTGTCTGGCTAACCATGATGGAGAAGGAAGGCTACTTGTGTACAGATTTAAAATACATGGATATGATGCCTCATCTGGGGAACACCCTACCCTTAAAGGATAAGAGAAACCCATGTAAGATTTCCACACAGGAAGTTAAAATATTGGTGCTAATGGATGGTGCCAGAAACCGCCATACCCGTGCAAGATGATAACCAACAGTGGTTAGCGACGATATGTTGAATATGTACTACTGCTTGTGGTTTTAGGCTAAACGGGTAAATGGGAAATCTGCCTCGGCAGCCAATTTAGCAAATGTAGCTAGGTAAATGGGATATCACGCTTGCTACATGGTTAATGGCTAAAAGAGGCAACTGGGCTGGTCTAGGGAAGGTCACAAGCCCAGAACCACAGCCACCCCAGGGTTACAGTATACAGTGCTATGGAATGGTCCATGCACGTGGCAGCTACACCTTGCTCCATGACACTGGTATGGGTATAGGTGTACACTGGCCAGTGGCCCAATATCTTCAGGACAACATATCTGTGATTGATAAGGTCTATGGCTGCCGCTATGGGCACAGTGGTATATGGCTGGAATTGCAGTCTGGGGTGATGGAACAGGGATGGTGAGTGCTGTGTGCACTCTCAGCATGGTACATCACAAGTGTGCACTGCAATGCTGTGTGGGGATGGATAGGAGGTGAGGTCGGTGGGGAGGCCATGCAAATATGCCATATGGCCTGTAGGCTGGGTACACACAGATATGGGTATGGAGTTGTTCTTTGATGTTGGCCTCCTAGGCGGCCCATACTCACTTGCTCTCTTAGGGCTTGGAGAGTCTGCACTGTTGCTGTGAAAGGCCTGCTCTTGCTGCCCTCCAGACAGTGCAACCCTCACAAAACACAGTTTGCCATGGTGCTGTTCAGGTACTGTGTACGGTTGCTATGCAGTTCAAGAGTACTTATGATATCCACAGTCCCCGACCTAACATATCATACTGCCATGGTGGTGAGCACATCATGCCCTCCTTACACAGCAGCCATATCCTCACACCCAAGAATCCTGGTGATCTCTCTGTGGCATAGCAAGTGATGCCTGCCACCCTCATGGTTCAATATGCACAGCCTTTGCAAGGCTCTTTGGCTGATGCTCAGCAGAGGTGACATGGGAACCTGTTCCCAGTGTTAGGGGCAGTGCCATCTCTGCCACATCATTAGTAATCATCATAAGTATGGTCAGTCTGGCCACCTACATCACTTATAGGTGGCTGCAGATAGGAAAGGCTTCAAAGATTAGCGCTTTTCAGTTTGGAAATGAGATTGCTGAGGGAAGATATGATAGAGGTCTATAATGTAATGAATGGAATGGAAGGGGTTAATGTAGATCAGTTGTTTATGCCATCAAAACATAGGGAGACAAGGGGATACACAATGAAACTACAATGTAAGTCATTTAAGACTAACAAGAGGAAATATTGTGTTCACTCAAAGCATTATCAAACTCTGGTATTCGTTACTGGAAGATGTAGTCAAAGCTCTTAGTTTAATTGGATTTAAAACAGGTTTGGACAATTTCCTGGAGGAGAGGTCAATAAACCAGTATTAAAGAGGACACGGGAAATTCTCTGCTTGCCCCAAGACCAACATTGTAGAACCTGTCTGCCTTTTTCGGATGCTGTCCGGTACTTGTGACCTGGATTGACCACTGTTGGAAACAGGCTACTGGACTTGATGGACCTTGGTCTGATCCAGTATGGCCTGTGCCCGCAACATACTATGTGTGCAGATCCAGGCCCCAACAACTACCCAGCACCCCACACATGCCATGACATGTACAGTGTAATCCAGAATCACTGACACCTATGTGGCAGCCATCCACCTATGCTGCTGGCAAAAATGATGACATAGTGAGGTACGTACACAGGGCATTTTATTAGTAAAAGCACAGCACATGAACAGAGAGACCAAATTTAACACATCTCAATACCGAGCCCTTAGAACACAACCCCACAAAATGTTCCCATTTCCCACATCCATGCTCCTATAAACCAAGGGGACCCTCCCTGTGGCTCTGCTGGGCCTGCACAATGGCCTTTAGGCCTCTGCAGATGGCCCCTGCAGACTCCACCACTGCCTCCCTCAGGAGGTGCATCTCCTCTGCCACACTAGCCATGATGGCCACGTTCTTGGGAAGGGAGGCTGCTGAAGAGACAGGGCCTGAGTCTGCCTGGGCCATTTCTGGTCCTTTCTCGAGTCAGGGAACCTGGGTGTCTGCAATTCCTCTGACTGAAGCTGTGATGACCCCTGAGGGCGAAGGATGGCACAGTGGGGGAGCAGAGTTCAGCTGGGGGGTAGGAGGCACAGCTCCTCTATGGCCTCCTGTTTTATCATCATTGATGGCCCCCATGTCCCTGGCATGCCTGGTGGCATATTTGGGGCTTGGACACCCCCCTCACTATGCCCCTCATCCACCACATTTGGCTCCCATCCCCTGGGCTATCATGGGACAGTAGCTCCTCGTCCTCCATCTCTATCTCCTCCTCTTCTCGTTCAGCCACTTCGGGTCCTTGCCCTGCTGAATGTGGGACCTACTCCAGGGCCTCATCATCTCCTTCCCTCTTGGAGGTATGGTGGTGATTGTGCTTCTGGCAGTCCTGGGCCTGTTTGTGTAGGCTGCTACCATGACTAGTGCTCCTACAGGTGCTGGGGCCATCTGCCTTGCTGCCTCTCCCTGGCCCTTTTCCTCTGCTTCTCTGGCTATAAAAAGAGAGATAGTGGTCCATAACATGGATGTAACATCATACTTATAGGAGATGGACAGAGCAGACACATGGACACACGCACACAGATACACATACTGGCTACTGTGCATGACTCTATGACACATATTAGCTCCTTCATAAACTGCACATATGTCCCCCAGACATGCTGCTGTGTGAGTGGTGGGTCCCCTCACATGCTGACTGATCTCTCATTGTTGCCTGGCCAGGTATGGTCAGTATATAATTGTGCACTGCTTGGGATGTGTGCTTCTGTATGCTGATTCCACTGAGTGCACCACACACATGTGGCCTCCAGTTGGGGGTGTTATTGCTTGTAATTCTGCCTCATCCTTTCAACTATTGTAATGGGCCCTCAGCAACATTGAGCCCAGTATTTACATGAGTTTTAGACAGTCTACTCCCGCTCAATTACATCACAGCAGCCCCTGGGAACACATCTGCCACATGATTGTGATGCATCTGACACAGCTGTCTGTGTGTGTGCCATGTGGAAGGCATGCACTCAGACTGACAGCACTCAATGCAGACAGATCTCTGTGCAATGTATGTGCAAAGATTAGTTAGTTGCTCAGTCACCACTATGTGGCTGATGACATGTGGTGGACCTATGAGGCATGCAGCAGGCCTATAGTGCTATGCAAGCTACATATCTGATGTTATGAACAAGTGTAGGCCTTCTATTCCATCATAGTTGTCATTCCTGGTGGCATCTGCAGTGACCTCCTCCCTGGGGCACTGTATCAGGTTAGGCCTCTGCCGCCACATGGTCCTGAAGCGAAACTCACTGTAGAAGAAAGGTTAAGGATCAGGTTAACACCCTTTAGGGCCCACATTTACCCAATAGTGCGATCACATACACAGCTGTTTACAGTAGACCTAGGCAACCTAGCAGCAGGGGCATGTGCTTCCATTCTCAGGGGCAATTCACCATATTTGCCAGTTTTTATACCTTTGTGTACCCATGTCTGGGTTCCCACACACCCCTGTGTCAAAGTGGTGTTATAGTTGTGCTCACAGATTGGGCTATGTCCAGGTGCTAGAGAATGCTTCAAAATCCTGTGACAGCAGGGAAGATCTTGTCCCCTGGCAGGTTGTATGTTGCTGCCCTGTATGGACCTCATTAGTTTAGGGCAATAAATGTGGATCATTAAAGACACTATCTAGTAGCTCTCACTAGCATCCCCACATCATCCTTAGCCTTTCCCAGTGCTCTGGGTATCAGTACAGTGTGGCTGTCACCTTGACCCTGAATCTGCTTGCTCACATGTGTTTCTCCTTGAGACCTCATTGGCCCATGTCCCTTCTGCACCTGCCCCCTCACTGTCCCTACCAAACACCCCCTAGCCCATACACCTTACTATGTGCCTCCACTTTCTATATACCCTGTCACATCCTCACCATTTCCAACCCCACACCTCACTCTGTCCCATCTCGTCTCATCCATGCAGGATGACACCATCCTCCTCACTCTGCTGCCCTGGTCCTCCTCCTCTTCCTTCTCACTCTTCCTAAACTCCTTGTAATCCCTATGTCGTCCTCACCCCTTCTGTACCTCCTTCTTGTGATACCACTCTCGGAGCATTCAGTCATCGTTTGTGGTTTTTGATATTTTTCAGTTGCAGGTGTGTTATTGTTGCACATGGCCAGCTTTCTGATACTGTACATGACTCACAGCTGCACAAAATGTGGTGATATGTGGAGGAGAGCCTCAGTGTGGACATGCTAGGGTATCCACATCTGTTCCTATCTGTTTACGTCAATGTTCTTCAACTGTTCATAGTCAGCAGCTATGATTCTCCTGGAGGCTGGGCAGTTACAGTAAGCCACAGGATTAACAGCTACAACAAATATAACACCACCATAACAAGCAACACTTAAAATAGCCCCCCCCCACCCCTGCTGTGGTCATTAACCTGTGGCCCATGCATTTGCAAGACATCCTCTAACAAGGGGAGCTATTGCATCCTCCTTATGAGATGTCTGCTGCTGCATACTGTTATAGGCAATCTGGGATGACAGGAACTTGCATTAAGAAGTGGGGAACCTGGGAGAGTCAAGAAGCAGACACATGATGCTGACCACAGCATGTACCATGAACCATCCTCACTGTTTCCATGCACAATCCCACAGCTAGGCCTGGAGCAGTGTATTATCTCTGATCTGCTGCTCTGCCCATCCCCCCACTCCCATCCCTAGTCCTACATATCCCATTGGCTACTCACCTCTGCAGCCAGAGTTGGATCCCATTGAGAGGTGCAGGTTGGCCTTATGGTGGCCCCTGTGGTACAGCACCCCCTTGGACTTCAGCACCATCTTGGCTAGGGCCTCTGCTTCTGTAGTGCTGAAATTGACTGTCCGCCTTTCCGCCATTTTGCTGCTGTGTATCTACCCAGCCAGAGGGGGCTTCTGCACTGACAGTACGCAGATAGTCATAACTGGGCGTGCGGATACTGTACACAGGCATGGAGCCCCACAAACCCAGGTAACCGCTCATAACCGGGCAATATCTCACTGTATACACCATACCCGTATAAAGTGGGATATGATAATCTTGGCTGCTTTCCGGTTGTCTCTACCCGCGTGCCGTAGAATATTCTGCCTTACAGTTATGACTTTCGCTCTGCACCTTGCATGGTTTATGGAGCAATATTTGTGTATGCCCCTTTGCGTGTGTATATTGAATATCCCCATCTGTGTTCTACTCACGTAGCCAGAGTTGGCCAATGGGAGTTGTTCACCCATGGCCGCTCATATTCTATCCTTGCCCGCATGTATGCTGCCTGACTCACGATTCTTTCTTGGCATTGTGGGGATTTTTTTTAGCCCATATCGGCTTCTGCATGCACAATCGGGCCCTAAATATCTAGGAGCACAGTCATCAGGATCTAAATCTGCACACAAAGACCCCCAATGGATTTCACATCCTTTGCCTTAACCACACAGCCATGACTGCAAGAAGAACAAATATCTGTGGGTTTTTATTCCTTCACCAGTTTTCAAAGTGAAAGTACCGTGGACTTTAACTGGAGCAGTCTGGAGGTCAATGGTACCCGTGAACTTTGTAGTGATGTGGGAATATGAGACCCGCCTGTTTTATGTGTGCAAGATTTTTGAATTGTGAATCATTCCATCTGTGTTGTTTACGTGATGCTTCTCGTAGAAGACAGAAAGATTCATACACCTGTATATACATCAATCGTAGTAACGAGGATGGAGAATTTTGCTCACTGAAGATCTAGCTGCAGGCGATAGAATATTTACATCTGTATGTGAGCAGTTGCAATAAGACAAAGACTAGACAGCATGCCTTTAGCCATGGAGGGAATGATTCATTCCTTTTCTTTTGATATTCTATGAAACAATTTAATTCAAACGCAGAATGGAAAGATTTGAGCCTGGTCGAAGTTTGAAAATTAAAAAAAAAAAAACCACACCAACAACTTGTGCATCTTATTGTTTTGCCACAGATCTGTGGCAAATCCATGGAGATTTGCTGATAGATTTTTGCAGAGATCAGCTGGTCAGTTTTCCCTTTTAGGTGCATTCAGGGAAAGCATTCCTAAGGGGGCATGTTTTGCAAAGGATCAGAAAATAACATGCATGCTATTTTTTTTGTAGAAAAACTATTCACATGGAAAAGCAGGTGCAAAGGTCCATGGGCACTTTGTGACTGTAACAGGTTTCAAAGACAAAAGACTTTATCTTTTGATATTGGGCGTAAAGTTGGCAGGTAAAAAAAAATGTGAACTTTTCCCTGAGTCGGGCAGTTTGAAAATCGCCCCTATAGATCTATGCGAGAAAGGCCATGAATCTGTCAGTCTGCTGTAGGCATGAAGATAAGGTTGGTAGCAACCATGATTTTTCTCCCACTCTTTGCCTGTGGTAAAATGTTAGTTGTGAAGGTCCTAGACTGGAGACACCAATGATACTATTTATACTTCAGTCTTCTAATCCTCTGTCCACTCGGACCACATAGCTTCAGAGAACAATTCAACCCCTTCCCCCACCCCCTCAGTTGGTATCTTCTGTTGTCATGGGAACCAGGACCTTGTTTTGAATTGTGTGATGCTGTAGGGAAACGCGGCAGAAGCTATCAGACAGGTAACATCTCTTCGTATCACCTCTAGCTATCATGTGCATCGGTTTACCTTTTACAGGGGTTCCTCTGTGCAAAGAGTCACGTCCCTCTTCCATGGTCCACTCAATGCGTATTTGCAAGGATTACACTGGGGTAAAGCAATCTAGACAGACAGGTAAAGTCCACAAAGGCAAAACCTTCCGAGATGACGGAGAATGAGAAATGAGAAGTATTTTAGTATTTGCATTGGGCTAGTCTTTTAAAAATGGATGGCATGTACAGTCCTCACTTTTATGGCAGATGTGGAGTTCACTCCCACTGCCAGGCTCACCCAGTCTATTTTTCTGTCTCTTCTTTTAGTGACGTGAACCCCCATCCCTAAACAAAGTAAAACGTATTTTGTGAATATGCAGAGACTATGGGGGCTATTTTAGAAGCCTTATCCATGATTTCCATGTGGAAAATCTGGCATGTACACATGGAAATAGTAAACATATGTAAGCGGCGATTTTAGAAACGGCTAAATGTACACGTGGATGCCAGACAGGGTATTGGGGCCTGAGTATGTAGCGGCCTGGGCGAATCAAAAATCTACATGTGCATTCCCCATTTTATATAGGGAATGAATGGGTATGATGAAAATTGTCCATGTCAGGATTTACAAACTGCTCCCTGGCATGTATAGGTTTTTAAAAAAAATGTACATTCTGGCCAGCTCTTTGCAGAACGGATTAAGAGGGTTATGCTCCTTAATCCCCCCATTGTCTATTCAAGCTTCCAAACTGAAATCAAATAAAGATAGCGGACTCTATAGTTAAAGGGCGGTCTGTAAACATAAAGGTTTGCAAAATACCAACTTACATAAAAGTCGCAAAATACAAACTTACAGATGTAAGTGCGGCACTTACATGTGCAAGTTGCTGAGTTTATGCCGCTGATTTTCCCATGTGTAGGTTTGTACAGTGGTTCCTTCCTCTGCCTATCCACATGCATTCCTGCAGTTCCTCAGGTATTTTAAAAAAGGATCCACGTCTGGCCGAGCCTTTTCTAAAATAGTGCCAGACTTGTGTATGTCCTGATCTAGAGGTCTCAAATGCGATCTCCATGTACTGTCTAAAATGTTCCTTCCTACATGTATCACAGGCTTATTACCCTGCTGCTCCTTTTTACAGTTCTGAGGAGTGAATTCCCCCAGATTCCCCCAAAGGAGTGGGATGAGACCATTCTAAAAATGAAGGGGGATAACAGCACAAACATGCATTTATGGATGTGTGGTTGGGCTTTGGAACTACAAATCCACATATATAGTAGGGATAAAGCCTGGTTTTGGTCAACCTGTCCCCTGTAACTGGAGCCATCTGGCCAGCTCTAGTTAAATTCAGAATAAGTGGGTAAGATTTGAGCTGCTTAGCAGGCTGGCTCATACACGATCAAGAGAAAGCCTTAGGACAGTGGGATGTCATGCTGACTGCCTTTCTACCTTGATTAAAAGACAAATTCTGTACTTGTTTAATGTCTACTGTTTGCTTACCTCTTTGTAACTGTGACATCATATTTCTATTTTTGGATTTATCAAAAAAAGCGTACCCACAAACTCTAGTACCAAGATTGGAACTTATCACCCTGTGCTCTGACAATCCGAAGATCAGAGCACAAAAGCTAACTATGATGCAATCGATGACGTCATCACTTATGCAACAGTTCCTCAGATTATTTTGGGTTTGAATGTGGTTTTAGTGTTTCTTTCTGGAGCAAATTTAAATACACGTTCAGGCCCAGATTTCCCACTTGAAGAAGCAGACTGCTGTCTAGGAGTGAAAGCCTGAAAAGAGAGCCTTCTTCTCTGTTATAGTGGCAGTGTCCCAGCAGTCCCCACCTCTCCTTGTATTGGCTTCCTTGTTTCTTACGTGCTCCATCCCCCAGCATTTACCGCTTCTTCCTTCCTTCAGAGCTGCTCAGGTGGAACAATTTTTAAGAGTAAGATTTTTGGGGCAAAGCACTGTACATTACTGGAACCTTCCTTCCCTCTTGCAGTCAAAACCCTTGACAAACACTGCTAAATGCACATCCACACAGAGGGTTACTTCTGCACAAATCTTTAAGGAGATGTGGGATACCCATCACACAAAAAACAACCAAACAAATTATCTGCTCTTTCTTGATTCCCAAAGATTGCACTCCGGTCATGCTGAGAGCGTTGCCACGCTACCTGTTGAGAGCTGAAGAGCGTTTAAGCAAGTTTAACAGCAATATATACGAGTAGAATAAGTAATTGAAGCGTAAGATGAAACTGATAAACAGTAAGGAATTGAAGCATTAATGCAGTTTTAAAAGAAATGCAATATACCTAGTAGGAGGATAAAATGCAAGAAGAAGTTGAGACCAGGAGCGATGGCCCGCAGGAATCAAGCTCCGCAGGGCCAGCTCTGAAGAGATGAAACATTAGGAGATAGTTGATATATATATACGATTAGGAGTAGGAAAATTGGAGAGTAGAAAAGTCCGTCTTGCTGGCAAGGCGGAAGAACTGAAACTGGTTAGCTAGGGGCGGGCTGAGGGTGGGGCCAGTTGGCTCATGCTCAGAAGGGCAAAGCCCTTCTGAGCTATGGAGAGTACTTCCGTCTCGGCGCCGTCGGATGACGTCACCAATTGTGGCTGACTCATCCTGCTTGTCCTAGGAGAACTTATCCAGACAGTGGCAGCTGTTATTTGGATCAGTCCCTATATGTCAATTTTCAGAAGCACTATCCAGATAGTCTCACTGAAAATGATTTCAGACTGCCCTGACCCACCTGGATAGCACCAGGGCAGAGGGAGGGTGTTCCCCTAACTATATGGAGGGTGGCAAATTTCAGTCTGCTATCTGTATAGCTATCCAGATAAATTTAGGACATCAAAAAGACTGCCCTGAATTTATCCGGATAGCTGTATAGATAGCGGACTGAATAGTCCCACTATCCATATAACACTCACAAAACCCCAAATCATATAAGAATTGGATGTTTCACAAACCATTCTGCTAATATGCCATTCAGCGAACAGCAGACGTAAATGTGAAGAGGACCATTGAATAGTTTCTGACCTTGTTATCCACTGTTTTTGCTCAGTCATCAGTCCATAGCATTACCGCAATAAAACCACCTTATTCCTTTTAAAACTTGCTTTGCTTTTTAATTAAACCATTTCTTCTTCTTTTATTATTATAACAAACAACAGCACCACATGCTCAGTGCTTCCCAACAGTCCGAGCACGCAGACTAAATCAGAAAACTGCCCAGTTATTTACGCTTGGGTGCTCCTTTGTGCTTATCTCAATCAGGGCTGGACCAACCATCAGGCAAACAGGGCAACCACCCAGGGAGGCAGCTTCTGGGTGGTGGCAAAGAGCAGGGCATTCAAAGCTAAACTTGATTCTGACAGCTTGGAAGGGCATAAGGTTTAAGATTTGCCTAGGGTGCCACACCTTGAACCAATTCTGGGGCCAGCCCTGATCTCTACGTGCTGGTCAAACAGAGCTAGAACTGACACCTTTCTGCGGCAACCCAACTTGAGTTTCATTGCCTGCTTCAGGGGTTAAACCACTGCCAAATAATACTTCTAAATTGCTCCAATCTTCCAAAAAATAGTGCTTTGCCATATTTATTCATTTTCCATGTTCCTAAAATTCCTCTCTCCTCTAATGGCTGAATTCTCTTCTTCTTTTGCTTATTTTATGCTCTCAGAAGTTTTCTGTCCTGCTCACCCTTTCTTTTATTGCTGATCTAATTCCCAGGCCCCCTTTTCAGTTATTTATTTTCTCTTTATAGTACCTAATGTAATGCGCCTTGGTTTAGAATGCTAAAGGCACGTTACTTGCAAAACCACTGTGCACTTCAGTAAAAGGGTCCCTCAGCTTATCACAGAAAGAGACCACCATTCGTTCCCAAAGTAACAGTTCGACTCTAGCCAATCCTGTAAATTATCAGCCCGTTTCAATTTTACCTTCTTTTTCAAATCTGACAAAAAGATTGGGGCAACACACCTAGTGACTTCATCTGGGCCAATGGTTCTCAACCCAGGTCTTGGAACACACCTGGCCGGTCAGGTTTTCAGGACAACCACGATGAATATGCATGAGAGAAATTTGCATACAATGGAGACAATACATGCAGATATCTCTCATGCATATTCATTGTGGTTATCCTGAAAACCTGACTGGTTAGGTGTGGCCCAAGAACTGGGTTTGAGAGCCACTACACTAGACTTAGAGAGATTGGCATATAGAAAGTTTGATTCTCATATGGGTTAATTGCATGTGCATTGTGAGAAAATGTAGGAGAGCCTGTGAGTCTGGACATGGAAATAGCAGATGAATTACATGTAGACAAGTGCAAAGTATTCCATGTAGGGAAGGATAACCCAAACTATAGATAGACAATGCTAAGCTCTATGCTAGGAGTTGCCATCCAAGGAAAGGATCTAGGTGTGACTGAAGACAATACCTTGAAATCTTCTGTTCAGTGTGTGGCGGTGGCCCAAAAGGCCTAGTGGTTGGGGCAAGGTACTTCAGGCCGGAAGGTCGGGGGTTCAAATCCCAATAGAGGACAGCCACCTTGGGCCGGAAGGACTGGGGTTTCTAGTCCCACAGGTGCTCCTTGTGGTCTTGGGCAAGCCACTTAACCCTCCATAGCCCATGTTCCCTGTAAAATAGTTATTTCCAAGTTATAATGCCCTGGTTCAATGTAATTTCAGTTTGTTCAATGTAAACCGCACTGATGCAGAATAGCGCGGTATATAAGAGAATGTAAATAAAATAAATAAATAAATAAATAAAGAGAATTTTAGGAATCTTTAGGAAAGGAATAGAAACTGAAACAAGGGATATCATAATTCCTCTGTATCGCTCCATGGTGCGATACAGACACCTTGAGCATTGTGTGCAATTCCGGTCTCTGCATCTTATAGGGTTGCCAACTGGCTCCAGATGCGCCCGACAGACTTGATCCAGTCCTGTGTTTACCTCATTGCATGCAGCGACTTGTAGTTTTTCATTTCTTATGGAGTGCAATGGAGAAATCAGAACTACATATCCCTGCATGCAATGGGGTAAACCCAGGACTGGATTGACACTGTCGGGCGCATCTGGAGCCAGTTGGCAACCCTAGCATCTTAAAAACAATATAGCAGTATTAGACATGGTAACAGGAGCAATCAATATGATAACGGGGATAGAACAACTTCCCTGTGAGGGAAGGCTAAAGAGGTTAGGGCTCTTCAGCTTGGAGAAGAGATAGCTGAGGGGAGATATGATACAGGTCTATAGAATCTTGAGTGTCATGGTGGAATGGGTAGACGCATATTGATTATTTACTCTTTCAAAAACTACAAGGATTAAGAGACACACTGTGAGGTTACAAAGTAGTACATTTAAAACAGATAGGAAACAATATTTTTTCTCTCAACGTATAAATTAATCATTGGGACTTATTGCCAGAGAATATGCTAAAAGCAGATAGTGGAGCTTGGTTTAAAAAAAAGGTTTAGACATATTCCTGGAGGAAAAGTCCATAAACCATTATTAAGGTAGTCTAAGAAAAAAACACTGCTTGTTTCATTGCTGCACTAGTAAGAAAATCATTTTTTGCGCTGTGCCCGATTCATTTTTTATGCTGTTTTCTAGATCCAAAACCTACAAACCCTGATTCTCTCATTAGGTGTAAACAAGCTGGACTACTGTAATGAATTACTTTGTGGCTCTGCACAGCATTAATCCTTCAATTACAGCTCTTACATGGTGCAAAAAAAAATATGATCACCTAACTATATTATATGCAGAACAGTGGCTTCCCATCTCCTTTGGAATATGATTTAAGCTCCTTATTTAAACCTATCAAATATTCCATTGGTGGTACTCTTTTGGTTTTTTCTGTCTGCATTATTGATTCCACATCAGCTGTCGCATATACTCTGATCATCCCAACACAGTTTCTTCATTGCACCCCCCCCCCCCCCCCGTTACAGCAAGATAGCACTGGAAACCTTTTTGTTTTGTCTATTGACATAGGCCAGGAATCATTGTATGCTAGCTTTAATGTCTGCTTCTCCATCTTTGCCTCACTCCAGCAGCTGGCTAAATCTGCTCCTAGTAACTACTGTGCTTGCTCAACTGCAATTCAAGAGGGTTCTTCTCTCTCTCCTCAACACTTCAGCCACTAACTTCTTGCTCTTTCCCTCACATTTTCTATTACACATTTCTTAGCATATATATATATATATTTGTTTTAGTGCTGTCTCCTGGTAACCCAGCTGCCTCTGGATTTTCCTGGCAACGTATCAGCAGGTCACAAGGAGTGCAAGTGGGAACTGAACCCTTCATCTTCTGTGTACTAGCCAGTGGGACTCAAACCCTTCATCTTCTGGGTAGCAGGCAGTTGCTCTAGCCACTAGGCTACTCCTCCACCTTTTTTTGTAAGCCCCTCCTTAAGTAAGTTGTATTTATGGGCGGTATATCAAATCAATAAGCGCTATAACTATTCCCCCACATGCCAGCTCGTCCTTTGTCACAATCTGCTACTGTTTTTCTCCTCTCCTCTCCCCATTAGTCTTCCCCCAGACAGAACGCTTCTCCTGCCTCATGACAGCACTGGCTTTCCAGCATAAGTAGAAATAGTAACACTACCTTAAGGTGGAGGTGCGGTGGGATAAAGAGAGAATGGTCTGAATGCATTGGGCTAAAATAATTTTTAAGAGGGAGTAAGTGGAAAAGTAGAAATAACTTTGGGCCCAGAGAAGAAGCTTCCCTCCTACAGTGCGAATTGACAGTCCTGCTCCAAAATCCTCACACTATCATGCTTTAATCCTTTACTTTTATTTTCTTTGCAGGATGATGAACTCTACCTGTCCTTTAAATGAGGCCAGGGAAACAGACACAAATCCACCTGAAACAGAGAAAGAGATGGGAGAAAAACATCAATTAACTAAAGAAAAAAAGGTTCAGGTGGTTCGCAATTTGTTAAAGCAGGCTTTTCCAGGAGAGTTTAATTGTGTTTTCAGTGACCTCCGCTTGCTGATTAATGATGACTTCTTGATGAGAACGGAGGCCGTCCAAGCCTGTGCCATTCACAACAAGGACAGCTTCACTCCTGTTGAGGTTGAGAAGTATGGTTGTGAAGTATTGCTCACTCATCATAATGACCTTGGAGATCATCGATTCTTTGACCCTCAAGCCAAACTGTCTTTCAGATACGATCACCTGAGCAAGGAGGCTAGTGATTTCCAGCCGTACTCCATGAAGGAGGGTAAGGATGAGAGTGGTGACCAGCCTAATGACGAGAAGGAGAAAGATACGGAGGCATGGAGGAGCAACTTCCAAATCACTCTGAAAGGCTATCTAAAGAGTCACTTTCCTTCAGGAATTTGCACCATTTTCCAGAAAACTTTGAATGGGAAGATCATATTTATAGCTTGCATGGAATGTCACCAGCACAAACCTTCTGCTTTCTGGAACGGCATTTGGAGGTCAGAGTGGATTTTCCCTCTGGCGTTTCCTGTCACTCAAGTCACAGGGAGCATCACAGTGCAGGCACATTACTTCGAAGATGGAAATATCCACTTAACAGTCTGCAAAGCCATTGAAGAGACCTTGCATCTCAATGGTAAAGTTGATGCTGCAAAGGAGTTTGTGCAGCTGGTGGAACAAGCAGACAATCAGCTCCAGAATGCCCTGATGGAAGAGTACGTGGCTATATCTGACAAGGTACTGAAGACAATCCGTAGGCAGCTTCCCATCACTCGCTGCATGCTTGACTGGAATAAAATGTTGGCGTCCAAAGTCCTGGAAACTGATTTTGTACACTGAGAAATAATTCTGAAATTAAATAAATATCTGAATAAAGCATCTTAGGCAAGTCTAACCTGTTGTCCTTAATACTAAAAATCTAAGCCAAGCTCACTTCCTTTAGGTCAGCAGTCCCATGGTTCTCTGGGAAAGCATAGTTACTCACCTGTAACAGGTGATCTCCGGGAACAGCAGGAATTTAGTCCTCACATATGGGTATCGTCGGTACCAACGGAGCCTGCACGGGAACGCTCCCCAGTGTCCAATCAGAAAGCTTTTGGGAGCATCCCACAGCGCCTGCGTGTTGCCTTTCCCAACTGCCTCTCTCCAGATGAGTTTTAAAGCTGAGACAAAGAGAGAGAGAGAGAGGGAAAGGAAAGAGATAGATAGAGAGATACAACTCCTAGGGGAGGTTGGTGGGTTGTGAGGACTAAATTCCTGCTGTTCCTGGAGATCACCTGTTACAGGTGAGTAACTATGCTATCTCCAGGAACAAGCAGGAATCTAGTCATCACATATGGGGGCTCCCTAGCTTTAGGTGCCAGGGAGAGACCCCAGAAGTTGTGTGTCCCTGAGAAGGGCTCCACTTCCCCCCATGGATCTCTGGCATCCTACCAGGGATGGTGGGTAGGAGTTGATTAGGTATGGAACAGGTGTTTGAGAACAGCCTGAACAAACAAGGCATCCCGGCGGGAGTCCTTGTCCAAGCAGTAAAGGGCTGTGAAGGTATGAACAGAGGCCCAAGTGGCTGCTCAACAGATGTCGTCAATAGACACAGAGTTCAGATGAGCCATTGAGGCTGCCATGGCTCTCACGTTGTGAGCTGTGACATGGCCCTCCAGAGAAAGGTTCTTACTCCGATAGGCGAAAGAAATACACTGAGCAATCCAGTTAGAAAGTGTTCTCTTGGAGACTGGAAGTCCCAAATGAGAAGGGTCAAAAGCAACAAAGAGTTGAGAGGACTTTCTATGTTGCTGTGTCCTTTGTAAGTAAAAAGCTAGAGCTCTTTTACAGTCCAGGGTATGAAGATTCCTCTCTGCATTTGATGCATGAGGTCCTGGAAAAAAGACAGGTAGGTAGACCTCTTGGTTGAGATGAAAAAGCAAGACCACCTTAGGCATAAAGTGTGGATGAGTCCTAAGGACTACCTTGTCATGATGGAACCTTGTATAAGGTGGATTAGCTACTAGTGCTTGCAATTCACTAATGCGGCGTGCTGATGTGATTGCAATGAGAAAGATAACCTTCCAAGAAAGGAATTTCAAGGAGGTGGTAGCTAAGGGTTCGAAAGGTGGCTTCATGAGCTGCCCAAGAACCAGGTTCAAGTCCCATGCCACCGGAGGTGGTCTAATGGGAGGCTTAGTTAGAAGGAGGCCTCTCATGAATCTTGCTATAAAAGGATGAGAGGAAATAGGTTGTCCATTTAGAGGTTTAAGAGAAGCTGCAATAGCACTCAAATGGACTCTTACTGAATTTGTCTTAAGGCCTGCATTAGACAAATGAAGGAGATACTCCAGTAATGATTCCAGAGGTATAGCAAGGGGGTTAAGACCCTTTTCTGAACACCAAATAGTGAACCTTTTCCACTTGAAAGCATAAGAAAGTCTAGTGGAAGGTTTTCTGGAAGCACAAAGAACATCTTTCACTTGCTGAGAAAGATGAAGATCTTGGAGATCTAGGCCTTCAGCAACCAAGCCCTGAGATGCAGGAACTGGGGATTGGGATGCCATAACATCCCGTACTCCTGAGATAGGAGATCTGGAGCAGACCCTAACTCCAGGGAGGGAGCTTGAGAGAGATGTAGAAGCAGAGGGTACCACACTTGCCGTGGCCAATGTGGAGCTATGAGAATCAGATGGCCTCTGTCTCTCTGAAGTTTGAACGGGGTTTTGGGAATTAGGGGAATGGGTGGAAAGGCATACAGGAAGTCTTGACCCCAGTGAAGGAGGAAAGCATCCATTGCCTGAGCTCCTTGAGCCAGAGTTCTGGAACAGAACCGGGGAAGTTTGGTATTCCACGGACTTGCAAAGAGGTCTATGTCCGGGGTTCCCCAAAGTTGAAAAATCCTGGCCACCTGGTCTGCATACAGAGACGACTCGTGTGGAAGGAGAACTCGACTGAGTCTGTCTGCCCAAGAGTTTTGAACGCCTGGAAGATACATTGCCAGAAGATGAATCTGATGCTCTCTGATGAAGGCCCACAGTCGCAAAGCTTCGTTGCAAAGCGACAGAGAGCCTGTTCCCCCCTGCTTGTTCACGTAGAACATGGCTATTTGATTGTCCGTATGAATAAGGACTGTCTTGTGGCTGAGCAGGGTGTGGAACACTTGCAGAGCAAGGAAGATTGCTCTGAGCTCCAAGAGATTGATATGTAGACAACTCTCTTGTGGAGTCCAGGTGCCTTGGGTGGAGAGGTCTTGCAGATGAGCTCCCCAACCCAGTGGAGAAGCATCTGTTGTAAGAGTTGCTTGGGGCAGGGGTTGCTGAAAGGGGGACCCCAGCAACAGGTTTTGAGTGGACCTTCACCACTGAAGAGACAAAATGAGGCGACTTGTGTTTGCTATTTTATCTGACAGGCAACCTGATGCCTGGGTCCATTGGGTGGATAAAGTCCACTGAGCTGCCCGCATGTGAAGGCGAGCATATGGTACCACATGCACGGCCATGTGGCCTAGTAACTGTAACATATCTCAAGCAGTTAGGAAGGGATTTAGCACTGCTTGAGAAGCTAATTGCACCAAGCGAAGGCAACGGGCCTGGGGAAGATAGGCCCTTGCCTTTGTTGTATCCAGCAAGGCTCCTATGAACTCTAGAGACTGAGTAGGAGTTAGCCTGGATTTTGAGATGTTTATTACCATCCCTAAATACTGAAGGATATGCATTGTGCAGGATAGAGAGGTCTTGGCCTCCGACTGTGTTGGAGCTTGAATGAGCCAGTCGTCCAAGTAAGGGAAGACGAATATTCCCAGAGTGCATAGAAATGCTGCTACCACAGCCATGCATTTCGTGAACACCCTTGGTGCAGAGGCCAGACCAAAAGGAAGCACCCTGTATTGGTAGTGCTTTCCTTGAAACAGGAACCGAAGGAACCTCCTGTGGGTTGGATGGATGAGAACATGGGCGTACGCATCCTTGAGATCTAGAGAACAAAGCCAATCCTGATTCTGAAGGTATGGAAGCAGAGCTCCGAGAGAAATCATTTTGATCTTCTCTTTGACAAGGAACATGTTCAATTCTCTGAGATCTAGGATAGGTCTGTATCCCCCAGTTTTCTTTGGGATAAGAAAATAAGGGGAATAGAATCCTGTGCCCTGTTGATGAGGAGGCACGTCCTCTATTGCCCCTTGGGCAAGAAGGATGGTAACCTCCTGACCTAACAGGTCGATGAGAGAGGTCGGAGAATTGAACTGCTTCACTACCGTGGGAGGGGGCATGTTTGAAAAATGAAGTTTGTACCCCTCTTTTATGATGGAGAGTGTCCAATGCTCTGCTGTTATTTGCCCCCATCTGGGAGCAAAATGACATAACCTTCCTGGAATGGGGGATGGTTCTGGTCCTTCCAGAGCCAGAAAGGCTAAGTTCTCTAGCTGAAAGTCAAAGGCCCTGAGGAGGCTGAGACTGCTGGGCCGGTTGAGGCCTAGCAGCCTTTGCTTTCTTCTGTTTGGGTGGTTGCTGACGTTTGGTTGAAAACTGACCTGTAGAAGATGCCTGCTGACCATAAGCAGGATAAAATCTTTTCTTTTTAGAAAAAGGTTTTTTCTTGAACAACTTTTTCCTAACAGGATCAGCAGTAGACTTGGATAGTCTATCCAAAGTGGAATTTTCAGCATCCATTTCATTGGCTTTTTCTTGCCAATCTTTACCAAATAAGTTCTCACCAGTACAAGGGATATTTCCCAATTTATCTTGTACCCAGAGCTCTAAATCAGATGCCTGGAGCCAAGCAATTCTACGTGCACCTATGGCAATAGCCGAGGTTCTGCTTATACATTCAAAGCAGTAGAAGGCTGCATGGTTGGAGAATTTAGAGACATCTTGGGCATGTTTGAGCCAAGAGAGAAACTCCTGCCTTTTATCCTCAGAGATGAAAGGACTTAAAGTCTGCAGATGATCAGTAACTTCCTTTAGGAACATTCCCATGTAGAGACTATAGGAACTGATTCTTGCAGCAAGCATGGAAGCTTGAAAGACTCTACGTCCAAAAGCATCCAGAGTTCTGCATTCACGTCCTGGAGGATTAGAGGCATGTCTTTTTGCACTTCTAATCCTTCTCATAGCAGATTCCACCACAATAGAGTGGTGAGGAAGCTGAGTTTTATGGAAGCCAGGACAAGGAGGTACACGATACATAGTATCTAACCTACGAGAATGAGGAGAGGTGGTAAGAGGTGTTTCCCACATCCTCAACATGAGATCATATAGAATCTCATGAATGGGTAGGGTAGCTGCCTCCTTAGGAGTTTTGTGATATTGTAAAATATCCAACTCCTTGGCCCTTGGCTCTGTCTCAGGGGCCACAGTGATAGACAGGCCCAGAGCCACCTCTCGAATGAAGTCTTGGAAAGATATGTCCTCTGGAGGAGACATCCTGCGTTTAGGGGAGGAGGACTCCTGTGGAGGAAGCATCCCTGCATCGACAGAACTTTCAGAGTCCTCAGATTCTTCTGAGGAATCGAAGTACCGTCTGTCAGGATGCTCTTGCAGAGCCCGATACCCGTACCGAGCAAAATCGGTATCGGGAATAACCGGTACTGGGGAATCGGTACTGGCAGGCATCGGAGGACAGGGTACCGGCATAGCAGGCACCGATGCCGATGTCGATGCTATCGGTACCGATGCCGGTGCTAATGCCGGTACCGATGGAGTTGTCTGTCGCGGTACCAAGGGCGTCGATGCCACAAGGAAAGCCGCTAGACTGCGTTCTATGGACAGAATTCTCTGGTCCACAGATGCTGCCAATGCCTGGAAGTCGGTACCGGTGGAAACCGCCGGTACCCCAGAGCATGGCACCAGGAGATCTGTAGAGGCCAAGCCATCGAAAACATCCTGGAACCCCGATGATGGTGCTTTGGAAGCCAAAGCCTCCCGCCGCGGTAATTTTGCCGGTGCAGAATCCTCGAGGGCAACGCCAGAGGCATCTTGATGCTTAGAAGGAGATCTACCCTTCGAGGACCGGCTGGATTTATGTTTAGTTACCTGAGATCCATGGGAAGAAGGAGAAGCCCTGGAAGACGTCGATGCCACCGAAGCCGCATCAGAGGGAAACAGGGTACTGAGCTTAGCAGCTCGGTTCTGTCGACCTCTTTTAGACATCATAGCACAGGACACACAATCTGTGATGGAGTGGTCAGGACCTAAACATTTCAAACACCATTCATGGGTGTCGGTGACGGAAATCGTACCGCCACGTTTTGTGCAATTTTTAAAACCTGAGGCAGGTTTTTCCATGTTAAGGAAAATTTTTGGCCCTAAGGCCCAAAAAAGGCGGGTGCACCTGAAGAAAAGGAAAAACAGATATCTTTTTTTTTTTTTTTTTTAAGAATAGAAAAGAAAGACCGGCGGTACCGGTAGAGCGTCGGGGAAGGCAGACGCGACCACAAAAAGAAATAAAGAAATTCTTCTGCGGTGACAGGAACACGACCTGCTGGCTCCGCGGAAAAAGAAGAACTGGAGAGAGGCAGTTGGGAAAGGCGGGAAGGCAGCACGCAGGCGCTGTGGGATGCTCCCAAAAGCTTTCTGATTGGACGCTGGGGAGCGTTCCCGCACAGGCTCCGTCGGTACCGACGATACCCATATGTGATGACTAGATTCCTTGTTGTTCCTGGAGATACCCTGTATTTGACACACCCCCCCTCCTGTAAATAAACATAGATGCATAGTATGATCAGAGCTCTGTTAGGGATCATTTCAGGATAGTAAGATTAACTTTCAAGACCTCTATTCATAGCCCAGGGTGCAATACAATCTGCATGTAACTTACTCCCATGCTGCTTGTAATGTGTTCGCTGCTGAATTAAAAATATTCTTGTTGCAGTTAAGAGTGACTTACAAAGTCATTGACTTACCTAGTAGATGACCATTAATATGGACTAATGCATAAAGATTACCCTACGTGACTACTGTCCTGAATCTGGGTCGTACTGGAGATGGCTGCATATTGCCTTGCAGTAATGATACTCCTATTTCCCTGTATCATTGTAGCACTAAAGACTGGGGGAAGGAAGGAACGAAGGAGGGGTTAGTAGCCAACTGCAACATCTGCAGTTCCATTTCACTTTGTATTTGTATGCCGTTCTGCAGCACTGAACTGCAATAAATGGATAATGTGCTGTGAGGGTCCGTTTACATGCACTGGAGGTTGTGATGAGTTGCAGCTTTTTTCTGAATAAAAGTACCATGAAATGAGTAGGGAGATGACTCTCTCTGCTTACCAACCTCTCTTTGACCTGGAGCTACTGGAGAATGCAGCCGCACAATACTCCCAGACGCAGCACTGCAAACTTAGACTGAATATATTATATTCAGACAATCATTTTGATAGAATACTATGCCAAGGCAGACAAGAATAATTAGGCAAATTGGAGAGGTCACTTGGTCTTTTTCTACCATCATCTACTAAATTATGATGCTGTTATTAACTGAATTTGAATATTATACAATATGGGCCCGTTCCAGGAAGGCAAATAGTAGAGCTGTATGTCCCAATGGGATGTCCAGCTCTGTTATCTGCCCTCTGTTGATTCTGCCCCCTGGCCCTACTGCACATACAGAGAGGCTGTGCGTGCTGCGGGGGCTGGGGCAGCATGGAGGTGGAGAGTAGGCGAAGCTGACCCCCAGACTTCAGGGCTGATTCCGGTGACGTCCGGGGATCGCCCGGGGGGGGGGGGGTAGGGGGCAGCCAACTTATTCCATCTCAGAACACCTCAGAGGTGGAATAAGCACTGGCTGCCCCCCTGGATCAGCCGTCCAGCCCCCCAGTGGTGATGGCGGAGAGCAGGGGCAGTCCCCGCTGCCCGATCTGGTCCTGACTGCCCCCATCAGGATCAGATGGCAGGGAAACAGGGGGGTCCGAGGCAGAGGGAGGATGTCCCCACAGCGATGCAGAGGCACATTGGGCCATCTCCACGGTCCGTCTTGTTCCTGCGGTGCAGAGTTGGGTCCTAATGGGCCCATCCTGGTAGGGGCCATCCAGATGGCCTGGACGTGCCCCTTCTAGGATCAGGCTCCACGTATAATTTCTTTTCTTTATGAGTAGTTCCATTTTATGATTTAATTCATATTTTCCAGCCATGACAAAATCAATATTTATTATATCACAAGCTACTGTCGGTTTCTGAAACCAGAGTTCAGAACATATTGGGTAAAACCAAAGGTCCATCAAACCGTGTCCAACAGTGGGCAATCTAGGTCACAAGTACCCAGCAAGATTTCAAATACTTCCCCGATACTTGAGATTCTTGTGAGTTTTCAAACATCTTGAGTTTTACAAATGTAGCTTGTGCCATCATCAGACAGGTTGGAATTCCAACTTCACCACAACTCCTCCATTCAAAGACTGCTGAGACATGAAATATAGGGATCTCTGTGTTTAGCAGCCGTTGCTAAATATGACTTTTCAGTGGCGCCGTATGGGTAGTACTGCTGAATAAAGACTCTTGCACTATTAGACTGTGCCAGGGCACAGGGAGGGCGTTTCACCTGGCTATATGAATAGCAAAGATTTTCAGCTTATCCATAGAGCTAAGTGCCAAGTGGTTTAATTTAGGCTGGCAAAGCATAGTTACTCACCTGTAACAGGTGTTCTCCAGGAGCAGCAGGAATCAGTCCTCACATATGGGTGACGTCGGCGCCGACGGAGCCCTCGTGGAGCAATTTTCCCCAGCTTTCAAAGAAAGCCTTTGGGAATTGCAGCGCGCATGCGCGGTCCCCTTCCCGCCCAAAGGTGCCATCTTGGCCAGTCTGATGACATAGCGAAAAGACAGCAAAAAATTTGCAAAAACTAAATCATATGACTGCAACTCCAAGGGGAGGAGGGAGGGTTGTGAGGACTGATTCCTGCTGCTCCTGGAGAACACCTGTTACAGGTGAGTAACTACGCTTTCTCCAGGACCAAGCAGGAAGTCAGTCCTCACATATGGGACTCCCCAGCTTAAGGCTACCGGAGACCCTAAGCACAAAAAATGAGCTCCCTCAAGCTCAGTAGCACCGAAGGAAGGAATCTTCTCTGACTAATCTCCGACCGGTAGCCCAACATCCGGGATGGAGGGTAGGAGTTGCTTAAACCTCGAAGAGATTACGGAGGACTGCCTGTCCGAAAGCACTGTCCCTGCGGGACTCCCTCTCGAGGCAGTAATGGGTTGCAAAAGTCTGGCTCGAAGACCAAGTGGCGGCCCGGCAGATGTCTGCCAATGGAACAGAGCGGAGGTAAGCCACTGACGCAGCCTTCGCCCTAACCCGATGAGCCGTGACTCGACTTTCCAACGAGAGGCCTGCCGCCCCATAAGTCCAAGCGATACAGTCAGCTACCCAGATGGACAGAGTACGCTTGGAGACAGGGAGCCCCAATTTATTAGGGTCGTAAGACAGGAAGAGCTGAACAGTCTTACGGTGCTCCCGCGTACGATCAAGGTAGAAGGTTAACGCCCTCCGACAGTCCAGGGTATGCAAGACCATTTCAGCTCGGCTGGAGTGTGGCCTGGGAAAGAAGGTCGGAAGCACCACCTCCTGATTGATGTGAAAAGGGGAGACCACTTTTGGAAGAAACTTAGGGTGAGTCCGCAGGACTACCCTATTCTTGTAGAACCTAGTGTAAGGGGGATCAGACACTAGGGCCTGCAGTTCACTAACGCGTCTAGCGGAAGTGAGGGCTACCAGGAATAAGGTTTTCCAAGAAAGAAAACGGAGAGGACAGGTAGCCATGGGTTCAAAAGGCGGACAGGTGATCCGCTGTAAAACCACGTTCAGGTCCCAGTCAGGGGCTGGGGGGCGCAAAGGTGGTTTAAGGAGAAGGAGACCTCGGGAGAACCGTGCCACGAGAGGGTGGCCGGAAAGAGGCCTGCCTTCCACCGGCACATGATGTGCAGAGATAGCACTGAGGTGAACTTTGACCGAGTTGGACTTTAGTCCAAGATTGGAGAGGGAAAGCAAGTACTGCAAGACCACCGACACCGGGCAGGAGAAGGGATCTTGAGACTGTTGAGTACACCAGGTGGAGAAGCGACGCCATTTAAGGGCGTAGGATTTCCGGGTAGAGGGTCGCCTGGAAGCTAGCACGACCTCTTCCACCTCTGGAGGCAGCAGGAGGGGAGCAAGGACTACCCTTTCAGCAGCCAGGCCATCAGATGAAGAGATCTGAGGTTGGGGTGTAGGAGAGACCCCTGATCCTGGATCAGGAGATCGGGTTGAAACCCCAGAGGCAACGGAGTATCTACCGCCAGTTGCATCAGTAGCGGGAACCATGGTTGCCTGGGCCACCGGGGAGCTATCAGGATCACCGAAGCCTTGTCTTGGAGAACCTTGAAAAGTGTTCGAGACACCAGCGGCATGGGAGGAAAGGCATACAGAAGGCCCGTGGACCATGAAAGCAGAAAAGCATCCGCCGCTACTCGGAGGGGATGCGGTTCCCGAGAGCAGAACCGAGGAAGTTGCCTGTTCAGAGGACTGGCAAAGAGATCCAGCGTGGGGAGGCCCCACTGGAGAAAAATCCTTTGAACCACCAACGGGTCCAATCTCCACTCGTGTGGTTGGAGGATTCTGCTCAGTTTGTCTGCCAGGCAATTTTCTTGACCTGGGAGATAGACAGCTTTGAGGAGGATTCCTCGGCTGACGGCCCAAGCGCAGAGCTTTTGTGCTTCCCGACAGAGAAGGAAGGAGCCCGTGCCCCCCTGTTTGTTCACGTAGAACATGGCCACTTGATTGTCCGTCTGGACGAGGACGGACTGGTAAGTGGTAAGGTGGGAGAAGGCCCGTAGAGCCAGGCGGATCGCTCTGAGCTCCAGGAAGTTGATCTGCTGGGTAGATTCCCACGGGGTCCAGAGACCCTGAGTACATGTCCCTTGGCAATGTGCTCCCCAACCCAGGAGAGAAGCATCGGTCGTCAGTACCTGAACAGGCGGAGGAGACTGAAAAGGCATTCCGAGCACTAGGTTGGGCAGATGAAGCCACCACCGTAGAGAAGAGACCAGCGGGCTGGAGATTCGTACTGAGTCCGCTAGTCTCCCCGAGGCCTGACGCCATTGTGAGCGAAGGCACCATTGAGCAGGCCGCATATTCAGGCGCGGGCATTGGGGGTCACATGGACCGTGGAAGCCATATGGCCGAGCAGTCTCAGAAAGTGCCTGGCCGAGACCCGGGAATGGCTGCGAAAGCGGCTGGCGAGAGCCATGAGCCGTTGTGCCCTGTCGAGCGGCAGAAAGGCTCGCGCCTGAAGCGTGTTTAATCTGGCGCCGATGAGCTCGAGATCCTGAGAGGGGAGCAAAGTGGACTTTTCGAAGTTTATGACAAAGCCCAAGTACTGGAGCAGAGTCACAGTACGTTGCGTGGCGTGAGTGGCCTCCGTGGAGGACGGCGCTCTGATGAGCCAGTCGTCTAGGTAAGGGAAGACAAAGAGGCCTTGAAGCCGGAGATAAGCCGCAACCACTGCGAGACATTTTGTGAAGACTCGTGGTGCGGAGGATAGGCCAAAGGGCAGTACTCTGTACTGGTAATGATTGCCTGCCACCACAAACCTTAGGTATTGTCGGTGGCTTGGGTGGATGAGGATGTGAGTGTAGGCATCCTTTAGATCCAAGGAGCATAGCCAATCTCCCTGCCGGAGTTAGGGCAGCAGGATTCCAAGGGTAAGCATCTTGAACTTTTCCCTTTCTAGGAACTTGTTGAGGTTCCGCAAGTCCAGGATGGGTCTGAGGCCTCCAGTTCGCTTTGGTACCAGGAAGTACCTGGAATAAAAGCCTTGACCTCTCAGGTGGTGGGGCACCGGTTCCACCGCCTGTTCCTGAAGAAGACTCGCCAACTCTTGAAGGAGTAAGTCCCGGTGAAGAGGGGGTCGCAGACACTGTTCCCTCTAAGCTGTGCGCGTGTGCGCGCGCACACACCTCGCTGAGTGAGCGCACATACTTTACAACAGAGCGCACAAAAATTGCGGTTCTGATTCTGATAGAAAACAACACAGACGTCTTAAAATTTAAAAGTTGTTGTGTATTTACAGTTTTCACAAGTTCTACAATATTTTCTAGTGCAATCAATGTGGTGTTCATACTGTATTCTGACGTGTAGTCAAATTTTAAAGTAATTTTAAAGTAACTCTGAGTGTCGTTATGTGGCACACAAAAATTTAACCTTCCTTCAAAAGCTGTACAGCTGATATTTTATGCGCACACAGCCTACAGAAAATTAGAGGGAACATTGGTCGCAGAGGCTCCCCTGGAAAGTAGGGGGGAGGTACCTGGTGGAAGTGCAGAAGATAGCCCTCTCGGACTATGTGGAGCACCCAGGTATCGGACGTGATGTTGGACCACCTGTGGGCAAAGTGGACCAGCCGGCCTCCCGTGCTGAGAGAAACCAGCGGAGGGGGAGAGGCTATGCTGAAAGAGTCAAAAAACCCCCACCCTGCGGAGCAGGGGCTGGTGGCGCAGGCTTGGGGGCTTGCTGCCTACGGGACCCGTTACCCCGTCCCTTGGCCTGCTGACCCTGTTGGGGAGCTGCGGAGGCCTGATAATGAGGGTAGTGTTTATAGGCAGCCGCCTTCCTCGGGTAAAAGGGCTTTTTCCCCGAGCCCTTCTTCTTCTGGGAAGGGGCAGAGGTTTTCCTGGAGAGCCGAGTCCTGGTGAGAGTCTCTGTCTCGAGTTGTGCAGCCTTCTCATCCATAGGTTTGCCAAAGAGGTTTTCACCTCTGCAGGGGACATCGACCAACTTGTCCTGCACCCAGGGCTCGAGGTCGGATGACTGAAGCCAAGCCTGTCGGCGGGCACCGATGCCGGCTGCGGCTACTCGAGCCGATGCCTCAAAGCCATCATAGGCTGCTCGAGAGATAAACTTTGAGCACTCTCGAATACCAGTGGACAAGGCCTGGAACCTCCGCAAAGGGTCCTCGGAGAGACCAGCAGAGAATCCGGCTATTTCTTTAGCCAGGTCCCTGAGATACATGCCCATGTAGAGCTGGTAAGTCTGGACCCGACAAGCAAGCATAGAGCCCTGGAAACACTTCTTACCGAGGCCATCCAGGCTGCGGGCTTCCCTGCCGGGAGGCACCGAGGAGTGCATCTTCTGGCTCTTGAGCCTATGCATGGCCGATTCCACCACCATGGAATGGTGCGGCAGCTGTGCTTTTTGGAAGCCAGGGCTCTTGCGGACTCGATATATGGCATCGACCCGCTTGCTTAATACCGGCGACGACACCGGGCTCTCCCACATGCGGAAGAGAAGTCATTCCAGCATCGGAGGAACCGGTACAGTAAAGTGCTCCTTTGCAGGAGAGTCATACTGAAGGGCATCGAGCTCTTCGGCTCGAGGCTCCTCCTCGGGATCCGCAGGGAAGGCCAAGGCCTTGGCCATATCCCTCACGAAGTCCGAGAACCGGGCATCCTCCGGAGGGGACTGTCTCCGAGGTTCGGACTCGGGGGAGTCCGAAGGGATTCACCGAGTCCGAAAAGAATCAGGTGACTCTTCCACCTCGGATTCCCAGGCGGACTCCTCGGAGGATGAGTCGAGCGGCTCCGGCCGGGCGGGCACAGACGCCGTCCGCCCCGACGCCGAGGGAGTCAGCGTCGACGACCTCGGCCCCGAACGGGAGGCCGAAGGGGACCTCGACCGAGGATCGACTCGAGCCCGCATGGACTCGAGGATCGGCTCGGTCTCCGGGGTCGACTTAGACGTCGACGTCCCGGCGGTCAGGGCAGAAGCGCCAGCGAGGCCAGTGATCAATGCCCGCTGCTGGTCCATGAAGGCAGCCAGGCTGCTCTCCAAGGCCGTCAACCTGAGTCCGAACTCAGGAGACCCAGCAGCCCCCGACTCGGGCCCCGACGGCATCGGGCCCGACGTTGGACCCCTCGGAGGCGAGTCCACGAGGACAACAGGACTTACGTGAGCAGATGAGTCCATCTCCAGATGAGGCTGTTTGGACGACCGCTCCAGCTCCAAAGACCCGGGACGGCTATCGGGGCTATGCGACCTGGCCCTCGCGGAGCCAGGAGCGTCCACCAACGCCGTCCTTGCGGGTTTCTTCCTCCGATGATGTTCTCGGGTAGGAGACCCCCTCTCAGAGGAGCTCCGACGGTGTTCAGAGCCAGATTCCCTGGACACCGAAGCTTCTGACGAGGTCCGGGTACGGCTGGGGTCAGAGAAGATTCTCTCCCGTTGATGCTGCCGACTCCGCAAAGATTTCGCGGACATCTTGCTACAGGCCCCACAGATCATTTCTTCATGATCTGGGCCCAGGCAACGGAGGCAGCAATCATGTGTGTCAGTAAGAGACATGAGTTTCTTACACTGGACACACTTTTTAAAACCACTGGCGGCCATCGGGGGAAAAAGGGCCCCTGCGAGGTCAAACGTTCGTGCCGCCAGGGAAAAGTGAAAAAAGCGCGAATTTGTCACGAAGGACAGAAAAAACCGAAAAGAAGGGGAGGCCTCGCAACCGGCATTGCGAGGCCGGACGGAAAAAGGACCGGCGTCGAACCGAAGAAAATACTAAAATAAAGAAAGAAAATCAACTTTTCAGCGGTGACTTGTAGACAGCGTCTGTAGGGCTCCACGGAAAAAAGAAGACTGGCCAAGAGGGCACCTTTGGGCGGGAAGGGGACCGCGCATGCGCGCTGCAATTCCCAAAGGCTTTCTTTGAAAGCTGGGGAAAATTGCTCCGCGAGGGCTCCGTCGGCGCCGACATCACCCATATGTGAGGACTGACTTCCTGCTTGGTCCTGGAGAAAAAGGCGGTCCATAGCGTTGTCACGGTTAGTTGTCTATACATATAATGGTGCTAAATATCTATGTTTTTTTGAAACATCACAGCAAGCATTGAAAATAAATATGCTAAGTTCCGGCTTTCAATATCGATTCGATACAGTTCATACAGAAACAGGTGCACCATTTAGGGCCATGAAACGCAGGGAGCTGTGCCAAATATTCAAGATGAAGTCCCTGGCTTGTGGAGAATTTCAACAGAACATCAGACCATGGGGGCAAGATGCTCCTCTTCTAAAGACCTTTTCAGTAAAAAAAAAAAAAAAAAATACAGACAGGCAGCTTCATCTGATCAGCAAAAATGCATTTCTGTTCCATTTCCTCTATAGGAGGAGTATTAATTAGACATGAAGACGTCCCTCAAACAGAAGCCTTGTGGGCTAGGCTTATCCCAGTCACAGCTGGTGTGATGGTTCTCCTGCACACTTCTAAAGAGTAGTGATAATTTATTAATACCCATGACTCCTTTACAAGTACCCGCAGAAGATCCAAGCCCCATCTTTATGCCATGGGAAGGCAGGGAGGGAAAAACGGTCTGCCAGGTCAGATGAGAAAATATGAAGCCAACAGCTCTTACAAATCATTTTTTCTCCCAGCATTTTAGATTCTTTATCATCAAATACATTAAGCGGAATTTTAACCCAGCTAACCAAGGGCCAGATTTAAAGCACGGGCAGAAGATGAACTGCTAAATACATACCAAGATGAGTAGTTTGCATGCAAGATTAAATTTCCATTTGCATCCACTTGAATGGCTGTGCAAACTCAAATGCGACTTCCATCACTTTACCAAAAAAATCATGAAAAACCACTTTCACGCACAAGTTTGAAATTTAATCTAGGCAAAATGTTGTATGAAAACAAATTCCCCTGCTAAAAGCTGGCCAAATAGCGCTGTAAGATTTTAGTTCAATACCTAAACCTGGCTTTAAATGTCAAAAGACTAAAATACAACCCACTCCTCCTGATATGAAGACATTATTCGTTTCATCCTATGGATATATTTCATTATGACATAATCCTATATGATGTTTCAGGGAGATATCATCATTGGCGTAACCTTATGTCATAAACAAAGCTGTAAAACCAGAGATCTAGATCTGAATCACAATTCTGTCCCTGGCTCAATTTCGTGACCATTCACAAGTTAACATAAGAGATGCCATACTGGGTCAGACCAAGGTCCATCAAGCCCAGTATCTTGTTTCCAACAGTGGCCAATCCAGGTCACAAGTACCTGTCACGTTACAAAACGTTGTTGCTTTTCCTCCTTTCTCCTTTTTTTAGGTCGTATTCTCAGGCCTTAATGCAGAAACCCAGAACTAAAGCTCAACGTAGGGTTTCCTAATGCTAGTTTAATGCGGAGGTTTTGCTCACCGCTGCTGTAAGCAAACTGCGTGCAAATAAACTGTGCATAGAAAGCATATGCTACACAAGGAATGCAAGCCAGGCATGCGTGCACAGGGGTCTGCGTTAGCAGCACCTGTATCTTGTGCACAAAATAAACCCCGTTTGGCACTTGTGCGCCTGGGCTGGAATACTAAATAGCGCATAAAGCAATATCATTCTGCACAGGAATCCTGCACAGAATAATGCGGTTTATGCGCTAGCTGGCATCCCAGCACATGTGCACAGCACAGTCCCAGCACATCCCCCCCTGCTGTTTTCTTTTTCAGCACTCTCTCCTGCAAAACCAGAAGAACGTTGTGGGTGCTCTACGCTCAAGAAACAGGCACTGACCACAGATCTATGAGCCAACCCTTAATATCACCTCAGGTCTCACCATAAGTGTAGTTTGGAGGGGACATGGGGGGGGGGGCGGTTGCCCCCCAAATGTTGCAGGCACTAATGGAGATCCAGTACCCCTACCCCCACTTTCAGTATGACTTTCTTACCTTTTGTAGCCCCAAAGTAGGAAGGCAAACTACACCACTGGGCCTCACGTTAAAATTCCAGCACTGAGCTCAAACTTTCATCTGTGCTACATAGCTAATTGCTTCATTACCAGCCCTTTAAATGGATTTAAATGTGCTGTTATGCTGCTGCCTGCTTGAGGATTTGCGCATAGTTAGCTCATGTGCAAACGGCCTTGCTCTGTTAGTGCACAAAATTGTGTGCTAAAAATGAGCTAAGCTGTGTGTAAAGTCTAGCTCGCACATCTGCACTCAGGCCTAAGAGGGCAACTCACTTGTTGATGAGCTTTTGTTGCCCCACTCCTGAAAAGAAGATTAGTGCTGACCAATGTACGTCTCTCACTGAAAGGGCCAGTGCAAGAGTATCAGGCACCCTAGGCAAACCTTCCAGTTTCTGCCCCTTCCTCAAAGCCCTTCAGTCTCCCCTCTCCAGATATTTGTGCTGAACAATCATGATCACCCCAGGACTCCTCCCAACAAGGCGATCCTGTAAAAATGCATAACTGGACATCTTTTGTTTAAATACTAAGCTTTGATTTGCACATATACACATAATGATCTCAACTGAGGGTAAAAGCATGTGCTGATGGATCGTTGAGTTTGTGTGACTGTCAGGACCTTTCTGCAGCTGCTCCGCCCTAGACAATTGCCTAGTTTGTATAATGGTTATGCCGGCTCTGCACAGAAGGTTGAGCAAGAAGACCATTCTTGAAAAGATTCCTTAGATTATCATCCTCTCCCATTACAAAACAAGAACTAGATTCAGGGGTCTGCAATATGGCTCTTTTCCAACAGAAAAGAGTAACATGAAAGCCCAATATGTAACTCTTGAATGTAGAGTTTATTATTGTAACACTTATGCTCATTCTGTGATAGCTGGTTTTTATTACTTTATTTCAGTATTTTTGTCAACATAGATTTTGTTAGTGAGACAAATTCTCAGTTTTTTTTTTTATCAAGAATTATCTATACAAAAGTCCATTCTAGTATTGACACAGGCTAGGCTAGTGCTCTCGTCCTTGAAATCTGTCACATATCCCTTTCCTCTAATTTTGTATAGGAAATCCTAATTGGCATCACTGTGTTAGGTCTTTTTGAACATACCTTTTCCAAAATAACCTATCATAAATATGCACTCCAGAAAATGTTCTATGTTACATCACAGTGTAATATCCTGGGCCATTCTTTCTGCTACATTCTGTATATTGATCACTTTCTTGCTCAATTCAGTCGATATTTATGAACCGTTGTCCCACTGAAGCCCAGGGTTTACAGCTCAATTTAAGAGCTTTCTCTCATGAAATATTATCGAGTTTGCCCAGTGTTCACAAATATGTTGAGTTCAGTCAAGGCAGCCATGATCGTTTAACCAAATTTACCAGAAGAGTCGTCGCTGGTGTTGAACTAGTTACACTACTTGGACATTTCAACATTAGGATTTGGCCAACAAATATATAGACTGTAAGCTCCCAATAAGAGAGTAGTTAAGACTCAGGACTGATAATCTACTGCAACTGGACAACATTCATATTTGCAGGATGACTTTCTACTGCTCTTCTATTTGATGACTCATTTTGCAGGGAAGGATCCCGTAAGGGCTGCAAGTTCAGCTCTTGATACCATTTTACCCCTCTATGAACATTTATTACAGAAGAAAAAGCGATTTGATATCGTTTTATCATTGCATTTTGTTTTTATAGTAAAACCAACTGAATTGTTCCTGGGCCATCTTTCTTTTTTCTCCCTTCTCCCCTGTATCCACACGACCTTGACTTGTAGGTTGACATTATGTAGCATCGTCACACATTCCAAGGGTAAGTTTCAAGGCTCCCTGCTTGTGCAGACCTTGTAGGGCTTTAAACTCCAAAGGCATGGTGTGCGGGCTAGCTTGGGAAGTATATCCATATTTCAGGCTGTCATAGTAGTGATACTTGACAGGATTTTGGTTTATGTCCCGTGAGAACGGCCAAAAGCCATACAGATAGATCCTGTTGCAGAAGCGAGTAGCTAGAGTGTACATTAGCAGGCCGGTGGTTGGCCGTTTTATGTGGACTTTGTTAGTCAACCAGTACCTGCAAGGAAAAATAGGAGTGTTATTCACGCTGCAGTAACAGCCCCAAATACAGCAATTATTTTACGTTCCAAGATCCTGAAGAAAGCTAACCGAACCAAAGCCTTAGACTATAGAATCCCCAGTAGAGATTTTGTTAGGGCTGACTTTTTTCTCTAACTGGCTATCACATTGTGCAAAACTATATGGGGTGACTTCTCATCTTTACTCCATGCCATTCACGGCACTGTGACTCACTAGGACGATAAAGGCATAAAGTAACCGAAATGTCATGCTCTAGGCAAGCACAAAAAGGGTTCACGGAGACATTTCTGTTTGATCTCCAACATGGTTTACAAATGAATAGGTTGAAATGACCTTTCTGTAACTTGCACAGTGGCAACTGCCCTGTAATCATCCAACCTTCACTTGGCTAGCAGCTTACCATGAACTTTTTTAGCAAACATTCTTGATGACGGTATCTGGTTTAGATGGCAAAGGATATGTTTTTTGGGAGGCTGACATCAGCTTTGGGTGCTGCACACAAATAAAAAAAAAATGTGGCCTTAATGAAATGAGTCAGGCTGGAGCTTTAAGAAGGTGGTGGAATTTAGACGGCCCCGGATCCATCCATGGAAAGCTAGAATCATTGTAGGGTGTAAGACTTCAGCATTATCTAAAGAGGTGGGGGATGACAAGTCTTTTCTTCTTGGCGATTCCGTTTGCATATTTTAAAAACAATGCATACTTGCATTAGCTAGTTTCATGCCCTGCAGTGATGATATTTAATTGTAGGTCGCATATTGGATCACATGTAGCAAACACAGTCTTAAACTAAACAAATTTAGGTATTATAGATGCCTCATTTCTGAAACAGATAAATCCATTATACAGATTTTGTTTTTTTCTGCAGGCATACATGTTATTTTGTTTATACAGTTCTGGGTGAAGCAACGCTCTTACATAATTTGAAATACCTCAGTCAAGACAACTAGATTACTGCTTTTCCATCCAGTGCTTGGGCTGTTCTCAGTCAGCTGGGTTTTCAGGATATCCATCGTGAATATACATAGAGACCTGGGTGCACTGCCTTTACTGCATGAAAATCTATATTGTAGATATTCATAGCGAATACCCTGAAAACCCAACAGGCTTATGTATGTCCTAAGGACTGGGTTGAGAACCACAACAACTAGATCTGGGGTATTAAACTGCAAACCTGGAGGGCTGCAAAGAAGTCAGGTTTCAGGTTATCCTTAATGAATAATGAGATCTTTGCATCTGCTGCCTCCATTATATGCAAATAGCTCTCATGCATATTTATATGGGATATTCTGAAATCAAATTTATTTGCAGCCCTCCAGTATCGCAACTTGACACCCCTAGACTAGACAATTGCAAGGGAACTGGCAGGGCTGGTGCTACTCACTAAGGTGGGTAAGCGCCGCAGGTGGGTGCTAATGGCAGGGGGCGTCATCGCTAGATGCTCGCCTCCCCTCAGAGAGCTGCAGGAACACTTCTCTGCTCCCGTGGCTCTGCTATCTTATAAACTGCTGGACCACGACATTTACTGCTGGAGGAAGGAAGAGGATGGAAGGGAGCTGGCACTTGGGCTGGTATTTGGACTAGAGGGGGCTGGGCAGTGGGGAAGAAGAGGGCCTGGAAGGGAATGTACACCAGTGGCGGTGCTGGGAATGCAAGGGGTTTGACATTGGAAGGTACTGGGAAGGGAGGACTGGAAAGGGGGCTCACACTGAAGAGGGTTACTGGGACTGGAAATAGGCTGATATTGAGGGAGGTACTGAGACTGGAAGGGGGCTAATGCTGAGGCTGGACAGGAAATGGATTTATGCTGGAGGGAACTGGAAAGGAGCTGGAACTGGAAGGGAACTGATGATGGCATATGCTGGGTCAGGTGTGGAAAAGAAGCAGAAACTGGGGGAGTGAAAAGGGAGAAGGGGCAGATATTGTGTGTATATGGGGGGGGGGAAGAAACACCGCTGCTGAGTGTTGACTGACTCAACAGAGCAGAGGCAGGAAGGCCGCGCTGCTGCAGGCATGGGACTTTGAACCAGACAGGCCGGGAGAGTTTGCCTCTTCCTCAGACACTAGATGGGGGGTGAGAGATGATAGAGATTGAGAGAGTGAGCAAAAGAATGTTTATGATGTTAAATAGTAGTAGTAGTAGTAGGAATAATGGACCAGGGAAGAAGAATTGGGGAAAGGGAGGACGGGTGAAGCTTGAAAATTGGTAGGTAGATGGCTAAAAAAGAACTGGATAATAAGGAGTGGTGAAATCTGGGTGGACAGAGAGAGAGAGAGAAATAAATGGAAGAAAGCTGAAAGGAAAAAAAATCAATATCCAAGATGGAAGGAAATGAAGAAAACAAAACAAGAAATGGCAGATGGACTATAGACCATAGAAAGAGAGCTAAGAAAGGACAAAGGAAAGCAGAAGATTCAGATTGGGACCAGCATGAACAGAGAATAAAATGGTCACTCAAAAGTAGAAAAAATAATTTTATTTTACAGAGAATGGGGAACTGCATCTCTTATTTATCTGGTGAGGCACCGCATGTGGAGTCTGGCTTCTTGGGGTTTCAGTTTAATTTTTGTCTACATATTTTTATTTTTGCTGTAGGCTGTGGACACTTAGCCTATATTTGGTGAGGGTCTGTGTTCTGAGTGTGTAACTGAGGCCAGGTGTTCTGTTAACATGGAGTTTGTACGTAGGGATCTGTACTCAAGTAATTTGATTTGTACAGCTTTTCAAATAGGTGTATTGATGTTCTAGGGCCCGTTGCAATATTTATAGTGCTGCTTTTTTTCTGAGTAAGCCCACTGTATGAGTTTTAGAGGTTTATGATGGTATGGTATGGTAGATTTGACTTTATAGGTATGGTAGATTGGCCTTTGATGATGTTTGTAGGGTTTTATATTAGTTCACAATATGCCTGGTACTGGAGAATGTTTATGATGTTAGTGAGATGACCAGAATCGGATTTTTTTGAACTATCACAACCTGTTTTTATGATGCTAAGTATTTACTGCTAAGTACAGTAGTTATTTTTATTCTGGCTATGCATTTGCCCTGTCACTACAATTTTCTTACAACATTGGATTTGAAGGAGAAATACTAGCATCATGTGAAAAGAGTTTAGAAATGAGTTTTGGGAAAAAGGAGGGCGGGATGTAGTCAACATTAATAATAATGAGGAAGGGGGCGCCAGAAGCCCTAGCACCGGCCCTGGGTACTGGCACAAACTTATGGAGCCTTTTACCTCAAGAGACCCAGTCAGAGACATGGAGGCAAGGAAGGAACTATTTATTTACCACTTTATTTCATAAAGCCAGGCCAGCCAGTGGTAAATAAATAGTTCCTTCCTTGCCACCACGTCTCTGACTGGGTCTGTTGTTTGGCACGTGGATTGTGCTTATCTGTTGGACTGTATAGCCTTTTACCTCAAGGTCACCAGTTCTGGTTCAGGTTGCTAATGATCAACAATCATTACCATCTCAGTGTTCAGTAGAATCAGTTGGTGATCCAGTGCTTAAATGAAATCAGTCGGTGGTCCGGGTCTCAGTGAAGAAATGCTTACATCAGAAAAACACCCCCTTCATAATGTATTTATTAGTATTTCACTCACACCTCTTCAGTGGTACTTCAAGGTGAGTTAATTCAGGTACATAGGTATTTCCCTGTCCCCAGAGGGCTTACAACGCACCCTTTGCACAAAGACAACATGATTTATAAGCACAGGTTCCGACAGCCCAAATGCAGAAAAGAGCCTGACACACGCGTAAACAGCAAAGGAAAAGCATGCACCCACAGTAGCGCCAGGCGTGTTTAAATCATAGGCAATGAGCTGCGCATATTAAAATAGCATGCTAATATTGTCTGCGCCCGATGCAGAGAAATGCGTAGAGGATTTCGTAACCATCTGAAGCACCCATGCTCTACGTCTGGAGCTGAGCTGGCTTAAATGTCCTGCGCGTGCCTCTGACAGTAGTTTGATGGTATCGGGGGCTTTCCCTGATGCCTGGATCATCTGAGAGGAAGTGCCAAACACGTCACCTCAGATGATTCAGGCATCAGGGAAAGGCCCCGATGCCATCAAACTACTGTGGGAGTGCACATGCAATTTAGCCACACAGTGCCTCTGGGAGAGCATGCCAAACTTGCACCAATTTCTGCGCACACGTGTTCGGCTTGCTCTCCCAGTTTAACGCTGCCATTTGTGCCACAGTTTAGCATGTGGTTAATTTGCATATAGGCCCCAGTGCTGAATCACATGCTGTATAGAGGTGTACAGAGTTAATAGCACACGACTTCAGAGCCGGCTTTCTGCATCGGCCCGTGTTTGTACTTGAGGTAATGGAGGATTAAGTAACGTGCCCAAGGCCACAAGGAGTGCCAGTGGGATTTGAATCCTGGTCTCTAGGCTTCTGCTCTAACCACCAGGCTTTTCCTCCGCTCTTGTTAGCAGACACAAAGAGGCCAGAGATCGCAAAGGCCTGGAGGCTGAGATACTCTCAACGGCTGTGCTTTGTTTCACTTCATTTTGAAAATTAAATGAAAGAAAAATTAATTAAATGTCATTAATTTTCATTTAATTTGGTTTTCTATAAAGCAGTGGGTCACATCATTCTGCTGCTTACTTAGCAAGATAATTAAGAATCACCGGGATCCCATGAAATGTATTTAGAGTGTACAGGAAGGAACACATCATCGACGCCTCACAGATGTTCTTCACAGCACCCCCCATACACATATCCACAGACAACCACCGAGGGGCATCATTAACCATGGACACACTGAGCTCTTGCCCCAAATCGGTTGGCCAATGCTCTGAATTTCAGGCAACAGAAAAATAGCATTTCTGTTTACTGCTCTAGACACTCCCCTCCTTAAACCTATAGAAAACAGGAGTGGAGGGGCTCGAGGACGGATCGCAGCAATTGTTGAATTGTACCTGCTCCAGCCTCCTGCCCCTTTCCATCTGATTCAACAGGCAGTATGTAAGCTTAAACAGGAGGGGAGGGGCTGGGGCAGTATAATAAAATGTGAAATATTTATTTATTTCACAGGACTTGATATACCGCTAATGGAATACACATCATAACGGTTTATAGAACCAGCATATAGGACATCAATAGAAAAACAAACAAGAATTTCCAAGTTATAGAACTTGAAGCTCAATATCAACTGTTTTGATGAAAGCGACACCAGGTATAGTCTGTAAAATGCAGCAAGTGCTTTGCCACCTGAAAGTCCTCAGACTTCAGTGAATGCTGATTTGATGCTTGTTACGACATGTCCTAGTGACTGATACAGGAGCCTTGGTGTTGATACTGGTACTAAAGGACTTCTATGTACTAAGATAATGCAGTAATGCACGTATGCAGTACTTCAATACTTCTGCACTGAAGTACAGGGGGAGTGATTGCTGAAGTTGGATCTTCTCACTGCAAAAAGACAGGGGAGGAGCTAGTGATGTCACAGAGGTTAAACTGAGAGGTGTCATCGCTCAAAAAGCTTGGGTATTGGAGCATCGGAAGATCCAATGTGTTTTCCTGCTTTAGAAATGGATAACTGCTGAGGACTAGCAGCTGTGGCACTTACAGACTTGGATTTCCCTGTAATATTCTACATTTTCTTCTTCTACTATATGCTTGATTTTGTTCTTTGTCAGTCAAATTACTCTGCATTAGAAAAAAGACTCTTGGAGCGTGGACTGTGTTTTGTCCATATCGACAAGAGGGAGCACAGGGCTCCTGATCCAGTAGAATCCTGGATGCTAAACAAAGCCTTGGAGAAAGAAAAAGTGAGGGGGATGCCTGGTCTTGCCTCCTTGGGGGGGATTGACTGGAAGCCCATGTCCAGTCTGTGAGACTGCAGTGGGGGAGAAGATAGAGCTTGTGAGCTATTGTTGGCAGCCTATGACAAGTGTTGTAGTTACCCTGGTGGAAATAATGTGTAACCTGTGAATGATTTTATTTATTTAAAAAAACTTAATATACCGCCGAAACCATAGGCATATAGCGGTTTACAATAAAATCATAAAAGCACTACCAAAAAGAAAGGAAAAGAATGCCATAAAATAAATAGGAAAGAGATAGTCAGAGAGAAAAGGGAGAAAGAAAAAAAGGGGGGACAGCCAGGAGCAAAACAGCCAGAACTAAATCTCAATGGGGGTGGGGGGAAGAGGGGAAGAAGGGGGAGGAAGATCAAAAGCCGTGCAAAAAAAGATGTGTCTTAATTCTAGCTTTAAAGGTAGAAAAAGAGAGCTCGAGATGAAGCGTAGGTGGTAGAGAGTTCCATAAGCAGGGACCCAGAAAGAAAAAGGCAGAAGAGCATGTGGATTTCAGATGGGCCTGGGAAGGGGAGGGAAGAGTTAACCGATTGGCGTGAATTGATCTGAGAATTCTAGGGGGACAGTGGAATTGAACTAGATCAGAGAGGTAGAGAGGGATACTGGTGTGAAGTGATTTGTGTACAAAAATGAGAATCTTATATTGAATCCGGAAAGGAATGGGAAGCCAGTGCAAACGGATGAGAAGGGGGGTGATGTGATCCGTGAGGCGTGAGTCAGAATGCAGGCAGTAGTGTGGTGTACCAGTTGGAGCCTACGCAGTTGGGAAGAGGGGAGACCAGCTAGGGACGCTTTAGGGTGTAAAAAGAACACTGGACAATCGAAGAAATGTGATCCTTAAAAGTCAAGGCCTAGTCAAGAGAAACACCAAGATATTGTAGTGAAGTGACAATAGGAATCGGAGCAGAGGAGAGAAACGGGACAAGAGAGGGGATAAGTTTACCAGCAGAGAACCAAATAGCCAAAGTTTTTGAGAGATTAACGTGTAGAAAATTATCAGAGAACCAGGAAGCTACAGCAGAAAGACAGACATTAAGTGGGCCAATATTGGGAGTGAGTGAATCAGAGTGATAGAGGAGAAGAATATCATCTGCGTAGTAGTACGCAGAAATACCATATTGTTGGATTAATAGGGACAGGGGGGCCAAAAAGATGTTAAACAGCAGAGGTGCTAAGACGGAACCCTGGGGAACACCTCAAAGAAGGTGTGTCGAAGTGGAGGAATCAGTGCCAGAGAGAACCGAGAAAGATCAATTAAAAAGAAAAGAGTGAAACCAGTGTAAAACTGTGCCAGATAGACCAGCGGAACGAAGACGGGAAAGAAGGGTGCGGTAGTCAACGACATCGAAAGCAGCAGAAAGATCAAGTGAAACAGCAATAGATATAGAACCCCGATCGTGAGCAACGTGCAACTCATTAAGAAAAGAAATAAGAATAGATTCAGTGCTGTGACCGGGACGAAAACCTGATTGGCGGGGGTGGAGGGCTAGGGAAGCTTCAAGGTAAGAAGAAAGTTGAGAAAAGACTAGCCTAGATATACTAGAAACCTATGACCAGTGGTGGAGTATAATGGGGAAAGGGCATACAGTAAATGCCTGACTTGCCTAAGGAGTCTTAGTGGTAAACCAAGAAAAGTATCGTTTTCAGGAGATTACCAAAGTACAGTCCCCCTGGATTCAGAGAGACCAATGAGAGAAAGATATGAGAGAGTATTGTTGGAAATGTCTTTGTAGGGTTCTGTAGGAGATGCCTGCAGAAGAATTGATAAACTAGAAGATCCCACTAAGCAAGAGGAAGAGGAGTCCTGAGTTGGCAGAGAGTTAAATAATTTTATGACAAGGAATGCTTTGACTGGGGCAAAGCAAATGAGAAGCCTTCGGTAAGAAACTGGTAGCACATCATTGATCATGTAAGACTCAACAAGCATGGTTTATTTTAGTTCTTCCAGTGTGGTTGGCATTGCCAAGGCCAGCATGACCTCAGTAACACTAGTGTACAGAATAGTTTTCAGGGATGTGGGGGAGGGGATGGGAAGATGGTATAGCTCTGAGCCTCATGGACCTATGCTGAAAGTATTTTGAATACCTAGGAATACCTCTGTGTTCAATATCAAATTGAATTGAGAGCATCCTGGGGCAGCTCTGTTCTTCTCTTTACTTGGGCATATCCTGAAAACCCAATTGGTTAGGAAGACCCCAAAGATTAGAAGACATCAACTCATTCTGAAAACAGGGATGGAAGTTGCCACATAAATATATACTAATGTCTTCTGTTCCCTTCGCCACTGCAGACACAGTTTTCTTACTCCTTGAGGGGAAGACATCCCAGACATCATTCGATGACAACACCCTGAGAAACAACTGGAACTTGACAATATCAGTTGCTGCCCAGGCACCACTAAAGGTCAACAAAAGCAAACATCAACGACTAATCACATGGTTTTCGACCACACTGAAAGATCTCAAATGCAAGCTATGCTGCATCGAACATAAATGGAGGACAACTAAAGAACAACATATTCAAACTATATACCTAGAGGAACAGAACAAATATTGTGCATTCACCTTCAGAGCCAAACAGGAATATCACACCAACCTGATCAAGAACGCCATCAACAAGCCCAGGGAGCTATTTGACATAGCCAAATCACTCTCAAAGGACCCCACCCCTACTCACAAAATTAATGTCATTAACCCACATCACATGGTGCTCCACCTACAGTCCATACACAATGCACACAATTAGAACAAACCTGAACTACCATCCCATAACCAATGTAACAATCCTACTATCCACCTGACTGACTTTGTAATATTAGTCATGAGCAGCCTGATGACATAATGACCTCCTTAAACACAACAACTACTCTGATGGATCCATGCCCAGTTTTATAGATCAAGATAGCAAGACCCCATCTCATACCATTTATTGCAAAATTGATCAATGACTCCCTAACACAAGGATTCCTACCACCCCTTCAAGGTGGAATAAGCAGCACGTTCCCCCTGACCCCACAAGATGTACAGGGCTGTGACCTGAATTGGCCTTGTATGTCCTGCTGCCTCGGCCTACCCTCGTTCCGCCCTCACTCTGCCACCTCATGGCCCCTGCTGGCTCTCCACGTACTGCTGCTCTGGCTGGGCGGGAAGAGTCAGAGGGGGAATATGGTTAGGACGGCTTACGGAGCTGCACGTCCCGCAAGTCGCCTCTCAGAATTGGGCCCCCAGTACGTTTTTTTGCTTCCCTGCAGACATGCCCATTATTCCTTAGCTGGAGCCCATCAAAGCACAGTAGAAGAAATCCATACCACGCCCTGCCAATGCTCTGCAAAAGGATCATCAACTTTGGATTCCTAGTATTGAAACAGCACCTCATCCAACCAAGACCCCCCTGGTAAGCTACGCACAATCAACCAAATATGACACCACGCCATCCTCATATACTACCTGACGATAATGCTCGCTACATTTATCCTCATATCATTCACACAGATACTCAGTACTAGGGTTAATTACATACCAATCCTACACAGACCACACCTTCTTCACCTTACAACATACCATAAAATGCCACTTGGAAAACCATGTCGCAGGCTCATACAGATCAGCACAGAACCACTGCAGCCCACAACAACAGGTTGCAAACAGCATGTATACCCACTCAAATGCTCACTTATCAATGCTCACTCTTTCCGCAATAAAATTCAGATAATAGTGGACCATATACAACATACAGACACCGACTTAATATGCATCACTGAAAGTTGGATCACCAACAATGACAACATCCTCCTCAGTCAGCTGGTTACATCTCAATACACGCTGTTTAACTGCCCCAGATTAGAAAAAAGAAGGGGAGGAATACTAATCCTTGCCAAAAAACAGCTCAATTTCTCCCTGATAAGCTCTCAATCATTATAAACAATAGACTACTTAACAATCTCCAACACTGAGCACACTATATGCCTAACATATAGAAAACCTATCACTAACACGGACGATCTATCAGCTATTTTAGACGAAGTATGCACCCATACAGCTTCAGAAAACCGCTTCATACTCATGGGGGACCTTAACCTCCCAACAGCCACATCAAAGCAAGCCAGCACATTTCTAAGCATGATAGAATCTCTACAACTGAACCAGATAATCAATATACCAACCCACTGCAAAGGATCCCCTCTTGATCTTATATTTGTACCCAACACTCTACATAAAGCAGATCTGAACTTACAAATCGACCCCGTATCGAGGTCAGACCATACCATGATATCCCTAAATATACCAACCAACTATATCCAACCAAACACTCCTCTACAACACCAGCACAGACGACATTTTAAGGCATGCAACTCACAAAACTTCCTGAACAAGGTCTCCACACTTTTAGACTCCGATATACCTGATTTAGATGGATTCATCAGCTGCTGGAACCAAACAATAAATGATGCCACAACATTCAGTGAACATCAACAAACAAAACAATATAAATCCTCACACCCTCCTTGGTTCTCCAAGAAACTTTACCAGATCAGATGTAACCTCAGATGCTTAGAAAGAAAATGGAAAAGGTCGCGAGATGATACTATCAAGACACAGCTTTGCAACAAACAAAAAGAATACAACCACCTATGTAACAAAGCTCAAAAAGAATACATCACAAGCATTCCTGCGAATCACTCAACCACCCTAGGGAATTATTTTCGATTGTGTCCCAATTGACCAATAATCCCAACCCAACAGACACAGCAAATATAAAAATCCAAGTAGATCCACAAGTTATGGCTGACTTCCTCTCCAACAAACAAATCCTAACAATGCTAAAACCTTATAAACCACTACAGCAACAAAACAGCACAACTGAAAACCACCTCTGGCACAACTTCAGCCTAATAACCAAAAAAGAACTATTATATATCATCAACAGTATCAATACCACAACTTCACCTCTGGACCCCTGTCCTGTGACATGGCTAAAAACCCTCTGCAACCAGTTTGCTCAGACCATTGTAAAGATAGTCCATTTATTTATTTTATTTATTTTTATTTTATTTACATTCTCTTATATACCGCGCTATGCTGCATCAGTGCGGTTTACATTGAACAAACTGAAATTACATTGAACAGGGCATTATAACTTGGAGATAACTATTTTACAGGGAACATGGGCTATGGAGGGTACCTCCATACCTCCCTTTCTCAATGGACTGTCTTTAGAATGGTCTGAGCAAACTGGTTGCAGAGGGGGTCTCTAATCCAGACCCCCGCAGAAAACAGAATGAGAAGAAGGGTGAACCTTAACATGCTTCTAATCCCTGACTCTGTAAGAAAAATGAAGCAGGTAAGAAGCAATACTGCCGTCTCTTATTATGCACCCAGTCAATGGAACAAACCACCATGCAACCTAAGAGAGATTAAAGACCTTCTAACCTTCAGGAAGGAACTTAAAACATACCTTTTCACCCAGCACTATCACAACTTACAGCTCACCCCCGAGCAGATGTCACAAGAGTACACAAATCACCTAAGACAAGTTTACCCTACCTAACTCATGTCCCACACTCCCTTGCACTTTCCCACTGATAACCCCGCTATACTCCTTCCACCGAACTATAGTCAGACCTGTTCTGGCTGTTGTAAATAGTTAATATATTTATTATCGATGTGCATATTTGTCCTACCCTCTGCAAACAATGAATATGTGCTCAGTCTATGTAAAATAGTTAATATATTCTCTGTAAAATAGTTATTATGTGCTCAAAAATGTTCTATGTAATTGATGTTTACCATGTTCTCTGTAAACCGCCCCTGATCTCTGGAAGGGGCGGTATAGAAAAGTGCACAAATAAATAAATAAATAAAGGAGTCCTATCACCAGTTCTCAAACAGGCTTCCATACGCCCTACACTAAAGAAGGCCTCATCAGACACAACATACCCTAGTTCATATAGACCAATTGCAAGCATCCCATTCTTAGCCAAAATAATCAAGAAAACCATACTACAACTTAAAGACCATGTTGATTCACACGCTCCTCTGGACCTCCAACAGCATGGCTTCCGTGCTCAGCATGGCAAAGACACACTCCTAACTGACCTCTTCAACCGACTCATCATAGGCTTGGGCAAATCTCAACAAGGATTTGTCATAATCTTCCTCGATATCAGTGCAGCGTTTGACTCAGTATCTCATCTAATCCTGCTAGATAGACTCAGCAACATTGGTGTGACCGATGGCACACCAGGAGGGAGGAGTGGCCTAGTAGTTGGGGCAAGTTACCTAAGGTCAGGGGTTCAAATCCCACTAGAGGACAGCAACCTTGGGCCAGAAGGACTGGGGTTTCTAGTCCCACAGGTGCTCCTTGTGGTCTTGGGCAAGCCACTTAACCCTCCATTGCCTATGCTCCATGTAAGTATTAGTGTATGTGTCTCATATCCCCTCATGTTAAATGTATTCCCCAATTGTGTTGTGACCATTTTGATTGAAAGATAAGGTGGTATACAAAACTGTCTAAATAAATAAATAAATAAAAATAGTTCATATCTCATCTCATGGACAGAACCATGCAAGTAAAATTCAGTCCCACCAACTCAAAACCAATTTACTTAACACAAGGTATCCCGCAAGGCTCGGCTCTTTCCGGATTATTATTTAACATATACATTCAACCCATCTGTACCTACTAAGAAAATGGAACATGCACTTTCACCTTTACTCAGATGATATCATGTTCTATATGCCATTTAATACCACCAACCCTGATTTCATGATCATATCTGATGTCTTCTCCGCTGTTACAAACCTCCTTGCAGACATTAATCTTACAGTTAAAAAAAGCAAAACAGAAGGACATCAAGTATCTGGGTATAACCATTGACAGCAGCCTAAACATGCTTGCAAACATCAAAAAATGCAGCAAAAACAGCATACTGGAAACTGAAACTACTTAAGCCCTTACGACAGCTGTTACAAGACAATGATTTCAGATCTGTCTTGCAAGCCATCATTACACCCCACCTGGACTACAGAAACATTATCTATCAAGGCCTCTCAAAACATGCACTATATCTGCTACAGTTAATACAAAATACTGCTGCCAGAATCCTAACAGCCAGTTCAAATCAACACATAACGCCAATCTTGAAAGGCCTGCACTGGCTACCAATATCACAATGGCCTAAACACAAAGCCATAACTAGCACATTCAAAATAGTCCACAACCTCTCAGCTCCCTGCCTCAACGATCAAATCACAAAAACATCCACAACAAGACCAAGAAGACCAGCAACCCAGAATCTCCTGATCATCCCCCCACTCATAACCAAATGCACGCAACAGACAATAGAGCTTTCTCGCTTTATGCCCCCACAATTTGGAACTCTTTACCCAAAACTATCAGATCTGCACTATCGACAAAGATATGAAAAAATTAAGACATACCTTTTCAGAGAATACTACGGACCTAATGACATTACATAACTATAAAAACTACATTCTCTTCTGTTTGCCTAAACTACCCCCACATTTATCCATATTGTAAATATAGTGGTTCCTCCCCCTACTCCTATTCTTCTGATGCCTACTGATTCTCAGTCCAATTTCCATAGTTAACCCCATATTTATCTCCAAGTTCTCTACCCCTGTTTACTGTAAAACAAATCTCTTGAGATTATGTTATGTTGTTCCTTGTAAACCGCCTTGGACCAAGGCGATATAGAAAAAAAATGGTTAAATAAATAAATAAATAAAAATTCCCACCAGAGATGTGGAATAAGACCAGTACTTAGAAAATTTTCTGCTGAGTTCTACAATTCGTCCCTGCAAGTGAGAGTGTGTGTGCGCAGTTTGAGGGTTGCACGGGAGAATCTGGTGTGCTGATCTGCAATTCAGGGAGGTCATAAATGCCTGGCTAGTACCTGGACCTTACAGATGACCGCAGCATCACCAGATGCCAGTGTGACAGGGAAGACATATATCAACTGTGCCAGGCACTGGGAGATTTGACTGATGTTGTGCCAACATTCCCCAGATTGTGCCATGCGGCCTACATCCTTACCCAGTCCAGGATCTATGCAAACTGCGAGAGTGGTGATATATCTGGAGGCTGGCTACTCGGTATGATGACACTGGGATTCCCCCCTCCAGTACCCACATAGGACTGACCAGGGAAGCATTGCCACAAAGCAGACTGTGGGAAGGCAGACAGGGTTGCCCCACAGATAGCGGATGTATACAGGCCGAAATAAGCAAGGACAGAGAGTGGACATTGTATGGGACAGCTGTAGCCATATGTAGGGAGCTGCTGTGAGAAATGCCATTACCCAGATATGTGGGAAACAGATGCCATAGCCAGAAGGCCATAGTCATTAAAAGAGCATTTGTAGCTCAGTAATATTATGCATCCTTTGGGGAATTGCTAAGTTAGTTAAGGTTTCTGTGAACTTGGTAAGGGTCCACACTTAGCATTTTAAAGAGTGTTTCTAGAGATGACCAATGCAAGAATAACAAGCATTTTTATACTGCCAAGTATTTTTTGATGCAAGGTATGTCATGACAAACATGGTAATATTTACTTCCATTTCAACACATACCCGTGTCCCATAATATTAGTGGGGACGGGTTTCTCCATACCACTCTGGCTCCTGCCTGCACCCATGCGCGACTCTCGCTCTGAATACATGCATGGGCCAACTGAACAGTATGTTGGATGTGCTGCACCGATTTACATGCCGATTCCATAAACACAGGTGCCTCTATACCCATGGATGTGCCCAATTTATACATCTTCGCTGGAGATAACCTGCCTACATGGAATCTGCCTCTGTATGGAAAGTGTATAGAAAAAAAGAAGAAAAGTTACATAAAAGCAGTTCACAATACATACACCCCATTATAGTTCAGTTTAATCAATGACTATTAACATTTATTTTAGTTCAAATCATTTCAGCCTAAACCTTAGCATTCAGAGTAAGGAATCATTTCCCAGTCATGTTCAGAAGTTCAGTACAAAGCCTCTTCCCTCAGGCAAAGGGTGTTCTGAGACTACCAGCTGTTAGACTCAGGAACAGGCGTCAGCCTAGTTAGAATCCAAATTCCAAAAATGAGGAACTATAAACCTTTATGACCTCTAGTCTATAAAATAATGAGACGTACAAAAAAAACCCAAAACAGCACAGAAGTAAATCTCCGCTGTTCACAGCTAACTATCCCCCTTGAAATTAGTCTGGATAGCCTCCTTTCTGAAACATGACAGCAAATACATTAGGCAGAACATCACCAGATGGTTGGTTAAGTCAAACTGGCAATTTTAAGCGGCTCAGGAATTATCATGATTTGTACAGTGCATGCCAGATGTATGTGGTGCAGTACAGAGATACCTAACGGACAGTTCCTACTCCCTGAAGTTTACGATCTAATCAAGACAGACACGGAGGACATACAACAGAAAACAAATATGATGCCTGGGGCAAGACTACAGTATAAGGCCTCTGATGGGGTTGTAGGTATGGAGAGGTATTTTTGTATTCACTTGATGAACATAGGGAACTTTCCAGGTCCGGGAGGGTTCATTGAAAGCAACGCAAATGAGGGAGATTCTGCTCAGTCTCCAGGGTTGGGCAGGATTAAATGAGAGGACTTGGTGAATCCTTGAGCAGGGAATGGTGGGAGGTAGCCGAAGAGACTGTATTCTCTAGTACTCCTAGAAGAGGAAGAGAACTGTTGTCTTCCTCTCCACTTTGAGAGACGATATGTCGCCCCCTACCTGTTGAAGCAAGTCAACGGAAGACTCATTAGAGCAGTGCCGTGAAGCATGATTATTCTTAGGGGCATAAAAGGTGTGCTATTGCAGCATAGACCACCAGTAAGGTATTGGAAATGATTCTTGTATTTCAAGAGAAATGTAAGGACTTTCTTCAGTTTTCCTGGGTCAAGGAAGAAAAAGCTCCAATAGGAATAGTGGATAGCACAAGTTTCCTGCAGTGATCACTCAAAAAGCTTAAGTATTGGAGTGCCAATGAATTTTATGTGTTTTTCTGGCTTAGAAGTGGATAACTGCTGAAGACTAGAAACTGTGGCACTTACAGACTTTGATTTCCCTGTCATATTCTACATTTTCTTCTTCTGCTGTATGATTGATTTTGTTCCTTTGTCAGTAAAATTATTCTTGATTGGAACAGACTCTTGGGGTATGGACAGTTTTTATCATATCTATTACCGGTCCCATCCCAGGAATCTGTTTCCAGACTGCCATCAGTGGGTTAATTCTGCCGCAATCTCTGAAGGTGGCCCCTTTAACCTCTAGAGGGAATGATCCCTCCAAAATGGGTGACACAGGGATATGCATTCGTTAGAAATAAAATTCCAGTTTAGTTTCATGTTATTTTAAAAACAAAATCCCTTATGGAGCTCCCAGACCCCACCTCCCACCACTTCCTCTTATCATTTACTGTATCTTGGTGGTGGCCACATTTCCTATAGGGCAGGACTGAAGAACAGCAGCAGCCTCAAATTGGCCAGTGACCTTTTTTTATCATTCTGGTAAAGCAGGGGCAACTGGAGATCGTTCTTGTCCCAAAATACAACAAATAATAAAGGGGCTGCAGGGGTGTCAGGAGGTAATTTTGTCCATTTTTTTGTGGGAGGGAGGGGGCAAGGTCAGACTTGGGTCAGATACAACTTTTGTTTCTATTTTTCATTCATCTTTATTCTAATGCAAGAGAATGTTGGAAAGAAATTCTACATGAGGTACGGAGAATGTCCGTCAATCTATTTGTCTGGGAGCAAAACAACCTGAAAAGTTAAGGGAACAGCAAAACTTTGATGTGGGGGAAAAACTGGGGGAAAAGACATATTGAGTTTGAAAATCGGCCACATTGGACTGGGGTTTTGCAGAGGAATAAGCCTCCCAAAAAATGGCCTAATGCGTTTCTATGGCAGAAGCAAGTCCTGTAGCTGCAGCATAGAAACATTGATACATCGAAACATAATGGTTAAGGAATTGCTCTTTTCAAACTCCCTCTTCCCTTTCTTCCCTGTCACAAACACACACACAGACACATATTTGCTGACACGCAGTGCTATACAAACAGGCAGACACACAAACACACTATCTTTGTTCTCTAGCAACTTAAGCTAATTCTAAAAACATCACCCTAGCCACTGACCTCCTTTATGCCCATGAAATGATCCAGTTTTCACCTAAAATTATTATCCAAAGCTGTTGCATGCACAAACACATGCAGATACAGCCACAGATACATGCACACACAGGCACATACATATACACGCACCCATACAAAGACATAAACACGTACACACAATACACACGGGCACACAAAGACACTCACATGTAGTGATATCACACAAACACAGACTTACATACTTGTTCACCTATACGCAGGCACACATGCACACTCAGTCACTCAAAGATACACACATGCATATGCACACATAGATCTGCGGCCACACCCCATCCTTGCTCGGTTGCCTGTTAGTGATTCAGATATGTATTTCATATTTTTTGTTGTAAATTCTACTTTGAAGCTTAGTAAATGAATTGAATACCTTTTTCAGTGGTTGCTAAATACGGTGACATTTAATAACCAACTCATGTACTTAGTTCAGTGGTTCCCAAACTTGGGGTTGGGACCCCAAATGGGGTCATATCATCAATGGACTTTCACTGTGACCTGTGCCAAGTAGTAGCACTCACCATTCAGCATATGGCCTGAGAGCCAGAGAACATTCATAGGCCCTTGTCCTGTCCTCAGTAAACTTCCGGTTAATCTGGAAACCCATGCTGTGTACTGAGGTCTATAAGCACACACTCACACAAGGGACTCTATGCTGACTACTGCTGCTGTTGCCACTGTTGTTACTGCTGCCTTCCTGTTTTAGATGAGTGGAGGGAGGGGAAAGAGGCTGGAGACCTACTCAGTGGTGTACCAAAAGCAGGTGGGGGAGGGGCGGTGCGGCCTACCCGGGTGCCAGCCGGGAGGGGAATGCATCCCACTGGCTCCAGAGAGGCAGCACGACAAACTTATAATTGAGCTGGTTTGCCGGGGTGCCTCGCGCTCCAGGGGCCAGCCTCTCCTGGCCGAAGTTTTGTGAATCGCGAAACCTCAGCCGGGAGAGGAGAGAAACCTACCCGTGGAGTGTGAGGCGCTGCAAGGAAACCAGCTAAATTCTAAGTTTGCCGCGCTGCCTCTGTGGGGCTGGTCAGGGTTAGGGGTGTGTCACGGCGTGTATCGCTATGTTGCATGGGGAAAAGTGACAGCAGTGTGTGGGGGGGGTGGGGTGGGGGGGGGGACACCCCCCAGGTGGGCTAGAAACACCAAAGGACCTGCTTTTTGATTTCATTGTGATGTGGCAGTCACATGAACGTTTAGTTGTAAAAATGGGGTCATATAGGATAAAAGTTTGAAAAGCACTAGCTTAGCTACTAATTTCTATGTATACTGCCTTCTTGTGGTGGATAAGCATGCTGCACCAATTGCCCTGGGACAGTGGTACCCTGAGGTTAAAATGCAAATCCATCCTTTGAAATCTGTTCACAGTAACGTTTAATGGTTAGCTATATTAATCACGCATTTTTACAAATTATGGAATGTTTGTGAAATACTCCATTCAAACTGACCCTACCCTTTCCCCTCCAGAATGACAACACATGAACACATGTATGTTCAGAGAGAACTCGTATATATGTACACAGAGACAGATACACACACAGGCAGAAGGGCTAGAATGAATTCCATGAGCCATGCTCCTCATGCTTTTCTGACTTTTTTAAAAATTCCTTTTTTTTTTGTTTAAAACTAAATGAAACAGCAAATGAAATAAAAAACAAAACAAAATGAAAACTAAAATGAACCAAAAAATTGACTGTACAACCCTATGGGGTTGTGGAAGCCAGAAGGGAAAGCATAGTTACTCACCTGTAACAGGTGATCTCCGGGAACAGCAGGAATTTAGTCTTCACATATGGGTATCGTTGGTACCGACGGAGCCTGCGCGGGAACGCTCCCCAGCGTCCAATTAGAAAGCTTTTGGGAGCATCCCACAGCGCCTGCGTGCTGCCTTCCCGCCTTTCCCAACTGCCTCTCTCCAGTTGAGTTTTAAAGCTGAGACAAAGAGAGAGAGAGGGAAAGGAAAGAAAAAAGAGAGATACAACTCCTAGAGGAGGTGGGTGGGTTGTGAAGACTAAATTCCTGCTGTTCCCGGAGATCACCTGTTACAGGTGAGTAACTATGCTATCTCCAGGAACAAGCAGGAAAGTAGTCTTCACATATGGGGACTCCCTAGCTCCTGATGCCAGGGAGAGACCCCAGACGTTGTGTGCCCTTGTGAAAGGGCTCCACTTCCCCCCATGGATCTCTGGCATCCCTACCGGGAATGGTGGGTAGGAGTTGATTAAGTTGTAGAACAGCCTGACCAAACAAGGCATCCTGGTGGGAGTTCTTGTCCAAGCAGTAATGAGCTGTGAAGGTATGAACCGAGGCCCAAGTAGCTGCTTGACAGATGTTGTCAATAGACACAGAGTGAAGATGAGCCATTGAGGCTGCCATGGCCCTCACATTGTGAGCTGTGACATGGCCTTCCAGAGAAAGGCTCTTACTCTGATAGGTAAAGGCAATACATTGTGCAATCCAATTGGACAATGTTCTCTTGGAGACTGGAAGTCCCAAATGAGAAGGATCAAAAGCAACAAAGAGTTGAGAGGACTTTCTATGTTGCTGTGTTCTTTGTAAGTAAAGGGCAAGTGCTCTTTTACAGTCCAAAGTATGAAGATTCCTTTCTGCATTTGAAGCATGAGGCCTTGGAAAAAATACAGGCAGATAAACTGCTTGGTTCAAATGAATAGGTGAGACCACCTTTGGCATAAAGTGTGGATGAGTCCTAAGGACTACCTTATCATGATGGAACCTCGTATAAGAAGGATCAGCAACCAATGCTTACAATTCACTAATGTGACGTGCTGATGTGATTGCAATGAGAAAGATAACTTTCCAGGAAAGGAATTTCAAGGAGGTAGTAGCTAAAGGTTCAAAAGGCGGCTTCATGAGCTGGCCAAGAACCAGATTCAGGTCCCATGCCACTGGCGGTGGCCTAATGTGGCCACCACCAGTGGCATGGGTGGCCTTTGTAAATACAAAGTACCCAAGGAAATGTGTAGTTCTATGTTCACTGTAAACCGCACTGGTATTGAATAGCGCGGTATAGAAGAGACTGGAAATAAATAAATAAAATAAATAAATAATGGGAGGCTTAGTTAGAAGAAGGCCCCTCATAAATCTCGCTATGAAAGGATGAGAGGAAATAGGCTGCCCATTTAAAGGCTTTAAAGAAGCTGAAATAGCACTTAAATGGACTCTTACTGAGTTAGTCTTAAGTCCTGCATTAGATAAATGAAGGAGATACTCCAGTAATGATTCCAGAAGTATCGCAAGGGGGTCAAGACCCTTCTGCGAACACCATATGGAAAACCTTTTCCACTTGAAAGCATAAGAGTGTCTTGTGGAAGGTTTCCTGGAAGCACAAAGGACATCCCTTACTTGTTGAGAAAGGTTAAGACCATGTAGGTCTAGGCTCTCAGCAACCAGGCCCTGAGATGCAGAGCGTGGGGATTTGGATGCCACAACATCCCGTCCTCCTGAGACAGGAGATCTGGAGCAGATCCGAGATCCAGAGATGAAGCTTGAGAGAGATGTAGGAGCAGAAGGTACCACACTTGCCGTGGCCAATGTGGAGCTATGAGATTCATATGGCCTCTGTCTCTCTGAAGCTTGAATAGGGTTTTGGGAATTAGGGGAATGGGTGGAAAGGCATATAGGAAGTCCTGACCCCAATGGAGGAGGAAAGCATCCCTGGCCTGACAACCCTGAGCCGGAATTCTGGAACAGAACGGGGAAGTTTGGCATTCAGTGAACTTACAAAGAGGTCTATGTCTGGGGTTCCCAAAATTTGAAAAATCTTTGCTACCTGGTCTGCATGGAGCGACCATTTGTGTGGGAGCAGAACTCGACTGAGTCTGTCTGCCCAATATTTTTGAATGCCTGGCAGATACACCGCAAGGAGATGAATTTGATGCTCTCTGGTGAGGGCCCAAAGTCGCAAAGCTTCGTTGCAAAGCAACAGAGAGCCTGTTCCTCCCTGCTTGTTCAGATAGAACATAGCTACTTGATTGTCTGTCTGAATTAGGACTGTCTTGTAGCTTAGCTGGGTATGGAACACTCGAAGAGCAAAGAAGATTGCTCTGAGTTCTAGGAGATTGATATGTAAGTGGGTCTCCAGGTGCCTTGGGTAGAGAGACCTTGCAGGTGAGCTCTCCAACCCAACCGTGAGGCATCTGTTGTTAGGATGACCTGGAGTAGGGGCTGCTGGAAAGGGCACCCTACCAACAGGTTTTGGGTTGATAGCCACCATTGGAGAGACAAAATAAGGTGACTTGTGTTTGCTATTTTGTCTGACAGGCAGCCTGATGCTTGAGTCCACTGAGTGGATAGAGTCCATTGGGCTGCTCTCATATGGAGGCGAGCATAGGGGACCACATGCACGGTAGATGCCATGTGGCCTAGTAATTGTAACATTTCCCGAGCAGTGAGATGGGCTTTCAACACTGCCTGGGAGGCTAACTGCACAATGCGAAGGCAGCAGGGCTGTGGAAGATAGGCCCTTGCTTTTCTGGTATCCAGCAAAGCTCCTATAAACTCTAGAGACTGAGTGGGAGTTAGGCTGGATTTTGGGATATTTATGACCAGACCCAAATACTGAAGGATACGCATTGTGCAAGATAGAGAAATCCTGGCCTCTGACTCTGATGGGGCTCGAATGAGCCAGTCGTCTAAGTAGGGGAAGATGAATATTCCTAGAGTGCGAAGAAATGCTGCTACCACAGCCACAATTTCGTAAACACCCTTGGTGCTGAGGCCAGGCCAAAAGGAAGCACCCTGTATTGGTAGTGCTTTCCCTGAAAAAGGAACCCAAGGAATCTTCTGTGAGTTGGATGGATGAGAACATGAGTGTATGCAACCTTGAGATCTAGAGAACAAAGTCAATCCTGACTCTGAAGGTATGGTAGCAGAGTTCCCAGAGAAATCATCTTGAATTTCTCTTTGAACAGGAATTTGTTCAATTCTCTGAGGTCTAAAATAGGTCTGTGTCCCCCTGTTTTCTTTGGGATAAGGAAATAGGGGGAGTAAAACCCTGTACCCTGTTGAGGAATGGGTACCTCTTCTATTGCCCCTTGGGCAAGAAGCATAGTGACCTCTTGATCTAACAGGTTGTTGAGAGAAGTCTGAGAATTGAACTGTCTTACCATTGTAGGAGGGGTCATGCAAAGAAAGTGAAGCTTGTACCCCTCTTTTATAATGGAGAGAGTCCAATCTTCTGCTGTTATCTGCCCCCTTCTGGGGGCAAAATGACACAACCTTCCTGGAATGGTGGAAGGCTCTGGTCCGTTGAGGGCCAGGAAGGCTAAGTTCTCTAGATGGAAGTCAAAGGCCTTGTGGAGGCTGAGACTGCTGAGACGGTTGAGGCTTAGCAGTCTTTGCTTTCCTTTTTTTAGGTGGTTGCTGACCCTTTCGGGCAGGCTGACCTGCAGAACGTCCCTGCTGGGTATAAGAGGTGTAAAACCTCTTCTTTTTGGAGAAGAATGGTTTCTTGAAAGATTTCTTCCTTGCAGGATCAGCTGTAGCTTTGGATAATCTATCCAAAGTGGAGTTGTCAGCATCCAGTTCATTGGCTCTCTTGCCAATTTTTGCTGAAGAGATTCTCACCTGTACAAGGGATATTGCCCAGTTTGTCCTGCACCCAGAGCTCCAAGTCAAATGCCTGGAGCCAGGCAATCCTTCGTGCACCTATGGCAATGGCAGAGGTTCTGCTTATGCACTCAAAACAGTCAAAAGCTGCACGATTGACAAACTTAGAAACATCCTGGGCATGTTTAACCAATGTGAGAAAATCCTGCCTCTTATCATCAGGAAGGAGAGGGCTCAAAATCTCGAAATCTCCTGTGACTTCCTTAAGGAACATTCCCATATATAAAATATAGGAACTGATCCTGGCAGAAAGCATGGAAGCCTGGAAAGTACGACGTCCAAAGGCATCCAAAGTTCTACACTCACGTCCTGGAGGATTAGAGGCATGCCTCTTTGCATTCCTGATTCTTCTCATAGCTGATTCCACTACAATGGAGTGGTGAGGAAGCTGAGTCTTCTGGAAGCCAAGACAAGGAGGCACTCGATACATGGTATCCAGTCTACGAGAGTGAGGAGAGGTGGTAAGAGGTGTTTCCCATATTCTTAACATGAGATCATGTAAGATCTCATGAATAGGCAAAGTAGCTGCCTCTTTAGGAGCCTTGGGATATTGTAGAATCTCCAACTCCTTTGCTCTGGGCTCTGTTTCAGGAGCCACTGTAATGGAAAGACCTCGAGCCACCTCTCTCATAAAATCCTGAAAGGACATATCCTCTGGAGGAGACATCTTACGTTTAGTAGAGGAAGGCTCCTCCGGGAGAAGTACTCTGGTACCGACCGAGCTGTCAGAATCCTCAGACTCCTCCGAGGATTCAAAGTACCTCCTATCCGGATGCTCCTGTAGAGCACGATACCCGTACCGACCGAAGTCGGTGTCGGGGGGAATCGGTACCGGTCTATCGGTACCGGAAGGCATAGCATGACTCGGTGCCGGCAATGCCGACACCGATGTTGATGCCGATGCTGTCGGTACCGGTACCGATACTGGTGCCGGAACCGGTGGCGGTATCGGTTGAAGTGTCTTAAGCCGTTCCGAGGGTACCGATGCCGCAAGGAGAGCCACCAGACTGCGCTCAATAGCCAGGAATCTCTGGTCTATCGATGCTGCCGATGCCTGGGTATCAGTACCAGAGAAAGCAGCCGGTACCCCAGAGCATGGCACCAGTAGTTCTGCCGAGTTCGAGGCCTCGAGAACATCCTGGAGCCCCGATAATGCTTTGGAAGCTGAAGCCTCCCACCGGGGCAATTTTGCCAGTGCAAGTCCCTCAAGGGCAACGCCAGAGGCATCTCAATGCTTGGAAGGAGATCTACCCTTTGAGGACCGGCCAGACTTATGTTTAGTTACCTGAGATCCATGGGAAGCCCTGGAAGACATCGATGCCACAGAGGCTGCATCGGAGGGAAAGAGGGTGCTGAGCTTAGCAGCTCAGTTTTGCCGACCCCTCTTCGACATCATCCCACAGGCCATACACTCCGAAATGGAGTGGTCAGGACCTAAACATTTAAGGCACCACTCGTGGGTGTCGGTGACGGAGATGGTACCACCACACTTGGTACAATTTTTGAAACCCGAAGCGGGCTTTTCCATAGTAAAGGAAATTTTGGGCCTAGTGCCCAAAATGGCACGTGCACCTGAAGAAGAAAAGTTTTGGAAAAAAAAATTATTAGATTTCTTTTTTTTTTTTTTAAAGAAAGAAAGAAAGAATCGGCGGTACTGGTATAGCGTCGAGGGAAGGCAGACGAGACCACAAAAAAGGAGAATGGGAAAATTTTCTGCAGTGACAGGAATGACAACCTGCTGGCTCTGCGGAAAACGAAGAACTGGAGAGAGGCAGTTGGGAAAGGCAGGAAGGCAGCACGCAGGCGCTGTGGGATGCTCCCAAAAGCTTTCTAATTGGACGCTGGGGACCATTCCCGCGCAGGCTCCGTCGGTACCGACGATACCCATATGTGAAGATTACATTCCTGCTTGTTCCTGGAGATTAAACAGTAGCAGAAAGTACAGAGAGGGGCAATAGCCTGGTTATTTCTAAAGATGCTGGTTAAAGTCCTGAGCTGAGGAAAGGGTTTTAACTTCTGAAAGCTAATCAAAAACAATACTAAGTATATCAAATAAAAAGTATCATCTCATATTCCTTTATTTTGGTTTTTTTTATGTTTTATATATTAACCTTTAAAGATGTTGGTTGAGAGTGAGGGGCTAGATGGTTAAAAACTATGAGATGATGGTCAATTAGGGAAGAATGATGGGGAAGGAGCCAAAGAGGAACGAGTTGAAAGAAGAAATCAGGTCAAGGCAGTGACCGTGTTGGAGAGTAGAAGCCGTAGAGGCTAGTCAGAAACCAAATGACTAAGGGAACACCCCCTGAACAGTAGATACATACTGAAACACCTCTGTATACAGACCCAAATCTTCCCAACCATCTGCCCCATCATTCCCTCCCCAACCCAACCTACTCTCTTTCACCCAACCGGTTCCACCCTCCAAAGAGCATACTCCCTATCTGCTGTAATGATACACGTGAATTATCTGTAACTCCATATAATCATCCAAGTTTAACACCCTTGTTCAATGTAAACTTTTATGTTATTGTTGGTGCCTGTTAGATGTAAACTGCTCTGAATCTTATAGATAAGAGTGGTATAGAAAAATTGATAAATAAATAAATGACAAAGTTAGGGCATCGAACTTCAAGGCGTAAGGGTCAGAGGGATCCTTTGTATGAAAAGCAAAATCTGTAGAGCTGCAAATGTTTATGAGACGCATGGCAGAATGGAAACGGTCCTGAGCAATACATTACTGACCTGTGATAGTTTCTGAAATCATTTAGAGAGAAGACCTGCTAAACAACACACTGTTTTATTTAGCAGAACTAAAAATGTCCTGAGGGAAGGAAGGTCATTTGGGAAATTCTGGGAAACCCTTGTGCTTCGATCTGCTGTTTATTTTCGCACTGACACGATTCTTTACGGGCTACAGATGAAAAGTGCTGCGCTTGCAGAAAACACTTTAAAAAAAAAATTCTGCCTGGCTAGTAATGTTTCATCATATTTCAAGAAGTGGCTTATTTAATAAAATGATTTTATTGGGGGTAGCCTTCCCCTCTTATCATTCTGGAATTTATGATTTCCCCATACTTCAGATCTTGGCAGCAAATCTCACCCCTTCTGATTAAACCCAGGGAAGGAAACGGGCAACAGATGACAGCATTGGGGAGATACATGCATTTTTGGAACAAAGCATCTCGATAATTCTTCCAACACGGGAAAGCTGTCTCATGAACAAATGTACTTGTTTCTTGCCTTTCTTGCGAAATGCGGAATAGAAAATGTTTCTTTGGAAACCTGTGTCTGTTTGTGCAATGTTAACAACACTGCTCCAAAATGAAAGGTCCTAGAGATTTAATCTGTGAGCTCTCTTTGGTGTTTATCTATCACGGTAGAATTTGGATCTAATCCTGATGACTTTCCTATTCAGGAAAAGGAAACGAGAAGAAAGGCAGAGAGGACTTTGTGCTCTGACCTGATGAATAGTGGAGAAATTTTGAAAGCTAGTAAGAAACGTAACAGCTCAGTACAGTAAAGATGTGAGGGCAAATTTCAGATAGACCTAGAAATCAAACTCTTCACCTTCCCCCCTCCTCTCTTCCTTAGCCTTCAGCTCAAAATCACCGAGAAGGTATATTCATGTCTGTAAAGTATTAAGGATATTACTGTGGTGGTACACGGTAAGAGTCATCAAAAAGGGAAACCAAATATCCAAAAAGCACTTACGGCGTTTTTTGCTAGCAGTCCGCACTGTCAAGCGCTTCATCGCAACAACACATGCATTTGGATGCACCAACTCTCATATGTGGTACTTGAGTCCCCACCCAATCTAACAATATGGTTTTCTTTACTCCGAAACAGGCTTTCCTAATAAATTTAATATTAGCTTTAGAACCTAATGTCAGCTGATCCCACTGACCTAACAAACACACAATGGCTAGTGGTTCCAAATTAAGTCCAAGAATTCTAGACACACTTGCAAATACTTCCTCCAGCAACTACTTCATCCACACACTATGCGCAAACATACCTTCCAAATCAGTACGCTTGGGACAAGCTTGAGAATCCATCACCTCTGCTTGGAAAACCTCTTTGGGATGCATAAAAAGCCTATATAAAAAAATTCAGATGCATCTCTCTCCACACCACACTCTCTATTACCACAAAAATCATCATCATCAATGTCAAGGGCCAAGTCATCATTCCAATGCTGAACGTTTAGGCAAGCCCCCATAAAACCAGGAGACGTCTCCCTGGAGCAGAATCTACTTCAGCACTACCTAGTTGAAACACTTCGCTTGTAATGGAGCTGGTACGGATTGCAGTTTAGAATCAACATAATGGCAAATCCTCAATATCCCATGAAATCGTTAGTTCCCAATGCACAGTCATGTTGTAGCATTACAAAGCTTTTCAGGATTATGCTATCAGCTGCACATAATTCCCTCAAAGACCAGTCACAGCTCGGTGCTGAAACAAAGTATGCCTCAACCTTGGGATAAAATTACCATTTCCCCTCTAGGGAAGGTGTCATGACACTCAAGGAGACAACCCCATCTTCTTCCACATCCTAGCTCATACGCAGCAGATACTTTGAGCAAATATACTCTGGGTGATCCACTTATGCACACACTGCAGCCGCGTGTAAAATGTGCATGGCTGCGGTTTGCACGTGTGTATTTTAGAACCTAGGCGCATGTTTCATGATCCTGCCCATGCTCCAACCAAACTCCTCCATCAAACACAACTACATCAAATACAGGTGGGGTAATTTTAGGAGGCCTTTTATGTGCGAATACTGGCCTATATGCATGACAAAACCTTTAAGAAAAATTACCCCCAAAATGTAAATGAAATATGAGATTGCAGACCTACTATTACTAATCTGTGAACTATCATTAAAATCATCAGGCAGCCATTATGTCATCATGCTCATATGATAGAGGGGATTTCTCTCTTTTTCCTTATCTACTTTTCCTACCTTGGAACCGTATCTTTGGGGTCTATCTTTGGGATGGAAATGTATTATTGAAATATTTGTGGTTTTGAACCTTTTTTTTGTGTGTGAAATGTAATCCATTTTTTCCTTTGCCTTTTTTCAATTGTTGTATTGGAAATGTTAAATATAAAATTAAAAAAAAAAAAATCATTAAAATCATCGGTAATAACTGAAGATTGGAGGATGGCCAGTGTAACGACAATTTTTAAAAAGGGTTCCAGGGGTGATACAGGAAACTACAGATCACTGAGCCTGAAGTCGGTACCGGGAAAAATGGTAGAAACCATTATAAAGAACAAAGTTACTGAACATGTTGTTATGGTTAAATGGAACACAGCCAAGAAAGGCCTTGTCTTAGTAATCTGCTATATTTTTTCGAAGGTGTAAATAAGCAGGTAGACAAAGGTGGGTCAGTCGATGTAGTTGATTTGAATTTTCAGAAAGCCTTTGACAAGGTCCCTCATGAGAGACTCTTGGCAAAATTAAAAAGTCATGGGATAGGAGGCAGTGTACTATTGTGTATCAGGAATTGGTTAAAAGATTGAAAGTAGGGCTAAATGGCCAATTTTCCCAATGGAGAAAGGTGAATAGTGGAGTACCCCAAGAATCTGTGCTGGGTCCGCTGCTTTTTAACATATTCATAAATGATTTGGAAATGCGAATAATGAGTGATGTAATCAACTTTGGAGATGACACAAAATTATTCAAAGTTGTTAAAACCCAAGAGGATTGTGAAAAATTGCAAGAGGACCATGATAAATTGGAAGAATGGACGTTCAAATGGCAGATGAACTTTAATGTGAACAAGTGCAAAGGTTTGCACTTAGGAAAGAACAACCCAAACTATGGTTACACGATGTGCCAGCGGAAGTGAATATCTGGCTTAGCCCAGACATCCCGGTAGCCGCAGAGGCTACATGGGTAGCAGCGATTTTTGTTGCTACCCGCATAGCCTCTGCATTTAAAGATAGGCGAGGCTTTTTCTAGCCTATCTTTAAGGCACAGAGGGATATGCAGGTAGCAATGAAAATCGCTGCTACCCATGTAGCCCCTTCCTCCATCCCAGCTCCGCCCTGGAACACCCCTAATATGCCCTGATTCTATGCATCTAGCATCTGGGCGTGTTAGGGACTTAGCCAGGATATTCGAAGGGCACTACCCATGTAGGTGCCCTTCAAATATCCTGGATAAGACCCTTATACGGGTAACTAAGGAAGTTACCCGCGTAAGGGCCTTCAAATATTGGGCCCATTGAAACCCTCTGCTAGTGTGCAGCGGCTGCCAAGAAAGCAAATAGAATGCTAGTTATCATAAGGAAAGGAATGGAGAATAGAACAAAGGGTATTATAATGCCTTTGTATCGTTCCATGGTGCGACAGCACCTCGAATATTGTGTGTAACTCTGGTCACCGTATCTTAAAAAGGACATAGCGGAATTAGAAAAGGTACAGAGAAGAGCCACCAAAATGGTAAAGGGGATGGAAGGATACCCCTATGAGGAGAGGCTAAAAAGGTTAGGGCTCTTCAACCTGGAAAAGAAACAGATGAGGGGAGATATGATAGAGGTCTATAAATTAATGAATGTAGTGGAACGGGTAAACGTAGATCAATTGTTTATGCTATCAGACTGTAGAAAGACTAGGGGACAAGCAATGAAGCTACAGTATAATCTGTACATGACTAATAAGAGAAAATATTTTTTCACCCAATGCATAATCAAACTCTGGAATTCGTTACCAGAAGATGTAGTAAAAGCTTTTAGTGTAGCTGGGTTTAAAAAAAGGTTTGGACAAGTTCCTGGAGGAAAGGTCCATAAACCATTATTAAAGGGGACCCGGGAAATCCACTGCTTGTCCCAATACAAGCATTGTGGAACCTGTGTCTTCTTGGGAAACTGCAGTGCTATGTACTTGTGACCTAGACTGGAAATAGGATACTGGACTTGATGGACCTTGGTCTGACCCAGTATGGCATATCTTATCTTATGTTCTTATGATCACCCAGCAGGGAAATAAACCTGGAGGGAAACCAGAATCGTGTAAGGTGTACATTTCCATTCACATTATTGCTGCTTTGGAATATAATCCCATGGTTAATTTTTTTGCTGCTGCTGTAACCCAGGTAAAGGCAGGCTTTGATGGAAGAACTGATTAGCAGCTAGGTCTGTCTGGCAGGCTATGAGAGCCCTTCAGCTCTCTCCACCACTGTCTCATCACCTCTTTCCTCCACTTTTTCATCTGAGTCCGTGGATGAGGCAGTATCCTCCTATAACACTATACTCTCCTCTGCTCTGGATGCACTTGCTCCTCCCATTCCACACAATGTGAGGCGTACCGTATTTCAACCCTGGCTGTCCGACAACCCGCTACCTATGTTCCTGTACCCACTCAGCTGAGCGCCTTTGGCTTAAATCACATACCCTTGCTAACCTCTTTTCAGTCAGCCATACCACTTGCAAAGCAAAAGTACTATGTCCATCTGACTAACTCTCTTGCCTCTGCCTCTCACTGTCTCTTTGCTATGCTCAGCTCTCTCCTCAAGGTCCCTCCTCCCCCAATCCCTCCTTCACTGTCTGCCCAGACCTTGGCTGACCATGTCCATGACAACGTCCAGAAGATTAGCCTTCAATTCTCTGCAAGGTCACCTCCACCTCATCTTCTCCCTGTTCAATCCCAAATCCTTCCCTCACCTTCGGTCACCCTTTCTTCCTTTTCTGAAATCACTGAGGAGGAGAATGCAAATCTTCTCTCCTCCTCCAAATTGACCACCTGCTCCTCTGATACTACTGTATACCCACCTGTCTACTAAGCTCTATCTCTTCTGCCATCATCCCTTCCATTTGTCATATCCTTAACCTATCACTTTCCACTGCAACTGTTCCTGTGGCCTTCAAACATGCTGTGGTTACACCTCTCCTCAAAAAGCCTTCACTAGATCCTACTTGTCCTTCCAGTTATCAGCCTATCTCTCTCCTCTCCTTTACTTCAAAACTACTTGAATGAGCGGTTCACTGCATTGTCTTGACTTTCTTTCCTCTCAAAACTTCTGGACCCACTGCAATCTGGCTTTCATTCTCTACATTCCACAGAAACATCCCTTGCCAAAGTCTCCGGTGACTTGTTCCTCTCCAAATACAAAGGCCTCTACTTGATTCTCATCCTTCTTGAGCTTTCTGCTGCCTTTGACACTGTTGATCACCACTTTCTCCTCGATACTCTGTCCTCTCTTGGATTTAGTGGCTCTGTTCTGTTCTGGTTTTCTTCTTATCTTTCCCATCACACTTTTAGTATATGTTCTGGAGATCCCTCCTCTACCGCCATCCTGCTTTCAGTTGGTGTACTCAAGGCTCTGTCTTAAGACCTCTCCTTTTCTCTCTCTACACTCGGTTCCTTGGTGCATTTATTTCCTCCCATGGTTTTCAGTACCATTTTTATACTGACATTGCTGCTTGGACGTCTCATCGCCATCTGAAACTGGACATGGTCAAAACTGAGCACCTTATCTTTTCCCCTAAACCTACTTCCCCCCCTTTCTCCCTTCTCTATTTCTATGGCTAACACTACACTCCTTCCTGTTTCCTCAGCTTGCAACCTTGAGGTCATGTTTGATTCTACTCTCTACTTCTCTGCACACATCCAACAGATAGCTAAAACCTGTTGCTTTTTTATAACAGTGGCAGAATTCATCCCTTCCTTTCTACACACACTACTAAGATACTTATCCACTCTTTAGTCACCTCTCGACTAGACTATTGCAACTTCCTCCTTGTTGGTCTCCTTCTGAATCATCTTTCTCCCTTCAATCTGTTCAAAGCTCAGCTGCGTGGCTAATCTTCCACCAGCCTCGATATGCTCATATAACCCCTCTTCTCAAGTCGCTTCACTGGTTCCCTATCTGTATCTAGTTCAAACTTCTACTGACCTATACGTGCACTTATTCTGCTGCTCCTCACTACCTTTCCTCTTATCTCTCCCTACTCACCTCCTCGGGGACTCTGCTCTTCAGGCAGATCCCATCTTTCTATGCTCTTCTCTTCTACTGCCAACTCCAGACTTTGATCCTTCCACCTTGCTGTTCCTTATGCCTGGAGCAAATTATCAGAGTCTGTATGTCAAGCATCATCTCTGGCCCTTTTCAAATCCAGGTTGAAAACTCACCTCTTTGATGCTGCTTTTGGATCCTGATCCACTTAGTCTCCTATGTGTTTCCTTACCATTCTCCTAGATATATCTTTGCCCTCAGCTGTTGTTTTGTCTGTCTTGACTAAATTGTAAGCTCTGATGAGCAGGGACCATCTTTTACATGTGTCTGTACAGCATTGCGTAGGCCTTGTAGCGCTATACAAATGATAAATAGTAGCAGTAATAACTAGAAGCCTTATGTGGGCACTCCTGTAGCTGTATCTGGCCTAGATGGGTGGTGCAATGAGTACGTTAGAAGTTCTGGCTGTTTAGATTATTACAGTCTTGTGGTAAGGCACTGGAAAAGTGGGTGCTGGAGGGAATTAAGCAGGGATTCTTTGTATGCTCTTCTATCCAAGCTGATGGAGGCACAGACGGCATTAGGGGGTGGCAAACAGGGCAATTATCCAGGATTCCTATGCCACAGGGGATCCCGAGCTTGCTTCAAGCTGAAGAAGGCATACCCTGTTGGTGGGCTTTGTGGCGCCCTCACCAATTTCTGCCCTGGGTGGAAGACGTAAAAACACTATGCTGGATATGAAGTAAATCCGATACAATGGTCACTTTCTGTGGCTGGCAGTTGGCTCTATCTTTGGCGTGTGGACAGAAGAACTGGGCAGGCTGGTCTTTCCCTGCCATCATTCGCTATGTTAATATGCAAGTTTAGCTGAGTTTAGCCAGACAGTGCTGAATATCAATGCTGTCCAGCTAAAACTAATCAGATACCTCTGGTCAAGGGCAGAAGTTGCTCTAAACCAGTGGTTCTCAACCCAGTCCTCCGAGACCCCCAGGCCAGGCAGGGTTTCAGGATATCCACAATGAATATGCATGAGGAAGCAGTGCATGCAGATCTAGCTCATGCATATTCATTGTGGATATCCTGAAAAGCTGGCTGGCCTGGAGGGTCCCAGAGGACTGGGTTGAGAACCACTGCTCTAAACATTCAGCGATACTGGCTGCATTGGGAATGTAGCTTCTCTATGTGGTTTGATTAGACTGTAAGCTCCATCAAACAGGAAATGTCTATTGAGCACTGTGCACGCCTTTTAGCATTATATAAATGCTTAATAATAGTCGCAGTGGTCAAAAAAGAGTTATTTTCAAAACTATGTTGAGTATAAACAGGTGTTTAGCCGCCTCTCCCCAGTTTGTGGGGTGCAAGAGGTGGGGTTAGGTCAGGAAGGGAGGGACACGCATAGCTCACGCTTTTGCACCTGCTTCAAAGTACCCGCATTCCTTCTCTGACAATAAACTAACAGACTAAGGGGCATTTCAGAATTGCCCCCTAGCAATTGTCATCTCTTGCTCATCCCTGCCCTCGTCACAGGTCACTGCTAAGATGTGCACTAGAATTCAGATTCACAGGGAGCAGACAGAAGTCACAGTGGGAACGTCTCTGTCATGGCCCTGGGAAAGGGCCGAGGGCATCAACTAATTAAATGCTATGAGGTTTGTTGCAGTTGGAGAAATGTCACATTGAATGTCATTTGAAAACTAAGGTGTTCAGCTTTCAGATCATTCCAAGCCAGAATTATCATTTACTTAACTGCTAAGCTGCGGTGGTAAGGCAGGATCATCTCTGCTCTTTGGAAGTAAAAACTTTAATAAAACAGCTATTACCTCTCCATTTTTTGCAGCAGCCTCCTTCTGCTTGCTCTGTGTTTCACTTGGACCTACCATAGAGGAAAGGAATTCATGAAGCTGCAGCTCTCTGCTAGAGGCCTGCAAGAAGAAGATGGGGGTCAGGGGGACAAATCCCTGGCACGTTACCCTGAAAACTAGAGGCCATCGCTTCCCTTTATTAAAAGCAATTTTAAATTCCAAGGTCTAATGCCAGAGTACTTATCAAGAAATTACAGATAGCCACAATGAACCCTTGCCCCAGACAATGTGCAGTAAAGGAATAATTTTGTGAGTGCACAGGGATAAAAGGTACGCAAGCAGACTTAACTGGATTTTCAGAGAAAATACATGTGCCCCTCTGCTTTGAAAAGTACACTGGAGAAACTAAATGCACTCATTAACATCTACTCTTTGGGGATGCGCATGGGTGGGCGCATGCCCCCCAAAAGTGCGGGAGCTAATGCTAAACTGATCCACCCCCATCTTAAGGAATGTTAACAATCTTACCACAACTGCCCTAATCCAGAATCTGTCTTCTTGCTTCCCCCCATCCAGAATTTGTCTCCCTGCTTCCCTCCCTCCAGCATTTGTCTTCCTGCCCCCCCTGTGTTGTCCAGCATTTGTCCTCCCATCTCCCCCCCATTGTCCAGCATGTCTCCCTATTCCCCCCATCCAACATTTGTCTCCCTGATTACTCCAGCATTTGTCTTCCTGCCTCCCTCCCCCATTGTCCAGCATTTGTCCTCCTATCTCCCCCCACGTTGTCTAGCATTTGTCCCCGTCTCCCCCCACCAACATTGTCCAGCATTCGTCCTCCTGTCCCACCCCCCCAGTGTTGTCCAGCACTTGTCCTCCTGTCTCCCCTGGTTGCCCAGCATTTGTCCTCCTGCTCCCCCATTGTCCAATATTTGTCCTCCTGTCTCCCTCTTCCGTTGCCCAGCATTTGTCTCCCTGCTTCCCCCTCTCCAGCATTTGTCTTCCTGCCCTGCTCCCCAGCACTTATCCTCCTGTCCTCCCTCCCTCCACCTGTACCTCTCTTCCTGCGCTGCCACTAGGATGTTCCTGTAAGTGATCTGGCTGATTCATCCAGTGGCGGTGGCACTTCGGTTGTTTTCATTTTAGATTTTGCCACTTCTGGCCTACCTCTGCCTTCCCACTTTTTTTTTTGAGAAAAAAAAGCAGTGGGAAGGCAGAGGCAGGCCAGAGGCAGCAAAATCTAAAATGAAAACAGCCAGAGTGCTGCTGGCAGATGAATCAGCAAGATCGCTTGCAGGAACATCATGATCAGGCTGATTCGTCTGGCAGAGCCGAAGTGCCACCACAGGACAAATCAGCCGATCGCTTGCAGGGTTCCTGCAAATGATCAGGCTGATTTGTCCACTGGTGGCAGTCCAGCTCTGTTTTAATTTTAGATTTTGCCGCCTCTGGCCTGCCTCTGCCTTTCCACACGGGAAGCCAGAGGCGGCAAAATCTAAAATTAAAACATAGCCAGAGTGCTGCTGGTGTCCGAGTGCCACCCCTGTCTGAGTGCCGCCTGAGGCGACCTCCTCAAGTGGCCTCATGGTAGAACCGCCCCTGCTAGAAGGAATGAGTGAGAATCCACAAGCACACAGAGGAAAGGAAGTAACAGAATTTGAAAAACAAGAGAAAAAACATTTCAAGGAATTAGATTAGCAAACAAGGAAAAAACAAGTGGCAAATGTACAAATATGGTGCAAAATGCAAAGTTTTATTCCAGGAACCCTTTGTTGATCAAGAACGGACACATGACTGATTAAGGAGAGGTGAACTGAAACTAAAGGATTAGAGATTGATAGTTGCAGTCCAGGATAATGGATTACTGATGAGATGCTTTACAGTGAGCATTGAAAAAACTGACATATGTCGATTTTGTAAGAAAGACCTAGAAACAGTGACCTACCTCATAGCTGGCTGTGAAGTTCTGATGGCAAAAAATTTCTATACAGAAAGGCACAACAAAGTAGCACACATCCTACATCAGAAACTCTATAAACACTAGAACATCAATGTGCCTGAAAAGCACTGGGATCATTTATTTTATTTATTTATTTATTTAGCTGTATTTATATCCCGCTTTTCACCGGGTCAAAGCAGTCAATTGGGAGATACATTTAATATGAGGGGATATGACACACATACACTAATACTTACAGGGAACATGGGCAGTGGAGGGTTAAGTGGCTTGCCCAAGACCACAAGGAGTACCTATAGGACTAGAAATCCCAGTCCCTCCAGCCTGAGATTGCTGTCCCCAGGTGGGACTTGAACCCCCGGCCCTCCGGCCTGAAGTACCTTGTCCTAACCACTAGGCCACTCCTCCCATGATCATGACCCGAAAAGAATTACAAAAAATAAAGAGGTTATGATCACCTGGGACATTCTCATTCTGATGGATAAGAAACTGGATGCGAGGAAACCCGACAAAGTAGTAAAGGAGAAAAACATCAGAATGGCATTGATAATAGAGGTGTTGGCTCCAAGTGATTATTCTGTGAATTGCGTGGAGAGGCAGAATATCCTGAAGTACCCGGAAATGCAGTCAGAGAACAAGAAAATGTGGCAAAAAGATACAGAAATATGAGGCATTGGGAGCCACAGGCTTGATAAAAAAGAATTTCCAAGTACATCTTGAGAAATTACCCATATATGTTAGATTTTATGAACCCCAGAAGGAAACTCTCTTTGGCATGATGCAAGAACTATGCAAAGCATTAGCAGTAAATTTGAGAGACTGAGATCATACTCCACATACCCTGGCTTAGAAGTGAGGTTCATGATTATCATGGTATGTACAAAACCAACATCAACTTGTGAAATTAACTCTCCATATAGAGGCCACTTCCCCACTGCCTAACCTCCAATTGGGCCTGCCAAGGCTGGGATCGGGCCAGGGGGAACCCTGTGCTGCTGCATACCTGTCTCGTTGTCCCCTCCGTGGCTATCCGGCAATGTTAGGGGGACTTTATGCCACTTCCGAGGTGGAATAAGTCCCCTGTCTAACTTGACTCCCCTGGATGTACAGGGCAGCGCCCGGAATTGGCCCTGAACGTCAGGGGTCAGGGTCATACCTCTGGCCCGTCTACGCTCCTCCTCCAGCCCGCCCCCTCCTGCCCCTGTCCAGAACTATCTGCACATCTCCTCTATACGTGCAGGGAGCTTAAGATACGGCATCAGGAGCGGGGATGTACATCCAAAGCAGACGTACGTACATCCCTGCTAAATGCTGGTCAGAATCTACCCCATAGTCTCCTTCTTCCTCGGTAATGAATATTGAGACAGACTTACAAAGTTTTATATCATTTATCTTAAAACTTATAAATGACTAACTATAAAGGGAGAAGGCCTCATTTATTCCTTTGCATTAACGATTGATTGAATCTTACATAAGGCACCAATCCTCATTGTTCAGAAAAAAACACTTCACTTTTTTTCACTATTTGTTTAGTTTTGTGTATTTGACAAAAAAGTCCCAATCCATCTGTTTAGTGGTCCAGTCTATAAGTCAGAATTATAAACACTTTTCTAGGTTCCAAATGCTTGTGGCAAATTAAGTTTGCACCTTTTGGATATGCGCAAAACTAACCCATTTGGTGAAACTGCCCAGAGGTACAGTACATGTTTATTTTCACTTGGAAATTCGGAAAGGACTGCAGAAAAATGTCATGTGCCTACAAATATTTATGAGATTGCTCCGTAAGACAACCAACAGGCACATGAGTGTCCTTCAAAGACTAGAGTCGCCTACTGCTGTCCTCTTGCTCGATTACAAACAAGGACTGACTTATTCATGCTTATCAGAGGGAATTTTATAATGAGATGTGTAAAGTTACATGCCGGCAGCAGATGTCAGTCACCTAGTTTCAATGTCTTACCTGCAGAGATGGGCACTTACGTTTGTAGTTTGGGTGAGTGCTAGTATGCGAATCAAGCTGATGGTGTGTACTTTTCAGAGTGGGCAAGCATGGGGGTGGAGCATAGACGGAGCCTAAATTTACATCCATAAATTATAAAATATAACATGCGTGTTTTCTGCAATTCTAGGTGTGGGCATTTACACCAAGTCTAGGGTTGCTGTAAGTGGGCATTTCTAGATTTTGGCACACATATCTTACCATGAACGTACAGGGTCGGTGCAAGGACTGGAGGCACCCTCGGTGGGCCCTCCATCCTGCTGCCCTCTGTGGCCCCCACTTTCACTACTGCTGCCACTGCCCGGGGCCTGCAGCCATGTAAGTGCACCAGAGGGAGGCAGACGCAGCAGATATAAAGGAAAAGAAACCGCAACAGTGCTGGCATGTGCAGGTAAGCGCTGTATTGCAGTTTGGGGTCTATTGCTGCCACTGTAGGCCCCAGAGAGGAGTGACAGCTGACACTCCCAGAGGGTCGGCGCTCTAGGTAACTGCCTAATTTGCCTAATGGTAGCACCGGCTCTGCTTACGTCTCTGTTGTAGAAAGTACATACAGTCTTATAAAACAGGTGTAAAATATATGCTCGACAATGTGTCAAACTAAGTTACTACTACTACTACTTATAAGGGGTACGCAGCGCTGTACAGAGACATGTAAGAGACGGTCCCTACTCCTATGAGCCTACAGTCTAGTCAAGACAGATAACACAACTGGGGACTCGGATATATCTAAGGGAATGGTAAGGAAACACAAGGGAGGTGACAAGGAGATTTGGGGGCTCAGCATCCAAAAGCAGTCTCAAAGAAGTGTTTTCATCCTGGATTTGAACAGGGCCACAGATGAAGCCTGATGTACCAACTCAGGTAATTTGTTCCAGACAAAAGCAGCAGCAAGCAAATCTAATAAAATGCACCATACTAACACTGTATGAAAACACCACAGCAAAGACCTTCCCTCTAAATCGGCAGGAACATTTTAGATTCTTATCATGTTTGTCTGTCAGTGTTTCTCATGTGTCTTTGATAACCACCAGCACAACCAATGAGACGGCTTTAACTGATGTCCACGTTAATCTGCCCACGAGCAACCTTGTGAGTTCCAGTGGCTCAATGAACAAAAGGGGCAGCATCAGCAGGGAAGGCCCGTTACCAGAACAGCTAAAGAGGTCTCCAGCTGCCGCCAGAGCAGCGCAGTTTCTGGCACATAAAACATTGCAAGGCTCATTACGGGTGCGTCATTCTGTTTTGACAGATGAAAGCAAGTCACTTACAATGGGAAGAAACTCAAGCTTTATTTTTTTTATACGGCTGAATGTGAACGTTTTCATGAGAGCCTGAGACCATGGATGTGAAATGTGCACTGCAGAAATCCTGGTAGGAGCACAGACCCTCATTTTAATCAGGCTGAAGTAGAAGCCCCACCAGTATACGCAAGTGCCTTCCATTGCCCCGCACACCAGAGTACGGTTTGCTTTTTGCAACGATCATGCTTCCTACTGCACGTTTATATCCCGCACAGGTCCCGCAGGATCTCCAAAAGCAAAGTCCCCCAAACAAACCGTGCGCTTAAATGTCATAAAGTGGGGTACCATCTCTTCAAACATGGGCACTAATCTGTTGCACCTAATGCGCCAATAGCGCCAAAACTATGATGTGTTACATGCAACACCCCCATGTTAACTGTCGGGGGCATAGAAAGCATTTCGCCGGCAGTGGACGTGGAGCCGTCTCCCATAGCGCATGCTGCATTGACACTGGCGCATCTAATGGCGCATACTGAGGTGGCACTAGGTGAACCAGCACTAACAGCACTGAGCTCACGGTGCCCGCTCTCCGCCCCTACCCTGCCCACTCAGGACCTTAATGTGGGTTGCACAATTCATGCATTAATCATCCTGCACTGTCATGGTAATGCGTGTCCCAGCGCACCGTCAACGGGCACCAGAACACGAGCCGCCAGGTAGCGCCCATTACTAAAAGACCCTCTGAAAGTTTTATGACTTTTCCTCTTACAACCTGAGGACTGAAGAATTAAAGTGAACCTGTGTGAACCTAGCTCTAAGATTATAATGAGATGTTAAGTATTTATTCAAGAATGCAAATCTCCTACTACCTTTCCCAAAGATGCTTTCTGTACTTAAGTGCTTCCTTTTCTTCTCTTTGCCCCACTTCCTGCTTCTCTCTGGAACATCCTCTGCTCTTTCCAAAGGCTGCGCTGCTCGTGTGATTCTACTGTATTCAACCATCTGATGCCAGCCCCCTTCAACAGAGAGCCTTCTATGACCTAAGTCAAAAATGATTCAGTTTCCAGGTATGATTTCTGCTCCTTCCTGGAGACATAAAATATATCTGTCTTATGTCTCTAGATAAGTAACACTTCTATCACTGTACATTCGCTTAAGGTTCCTTCATTTTAGATAAAACAAAAACTATTTCTCTGATCTTTGAGATGCATTTTCTGTACGTCAATATAGCATTTCAAAATGCACTTTTTTCTCTGATTGTAAAAGTCCATCCCTACTTTAAGCACCGTCTTGACTCCTAGCCTGCCTGTCCCTCCCAGAAGCTGATCAATAAAGATGATATAAAATAACTTCAAGGGGCAGTTTCTCCAAATGAGTTAGTCTTATGCAAAGATTTAAAAAATCCTTATTTTTCTTTTATAGAAGACTCTCACAAGCAAATGCCTTCTTAGTCAACAATCTTTCATTCATAAGGAGAAAAAGACCTCAGTATTATTACCTGTCCCTCTGTCAAGCTTGGAACATGCCACTGCCATAGGGAACATGGTGTTCATGCAGACATCACTGGTCTAAAAAAAATCCTCATGGACTTTTTATCTTTCATAAAATATTAGGCATTCACCTAGCCATACAAAAATGTCTCTTTTTTAAAACTTTTGGGGGATTTTTTCTCTTTTCTTTTGTGATTATAGCCCAGATGAAAAACATGTACACAATACAAAATCGCACCAGAACAACTCATCACTTTGGAAGCTGCATTGGAAACATGTGGCAGCACATTCTAATATATGCGCCCAGGCCTCTGTGCATCTGATCGGAATCGGGATGCACAGAGGTAGACCCGATTCTGATCCTGCAGGGGCTAGATGTGCCCTGTGGGATCCCAAATGGGTCTAGGTCTGTACGTGCAGACCGGGACCCGATTCCGATCAGCCTGCACTTACAGACCCATGCCTGGCTAACTCAGTCAGAATAGACCCCATAGCATTTAAAGTACTTATCTTACAACTTCCTGAAGCAGCCTTCAAATTTTCCACTTAAGTGCCTGACAAAGATCCTTGTTTTGCCATTACCTGCGTCAGGGGCTTCTGCTATTCCAAACTCCCAGTTTTAGCATCTGATGTCGCACACATGCCTTTTAAACTTCCACGCAGTCTAAATCCACTGCTTGGGTTAGAAATTGGTTGAGTGGGAAGTGACAAAAGATACAGGTAAATGGAGCTCACTCAGAGGAGAAGGAGGTTACCAGTGGTGTGCCACAGGGATCTGTCCTTGGTCCGATTCTTTATAATATCTTTGTTAGTGATACAGCGGAAGGGCTGTTGGGTAAGGGTTGCCTCTTTGCGGATGATACCAAAATCTGCATTAGAGTAGACAACCAGGAAAGTGTAGATAACATGAGGAGGGATCCAACTAAGCTTGAAGAATGGTCTAGAATTTGGCAGCTGCGATTTAATGTTTAAAAATGCAAGGTCATGCATGTGAGCTGCAGCAATCCAAGGGCGCGATATAGTATAGGGGGCGAAGTACTTCTGTCCACAAAAGAACAGCGGGACCTAGGCGTGATTGTGTCTGATGATCTTAAAGTAGCTAAATAGGTAGAAAAGGTGATGGCAAACTAGAAGGTGCATAGGGAGAGGAATAGCCAGCAGAAGAAAGGAGGTGATAGTGTCTCTGTATAAGTCTTTGGTGCGACCCCATTTGGAGTATTGTGTGCAATTCTGGAGACCGCAACTTCAAAAGGATATAAACAGGTTGGAGTCGGTACAGAGGGTGGCTACTAAAATGGTTAGTGGTCTTCATTATAAAGCATATGAGGATAGACTTAAGGATCTTAATTCGTATACTTTAGAGGAAAGACGGGATAGAGGTGGTATGATTGAGATGTTTAAATACCTCCGTGGCATAAATGTTCAGGAGGAGAGCCTCTTTCAATTGAAAGCAAGCTCTGCTATGAGAGGGCATAGGCTGAGGATGAAAGGGAATAGTCTCAGGAGTAATATACAGAAATATTTCTTTACAGAAAGAGTGGTAGATGCGTGGAATAGTCTCCCAGTGGAAGTAGTAGAGATGAGGACAGTATCTGAATTCAAAAAAGCATGGGACAAACACAGAGGATCTCTAAAGGCGAAAAGGGGACTGTTGTAGTGGTAGATATGGAAGGGGAGACTAGATAGGCCATGTGGTCTTTTTCTGCCGTCATGTTTCTATTTAGTATAGATGGCATACAACAGGGTCACCATGTGAAGGCACTCACTGAGATGCACAACAATTCACCAACTACTGTTAGTGAATTTTATGTTGTGCTCCCTTTGACCCCTCCCCCATAGTATTCAGTACTTAATATTATTGCAGAATTGAAACTGAACAGACTGAAAAGCCGCTGTCTTGAATGTCCAAAATTGTCCCGCAACATACATTTATACCCTGTACATGAACTATAGGGTAAATAATCTACCCGCGTTTTTACAAATTTCATACAAATCATGCTTTCTTTGAGGACAATTTTTCGAACATAAAAAATTGTGTGTTATTTTCTCACTTGACCGAACTCCTCCATCAAGAATGTTTCAAGATAATGGGGGTAAAAAATATGTTTGTTGTTGAACAATTCACTTCCTTTTTACCTACATGGAAGATGGACAGCAATCAGACAGTCCATTTCTGCAAATAACACACTGTATTGCCTAAGAAACTGTCTAAAACGATTGCTTTCCCCGGCCTGGTGATATTCATGGTTGGCCCATTTCGCTTTATTGCTAGAATCTGAAAGACATTCTTACCCTCGAACCGCATGCAGCAGGCGAAGTGAAGGGTAGGCAGTGTGCACATTGATACGATTCTTCAAGATTAGGTCATTGACCCACTCCACTCTCTCCTCCCCTCCTTTGGCCATGAATGCTGGGATCCAAAGGATACTTCCATTTAAATTCTGAAGACGCTGCAAGAATTTCTCTTTCCAGGTCTCATTGACTAGGTCTTCAAAGGCACGCTGTACCACAGAGGGATTCATTGTCACCAGATCTGTTTTCATGCCGACATCCTGGGCATATTCTTGTACTGGGGCCAGATTACACCTGAAAGAATAAATAAGTTCTGTTACCTTTATCTGTAATGTACAATTACTTTTTAAAAATGGGGTTTTTTTTCAACAATCACAGCATCACAGCATATCAAGAGAAAGAGATAAAGCAATAGAATAAAGATCAGGAGATTCATCAAACCCTGTAACCCCTGTCCAACCATTTCCATTATTTGCCCCAAACTCATCATAGCAGTCAGCTTTACCCTGTAGTAGCTATGGAAAACCTGGCTGCATGTAACAATTGTTCAACACAGCAGTGTCATACCTATTTGTAAATAGCTACCCCTGTTATCCAAGTTATTTCTTCCTGTTCAAATGTAAACACAAAGTACCTTCAGAAATGTGTAAATTCTTTGTTCAATGTAAACCGCGCTGATGCTGAATAGTGCGGTATAGAAGAGACTTTAAATAAATAAATAAATAAAAATAAATAGACAATGTCATATCCCACCAATATCCCATTAGACACAACAGAGGTGTAACAATGATCTCCTTGTCCAGAATTCCCCTGATCCCTATGCCTACCTGCCTCAAAAATGGAACTAGAATAAGTCCACCACATATGGAGATGATTCCCTTGGTGACCACATCCTCACCAACACTGGCTAAATGCAGCCCCTCCATGTTTCACATAATAAAAGGGGGTATCTATATATCAAGTGTAAGAGATAGACCATCCGTTCATGGAGATCAAAGGTGCCTGTTGCCAAATAATCTCCAAGTCAAAATTGTCCAGGAACCTCCGCAATTCCTCATTTCATTTGATTATATGTTTTAAGTCATAAGAAATGCCATACTGTGTCTTGGCAATGGTTCATCTATTTACACTAAAATGTTATAGAACTTTGAGAACCATTTCAACTCAGAGTTAAATGAACGAATACAGGTTTCTGGAGGGATCGGCTGCCTGCGTGGTCACCCTCTTCCCCCAACCTTTCCAGCATCATCCAGATCTGAAGATATGGAAGGTGTGCCCCATCGTCAATATGAAACTCTTCCAGCAGTGTAGCAAAAAGCTTTAGATTTCTCCTTTCTCCCAATCACCAGAGAATACAATAACGTGTGATAGCATCTGAATGAAAGGAAAATTTAAACAGATTTAAGGGAGATGACATGACCATTGGCTGGATGACTCAGGAGAAGTTTCGAAAAATAAGTTCAGAATGGGTATATTTTATTTACTTATTTAAACATACTTGGTACCCTACTCATGACCAATCAAGGACTTAAAGCAGCTTACAAAATAAATACAGACACATCAAACACAGTTCAACAGAAACAAAGACTCCCCATACACCCCCCCAACACCTTCCCTATTCATCCCTCTTCCCCAAATGCCTCCAAAACCAACCAAGTCATCACCCTTTTCTGAAACCGAGAAAAATGCAGCTCCTCCTTAACATCCGAGGACAAGGCATTCGAGAATTTGGGTGCAAAACAGAGAAAGCCGTTACGATGGGTGATACTCTACCGAACCTGAGGAAACGGCGGCACTTCCAGGACATTCTGCTGTGATGGTCGCAAAAAGTGATCCGGGACTTTGTGTGTTTTTAAATGTCTACACATAAATCAGCCTGGGTCCTTGCTGATTTACTTTGCCCCAATGTTAAATTTAATTCTTTGCAAGATGGGTAACCAGTGCACCTAATGCAATAAAGGGGTGACATGCTCATAGTTCCCTTTGGCATTATGGTTTACAGCTGACCCTCCCTTCCCTCCCACCAGGGACTTGAGGTCTCTTTCACAACATAGGCAACCTCTACATAGGCAAGAAGTAGACAGAAATGGCATGGAGGATAGTTTTGGTAACGACTCTGAACAGAATAGAGTTACTCTTGCCAGGTCATCAAAAGCACGTAGGAAGGGAGAATTAGCTGGTGTTTACAGGGACAGACGTGTGTGGGTGGTAGCGGGGGCTTAAAAGGTTCATTAAGTGATAGATTAGTATATAGAAAGCTTATTTATAGAGTAAATTGACAGAAGCACACAGAGGGAAGGAGAACAGAATGGAGGATGAAAGGTTTCTCTATTCCTATTTGTTAATAGTGATGGATGGCGATGTGTAAGGTTTGGATGTGAAGAGGTTCTTATGCCGCTTACACCATGCTCTTATTATGCAGCCACGACTGTTTCACCTGCAGGTGATCTTATGTATAGGGGATGCAAAGAACACCGAATGCCCTTTAACCTTCTCCTGCATTCATAAAGCCATCCACTTCAACAGGACCTCCTACCGGCTCCCGAGTCCTAATACAGCTGGGATTCCAGTCGCTAAGCATGACTAACTGAGGAAGCCAAGACCCATTTCTTCCTTTTGTTTTATTGCGTTTTTCTCAAGTCTGTTGTCACTTGCCTGAATCACAACCTTTCATGATTTACAAAAGGCAGGATGCCAGGGATGAATGTTATGCCGCCGGTCTCCAGCAGCTGGGTGGATGACGCTGAAAAAGTCCTATTCTGCCTGACAAAAGAAGGGAAGGGAAGAATTTTACAAATGCAACGAGAATATCTTGTTTTGTGTTGGTAAGTCTGCCAGGCTGCGTGGGCTTGCAGGAGATTTAATATTTTTTGTGGCGTTATTATCTCAGGCCTTTCATCCTGCCTTGTAAACAGCAGACCCTCAAGGCTTTGTACAAACAGCAGCGGGTAGTGGAAGCTGCCAGTGATGTCGAGGCAGGCTTTATCACAAATGCCAACTCTACATGTAGGAGCCTGCAGACGGCACATGTTAAGGGATGCCTGCGTTCTTCCTTAAAATGTATCTGTCCAACAAAATCATAAGGGCCACACCTAAACAAAATGCATAATTTACTTTCCAATGCCTTCACAGTCACTGCTTTCTAGCTATAGCTCATATCCCCAGTGGGCTGGAGTAGGAAGAACTGAGTGGCAAGCCAAGAAAGCGTTGCAAAACACCTGGGCAGTCAATCTGCAGTCAGCTAAGCTCTAACTCAACAATGCACAGTAAAGATGGCCGCTCATTAGCATACGTTTGTTTTTTTATGCACATCATCGATTTAATATTTGCTAAACTACTATGACTAGTACTACTACTACTTTTAATCCTTTATGTAGTGCTACAAGGCGTACACAGCGCTGTGCAGATACATGTACAATCTAATCAAGACAGACAACACGACAGTTGAGTGCAAGGGTGCAACTAGGGAAGGGTAAGGAAACAAAGGAGAACAAAGGGATCGAGATTCAAAAGCAGTCTTAAAAACGTGAGCTTTAAGGGCAATGTTGAAAAGGGCTAGAGAGGAAGCCTGACGCACAGACCGGGGTAGTTTGTTCCAGGCATAGGGAGCAACAAGGTGAAAGGATCGAAGTCTGGAGTTGGCAATGGAACAAAAGGACATAGAGAGAAGCGAGCCTGTAGAAGGGCAAAGTTCATGAGGAGGGGTGTAGGGAGAGAGGAGGAGAAGAGAGGAAAGACTGTGAGGAACATTAGAATGAATGCATTTGTAGGTCAGCAGGAGACGTTGGAACGGGATGCGGAAATGGCAGGGGAGCCAATGAAGTGACTCGGGAAGAGGGGTTATATGAGTAGCTCGGGGCTGGTGGAAGACTAACCACGCAGCTGAGTTCTGAACCGATTGAAGGGGAGAGAGGTGACTCAGAGGGAGACCAGCAAAGAGGAGGTTGCAATTGTCTAGAGGGGAAGTGATTAAAGAGTGGAGTAGTGTGTTCAGAAAGGAAGGCACAAATTTTACTGATGTTACAGAGAAAGAAACAGCAGTTTTAGCTATCAGTTGGATGTGTGTGGAGAAGGAGAGGGAGGAGTCAAAGATGACCTCAAGGTTGTGGGCTGAAGAAACAGGAAGTAGAACAGTGTTATCCACAGAGATAAAGGAAGGGAGGGGTTGGGTTTGGGGGGGGGGGGGAAGATGCATATTGGGGCATGTTTACTAAACCGAGAGTGGCTACTGTGTGTTCCGCCCCAAAAATAAGCATGGCAGTAGAACTTGACCCACTTACAAAACGGAGGCATGCCTGCCATATCCTCATGCAGTTAGCGTGAGTTTCATGCCATCACCTGCCCTCATTCTGTTTGGCATGATCAGCATGAATGCATTTAATGCCACTCACTGAGGTGGTGATAACTGGACCTATGCTAAGTCCAACATGTTCACAGTCTGCTCTTGAACCGCCCAGTCTCTAACCCAACCAGCGCTATTTGGGTAGTGCAGAATTTTTAGTGCTGCTGAATTTGTGCCGCGTGGTAAACTTTGCCACAATGCACTTGGAACGTGTTAAACCCTGTGATAACTGATAGCACCGTTTAGTAAACGAGCCCTATAAAATCAATTTGCATGTTTAAACTCTTTTAACACATGGAGGAGTAGCCTAGTGGTTTGTGTAATAGACTGGAACCAGGGAAACCATTTATGAAATCCCACAGGCACTCCTTGTGGTCTTGGGCAAGTCACTGAAGCCTCCACTGCTTAGATTGTAAGCCCTCCAAGGACAGGGAGATACCAACTGTACCTGAATGCAATTCACCTTCAACAACTACTCAAAAGATGAGCACTAAATAAACTGACACAAATCAAACAAAACATCAAAAAACTAGCAAAAAGGCCAAATGAACCTAAAATGTTTTGCCTGTGCACATCTCTAATACCCAGTCCTGTTTGTGTTTCCTTTTGTTATTGAAACTTGTTAGCCTACAAAATTAATTTTCTACACTTTTCACTCTTGCGACTTGGCAGCAACCTTGTGGAAGTCAAGACCTTGCTGTCTGAATGGGACATACGGCCCCTCATCCTCTATCCATGAACAAAAATGAGGCCTCAAGCTGTAACTGAGCAGCAGTGGTGCAACGCATGATTTAATTGTGCAAAACCAGAGCATTTTTCTAAGACGTTGGTTCCCCTTATCAGAAATGTGCCATTTGACTGAGGAATATATTGCAGAAGGGTGAGTGTATTGCCATCCCACTTGGATTTTTATTTGAATGCCAAGTCAGATCTGGCCTAGCTTAAACTTAAATGCTAAATATTTGGCCTAGCTTGAATTTTCTTGGCTTGTTTAACTTTTGGGTAAGTAGCTTTGGAGTGTGATACAGCCTGGTGTTGGGATGTCAACTACCACTGCTTACATAGTAACATAGTATACGACGGCAGTTCAAATTGTTACACAATCTGTGTTAGTTGATTTATTGAACTATTTCGCATAGTTTTTACATACACTTTGTTGTTCAATTTAAGATGTTCATTGTAAAAAGTTATAACTGTTCTATGTAAAACAAGCTCTGCATTGTTAATTGTTGTTAAATGTACACCGCAACTGATCGCTGGAAGATGCGGTATATAAATAAGTGTTAAATAAATAAATAAATAAAGTCCAGTAAGGTCCAGCTTGTCAGCTCAGTAAGGTGGCTAGAGTAGGTGTACCCGCCGCTCCGTGCAGGTCACCCCCCTCTATTTGTTGAAGTATAAACGATATTTAAGTTTATTTTGATTTTATCTTGTTTCTATAAAGGGATCCACTGTGTCTGTCCCATGCCATTTTGAATTCTGTCACTGTATTTGCTCCCACCACTTCCATCGGGAGGGCATTCCAAGCAGTGAAAAAGTATTTCCTGACGTTGCTTTTAAGTTTACCCCCTTGCTGCTTCATGTTATGCCCTCTGGTCTTACAGCTTCTCTTTTTTTGAAAAAGGTTTGTTTGTTCATTAATACCCTTTAAGTATTCAGAGGTCTGTATCATATTTCTCCTGTCCCTCCTCTCCTCTAGTGGTCGCCTTCCTCTGAACCATTTCTTTTTATAACCTTTGTGAGATATGGTCTCCAAAATTGAACACAGTATTCCAAATGAGGCCTCAATAACTTATACAGGGGCATTAATACCTCTTCCTTTCTTCTGGTTATTCCTCTTTGTATGCAACCCAGCATCCTTCTGGCTTTGGCCACCGCCTTGTCACATTGTTTTGCCAACTTGAAATCCTCAGACACTATCACTCTGAGGTCGTTTTCCTGGTCTGTGCACACCAACGTCTCGCCCCCTATCGCATACAATTCCTGTGGATTTCTGCATCTCAACTGCATGACTCTGCACTTCTTCGCATTAAATTGTAACTGCCAAGCATTAGATCATTCTTCCAGTGTTTGTAGATCTTTCCTCATGGTGTCCACTCCCTCAGAAGTGTCCACTCTGTTGCAAATTTTTTGTGCCATCTGCAAAAAGGCAGACTTCCCCTTCAATCCTTCAGCAATATCACTCACAAATACATTGAACAGTACCTGTCCCAGAATTAATCCCTGAGGCACTCCACTACTTGCCCTCTTTTCTTCTGAGTGAGTTCCGTTTACCACCACCTTCTGTCATCTGTCAGTCTGTTAGCCTTGTAGTGTTACTTTTATAATTTATATAACATTAGAAGGCTAATACATAGATCTCCAAGAGCACTGAGGTGCACAGGAAGATTTTTGGAGATTTTAAAGCAGCTCTCCCATGACCGAGCCTGTTATTTCCAGAACCAATCTTGCAGCAGTTAGTAGCGAACTACACCTCTCAATAAGCCACCTTGAAAAAGAAGCTAGAGCTAAGAAGCTGGGTCACTTTTTATCTACTTTGCACCAAGACAATGTTGACTGTGTTTCAGAAAATGCAAATCAGTCCGAGACAATCCCATTCCAAGTTAAATATAAACTGAGCAGTACAAGCAGGTGCCGTAAGTAGGCGTCCTAGTGCCTGAGGCAGTGTTACACAATTGACATTCAACCACTCAATCCCCAGCCATCCTCTCCGCCCCCTGCTGCTTATCCATTTTCAGGCAGCCTCCACCCTCTCCCTCTATCCCCCTCTTCTCTCTTCTAATCGTCCTCCATCTGCAGCCTCTCCAGTCCCTGGTAGTTTGCAGACTACTTCCATCCCCTGCCAGTACTCAGATCCAAAGGTCTCCCCATCTCCTCTACTCCCAGTTCCTCCTTCAATGCTCCTCGATTCCCCCTAGCCTCATCCTGATTTCGCCAGCGGTTCTTGAACCCCTCCTCAGAATCGATCATACAGCTCGGTCTCCTTCTGATGCTGGGGAACCATGCTCAGCTACCTCTTTCTGCCTGGGCGGGGCAGGGGGAGGCACATATGCACAGATGTCTGCTTTCCTGGGAAGGCAGGGCCTGGCTATGAACATGGCTGAAAGGGAATGGGACAGGTGTGGTAAGTGTTCAGCTTCTTGGAGGGGTGCAGCATTTGCTTCCCGAGACGTCCTTCTCTTTTAATTTTCTTTCACTCACAGATTACACCACCTGGGCAAGCCACCTGTCCCCGAATGTCCGGCTGCGGCTCTCTGATGCTAATGTAAAAGGGCTTTATACATCCTTCAATCCTTGAAACCAATTTAGCTGAAGAACATCAGCTTAAAACTCGTTAAACCTGAAAAAAAAGACATTTTAATGTTTGTAAATCTGTCTGTTTTAGAGCCGTTTCCCTTTATGGAGCTGTAAAGAATCACTAAGATCAATGGCAGTACACTGCAGATCAAACATTCAAATGTCAGACTATCCTAGGAAGGGATGGAGCGGGAAGCCAGCGTTACCTACGGGAGACTTAACTGAAGAGCGGCACAGGAGGACGGCACCCTACTTACTTTGCTCTGGCATGCCGCTGCAACACATGGCTTGTAACAGGGATCAAGAAGAGGGGGAGGATGTACGTGATGGCTTTTGATAAGCACTTACTCTGGAAGAAAAATGAGAGAAGCCCTGGAGAGTGAGAAAGGAAAACAAATCCCCTCAGAAACTGAACTCTTTGAGAATCTTTTCTTTGTAGATCTACTGCTCAAGTGTCAGCAGCGAAGAGGCACTTTTTTTTTTCTTTTGCTTCAGTTCCTCTAGTTTCCATCTTGTTCAGCTCAATGGCCTGCAGTGGTCATAATGAGAGCTGGATACATCATTTAGTCAAGTCTTGTGGCTTTTTGAAGCTTTTTTCTTGACTGGCTTTTGTTGTTTAAAGCTGTGACGCAGACCGCTGGAGTTCAGATCCATCAAACGCATCAGTACAACTGTTTCTTTCTTCTGCTGCCTGGTTGACTTGTCCAGCAGGGAGGGTGGCTGAACGTTCACCCCCACATTGGAGATGGACTGCCTTTGTAAGTCACTTGACAGATTGGGCTTTTTTTTTTCCTTAATATGCTTGCAGGAAAGCAAATGGCTGTGTGGACATAAATCACATCTCAGCACACACAGCACCCTGGGTGACTAACCTGTCTAAACTTTATGATCCAATTTGGTAGGTGGACTCCGCAAGTCATTTAGGTATTTTGAGTGCTTTAAGGAATGATTTATTCAGCAATGGTAGGTTATGCCTGGAGGCGGCTTTGATGACCACCACTGAAAGGCCTAATAAGTTTCTCTGGGGAATTTCTACGGATTTGGCTCCTTTGCAAACGTTGTCAATGAATAGTATGCTGACTGTATTTCGGAATGAACCCACATTGGCAAATGGCACTAGGGTGCAGGACTACAAAAAGCAAATGCAAAAAGCAATCAGGTAGCAGAAGCCCATTATATGCAGGGTAGCCTAGTGCTTAGTGTAGAGGGCTGACAGCGGGGAAGCCTGGTTACAAATCCTGTACTGTTTCTTGGGCAAGTCACTTAGCCCTCTATTGCCTCAGATACAAAATTAGATTATAAACCTCTGGGGATGTGAGGCTTCAGCTCCTTCTCTTTGGACCAGAATTAAATATACAGCATAGAAATCTATATTGTGGGAGGATGAAGACACTTATGTACCCGTTACACCAGACCATCTGAATTCCAAACGCCAGTCATGCGCTATGTAGTAGACTCTTGCGGCCACCGCATAGATTCTTCTGGGAAGGGAGATGGGCACCAGGAATTACAAGTGTGTTTACAGTAGAAAGCTACTGACCCTGGGGTAAAGTAGAATGACTGACAAATGCTCTAGCAGAGAGAAATATTGGTGTTGAAGGTCACTATTCATACCCAAAAACGTAATCTATGCAATTTCATTATGAGACCCTCAACACATAGACTAAAGAATAGTTATGCTATTGCTTGCTATGTGAGCTATCAACAGTTCAACCTATGGTCATGTAACCTTCTCTATGAATGAATCAGAGGTTTCAAAACTATATATAAATAGGTACCCTCATGATACGGCCATTAGGGCATATCTGGACAAGGCCGCTCATATGTCAATGCACATTACGGTTATTAGTCTTTATAATGGCCTCATTGTTTCTTCACGCCACCGTCTTCAGCTAATTCAAACACAACTATTTAATCATCTTTATAAGTAAATTTGACCGTATTAACCCCCTGCTAGAGCAGTACCATTGGCTTCTGATAGTTTTCCATGTCAAGATTCTTAGACTGGTGCATAGAGCCTTCTATATTGGCACTTCTGTCTATATGTTTCATCTGCCATATGTTCCCCCTTGAACCCTCTGATCACAGGTGCAGAACTGCTTCAGATCCGCCTCTGGAAGTAAACCCTTTACTACATCGCATCCACTCTGAATTCTTGCCAAGGATTCAAAATGTTTTAATTTACTCTAGCATTTGGGCAATGAGTGGTTGAGGCAATGTGTGGGTTTGGGTGCACGGAGAAATACTTCCCACAGCTTTTTAGTTCTTTTCTGATTTGCCTTCCCCTTCTTATGTTTCTGTCTGTCTTTCTGTCCAGTATAGAGTACCAACACTGTACTTAACACATCAAGGCAGCTTTAAATAAGGAAGAACAGGGATAGCAGATTGTGAATAAACAAACATATAGGGGGTCATTCCAAACAGCATTTAGCCGGGATGTACGTCCGGTTTGGATGTACAGCTTTAGCCAAACACCTGGGGCCGATGCCGATCCCAAAGCTCCCCGCACATACAGAGATGTGTAGAGAGCTCCGGTTGGGGGCAGTCGGGGCGGGAGGGCATGGGCCGGAGAAGGAGAGTGGGCAAGGTGGAAGTGGGCCCATGACACCGGATGTACAGGGCCAATTCCAGTCACGGGCCTGTATGTACAGGCTGGAGGAGATAGTCACGGAACTTATTCCACCTCTGAGGTCGAATAAGACCCCCTGACATTGGCGGCTGGCCATGGATGACCCCCCCCCTCGACAAGATGAGGTGCAGCAGGAGGTTCCCCGCAGCCCAATCCTGGCCTTGGCAGGCTCCTTCGGGGGTCAGGCAGCAGGAAACAGCAGTTTAATGTGCAGTGGGGAAGCAGAGCTCCTTCATGGCGTCCCGGTGCTATGGCGACAGGACAGCACTGCACTGAGGCTCCATGCAGGAGCACTGGCAGGGTTAGGCGGGGAGGCGTCCGGCCCGTCCAAGCCATTTGCCCTGATTCTGCTCCTGTGAGTGCAGAATCGGGTGCAAATGTGGCCCGTACAGATTTTGGATGTCTGGACGGACCCCGATCAGAATGGGCCTCATAGCATATGACTGACTATTTAAATACATAATAATTTAACCTTCTCTGAGGATCACTGCCTTGATGTTGGTTGGGATGTTTGCTTATACAGATGATCATGAGAGGCCCTATCAGCGGTGTATAAGCAGGGCTAGTGGTGGGATGTCTGGCACCCCCCTGAAACTTATAAATTGGTGCCCTCCTCTCTAATTAACCAATGATCCCTGGCTACACCCATAATGCTGTTTTTTTATAACACCTTACTTTTCAATATTTCTTTAACTTTTTGCTGTTTTATTTTTCTCATTTTGTTCATTTTGCACTTATGCTTTTTTTTTTCATTTTTCTGCATTTTGGTGCCCTCCAAACAGGGACGGCTCAACCATCAGACAAACCAGGGGGCTGCCTAGGGCGGCAGCTTCTGGGGGACGGCAAAGAGCAGGGCCTTCAAAGCTATAAAAAAAAGATCCTGACTGCCAGGTTTAAGGTTTGCCTAGGGTGCCAACAACTTCAACCAACTCTGGGGCCAGCCCTGCCTCCAAACATTGGTACCTCCTGCCATGCTTACTGCATATGAGCTCCTGGTACAAACATAGAATGACGTCAGAAAAAGACCATGTGGCCTATCTAATCTGTCCTTCCATATCAACAACTGCAACAGTCCTCTTTTTTCCTTTAGAGATCCTCTGTGTTTGTCCCATGCTTTTTTGAATTCAGATACTGTCCTCATCTCTACCACCTCCACTGGGAGACTATTCCATGGATCCACCACTCTTTCCAAAAAGAAATATTTCCTCATATCACTCCTAAATCTATCTCCCTTCACCCTCATCCCATGTCCCCTCGTAGCAGAACTTGCTTTCAATTGAAAGAGGCTCTCTCCCTGAACATTTATACCATGGAGGTATTTAAACATCTCAATCATATCACCTCTATCCTGCCTTTCCTCTAAGGTGTACATATTAAGATCCTTAAGTCTGTCCTCATATGCTTTATAACAAAGGCCACTAACCATTTTAGTAGCCCCCTCTGCACTGACTCCATCCTGTTCACATCCTTTTGAAGGTGCGGTCTCCAGAATTGCACACTATACTCCAAATGAGGTCGCACCAAAGACTTATACAGAGGCACTATCACCTCCTTTTTTCTGCTAGCCATTCCTCTCCCTATGCACCCAAGCATCCTTCTAGCTTTTGCCGTCGCCTTTTCTACCTGTTTAGCTACTTTAAGATCATCAGACACAACCACACCTAGGTCCCGCTCTTCTTTTATGGACGGAAATACTTCATCCCCTGTATTATACCGCTCCCTTGGATTGCTGCAGTTCAAATGCATGACTTTGCATTTTTTAACATTAAATCTCAGCTGCCAAATTCTGGACCATTCTTCAAGCTTAGCTAGATCCCTCCTCATGTTATCTAGGCCTTCCTCGGTGTCTACTCTATTGCAGATTTTGGTATCATCCGCAAAGAGGCAAACCTTACCCGACAGCCCTTCCGCAATATCACCTTTGCTTAACAGATGAAAGAGTCAGACATATTGGTGGTAATTTTATAAGGAGGCGCAGAAAGGTAAACGCTAGAAGTATGTAAAAGTCCCTTTTCTAAAGAACTTACCGGCGCGCTTTAGCTGGTCACTATTCAGTAAGCTTGCAGATAAGTCCAGGGGAAGAGCATAGGCAGGGCCAGAGTTTATGTGTATAAGTTATGCACGTTTGCTCCAGAGCAGGAGTAGCTCAAGGCCTGGCCCACTATTACGCAAACTAGGCAGTCACCTAGAGTGGCAACTTCTAGCAGCTCAGGTGCATCAGCATGCTGCTATTGTATAGGACTCACATATGTGTGTGGCAATGCCCATTAACTGCATGGGGGTTTATAGAATTACCCTCAAAGGGGTTCATTTTATAAAGCATTTTTTTTACATAGAAAATAGCTGATATAAAATTGTGCAGCCAAATCCAAAGGTACTTATATGTGTATCGGTTCCGCAATGTAGGTGTTTACAGGGGTGTCGACTGGATGAAGCTGTGATATACACATGTAAGTACATGCATAGAGCACATGTACACATCGATAACGCTATATCCTTTTTAAGAAGCTATTAGAAAAGGTTCAGAGAAGAGCCACCAAAATGGTAAAGGGGATGGAAGGATACCCCTATGAAGAAAGGCTAAAAAGGTTAGGGCTCTTCAACCTGGAAAAGAGACGGCTGAGGGGAGATATGATAGAAGTCTATAAATTAATGAATGGAGTGGAACGGGTAAACGTAGATCGATTGTTTACGTCATCAGAATATAGAAAGACTAGGGGACAGGCAATGAAGCTACAGGGTAAACTATTTAAGACTAACAGGAGAAAATATTTTTTCACTCAACGTGTAATCAAACTCTGGAATTTGTTACCGGAGGATGTAGTAAAGGCTGTTAGTGTAGCTGGGTTTAAAAAAGGTTTGGACAAGTTCTTGGAGGAAAGGTCTATAAACCATTATTAAAAGGGACCCAGGATATCACTGCTTGACCCAATACAAGCATTGTGGAACCTGTGTCTTTTGGGGAAACTGCTAGGTACGTATGTCCTAGATTGGCCACTGTTATAAACAGGATACTGGGCTTGATGCACCTTGGTCTGACCCAGTATGGCATATCTTATGTTCTTATGGAGTTGGCCTAATGTTGTGCGAGAGGATGTGTGCGCTACAGAGGGTCATTGTATGAGCCTATTTTATAAAGACGCATAAGCGCCTATTTTGCCTTTATAATAAAGGTACAAAATAGGCACTTATGCGTCTTGAATATGGACTGCGGGCTGCCCAAGTCGGAAGTTGTGCTACAAGCACACAAAAATTAGTTTGATTCTAAACTTCAAAATGCAAATGAACGAGAAGAACCAACTGGATAAAGATGAACCAACAGTGATCTATAATGAAGCTGGAACAGATGCTTAACCGGGTCTTTTTTCTGCCGATACACTTCAGTACCTTGTACGGGTGTCTTTTTTCAGCTAAAAAAGTTCAAAAAGGTACGGCTGGAGGAGGAAGGTAGCTGCCTTGGCCCCTAAGCTCTGCAGTAGCTTTGCTCCCTGCAACTGCTCCCACAGAAGTCATAGCATGATCCTCCACCCATTCATTCTTTCTCCCACCAGCAGGGGGCATAAGAGGGCAGCGCCTTTACCTGCTGCTGTCTCCTTGTCCTTGTGTTGATTTCCTTCTTCTCAATGCTAACACCTTTCTTTCTCAAATAAAGCTTTGCGGTCGTCTATCCCAGGATAGAAAGTAGATTTCCTCAGAATCTGCAGTTTTCAGATTCACTTGGGATGTTCTACAAATGCTGTGGGGAAAGTCCAATCGATTGTATCAGTGGATCTAGAGAAAATCTGAAAATTTGAACTAGGCCCAAATTATCTGGCTTGACTTCACCTGCGTATATTTGCACATCTTTTAATTGCTAGTAGAACCTCAAGCCTCCTTAGCCTACCATATCCTCAAACATCTCCAGTCATCTTCCTCTGTTTCTATTCGTTCTGCCCTCTGTACTTCTCACTGTGTTGTACACAAGCCATGGCTGGATTTAAGATGTTGATGCTCATAGGCAGCAATGGACAGCAGTGGGGAGAGGAGGTTTCTGCCCCAGAGATCATAGAGCGGGTCCTAAAGCAAGGTGAATCAGGCTCCTGATTAGCCCAGGTATCTGGTGCCCTAGACAATTACCTATATTGCCTATGACTACATCAGAGTCTGACACTAGAACATTTGCTTGTATTCTGGCCTAGGATTTCTGAGGTTATTTTAGGTTGCACACGCTTTTCTTTTCCTGCAATATGTTTATTTTATTTCCAATTTTATATACAACTCTTCATCCAAAAAATCAAAGTGCTTCACAAAAGTTACAAAAACTATAAACATACATACAAATAGACAACATACGAAAACAGTAACAAGTAAAGTACAGTATAACAAACTACCATCTGGCTTCACATCAATGAGTTTCCAGTTACCGCCTCTGCATACACCAAAGAACAAAAGTAAGTTCAGGGTTTTTTTTGAGAAGGTGCCCTGCGAGTACTTTCTAAACATGTCCTAGATGGTGAGGGCAGGCCCAGCTCAACCATTAAGCAAGACTAGGTGGTTGCCTAGAGCAGCAGATTCTGGGGTAGGCAAAAACCAGAAACATTCAAAGCAAAACTATAGATTCTGACAGCCAGACAACCTCAAAGAGCCCTCAGCACTTTCTTTTAGCTGCAGGAAGAACCTGACAAGTAACCAGAAAGGTGTGAATGAAGTACTTTGCTGGTAAATAGTGAGAATTTTAAATCCCATTCTAACAACCACCAGTAACCGGTGATATTCTTTCAACAATGGCATTTCATGGTCAAATACTTTTAGCCCCATCGGAAAGGAGGGCAAAATTAGCTATTCGAAAATTGTAGTGCCGTGTACTACAATTAAAGTTTTGGCATGCCAAACATCTCACACCCCAACTGCAATTCACGAGCCAATCTATGCCCCTCCCCCAGCTTGCGGATTATGGGAGGGATATTCAGCATTGGCGGCTAGCCATCGCCGCTTTAACAAAGCCACAGATATTCAATGTCGGGGTTGTAGCTGGCCTTCGGCACTGAATATCCAGTGTGTCCGGATAGCGTGTCTGCTAACCGTGCCCATCACTTGGAATACACCCAACAAGCATCTTTCATTCTTTTGGTAAAGCAGTTTTACCTCCCATTTCCTTCTCCACGACCCTCCTTCCATTTTTATCCCATGTCCTCTGATTTCTTTTTACTTGGAAATTGCTGCTTTCCTGTGTTCTTGTGCAGCTTATTAGACACAGGAATGTTTCCCTATTTCCCTCCATTTTGGGAGACTCTCTCTGATGTTCTTCTGCCCTCTCTGTGTCCTTACAAAGGTGTGCTGCTGGACACAGTACTCCAGATAGGAACATATAAACATAAACGACAATATCAGATGATACCTCACCTGATTATAAAATCATGGGAATCTATCTCCCTCCCACAGTCACTATTCAGCAGAATTCCTGAGTTGCCCACGATGGCGCAAGTCTTAAAGTGCTTATTCTTCAGAGGCGATGTCTTTGGTAGCAGCTCATATAAATTCTTTGATATGTTCATGGTGCTGTCTCGATCGAATATGTAATGGATGATGTCACCAGCCTTCAGCGTCCCCTTCAGAACTGAAATATCCCGCTCGGCGTCTAAAAAGTTTAAGACTTGTTTTCTGAAAAACAAAAAACAAAACATTATTTTCTTAAAGTGAACTTAAATTCTCAGACTTTTAAAGTAGAAGCTATGGTAAATATTTGAATTTCTCAATGACTTGTTCAGTAATGTGAATGTGTGGGGTGGTCCTGGAGCGCAGGGGTAGCCTAATGGCTAAAGCAGTAACCAGGCTGAAATCCAATTGCCACGCCTTGTGTTCTTGGGCAAGTCATGTGACCCTCCCCTACCTCAGGTAGAAACTTAGGGGCCCTTTTACTAAAGAGCCTTATGCACTTAACACACATTTCAATCACTTGTTAATCACTTCTGCAAGCTAGCGGTAATTATTTTTGGGCAGGCAGGACAATTAACACATGCTGAAACAAGTGCTCTCCATGCATCACGCAATGTCTGGGCGAGGTTGGGGTGCAGCGTGGGCGTTGACTGCACGTCGTAGTTAGCATGGACCTCAGTAGCGTGCACTATTCACCAGTGCCGGTACAAGTGTCCACCGCTACCTCAGCAGCTGGCGGCATTAGGTGCACCTACAGCAGCTGCCAAGGGCAAAAGCCCAGGCTAAGAGGCTTGCCTGCACGGTAACTGTTGGGCACATGGTGGTCATGCCCCCAACAATTACCACATTGTGATGGCACCTAATACACATTGATTTGGACTCAAAATGTGTATTTAAGGGCAAAAAATACCGCACATTAGTGTGAGGGCCCCTTCTATTATAAGCCCTCCAAGAGACAGAAAAATCATCTACTGCAATTTGCCTCATGCTACTCTTGAAAAAGGTGTGAGCTAAACCCAACCCCCCCCCCCCTATCCCTTCTCTGCTGGAAGAAACGGTAATAATCTGGTGATGGAAGACTCAGCAGTGATTCCCTAAGGGAGGCAGTGTCTCCAAACGGGGTACTTAGGAGCGTACTCTGAATATTTTACTTTTTTTACTCTCCGTTTATTTAAACAAATGAAAATGGAAAAGAAAAGAAAAATGTTGGATCTATGCTCCCCCCCACCTACCCCTACCATCAGAGTTTAAGATGAGCTCCTCTAGGCTCAGAGCTAGCTGTCGGAGCACCAGCAGGACCCCCTTCCGCCTCTCTACCCTCCATGGTTTCTTGTTACAGACAGGAGCAAGTCCCAGTGGCTCATGCTCTACCCTTATGGGCTTTCAAATGGTGCAAGCTGACCCAAGCTTTTTAAAATTTTGCTGGAGCTTTTTTGGCAAGGGGAGACTTCAGAACTCACCACACTTTCTTGTTTTTATTTTTAAAGAAATGATTTTTTTCCTGCTTTCATTTCTAAACTAAACAAAGAACAACATTTCATTAGCTTTTCTTTCATTTCATTTTCAAACGTGGCGTGATTTTGACATGCCAGTCGGTGGGGAAGGAGTGAATAGAGATTGCTCCTTCCCCATTTAGACTTAAAGGTCTCGTGAGAGGGTAAGATGGGACTGGGCGAAGGGGAAAGGTCGGCAGGGGGAGGGGGGGATTTGAGTTTTACATTTTAGGGCACCAACACTGTTTTGTTTTGGCGGGCAAGGGGACCGTGGCCCTTGCAGTTTTTGGTTTTGCTTTGTTTTCATTCATGCTGGGTTTTTTCCATCTAAAATAAAAAAAAAGAAATAACTAGAAACAAAGTGGAAAAACTTAAAAAATACTTTAAAGATTTATCCAGATTTCATTTGCGAGACTCAAAATCGTAGGAAGACGTTTTTAGTATTTAAACCTCTGCCTCTAGAATCAAGGGAAAGAATATCTTTTTTCTGAACCTGAGTAACTCTTGAACTTTCTCTTCTGAGTTGCATGAATTAGTATTAGACAAAGATACTAAATCCTATCAGAAGTTTAAGTTTTCTTGAGGTGAGGGTAATGTGCTAAAGGACTTGCTTAGTATACAGTAATGGATTGTATGTTGGTTTTGTTGATATATTTCTTTCTTGGATCTCAAATAGTTGATGGTCTTTGATTTCTATGTATACAAACATGTGCTGTAAGAATTAATAAAGTTTAAAATTAAGAAAAAGAGAGGGAATCCCTCAACCCAAGGAAATGAAACAAAAAATGTTAAATACATCTTCCTAAAAGCTGTTAGTTCACTTAGAACATTGTAGTAGCGTGCATGTCTGAGCACAAATTCGGTTTGTTTGAGTGCCTAAAATATAAAGCAGGCGTCAATCACATGTATACACCACCTCGTTATGGCCTTGCACTAAGAATCACCTCGTAATAAGAAATGTGCCGATTTCTATGAATTAACACATGCACAATCAACTGCATACGTTTCTAAGTTCTTGTGTGCAGAAAATGCATGCTTAACAATGGAATAGGCTACGTTTACACAGAAAATTGCCCAAAATCGGGAAAATTCAATTTTTAACAAGCACGAACCAAACCTTTTTTGGCCGTGGATACCCTAGAAAAGTGTCAAAGGAAAAAGTACCCACAAACCTTTGCAGCATCTTTTTCTGGGAAGACTTTTTCTGAACAAAACAATATCGGGGTCATTCTGAAGAGTGAATAGTGGGGATGTATGTCCCTTTTGGACATATAACCCCCACTATTTACTGTGAACCTATTCTGCCCCTAAAGCTCCCTGCATGTACAAAGGCCTTTGTGTGGGGAGCTCTGGACGGGGTTGGGAGGGGGCGGTGACAGGGCAGAGAGTGGGCGGAGCAGGGGGCAGGCCACATAACCCGGACATACAGGGCCTATTCCAGTAATAGCCCTATTCATTCAGCTGTGGGCCATTACTGGAATAGGTCCTGTATGTCTGGGTTATGTGGCCTGCCCCCTGCTCCACCCTGCCATCGGAGGTGGAATAAGTCCCACAGACAGCAATGATCTAGCCAGGAAGGACCCCCCAAAGCAGCGTGAGGTGAGGCCCCTCTGCCCAATCCTGGCCCTGGCAGACCCCACTGGGGAGTCGGGCAGCGGGGAAGGAACACTTTAGGGTACATTGGGCTTGTCTGTGCTCCTGCTTGATGTCCCGGTGCCATGACAACAAAATGCCATGGCACCGGGGCTCCAGCAGGAGCACAGGGAGGGCTAGCCGGAGAAGTCAATAGATGTCCAGGGCTGTGGAATCAGGGCACATTTGACTCATCTAAGTGCCTGGGAATGTCTAGGTCCCATGGGTGCAGAATCGGGTGCAGAATCGGGTACAACTTCGGGCCATCCATATTTTGGACATCCGGATAGCCCAGACGTGCTCCGATTGGAATTGGCCTCCATGCATACTTTTGCAAATATAAAAAGAAGTGAATTGCTGCAGTGCCCCCTCGAACCGTGTCCCAGGGAATTCCGCTGCTTATAGCAGATAGAAGTATGCACACTGAGCATGTTTACTAAGCCCTGCACTGAGCACACGTGTGGACTGCGTTGCCAGTGCGGGGGGCCTGCGCTAACTTCAGGGGACATGTGCAGATAGTGTGGGCCCAAGATGCCACACCACGCAAGCTGGCAGCTGTTGAGGCAGCGTTGTGTGTACCCACACTAAGGGCAACAAGCATGGTTAGCACAAGCTATTAACATCCGCACTAGCCCCGCCTTGCCGTCAGCGCCTCCATTCTGCCCATAGCCCCGCAGGCCCCACAGTCCCCGCCCTATTGTGTGCAACATGGGTAGCATGGGATTTTTGTGCTGGGGCCTGTGCTGATTTTTAGTACTGTGTCCAAACCACATGCTAAATCCCATGCTACTGGGCAGCGCACTTTGGCAAACGTGAACACAGGGTGATCTATTCTCAAATAGCCAATTAGATCCACTTTGAATCTGCCCCTGAAAAGATTTCAGTAAGGGACTAAAAGGTAACATTTTCTAGAGAATGAGAATCTCAAGGACAAGGGGTCATCATATGAAACTGGAGGCAGGGAGGTTCAAAAACAGGGGTCACCAAACTCTGTCCTCAAGAGCAGTAACCAATTGGGTTTTTGGGATATTCATAAGGAATATTCATGAGATCTATTTATGTACAGCTGAAGCAGGGCATGGAAATAGATCTCATACATATTCATTGTGAAAATCCTGAAAAACCAAATGGATTGTGGCCCTTGAATGCCAAGTTTGGGGACCTTAGTCGTAAGGAATGTGAGAAAATACTTTGCCAGTGAGAAGGTGCTGGATCCTGGGCTAGGAGACAAATCAGTGGCAGAATTTGCCTGCATGGAACAAACACAGAGGATCCTAAAGACAGAGTAAGGTTTGGGGGGAGGAGGGGGGGGGAAAGATGAGGCATTATATAGGGCCTGCAGCTACTAGCTGGATCAGATGGTCCTTAGTTAGGAACTGCTTTTTTGTTTCTGAAGATTCCTTACACATTTACACTGGAACAATGCAAATAATATAAAAAGAGTAGAAAACAGAACTAACATTATATAAAAATAACATAGCACAGATGTAGAATGGATGAAAGTCCTATCTGAATGAAGCCTTACGTGTGCATACAGTCAGGGAGTTTCATAAAGAGGGTGAACTCCAGATTGTCCTTAATAACCGGGTCCTACCTGGCAACTCCTATATTCAGGGGCAAAGAAATATTATACAGCAAACCCTGGAGCTCGTTTACTAAAGTGCAATAGGCTTTTGCACCTAACATGCATTTGCTGCTAAAACCAACGTGCATTGAGCGCAAATCTTTGGTGGTCACTGCTGAGGATGTGGCCAGCATGTTCCTGGCACGGATGCATACCCTAAAGCATGGTGCAGTTACTGCGGGTGCACCTAACTCCACGCCACCTACTGAGGTGATGTTAGGTGCACCTGCACTAATGGCAGCTGAACTGCTCTCCCCCCCGCACTCCACACCCCCCCTCCACCCCTAACCCATCCAGCCATCCCAATGCACCATTGGCAGCTAGCGTGGGAATCAATGTGTGGTAACTCATGTGCCATGGTAAAGGTTACCCAGGGTCCTTGAGTACAATTACCGAATGCAAAAACGGGCTTTAACTGCTTAGCGCACTTTCTTAAAAGGGCCCCCATGAAAGCCCACCCCTGCACAAAAATGAGCTTTAAGGAACAGTGGAAGACAACAAGACTCAGTCCACAAGGCAGAACCATGTGAATAAACAAATAGAATCATTTTATACTTAACTGGGCAAACTCTGAAGGATTGGTCCTGCGATTTCAGAACATAATGGGCACATTATCACAAACAACCATTTTGCCAACTGCCACTGCTGTGAATAGTGGCCGGGTAGGATGGTCAGGCAACAAAAGCTAGTCATTACCACAAGTTCGGACAGAATGCCGTCACTCTAGGATAACAAACTTCAAGTCAAGACAAATCAGTCTGCTTTGTTGGAACAGCGTAGGCTAATTTCTTGCTTGGTAATTTGCAATTGTGTACTAGGATTTTGAACAGAAAGCTTGAAGACGACAGCTGAAAAGCAGAACCAGCAACTCACTAAGCCAGTCGGTTAGAGTAACAATGAGGGATGCGTGGTCATAGTCGCAGAATTATTGGAACAAAGATGAAATACCTTTGACATCAGCTGCCGTAAATGCTTTCAGAGTCAGCGTTTCTGGATTAATGAACTCCTGCCTGATGAATTACAATAAAAACTTTTGCTTCCCACAATTTAAAAAAAAAAGTCACATTCTAAATGTGACATTACTTGTAGTTATGACAAAGATATAACAATCCATCAGTGACACCAGCTATAAGAGATTAAAGGGGCAGCTAGAAGGAGCTACACCAAACATTTTTGTCTTTTTTTCCTTAATTTTATTCATAATGCAGAAACACAGAATAATTACAAAAATAATTCTATAGTCCTGACTGAAAAACTGTAAGTCCACCATAAGTATCCAAGATAGTAACTTGTACCAACAACATCCAACTACAGTATCAACTATTCAGCACGCTGCCTGACTTATTGAAAAGAAAATGTAAGTTTCCAAAGGCAGTTCAGAATCAGGTCTGTCTACATCTGGTTCCCGTATGTCATCGGACAAAAACGGAAATGATTGTTCTGGTTCAAAGAAAGATGCTTTCTGCCTAGAAATCATGGATACGGGAAGGGAAACCAAGCTCCCATAGCAGTGACGTTTGGGGACATATTTACTAAGCAAATGTTGTGTTTTTGTGCAAATAGGGCTGTGCTAACACACTGTGTTTGCAGCTATCTGTTGCGGGTGTGCACGGCATTTCCCCAGCAGATACGACACCTAAATTGCAGAGAGCACGACCTAGCAGCACAGTGGATTCACATAACGCCACCCATTGATTTGGTGTTATTTGCACCTGCGCCGTCTGTAACTTTGACAGTTACCGTGCACTGTTGACTCCGCAGTAGCTGAGCGTTGCAGACACGCCCACTCTCCACCCATTTCCCACTCGCTCTGGCAAGTTTGTGCGGATAGTGCAGCAACTTATTTATTTTATTTATTTATTTAAACAAGAACTCATATACCGCAGCTTCCATAGATCAGCTGCGGTTCACAGATAACAACAGTCAACAAAGCATAGTTTGTTTTACATATAACATCAGATAACTATAAGCAATATAAAGTAAACAGAATAATGTTAAGCTGAATGGCACAGAACAGTGCAACTTATATACATTATTTACATATAGACATTATTTGGGGTATAATCATGGAAAGAAGTTCAGATTCAGATAGGGAGAGTTTTCTTTTTATGTTGTAGTGAGATGTCAGACAAAAATTGGTTAGCCTTCCTGCACCATCTGCACTTGTCCTGCGCTACTGGTTAATGCAGCCGGATAGCATGCACTGTCTGCCGAGTTATGGGCAGTACGGCCTAGTAAACATACCCCTAAAGCTTTTAACCCACATTAATAAAGTTAACATGTATTACCTGCCCGCAGCCCCTTTTATTTCTATGGACGCAGCGTCACCTAAGGCAGGTTAACTTCATTAACGGGCACTAGTTTTTAGCAAACATGCCACTTGATATTAATCCCCAAAATCTCCTTCTGCGATTTTGCATCTCCAAAGTTACATCAGGTAACATTCTAATTGTCTGACCAAGAAACTTTTCATGCTTTGCATAAAGCACTCTGAAAAACCAATTACCATCAGAATTTAAAAGGAACATAACCAGTTATCTAGCTAATTCCATATTATTAGGCAACAAGCGAGCAGATATATTCCATTAATCTTTCAACATTCACTTGCTGAAATTCCCTAATATCTTGTTTAGAGTTATCCAATATACTCTTAGAATGAGATCTAGCCCTAGAGGGCAAGTAATATGCAGTCACTAACGGTGTTAAAGACGCCTGCGGTGTTTGAAGAGCCTCCGTCATGTAGCTCTGAAACATTTCCTTTGGAGTAATTGTGGTAATTTTAGGAAAATTAAGAACTCTTAAATTTCTTTGCTTCAAGGAGTTTTCTATGTTTTCCATCCACCAAGTCATAATAATCTCTGCCCTTGATATACTGGAACATAAATCCTGTACAGGGACCACTGATGTCTCCAAAGAGGATATTTTCAACTCCATTGTAACCGTAGATTGTTCAGAGTGTTGTATCCATTCTTCAAATTTTACCACATCATTATGTCGTAATTCAATTTTTGTTATTACCACTGATTCCAGTCTACAGTAGAAAAAGCTTGCAACAATACATTTAATAAGTCACCTTGCTGTGAATTTGAAAACTCCAAAAGATTAGGCACGTCCAGAAGCACCGTTTTCTTTTGTCTGATAAATCTTTCGAATCAGAGCTCAGTCTCCAATGCTAGTATCAAGGAATCGCACCCAACTTTCTCATCTAAATTCTTTTGGTAGTGGATTCCAAAATTTGAGCTTATACCTGTATATTCATCTTCTGTGCAGTAAAGAGGTCAGCAGTATTAACGTTTTTCCCCTTGCACGTTCAGCACCATGTTCCCGCATCGAGCCTTCTTGGGACAACCAGGCCACACCGATTAATAACTTCACAGGTGCTGCTGGTCTCAAGGCAGCAGTAAAACAAATGCTGAAATGAGTTCCAGAGCAGGGTCTGTTCATGAAAATCAAATGCCAGATGGGGTCGAAGGAAGCTAAATCAGATCCTAACAAAGTGATATACAGTTTTTGTCCTGCAATTGAAAAGTTGGAGTAAATCTGGACTGGAGACCGGGGAAAAACAGAAGCTGTAGCAGAAACGTCCTCCAGAGTACTGGTTCTATCCCCCCCACCCCCCCAGTAAATCCCTTTTCACCAAAGGGAAGACTTGAAGTCTGGTGCATCTCTACTATTAGAGATGAAGATTTCTCCTTCCGTTCTGCTATTAGTTCAAAAGTAAAACGTGCATAGAAGGAAATCCAGCCACAAGGTCAAGAAGGTGCTAAGCGGCACTTTACGACGGCAGCTGTCTTGCATCACCTTCATTTTGATTTTTAATTTAATTTCGTTTTTATTTTCATGTTTTTTTTTTGTTTATTATTTATTTTGCTTATTTAAAATGACAGAAACAAACAAAGCAAAAAGAAAATAAAGCAATAAGTAAGCAAAATAAGAAAGATTTGTGTGAGGTCGGCTGCTCTACCCTCCACTTGGCCAGTAAAAAAAATCCCCCACCCTGTGGAGTCCCCCCCAGTATGCTACTTTAATCTATGGGCTCAAAGTGAGGCAGGAACAATTTCCAGTCACTTCTGTCCCTCTGCTACTGTTATTTAAAATAGCTCTGACCACTCCAAAGTGAGCGGCTTTATGCTGTATGGCCTGTATAGCAGTGTGGCACCAGCCTCGGATCAGTCAGCGCCATTTGAAACAACAGTGGCTAGGCATGAGCGACTGGGGATCACTCTTGCCCCATTTCAAACTGACAGATTTGGATAAGGTACTTGGAACCCCAGAGGGGTGAGGGAGAGTCAGAGAAGGGCCGAAGAGTAGATTGATTATTTTTGATAGTGTGAATGTTTAGTTTAGGACTGCCCCAACACCATGCCACTCTACCAGACAGGCTCCTGAACTTCTTGGTGATGAGGCCTGGTTAACCTGTGGGTTCACAGCCCCCTAGTGTGGATGTTTTCTGCTCCGTACACATCTACTTATATGCCTATGTGCAAGCAAACGGATGTGTACGAATGGATGGGCAGACAGTGAAACGGACTGACCCTCTACACTTTATACTCTGCACTCATCCTTTCGATTAAATATGCTTAGAAAAGTCTCTGCAACCATCATTAACTGGGAAATTAAACTAATTGAAATAGAATGTCAGGAATAGTCAAAATCCTTATGTGGTAGCTCATGGGAGGCTGTCGGATAAGGGTGTTCAACAAGATATTCAGTTGCACTATCTGGATAGTGCTGCTAGGTCTTTTCACAGTCCTCCCCAGCACTATGTGATTAGTTCACGGATAGTCCATGGGTCGAGCTAAGTGCCAAGTGGAACTTGTAGCCAGCCAGATAAGGTCGGCCCTTATCCAGGCAACGGCATATAAACATAAACATACTCCGCTGCAGCCGCTATCTGGCTATCGGACAGAGGGAAAGAGCCGCGGCTGACCGCTGTGGTGTTTAAATAATCGTGCCATTTGAAAACCGGGCCTGATGAATTTGCTGAACGCCTTTGAAAAAGAGACTATTTAACCCTTCATTTGTTCATTCTTAGAAATGACAGCATGCGTGTAAGAAACTGCTCGTCCAGGGTTCACTCTGCATCTGTTTGCAAACTCCCTCCGCCGTGCGGCAATCTGACGCCCGTCTCCTGATTACCTGATTTTTAACGAGAGTGTCTCATTGTATCTCCATTTGGATGCAGCTGGTTTAACGTTGTACTTAATGCTCGCATTACTTCTGTCAGCAACAGCTGGAGATGAAGAATCATTTATTAGCAGTTCAGCTCTATAAAAAAAAGAGACAGACATAAATGATCTCTTAGCATCCAAATGACATCTAATGGCTTTGTTTTGCTGAGACTTGAATTCAAACTTCTTCAGACAAGCAAAACAAAAATAATTGTAGCTATCACCAGAAAAAGCTTATTTATCCTTTGCAGTACAAGAAATGATTGTCCAGGCTTTCTGGTAAACTACAAAGCTCAATATATTCGAAACATTCTGTCCTAGGCAAACTATAAACCACAAAGGGGGCAATTTTATAAATCATTTTCTCCGTGATGTACAGCATGTCTTACACGTGGTGATGACTCTTATAAAATTGCCTAACTAAATACATTCGTCAAGATCGCTTTGTCTGTATTTATTTTTTAACTTTATTTTTATTCGGCTTTTTTGTTAAGAAAACGCAATCATTAAACCCCTTTGGGGCGTGTTTATTAAAGAGCACTACGGTTTTGCAGGCAGCAGCATGGAGGATAGAAATCAAAGCGCAGGCATGTCAGCAGTCATGTGTTACCTGTTGGGGGCATGTACAGCATGGTCCCAGCAGATACTGTGCTGATTTGAACCCTAAAGCGTGTGCACATAACGCGGATGCTCATAAAGCTGCCCACGGAGGTGGCATTAAGCACACATGCACTTACTGCAACATCGACAATGAATGTGTGCTGCCGAGGCTCATGCCACCCTCAATGTGCAGACAAGCCCGTGCGCCATCCCGTCCCTCCCCATCGCACGCTACACAGATAGCATGGAATTAACCCCATACTCTGCAGCATGCACGCTCTTAGCGTGGTCCATTAGCGCAGCTTAGTGAACATACCCCTTTGCGTGTATACAATACTGCCTGTCTTAATCACATTGCCTATAGGTATTCCCTGGGGTATAAATTTCAGCAGAGCGGGGGCGGGTTCAGATGCACACACAGCAAGACTCATTTTATAAAGCATTTTTCACGCCCATAATGACATTTTACCCACGTAAATGGGCTTTTCTATTGTCATGCCCAAAGCAATGGGTGGTGCAAGAGGGTGGGGGGGGGGGAGAACAAGGGTGGAGTTTGGGTGGAGCCACAGTTTAAGCATCTACTTTATAAAATGCGTGCGTACGGATGTGAAGTGCGCACTGTCCTTTAAGCCTGTTCTCGAGCAGTTGTGACCTCTGTGCGTTTTGGAAGATTTGGTCCTGTTCTGTATAAAGCCACCGAGGTGCCTAAAATAGGCAGCTCTTGTAGTTCCACATCTCGTATTTCCTGCTATAGAGCAAATTTACATTCACAGCTTCAAAGCACTTGCAACTATGCACAAGAAAATGCGCCTTTTACTAGGGATCCTTCTAACAGCCTTTTTTATACATACACGCTAACCGACAGCGGCGACATTGAACTGCTGCCTGGTTAGCTCTGCCTTGGAACACTCCCAACATGCCCTGGTGCTAACCGGTTAAAATCAGGGTATGTAGAGGTGGAAGCTGTAGATATTCGGCAGCACTAACTATGCAATACAACAGAAAAAGAATTGGCTATTAAAAATGAAAAACAAACGAACAAACAAAACCCCTTTAAAAGAGCTCTCCGGTAAAGAGCTTGTGTTCAGAGCCACACAGTGTTACCTTGTTTGCAATGGAGACCTGGACTTTGTTTTCTCTAAGCCGTGCCGTGGGGTGTAAGAGTCTCTGACTAGGGTGTAAAATATATTCTGGGCTGGGGCAGAAAGCCAGGTTCATGGGCTATACTGTCAGACGTCACAGGAAGCTTAGGAGTGAGATCAGGGCCTGCCCTTTTATCCTGATGGGAGGACAGAGAGGTCTGAAGAAAAGAACTGAAACATTTCACAGGGGTGATCAGCAAAAAAATATTTCACACCCAATGCAAAATGCGGAAAGCAGTGATTTCACCCTTGCGGCTTATTTGTGAAAGATGCCGCTTTCATTGGAAGCGTTCTCCCCAAACGCAAAGAGCTGTGGATTTTGTATTAGTGTGTGGTTGATTTTTAAGGAATCAGGACTGAATGACTTTTATGATAATTTTCCATTGAATCCAATGTTTTCGTGAACAGTGAAGGCTCCTAAAATAATTTAGAGGATCAAAAAATTCCTTTCCTCTTATCTCAAAATTAGCTCAGGTGCGCTATAACCCAAAAAGCCAAAACAATCGAGCTGCTATTTAAACTTCACAATTGGGGTTTTTAAACACTGACCATCACGTTCAGGGCCGGCCCCATCACTAGACAAACCAGGAGATAGCCTAGGGCATCAACTTCTGGAGGGCAGCAAAAGTGGGGCATTCAAAGCTAGTAAATAGATTTTGACAGACAGAGGGGGTGTAAGGCTTGAGGTTCGCCTAGAGCTCCAACACTGTGAACCAACTATAGGGCCGGTCCTGAATACATTTAAAGTGAAAAGGAATATTCAGTGCCAGAATTGGGATATCATCTGGCGCTTAATATCTGGTGTCACTACTGGCCAGCAATACTATCCTGATAGTGACGATATTTAGCCGCTATCTAGAAAGCAAACCACAGAAAGTTAGGCCTGCCTTTTTGAGATCTAACTTTATGCGGGTTTTAATCTGGTTAGCGGAAGGACTATCTACGCTAAGCAGCTAACCGCAGGGACTACCCTGGCATTTCATGACGGTGCCACGGCAGCCAGAGTAGGCATGCGGCGGCACTATTCCTCTCACCAGCTGCTGCTCGCCAGATAAGTGACTGAATATCGGGTCCAACAGACCTATATAACATACTGTATACAATTACCTCATAACATGTCTCAAACTCAAAAACCTCCCAAAGTAAAAACCTGCTGAAGAGTGTGACATAATGGCACGTTTCCCCTTCCTCCATTTGCAGCCTCAGGCATGTCTGTGTGGGGACTCGGTGGGGAGGCACACGGTAGCATGCGGCTCGGCAGGACCGGGATGGGAGGCATGGAGTGGATGTTTATGAGTGGTGTGGTGTGTATATTTATATATATGGGAAGGGTGTAGGTGCATATCAGTGGGGATGCGAGCTGTGGGATGGTGTGCGGGGAATGTGTGGTATGGGAGGATGTGTTGGGGATGGGTTCTATGGTTGTTTGGAGATCTGTGCGTGATGAATGTGTGTGTGTGTGGGGGGGGTATGGGTAAAAGTGGGGGTGTTTTTCACCTCCTCTTCCTTTTGGACTCCTTCCTTTTGCACCATGAACCGATGTGTATGGACAGAGACAAACAGATAAACAGACCCTCCACAATATGAAATATAGACTAACCCCACAGGCTACTTAGTGCTAGTCTTGCCTTCACTGAAAATTTAAGAAAATGATCCTGCTTTAATTTTGTTCTGAAAGGAAAGATAATTCTGCTGTAAACACAAATTCAATGCAGAGAATTCCATGCTGTCAGCGCCAACTAATGGAAAAAAACCCTTTGTCCTGCTTTTTCTAGTTTAACCTCTGAAGGACTTGAAGCCGCCAATAAAGCCCTGCTGTGACAAGTGTACGGGGAAAATGCCAGAGCAGGCCATTAACCCTGCCAAAACTTTTAAAGTCGATACAGACAGACAGATCAGCTATCCAACAAGATCGAAATGGCTGAAGAAACATATGAGAAAGACTCTCAAGTGGCTGGGAGGTGCTGAGGCCCCGGCTTCCTCCCAGAGCTCACTGGCATCAGAAACTGAGCAGATTAAAGATAAACAGCATAAATTATTTAATTTCTAGCCCTTCTTAAATGATAAGGGGAATGCCCTCCCCCCAGACATGAGAGTTATCACCAACTTAACTCAATTCAGGAAGGCCCTAAAGCACTACCTATTCACAAGATACTTTCCGATGTAGACCCGATAGGGAAATACACTCACCATGTAAATAACTGTAGATACTTGACAATGTAATAACTGTTGATGTTTTACCCTTGTTTATCCAAGCTATCCAAGTTTCAATCCCTGTTCTAATGTGAATACACTGCAGTTAGCCTGCAATGTATATGTTATGTTTGATGTACACCGCACTGATATTAATAGCGCGGTATAAAAGAAATGCTAAATAAATAAAATAAATAAATAAGCAGATGCACAGTCTGCTAGTGGCATTGTGTGCGTCTATCACAATGAATAAGCAAATCAAATAAGCCCTGGCATGAACTCGTAGAGAGAATCACAAACTACATGACTCTGGAAACCAGCAGAAAGTTTGTTTATGAACATCAAAGAATAGCCTTGCACCGTAACTCGAAAAAAAGTATCTTCCGGGGAGAAAGCGTTTGGGAAGCTAAAGGCTACATTGGGTTGTGGAGGTTGGAAACTGCACGCTCACGAGTGTGACGTAACAACGCATTTCCCCTTCCCTCCATTCAGAGATTCAGGCGTGTCTCTGTGGGGAAACTGGCTGGGACAGTGTGTCTCAGTAGGTTAACAGGGATGGGAGAGCGAGTGAGTCTATTCTGAATGTGATATGAGTGCTGGCAGTATGTTAGGGGCTATGTATGTGAATATGTGTACGATGAGTGTGTGTGTATCAAGGGGCTGTGCGTGTGTATGTACAATGTGTTGTGAGTCAGTGGCTCTCTGCTTGCATGTATCAGGGGGCTGCGTGTGTATGTTGGCAGCTCTGTGCATGTGGTGGGGGCTGTCTGTATGTGTGTCAGGGACTGTGTGTGCATGTGTGTATCAGGGGTGGAGGTGTGGGTGCATTTTCCTGTCCTCCAATACCCACTCCCTGCCCCTTGCACTACTCACTCTTCCTATCCTTCACTCTCCCTCTTTTCCATCTATCCACCCATGCTCCCTCCCTCCCTCCCTCCACTGATACTCACCTTGCACTCTCTCAGGCCTTTTACTCCCTCCCCTTCCCCCTTCTCTCTTGATGAACTCACCCTCTCTTCTCCTCATCTCCTTTAACTCTGCCCCTTCTGTTATGTTCCACTCCTTTTTATCTTTCCTCTTCTAGGCCCACCCCTTCCCTTATGCCCCACCCCTTTCCTTCTCCTAACTACACCCCCTTCCCTTTCTTCCCTCTTAAGCCCACCCCTTCCCTTACTTCTTTAGGCTTTGCCTCCTTACTTGCCCTTTCCCTTAGGCTCCACCCTCCTCACCCAACCCTTCTTTTGCCACCCTGCTTGGGCACTCTGCTAGTGGGACCCAGGGACTCCCGTCAGCTCTTCACTGGCCCTCCTCTACCTCTCTCACCAGTGGGAGCTGGGAACCATCACCCGCTCTTTACTGCCATGCCTCCAGTTCTTGCTAGCGAGAGCTGGGGACTCCCACCAACTCTTTGTGATCCTGCTGTGAGTAAATCTAGGCATGTTTCTGAATACGCAAACAAACATACACACAGACAGACAGATAAAAAGACAGAGAGATGAACCCTCACTATTGCCTAAGCGGAACATGCCTAAAATTAGAGTTTTGGAGCTCAGCTCCTTAACCGGCTCCACTTGGACCTTCAGTTTTGTGAAAGCTGTTATTTCCACATATCAGTAGCATAATTTAGAAACACAGAAAAAAGAAGGCAGAAAAGACTAGAGTCCTATCCAGTCTGCCAGCAATTACTAAGCTCTGCAACCCTCATTTCTCCCTCAGAGATCCTCTGTTTGTCCTATGCTAGGGCCAGTGCGACCATTAGGCGAACTAGGCAGTCACCTAGAGTGCTGGCCCTCCGGGGTGCCCATTACTGTCGCGGTCATCCCTTCCAGAACAAGCAGCAGCAGCAATGGCGCTTACCTTTAAACTTCTGCTGTTTGCTTCTGCCCCTCTGACGCCTGATGCCTACTTCCTGCTGCAGACGGGAAGTTGGCATTGAGCATAGGAGAGGGCAGAAGGACATTCCTTGTGACCTTGGGCAAGTCACTTAACCCTCCATTGCCTCAGGTACAAACTTAGATTGTACTGTAAGCCCTCTGGAGAGAGGGGTAATAACTACTATACCTGAATGTAACTCGCCTTGATCGTCTACTGGAAAGGCGTGAGCTAAATACTAATAAATACAATAAATAAATAAACCTTGTGCTAACAGCTAGTGCATTTTAGTATACATGCCCCACAGACTGAAAAAAAAAAATCGGCTTCTTTCACATGGGTGTGACTACGCACATGGTCAAAACCCTGAGTGATGATACTCTTCTTTTGAATGTTTCTGTGTTCCGTTAAACCTGCCGCCAACTACACGTGCTCTTCCCATGACCTTGTAGATATTTTATGGAAGGTTCCACATTCTGCAAGCTCTTTATAAAATGCCCTGCATAGGTCTAGACTTGAACGTTCCCTGTTCTATCTGGTCAACTTATGCAAAACGGGGCTTATGATGTCACAATATTAAAACTCCCCAGAGGTATCACTAAACATGGCCTCCACTCTCTTTAGTTCTAGCAGCTCTGTTCCAATAGAACCCGACCTGGTGCAGGTCTGTAATTTGCTGACTTTGAATTCAGTTACCTAGCAACAGAAGCGCCGATTGATTTCTGTGCAAATCACTTCAAGGTAAGACAGTTTTTACCACTGACTGGATCACAAAGGAAAAAACATCTAAAAAGGTTAGAGGGTATCAGCAGTTGTGCTGATGTGTACAAAGTATGACATAAATGAAAGAACGGTGCCATTTTGTTTTTTGATGTGTGCAATGTGGATTAATCAAGAGGTTCACTTCAAATCCTTTAAAACTGGTGAATGGAGGTGCTTCGGTTGAACACTGTCAAAATGCTACAAAAAACGTTTGGAATAAAATGTTGCCTGTGATTGGAGTCTCATAAGCCCCAGAAGCAGGCAGGAGCCGAAACATCGAAGGCAGGCGAAGGTGAGCCCAGTGAGGCGATTAAAGGAGGAAGGAGACGGAAAAGCTCTTTAAGGTAAGTGAACTTTCTGTGTTTGGAATCAGCACAGCGTTGATTAAAATTATTACAGCATTTTTTAAAAACAGATATGCCGTGTCAAAAATAAATATATTTTTTTGCACTGTTGATGTAGCAGGAAAGAAACTGAAAATAAGTGATCAGGGAGAGTCAAGCAATAGAATTTCCTCTTGGATGCTGGTTCGAATCCCTCTTTTAATATGGAAAAAAATAGAAAAAAATGATTTTAAAGTGCAGGAGTAAAGTTTTGGTGTTTCTGTAGATTTTTTAAAAAGCATATGCTTGCTTTCCTGCGTGGGTGCTGGTGAATGTTCAAAACGAAAAGGATACAGGTTCTTCTAGTTTGAAAATAACCCCAGAGAATTTATGTGCTTACATTTATACCTATTCCTCATCACACATAAATTTTCCGACTTTATTTCTGCACATATGTGTAACTTTCAAAAGGTTTGTAAATGCGAACCCTTCCCCAACCCAACCATCGGGGAATACCTCCACTCAGTTCAGGCAAACGTACGAACATACTGGCTGTGCCTATCGGTAGTGCCATGTCATAGAAATGTATTCCTGTACATAAAACACTGCTTTACCCACAGACATAATTTTGAAAATTATGCTCGTGGGGGACAGTTTCAGAACTGTTCCGATGCTTATGCTATTTAAAAAGAAACCAGAGGTGCGTTGTTGTTTCAGTGCCATTTTCACCGCTGCAGGTCCCGGAGAGGGGTGGCAATGGACCAGCCTGGAAATGTTGCCGACCGCTTAGTTCACCTATTGGGTGCTGCCGGCCTGGCTAATACCCATGCTGAGATGTCCACCTGCTCTGAAGAAAGTGTAAATGGGCGCAGGTCCTTTACGTGTGTGCAAGCATACTTTATTAACTATGTGAGTGTACATCCCCGCTCTGCTCAAACTATGCCCTGGAGCACGTGCAGTGCGTGTATGCCTAGCATGTCTAGAATAAGTGCGCAGCGCCTTACCGGTGCGTGTGCTTATACAAGTATATTCGGCTGTGCAATTTTATAATACCCCTTTCCCACATGGAAAACATGAGTTATGCGAGGAAGACGCTTTATAAACTCACCCCTACGGAGGCGCCTATTGGGTTTTAGAAAGTGCTGGTGCCATAAGGTGTAGACATTGAGAGCTCATATAAATGTCCGCACCTGGAGTTTTCAAGTATGCGCATAAATTCTAGAATTTTATAATCCAGGCACATACTTGTATGCTCTGCCCATACAGCGCCCATGTGCATGCCCACTGGCAAAGTACGCGTCATCAAATCAACATGCCTACTCTTACGCCGGGTGCTATTTTAGAGGATACGAGGCCACATATGCACCTAAAAGACTAAAATAGCCCCTCTTTGGCACGTTCTTGGCAAGCCCCTTATAAAATGACCTTCTTAACGGGCTACATTTTGTAAACCTGTCAAAATGTGGCTTTGGGTGGAGCTGTTTAGGAGGAAGGCTATCAGCGGTTCAATGGGGTGTTTTTTTTTTATCCAGGCAAGAATGTTGACCCAACGTTATTCAAAGCAGAAAGAGAAGGCGGCGGAGATAAAAGAGAACAGAAGCTGTGCCTTTCCCAGGAGCTTTTAATAGCACAAGGATTCACTGGAGACAGATGCTTCTTTCTGTCCTCCTTAGAATGGGAACTCAGAAACACACGGCTATCTGAGATGATGTATTGTTGCCCTCCTCGAGCAGCTGGATAACAGCTGGAGATTACGACCTCCTGAGATCTTCTATCTCCACCTACTGGTAGCCATAGAGGATTTAACATTCTTTTCTGGCTGGCAAAAATATCTTAAAAATACACTGAGCCCCTTGTATGAATGGATGCACTGGAGAGACTGTTACGCAGCGTGCGAACACTCTCTTATTAAGGATGTGTACAAAAAAGCGGCTTCAGTTCATTTTCAGGTAAGTTTTGGACTTTCCCCCAATTTTCAAACATTGCTTCACACATTTGGTTTAATAAAAAATGTTAGCAGATGTGAGAATAGTTCAACGTGCAGAGGCCGCGGGGAGACTCACTGCGCTAACCTGCCTCTTTGGGGCCATTAGATGCCGGTCAGTCATTCACTTGGCTGCTGTACTGTTGTCAAGGTTTTGATGAGTCCTGTTATTTGTTTCGTCTATAGTGAAAAAGAAGAGGAAGGGGAAACGTCTAAAGTATGCAGGGCCCAATATTCAGTGTCGGCAGCTAGGGCTGCTAAAGTGGCTAGTCACCGGTGCTGAACTTTAACCTTGGACATTCCATGCCGGGGTCATGTCTAGCCACTGGCTTTAAATATCCAGGTTGGCTGCAGAGTCTGGAAGCTAAATGGGCAGCAGCGATAATTAGCCGCAGAAGCTAATCGGGAAGTGGCTAAAGAAAGGCTGCCATTTGCTGCGACTTACTCTAGCCACGTGTCGCTAACTGGGCACTGGCAATATTGAGCTGCTGCCTGGTCAGCAACAGCTGCCACCCTGGAACACCCCTGACACACTCTGATGCTTACCACGTAGCATGTAGTGGCACTGGGAATATCCAGCAGAGTGGCAGGTCTGCAAACCGTGTAAATGCCTTGGAATATCCCCCCCATAGTCTCTAGTCCCCTATGGCTTCAGGCTCTATACAAACTGTAGCAGCAGCCCCCGCTTTTGGAGCTTTTTTAAGTTCAAGGGGACCTTTGACTCCATCTAACACAGAAATCCTTGAGGAGGCGGTAAGTTGGGAGCAATCGCGGTTACATGCCATCACCAGCAGCAACATTACTGCAGACACTCCACCCCTAACCTGCCCAGTCACCGCCCCTTTCCATGCTAACATTTAGTGTGGGACTTTTAGCGTGCTATCCGGCGCTGTCTTAGTACACAGTAAACCCCGCGCTAAATGCATGCTAGCTAACACACATCCCTAGCTGCTACTTATTCATTAAAGTAATCTAGAGGATTCTGAAGCAAAATAAAACCTGTGGCCTCATTTCTATATGAAAAGATGTTACAGTCATATATGCTGAAGACTGTGCGGGGAAGCTGCCTATATAGATTTTACAAAGAATCTGTGCTTGAAAGTAATGCCCAACAAAGTCACTACCAATAAGCTCCTCATAGCAAATCATTTAACCTAGCTTTAGGATTTATTTATTGAAAGGTTTTATATACCATCTTTCAGCAAAATCAAAGCGGTTTACAAATAACTAGAAAAGAACCATGACATCTTAGCAAGTTTCAACAGCTAACATCAGAGAGGGATAAGCCTAAGTCAGAAAGTTTGCAACAGATCAATGGCATAAACGTAATGTAACTTATTTACAAGGATATTCATATGTACATCTGCCGGGTAATTCTAACAGAGAAGCAAGGACTGATCCCAGCATAGCTACCTTCCCATGAGTGTAACCGGTAAGGCAAAGGCAAGGGGGGGGTTGGGGGGGCGTGTATAGGGAAGGGAGGAGGTCTGTATCATGTACGTGATGGAATGGTAAGTCGGTGTTATGTAGGGAAAAGGTTTGGGGGTTGATTTAGTTTGATGGTAGGGTAAAATTTTGGTTTCTTGTTACAAAAAAGACCTTAGTTTTCTTGTAATTGATTTAGACATGTGGGTCATAGCACTGATATGCATGCACTAAAATAGTTCTCCAAATACTAAAATACCCATCCCCCTATATTATTTGGGTCTCATGAAAATTATTGGGTCAATATTGAAATTGTTCAAACACTGGCGGCTTAAATAATTTTATGTATATTTAGTGACCAATGCTGAAAACATGTGCAGTGACCATCGCCAGCCCTATGGATAGAGGCGATATTCATACAGGTTAAGCTGGACAGTCTTTTTGCTCTCCTAACTCAACCACATAGCTATCCAGATAGCAGCTGAATATCACTGTTAGGTAAAACGCTCACACTTTGCCCTGACACTATCCGGCACTATACAGACAGGGCACTTATCTGTACAGTGGGGGCTGTGATATGGATAAGTGCTTTGGAATACTGGGACCATATATTTTTTTTAATAAGCTTTCATTCCAGCATGACCGGCATTTGTATTATGGCCTTTCTGCAGGTAAAGCCTGAATACATGCGGAAAGGACCTTTGATTAAACTGTGAGGCGATAGACACAGCTATAAGCATGTGTGGCGATGAGATGGCATATACTTATATGCATGAGGCTTGTAGGCATTGGGAGGGAAATTGGGTGGAGCGGTGTATTTGATAAAATATGAAAAAAGAGTACATGCACCTATGTATAACAGCATCAGAGCAGGTGTGACCGTGTGCATCCGCTTATGCGCATTTCAGGGGCTGGGTCTAAGCGTCTCTATTATAAAGGCACATCGGTGCCTATGGTACTTCCATATAATAAAAGAGGAGACTTATTGAACTGCTCGCATAGGTGTCCTGCTAAAAAAAAAAAATCAGGTCTATAATGGCTTCGCCCCAAACCAAATGGCTCATTGCTTTAATCAGCAGAATATTTGACCACTGTTTACGGGTCACTCTCACAGATTCCTGAAGTTCTGTGTTTTCTACAATGGACATGTCTCGTGACTGTCTAAGTCTATGTTCCTGTCAATGTGATGCATAGGATACAGAGCCCAACCATCTCATTCTGTCTATTGGTCAGAAAACATCAAGCTAAGTGGTAGTACAGCAGATCTATGGCAATCACTTAATAATTCGAGACACAAGGGACTGCTAAACTCATTTCTGAAAAGTTCAGATCATAAGGAGCGGGAACAGTATTACAGTAGTGTACAGTGCATTCTGCGTAATGAAAATATGAGTAATGGATGCAATCGCCTACTTTAAGAGCAAGTCCCATTTCATACCTTTCAGTGTAATTCAGAGGGTTTCACGGTGGCTATGTTGTTATTCAGGTGAAAGATTGTCCATTAATGGCAATAGATTGAAAACAATTTCTTAAAGGTTTGAGCCAGGCAACGCAATGGCTGGACATCAGCAGGCCCAGATTGAGACCAGACTGGGGATTTGCACATTTGCCAGACCTGCCAATTTAAGATAGTTCCAGTGGGGACATTTTAAGCCGGTCTTGATTTTTACTTTACATCCCCAAGCTCCCAGTTCTACCCATTGAAATCAGTGCTGCTGATCCCATGATGCATTAGGACAGGGTCGTCAGACATCCAGGGATGGTCTAAACTGTAGGTAAATTAGCAGATCTACACCTGCACTGATGAACAATGCAAGTTTACTTTATTTATTTAATGAGGACATTCAGAAAACGGGGAGCACATTCTCTTGCCACTGAGGTGCACTAATTAAACAACTGCTGATGTAACATCCCCTCTTTTAGGGCTCAGTATTAGTTAAAAAGTATTTTACAAGCACCAGCTTTAATACAGGGTGAGCAGGGTCATTGCCTGGGGTGCTGCACAACAAGGGGTGCCACTTGGGCCCTTAAGCACCTGCACAAATAAGGCGCACCACAGCTCCCCCTCAACCAATCCAGCCCACCCTGAGTGCATGCAAATAAGGAATGCCATGACCCCACCTACTCTGAATGGATGCAAACCTCAAACATCATGCAAGAACATGGTCTCCAATTGATATACCCCATCCATTTTCTCCAGAGAGCTACCATCAACACACTCTTCCCAGACTACACCCAGCTCAGTCAGCCCTGTTACCTGCTACTCACCGTTTCTCTGCATTGCTATGCACCAAACCTCCCTAGTGCAAAGAGGTAGAAATGGTCCTGCAAACATACTCACAGAAAACCACCGCCTAAGGGAAATCTTAACACATTAACCAAGAAAAAAAGCCCCTTAGTCACTCCACTATTACTATAATTAACCTTCTCAATAGAATATCTTATTAAACCACTTAAACCTTCAAACATCAAGCTATCACTGGACCTCAGGTTTCACTCACCCTGCATTTGGCGAAATTCATCACCATAGGGAAATGGCGGACACTTACATCATAGGTCCTTAGCTTCAATAATTTACTAATTTTATTCTAAGAAATAGGAAAATTCTCTATCTTAAAAAGCCACTTTACTCCACCAACAACCTCTACAGAGATTCACATAAACTTACATTAGTAAACAACAATACAATCAACATACTCCCCTCAAACAAACACATAATATATATTACTGCAAGAAGTGCCCGCTACGCTTCTATAAAACAAGTAAAGACATTCAGTGCCCTTTAAAGTCAATTACGATGTTCAATCCTCCAAATACAGTCATGCCAGCTCATGATGTCCATACATGATATGCTAAAAAGAAGAATAATAAACTTCTTAGCTAGATAGTATCACTTGACTCCATACAAAGAGCAATCTGTTACTTATCTGTTGAAAGCTCTACTTCAGCGCTCCCGCAGTCACCAACAAGCCGCCTCAATAATTGCCATTCATTGTCCAACAAAAGCTTTTGTTTCGCCGCCAGGCTTCATCAGGAACCAGAACTATAAAGGTATCGCACATAGCAAATTTTTTTTATATATTGGGACACATTCAGTGTCTCTCCAAATAGCAGCTTATATCAGCATCTGATGTCATCAGCTTTAAATACCCAACCACCAGTCAGCTTGCCAGCTGCAGCTAAATCACATACATTCAACAACTTTATACACAAAACAACATCACAATTTAACACATAATGACACTTCATCGTAAACGAATACTGCAAAGAAGAGAGCAGAGTGAACTGCAACAGTCTTAACTATCCTAAAAAAATAATGACCACTCTATTTTGTCATTCAGCCCGCAAGGATCCAAAGTGTTCAAAATATAGATCCATTTCTGCTCCTTCTGCAATAGCTGAAGTCCTCTATCACCTCTCCGGATATTCAAAGGTACCATTTCTAGGACCGTGCAAAGGAGATCTTCAAAGCTATGATTAAAGGCAAGCCAATGTTGTACTAGAGGTGTTTCAAGTTGAGCTTTAGAGATACTATATTTGTGTTCTGCCAATCTGGTTCGCAAAGGGCGAGTAGTTTTCCCTACATATGTCTTTAGACACGGACACCAGAGAGCATAGATAACAAAGGTAGTATTGCAATCAGTATTTTGACATAAATGACGTAATTTCAAGGCAGATTGAAAATGAATTGCATCAGTCATATGTTTACAAAAGGAACAGCAACCACAACCCGTGTGAAAAAATTCTTCCTTTATAATCGGTTGGCGAGGAACCGCCGGACACAAGCGGTCTCGCAGATTCTTACCCCTTTGATAAGCCACTCGAAGAGAACTCCCAGACAGTTTTGGATGAGTTATCAAGAGTTTCCACCTCTTACGTAATGCTGCAACAATTCGATTAGATAGACTCGAAAAGGGGAGAACACAGGTTACAATGGATGATACATCTACCGATTCAAAATCACTACTTGATATTTTCGGACGTAAAAGCCATTCACGATGATGAAATTTAGCCCTCTTATATGCCTTCTTTAATACTGAAGCTGGATAGCCTCTCTCATAAAATTTAGCCATCATTACTTTAGCTTGTATCTTGTTGTTTACTAATGTAAGTTTATGTGAATCTCTGTGGAGATTGTTGGTGGAGTAAAGTGGCTTTTTAAGATAGGAAAATTCTCTATTTCTTAGAAAAACATTAGTAAATTATTGAAGCTAAGGACCTATGATGTAAGTGTCTGCCATTTCCCTATGGTGATGAATTTCACCAAATGGAGGGTGAGTGAAACCTGAGGTCCGGTGATAGCTTGATGTTTGAAGGTTTAAGTGGTTTAATAAGATATTCTATTGAGAAGGTTGATTATAGTAATAGTGGAGTGACTAAGGGGCTTTTTTCTTGGTTGATGTGCCTGCAAACATACTGCCATAACATGTAGTTTAACATATTCTGTAGCTTATGGCTTGGTGCAAGATCACGTCTGCTCCCCCTGCTGTCACTCTGCCACCCGAAGAAGATATTGGTCAAGGGCAATCAAATGTGGCGCCTGTGGGTCAAATGCAGCCATCTGACTTCAGGATGTGGCTCACTTAAAACTTTTACCTACTTAGCTAGCTCACGTGATTTTGAACCATTGCAAAGCTTATCTGATGGATATAGAAAGTCACAAATTCAGAAGAGATGCATTTTGGAAATGGTTCAGAGGAAGGCAACCAAAATGATTTGGAGCCTGCACCAGAAGATGTATGAGAAGAGACTTGAAGACCTAAATATGTATACACTAGAGGAGAGGAGGGACAGGGGAGATATGATACAGACCTTTAAATACTTATTAATGGACAAACAAACCTTTTTCAAAGACAGGGAAGCTGTAAAACTAGAGGGCATAACATGAAACTGCAAGGGGGTAAACTGAAAGGGAATGTCAGGAAATAGTTTTTCACTGAAATGGTAGGGGCAAATACAGTGACAAAATTCAAAATGGCATGGGACAGACACAATGGATCCCTTTATAGCAACAGGATAACATCAAAATAAACCTATCTCTTATATCTCAATGAATAGGGGTGACCTACACTGAGCGGTGGGTACACCCCTAAACAAAAGCATGGGAAGGGGTGACCTGCACTGAGCGGCAGGTGCACCTACTCTTGACACCTTGCTGGGCAGACTAGATGGACCATACTGGTCTTTATCTGATGTCATATACTATGGTACTGCATTTTGATGAATATAATTCATGCTATAAGAGGCTAACATTTTAATGCGGCCCCCACACACATACATTTCTGATCATGTGGCTCACTGTTGAAGAAACGTGGACACCTGTGAAGCTGCAGATCTGCATAATTAGAAATGAACATCTGCAGCCGGGACAGGAGGAGTTGGAGGCAGTGGTGGGATCAGGAAACCGTTCTATTACTGTGCCCCAGAATGCCATGTCACTGCCTGCTATATACAAAGTGAGTGACGGAGCCAAAGGAGAGTTAGAGCTATAAGACAGTGATAAAGAGGGATGGGGCAGAGGGCTGCAAGATCTAACAGCATGAGAACATAAGAAAAGCACTGCAGAGTCAGAGCAATGTCCGCTGAACCTAGCATCCTCCCTCCGACAGTGGCCAGTGCAAATCTCAAATAACCAGCAGCTCACAGCTCATTTCCAGGGATGAGGAACTTTTCTCCTGAGTCTACCTAGCTAATACTTTTTATAGACTTTTCCTCCAGGAACTTGTCCAAACCTCTTTTGAATCCTGCTATGTTAGTTGCAAACAAGAAATTGGCAGCGGGCTTCTGTGGGGTGGGAGTCAAACAGCCTTGAAGCACCACAGGCTTAAGTTAAGTGCTGTGGGGGTGTTTGAAACCACTGCCACCCCTGCAGGTCCCAGAAAGGGGCTGCAGTGGTAGCAATGGAGGCCAGGCAGGGGGCAGAAGTGGGGGCAGGAGCAGGGGGGGGGGGGAGCGCAAGAGACGAGGTTTGACTAGGGTGCCTCATCTCCTTGCGCTGGCCCTGCTTACAGTATATGGTCAGCTTACCCTATGCCAGTGGTTCTCAACCCAGTCCTCTGGGACCTGCAGGCCAGTCAGGTTTTCAGGATATCCACAATGAATATGCATGAGATAGATCTGCATAAATGGAAGCGGTGCATGCAGATCTATCATGCATATTCATTGTGGATATCCCGAAAACCTGACTGGCCTGGGGGTACCTGAGAACTGGATTGAGAACCACTGCCCTACACTCACATCTGAAGTCTGTCTCGAAAGTTATTTTTTGTTATAAAATCATCATGCTTTGCCATTTGAAAGCTTTTTCATCGGAGTCTGTTTTTAGTTATATGGTTCAGCTGCTTGTCTTACCATATACTGGTTACTGCAACCCTTACTTTCAGGGTTGTCAAAGAAACATGTGTGTACCCTTAAAACTGCAGAGAATACTGCAGTGCTTATGATCTTTGCTCTCACCAAGTTTGATCGTGTTTCTTCATAGCTGAAAGAGTTATGGTGGCTGCCAGTAGAATGTAGGGGATGATTCAGAATCCTGACTATTGTTTCTCAGGTATCTCGTGCTGTGGGCCTGTTTATCTGAGTTTTGTCATAATGAAGTACCAGTCCTCTCCTGTTGTCTTGATTTTCTTTCCTCTCAAGCTCTGTTGGATCCACTTCAATCTGGCTTTCGCCTCTTTCATTCTACCAAAACGGCACTTCCCAAAGTCTCCAGTGACTTGATCCTGGCTAAATCCAAGGGCCTTTACTCTCTCCTCACCCTTCTTGACCTTTCTGCTGCTTTTGACACCATCAATCACCACCTTTTCCTTGGCACATTATCCTCACTTGGTTTTAGGGATTCTGCGCTGTCCTGGTTCTCTTCTTATCTCTCCCATTGCTCTTTTAGCGTTTCTTCTGCTGGTTCCTCCTCTTCTGCTATCTCACTCTCAGTTGGTGTACCACAGGGATCAATTCTTGGCCCTCTCCTTTAATCTCTCTACACCCAGTCCTTTGGTGCTCTGATCTCTTCCCATGGCTTTCAGTATCATTTTTATGCCAATGATTCTCAGATCTATCTTCACCTGATCTCTTTGACACTCCAGACCCGCATTTTTGCCTGCCTATCTGACATCACTGCTATTTGAAATTAAACATGGCCAAGACTGAACTTATTTTTCCCCTAATCCTTCTCCCCTCTTCCTCCTTTCTCTGTCTGTGTGGATAACACTCTTCTACTTCCTGTTTCCTCTGCCGGCAACCTTGGGGTCATCTTTGACTCCTCCCTTTCCTTCTTCTCTCCTATCCAACAGATTGCTAAAACCTGTCATTTCTTTCTCTGTAACATAACAAAATTCGCCCCCTCCTTTCTGAACATATTACTAAAACACTTGCCCACTCTCTAATTACTTCCCGTCTTGACTATTGCAACCTCCTTCTTGCTGGTCTCCCTCTTAGCCACCTTTCTCCCCTTCAGTCTGTTCAGAACTCTGCTGCGTGACTAATTTTTCACCAGCCTCGATATTGTCATATAACCCTTCTTCTCAAATCACTTCATTGGCTTCCCTTCCATTTCGGTATCCAATTCAAGCTTCTCCTTCTGACCTATAAGTGCAGTCACTCTTCTGCTCCTTTCTACCCTTCCTCCTCCCTCTCTCCCTACACCCCTCCTCGTGAACGCCGCTCTTCTACTGGCTTGCTTCTTTTTGTCCTTTTCTTCCACTGCCAACTCCAGACTTTGCTCCTTTCACCTGGCTGCTCCTTATGCCTGGAACAAACTCCCTGAGTCTGTACGTCAGGCTTCATCTCTGTCCCTTTTCAGGTCCATGCTAAAGGCTGACCCCTTTGAAGCTGCTTTTGGTTCCTGACCTTGTGTCTCCTTACCCTCCCTTTCCCCTTATTCTTATCCTTTGTCTCGTTTATCTTGATCAGACGGTAAGCTCTCATGAGCAGGGTCTGTCTCTATATATGTCTATATGTATAGCACTGCGTATACCTTGTAGCGCTATATAAATGATTAGTAGTAGTAGTAGTAGTCGTCGTCTTTGTGCTCTCTGGGCTCTGATGGTTCCAATTTACTTTTGGCCCCACCAGTGCGTGATTTATGCAAGACAGAGACTCAGGCAAAGCATTTTCCTGTGCTGTGGTCCTCGTTTGGAACGCAGTGCCAGTAGAGGTTCATTTGGAATCAGATTTAAGATTTTAAAAATGCATAAAGATGAATCTTTCTGAGCATGCTTTTAGAGATCTTCTATAGATAACTGATTTGTGTTGTATTTAATGGGTGCTTCTGTCTTTGTATGTGTAATTTGCAGAGGAATTTTGATACAGGCCCTATAAATATTATCAAATAAATAAATGCCTCATGCATTTCAACAGCTGCTGCATGCAAACACACTGATTCCCAATGACATAATGATGATGAGCCTGCACCTGTCAAGCAGCCCTGCCCTCTCCTCTCCTATGCTCCTCTGAACACAGATCCATAGAGGCACATTCTGTACTGTGCGTCTGGTCAGAACCGGACACATAGATTTAGACGTGGTTCTGATCCCGCTGGTCATGTCTAGCCCTGTGGGATCAGAATTGCATCTAGGGTCAGTACGTGCACAACAGTCCCTATTCCGATCAGCCTGCACGTACTGAGCCAAGCCCGGCTAACTCAGTCAGGCATCTGGTTGCCATGGCACAGCGGCTCCATTCAGGGGCAGCGATTCCTGGCCGCAAACCACTGTCTCCTTTCTCTGCAGTCTGACCCCTGATCTGGCCTTCCATGGCCAGGGTCGGGCTGCGGGGAATCTCCTGCACCCACTCACCCTTTTGATCCCGGCCGGACCTCCCGTCCAACGACATCTAGGGGGACTTATTCCATCTCCGAGGTGAAATAAGTCCCACGTCCAGTCTGCCGGCCTTGGACGTACAGGGCCTACTTCAGAATCGACCCTGTATGTTCGGGGCTGCAGATGACCCATTGCCTGCCATAACTTCGCCTCCACACCGCCCCCGTCTAAGCCTCCCCGTACAAACTCCTTGTTCGTATGGGGAGGCTTAGTCGGGGACAAAAGCGGGGATGGACATTGGGACGTCCATCTCTGCTATTCATGAGACAGAGTAGACCCCATAGAGAAACAAAACAGTATATGTGTATGTGTATTTATATCTAACATGTCCATGCATGCACGAACATATACATGCAAGCATTCATGTACAGGAAACACAATGGAGCAAGAAACGAAGGTATGGATGTTTGTAGAGCCTTTAATGATGAAGGTCAGAGACCCCGACGCGTTTCGGCGTGGGACGCCTTCTTCAGGGGGTACAAAGCTGAGTTGATCTACTGAATTGTTTGCATCATGTTCATGAATTGTTCAATGAACTGTTTAGGCAGACTCAAATGCCGTGTTGATTGTGTTGTCCTAATGTAGGGCGAGAAGAGCCGCTGTTCTGAAAAACTGAAAGTCATGCCCACAGCAGTGTAAAGGCTCTACAAACATCCATACCTTTGTTTCTTGCTCCATTGTGTTTCCTGGCTGGTAGTGCAAGACACGCTGCTCCTTTTAGCATTCATGTACATACATGAAAACATGCACAGGCACACATCTAAGTACAGACACATACATATACAATGAAGACAGAATCAGGAAATGAAGATACAATGTGCACACGCACGCTCCGATGGGTTGGAAAGAATTCCATGAGCCGTGCTCTGCATGCTTTCCCCACTTCTTAATATTGGCCACCCTCAAACCTTCAGGTACTATAGCTGACTTCAGTGCTAGATTACAGATTACCATCGTTGAGTTCTTTCAGAACTCATCCAGTCCTGGGAATCTGTTCATTTTTAATTTGTCAGTTTGCTCCATTACATCTCCCAAGTTCACGACGATATGTTTCAGTTCCTTAGTCATCAACATCAGAGTATTTCCATTCTGGAGGTCTCTGACATTCTCTGCAGTAAAGACTGAAGCAATAATTCCTTTAATTTTTCTACTTGTCCTGCCAGACTACCCTTAATGACTAGGAGGAGTAAGCTGTCAACTGCTTAGCATAGCACCACCCAACTAAGCGCCACAGCTGAGAGGCGGCGAACAACGAAGCAGAAGGGAAAGAATCTGTGCTGTTGCCTCCACTTCTACAGCAAACATGCCCCCATTGTGCAGGAAAATTCAGGCTCCTCAGTAAACAGAATATCCACCAAACCAGATGGACATCAATTTTGTTTTTTGACATACTGCCAATGTCAAAACCTCTCCCATCACACAAAAAATGTATACCAAGGTCTGCACTGAAAACGGTTTAAACAACATTTCAGTAAAATTCAATAAAATTTCTATTAACTTTATGCTTGTAGGCAGCTCTGACTCTGTGAGAATAGGGTCTACATTTTAAGTAGAAAAATCCCCCCTCCATCAGCAGATAGTTCCATGAAGTTCAATATCTTCTACGGGGGCAGCAGCTTTGTTAGTGGCTTAGAGAACGCTAAGAATGTTTCTTGATACTGGCTAGTCATGGCATTGACATGCTAGAGCTGGGTTGGCTCACTTAGAAAATGCAGAATTTCTTTTCACTATGCCTGTGCTCATTTACCACTTTAAAAATAAACAGACCAACAGGCAATTCCCACAGTTAAGTTCAAATTTTGGGCAAATTAAACCGATGATTAAGAAATTATTCTCTAATGGGTAATAACTACATGAGTAATTGAGAAAATGCTAGGTAGAAACAAAAAGCAAGAGACAACTACTTTAACTAAAAGGAGCAGGAAGTTAAAAAGAAAAAAAGAAAAGAAATAGACGAATAGCTGCCTAAAGGCTAAAAACTAATGAACAAATAAAATCTAATTTACAAACCTATTAGATTTGCTATGTAAGCTCTTTGCAGCTGATCTGATTGCGCCTCTTCCTCCAAAGTTCCTGCAAGATGAAGAAAAATGCATTATTCATAAGCCGGAGCGTCTCTTTGCAAGCCTTGCTCAACAGGCCTTAAGCGTCTGAACCTAGAGGCTCAGATAATGCTCCCCCTTCAACATAACCCAACAGACAAGAACTATCCTGTTTAATGCAAGATTATACCTGCCAATCAAGAAGGCAAATGAGGCACATTATTGTAGGGATTCCTTTTAGGAACTGACCAAGCAAAGGAGGGTTTAGGTATGTAGTATTTTATAATTCAGATTATAATTTATGCGTGTCAGAGAAGATTGGTAGAATAAATATTGGTTTCCTACATTCAGCTGCTATCTATAACTACAAACTTTTATCATGCTGTTTTGATATGCTCTACTGTGTACAGACCTGCCAAATGTTCCACCTTGGGTAGAGATTTCCCAATTCAGTAGTCCATCTCCCAGTCTCCCATGCAAGACTGAAAAGCTCCCATCTGAAGTAGACTTGGAAGGCATAGCATGGGATTTCCAGGAATCTGGTGTGCAGCAGCCAACACAGAGTTTCTTTTCTGCTGGTACGGCAAAAAAAACCAAAACAAAAAACCCTCTTCAGATCTCATGGTTGGCACGTCCTGCTTCTAATCTTGCAAAGATCAACAGCAAGGGTGTTGGCCCATGAGATCTAAGGTTGTTAGCAGTGCAGGCAGAGAAGAAATGGAATGTGGGCTACTGTGGGAGGGGCTTAACTGCTGCAGATAAGAGGCCTGTGAGTGGGGGTGTGGAATGAGATGCTCTGGGAGGAAGAGAGAAGGGGTAGAGTAGGAGTGGGATGTGGGTGCGGCAGGAGGCAAGTGCTGAAAATCTTTCTGCTAAAATATTTCTCCCACTTCGCAGCTCTATTGTGCATCCTGATTCTATCCTAAATAAGCACATTTTTGCACTGGTATTTATTAAAGTGATGCCATATATATTAGACATGAAAAGGTCTGCAAAAGGGGGAGATCCTACATATCCTAGCTACGTCTTGGAAGAATCATCTGGTTTTCACAGGAATGGCAGAGACGCCTAGGATGGAAAGTAGAATGATGGGAAATATAGTACAAGGTCCACTCCTGCTTCCCCCATCCTCTGTAAAGAAGGTACAAGGTCCACTCCTGCTTCTCCCATCCTCTGTAAAGAAGGTACAAGGTACAAGGTCCACTCCTGCTTCTCCCATCCTCTGTAAAGAAGGTACAAGGTCCACTCCTGCTTCCCCCATCCTCTGTAAAGAAGGTGCAAGGTACAAGGTCCACTCCTGCTTCCCCCATCCTCTGTAAAGAAGGTACAAGGTCCACTCCTGCTTCTCCCATCCTCTGTAAAGAAGGTACAAGGTACAAGGTCCACTCTTGCTTCTCCCATCCTCTGTAAAGAAGGTGCAAGGTACAAGGTCCACTCCTGCTTCCCCCATCCTCTGTAAAGAAGGTACAAGGTCCACTCCTGCTTCTCCCATCCTCTGTAAAGAAGGTACAAGGTCCACTCCTGCTTCTCCCATCCTCTGTAAAGAAGGTACAAGGTCCACTCCTGCTTCCCCCATCCTCTGTAAAGAAGGTGCAAGGTACAAGGTCCACTCCTGCTTCCCCCATCCTCTGTAAAGAAGGTACAAGGTCCACTCCTGCTTCTCCCATCCTCTGTAAAGAAGGTACAAGGTACAAGGTCCACTCCTGCTTCTCCCATCCTCTGTAAAGAAGGTGCAAGGTACAAGGTCCACTCCTTCTCCCATCCTCTGTAAAGAAGGTACAAGGTCCACTCCTGTTTCCCCCATCCTCTGCAAAGAAGGTACAAGGTCCACTCCTGCTTCTCCCATCCTCTGTAACGAAGGTACAAGGTCCACTCCTGCTTCCCTGATCCTCTGTAAATAAGGCACAAGGTCCACTCCTGCTTCCCCATCCTCTGTAAAGAAGACACAAGGTCCACTCCTGCTTCCTTCATCCTCTGTAAAGAAGGTACAAGGTCCACTCCTGCTTCTCCCATCCTCTGTAAAGAAGGTACAAGGTCCACTCCTGCTTCCCCCATCCTCTGTCAAGAAGGCACAAGGTCCACTCCTGCTTCCCCATCCTCTGTAAAGAAGGCACAAGGTCCACTCCTGCTTCCTTCATCCTCTGTAAAGAAGGTACAAGGTCCACTCCTGCTTCCCCCATCCTCTGTCAAGAATGTATAAGGTACAAGGTCCACTCTTGCTTCCCCCATCCTCTGTAAAGAAGGTACAAGGTCCACTCCTGCTTCTCCCATCCTCTGTAAAGAAGGTACAAGGTAGAAGGTCCACTCCTGCTTCTCCCATCCTCTGTAAAGAAGGTACAAGGTCCACTCCTGCTTTCCCCATCCTCTGTAAAGAAGCTAAAAGGTCCACTCCTGCTTCCCCCATCCTTTGTAAAGAAGGTACAAGGTCCACTCCTGCTTACCCCATCCTTTGTAAAGAAGGTACAAGGTCCACTCCTGCTTTCCCCATCCTCTGTAAAGAAGGTACAAGGTCCACTCCTGCTTTCCCCATCCTCTGTAAAGAAGGCATCCACTATGGTTAACTTCAAAGAAGTCTGTAGACAGGAAGTAGCAGCATAGATATTTTCAGGGTGCTGAAAAATCACTAATGTACAGACTAAAACAGAGTTTTAAAGACACATTAGGCACTCTTCATCCGTCTGATGCTGTCTACCACAGCCCTACGTGTTTTTGATAAAATCATGTCCAAGCCCCTGGGCTATAGAGCCATCAAGACACATCTCCTGGAAGAAAGTGAGTGGCAATAGAAATGACAATGGTTTACTTTCAAAATGAAACAAAAAGCAGACTCTCAGGATTCCTTCACTCTCTAGTCAGTCTTTTCACCCTGCTGCTTTCCGCAGTCTCACTGCACCATCTGCGTCAGTGCCGGCGTACTGCAGACCAAAGGCTGGTTGCTATTGCTGTGGCAGCAACTTTAGGTTCCTTTTATAGACTTGTCATTCATGAGTCTTACAGTACAGGAGCAAGATATGACATTAACAGTGCGATGACCCCTTCTAATGGTAAGAGAAGAGAGTTTCTACATCCTACTCCAAGGAAAGGCTGCCGTTTGGCTGATCGAAGGAGCTGCTGACTCTACACCATAAGGTTGCTGTTTTAGAGCCTGACTGAGACGCATCCTCATGCTACAAAGCTATTAGTGGTAATTGCGAAACCGCTGCCAGTTGGCGAGTCCTTCACAGCGGCGATTTACAGCTATTTCGCAGACTGGAGGCCGAGCTTCAGGGAGATAAAACTGTTCTTACAGGCTTATCTTGCTGGACAGCTTAGGTTTCTAGGTCGGGACTGGTAAAATTGGGAGGTGCCTTACATCCACTCACGCCAATCCACGTCTACTTCAAAAAAAATCAGTCCAGGCTAGAATTTGGATGTTCTGAACCAAGGGTTTACTGAAAATATTGAGGAATCACTGACAACAAAAATACAATGGCCGAGCAAAAGTCAGAGAGTTACATTTACTCACTTTAGCTGTTTTTCACTCCCATATGGAGAACCCCTCCTCACAGTTCCTTTCCCCAGAGTAGATGTGATCACAGACCTCACACCCTTTAGGCCTTTGCTCCAGGGGACGCCCATTGGATCCTCTCCTATCTTTTTTCAGAATCGTGGCTCTCAGCTGCTCCTTTTGGCTCCAAGGCTCCGTCTCTCCTGCTTTCTCCTTTACTAAGCCGCAGATGTCACTACTTCCATTGATTGTTTCTTGGCTTCATTATCAGAGACCTCTCCTCCCCTATTGTGTCTGGCACTGTGGCACAGTAGTTATGCCTGCCAAAGACAGGAATTTGCCTTTGGTCTTGGGCTTTCTAACAAGCGAGGTCTCCTCCTGGCATTACACAACTGGAAACACTGCATGGCATAAAAAGGTCACAGTTCAATATTTTAGTAGAGCCACTAGAGGTCTCTGCCACTCAAATCAGAACCTGAGAGGTCTGTACAATTAAAATATGAAACAGCACTAACCAATCAGCTTGGGCGCAACCCTGAGCAGTCAATGGGAGACTCTAAGCTTGAACAGAGAAGCAAGAGGTATGAGATATGTAAAAAGTTAAAATGTTCTATGTTCTATGTAAAACAAACTTAGCTTTGTTAATTGTACACCGCAACTGATCGCTGGAAGATGCGGTATATAAATGAGTGTTAAATAAATAAATAAATAAATAAATAAGATATGGAAGAAAGCCAGCAGGAACGATGAGACCTGAAGAGAAACAGCAAAGACTCCCAGATTCTGTAGGTCAGCACAGGCAGGCCCAGGGTTGGCACGAGACTAACGGGACCTATTCATTTTGAGAAAAGCACGAGGAGGTGATGTTTACTGAGATCAAAGGCCATAGCCCTTTGTGAGTTATTTATCGCTTTACATTATAGTAGTTAACAGCACATGATTCAGTGATTGTTCAGAATTCATATGGCCAGGGACTAGGAAGTATCTTGGGTCTTCCTGATCTATTTCACAGATACCGCTGAACTAGTGGTTCTCATGCTTTGTTAGGCCGGACATCTGTATGAAAGGAGAAAAATAAAAGCATTCAGGCCATGTTACAAAATTCATGAAACATAAAAAAAAGAGGCAGAACGGATGCTAGCCAAGAATACGTTTAGTGAGAAAATGGTGATGTCATCAGGACATACAGATGAATTGTGATCTTTACTACAAAGTAAGGCAGGACGGCTCACTGTTGACTTGCACTTGGCACTTAGTGAGGTGCTTTTGTTTAACACAAAATAGGACATGTCAACAACCTAAACAAAAGAAAAATAACCACAAATTTTCTCATTTTTAGAAACATAGAAGCATGACGGTAGAAAAAGACCACATAGCCTATCTAGTCTGTCCTTCCATATCAACCACTACAACAGTTCCCTTTTTTCCTTTAGAGATCCTCTGTGTTTGTCCCATGCTTTTTTGAATTCAGATACTGTCCTCATCTCTACCACCTCCACTGGGAGACTATTCTACGGATCCACCACTCTTTCCGTAAATAAATATTTCCACATATCACTCCTGAATCTATCCTCTTTCACCCTCATCCCATGTCCCCTCGTAGCAGAACTTGCTTTCAATCAAAAGAGGCTCTCCTCCAGTGCATTTATGCCATGGAGGTATTTAAACGTCTTAATCCTATCACCTCTATCCCACCTTTTCTCTAAGGTGTACATATTAAAATCCTTAAGTCTGTCATATGCTTTATAATGAAGAGCACTAACCATTTTAGAAGCCACGCTCTGTACTGACTCCAGCCTGTTTATATCCTTTTGAAGGTGCGGTCTCCAGAATTGCACACAATACCTCAAATGAGGTCGTAACCAAAGACTTATACAGAGGCACTATCGCCTCCTTTCTTCTGCTAGCCATTCCTCTCCCTATGCACCCAGCATCCTTCTAGCTTTTGCCGTCGCCTTTTCTACCTGTTTAGCTACTTTAAGATCATCAGTCACAAGCACGCCTAGGTCACGCTCTTCTTTAGTGGACAAAAGTACTTCACCCCTTATACTATATTGCTCTCTTGGATTGCTGCAGTCCAAATGCATGACCTTGCATTTTTTAACATTAAATCTCAGCTGCCAAATTCTAGACCATTCTTCAAGCTTAGCTAGATCCTTCCTCATGTTATCTACACCTTCCTGGGGGTCTACTCTTTTGCAAATTTTGGTATCATCCGCAAAGAGGCAAACCTTACCTGACAGCCCTTCCGCTATATCACTAACAAAGATGTTAAAAAGAATCGGATCAAGAACAGATCCCTGGGGCACACCACTGGTAACCTCCTTCTCCTCTGAATGAGCTCTATTTACCTGTACCCCTCTGTCGCCTCCCACTCAACCAATTTCCAACCGAAGCCGTAACCTTAGGGTCCATCCCTATGGTGCTCAGTTTGTTTACATTTTGTTTTAAACCTACCCCACTAAACAAAATATTTCCCCTTTTAAACTAAAGCACCAAAAATAATGTAACTTTGTATTAAAAATGTACCAAAATGTTTTAAGAGCTCCCAGGCGGAGAGCTAATAATTTAAAAAGGCACAAACTCTTAGCTTTGCTTGAAATGTATAGCACCTGTTAGGAATGTTTTTGTTTGCAAAATTGCCCCTCCACCTCCCTCTGCTGACTGAAGGCACCAATACAGCAAAGAAAAACAAGCCCTTGACTTAGCAAAACATCCTCCTCCACACTGCTGGACCCTGCCTCTCCAGGGCTAACCAGCCAGACCTCGCCACCCCTTCACTTACCCTAGCCAAGGGATTAAATGGAGCAGGAGTGGTTCCCAGTCCCTCTTTTCCCATTTAGAGTATGGCTCTGGCAGGGTAAAACCAACTGTACATTGCTTTTGCCCCATTTGGACCCCTCAGATTAGATAAGGGGTAGAGCTGTCTGAGGGGTGGGTCTCTTTTTTTCCTCTTGGGGCTCAATGCACTACAACACAGCAGTAAAGTTTCAGCACAGGATTCCCTAACACATGTTTAACGCAGACGTTTTGCTCGGTGTTGCTGTAGGCAAGCAGTATGCAAATGCACTGTATGCAGAAAACGAGCCAGACACATGCGCTTGGGTATCTGTAGGATATGGCACTACCTACATCCTGCACACAAAAAATCCTGTTTGCTTTTTGTATGTATACACTGGAAAACTCTCTGATGCACACAGCAAAATGATTCCGTGCAAAATACTGATGTTTATGCATCAGATAGCATTTCAGTACATGCCCATCACGTTTCCCCAACATACTTCGCCTGCTGTTTGTTTCCAGCACTCCCTTCAGTAAAGCCAGAAAACGTTGCAGGTGCTTTACGCTCAAGAAAAAGGCTATAAATTCCTCACCAGCACTGACTGCAGCCCTATGAGCGAACCCTTAATGAATCCTCTGCCCTTGCATTGACATCCCAGCTTTGAGCTCAGCCTTCTGGTGTTCCATGCACCTCTCTGCATCTGCGCTGTACAGCTAATTGATTCATTACCAGCCATTTAAATGGATTTAAATGCACGGCGCACTGCCGTTAAAGCAGGCTATAGTGCATCGATTACATTTATGATAGATCCCTACCTGCAAGCTAAGCCCACACTAGCGCAGAAAACTACTCGCAAAAACTGCACTATTGTCTGCACAAACAGCAGTACACTTTGCTGCATCGAGCCCTTGGGGTATTTAGTTGGCAGGGGTCAGTGCACCTACTGAAAACTAGCATGCACTAAACTAAACTAAAACATTTTTTAAAAAAATGAAGCGAAACCAATGAAACAAAAATCCTGCATGTTCCCAGCTGCTATGAACTCTTAAAAAAATATCATGGCCAAATGTGTATCACTTTATTGCAGGAGGACTCCTCTGACCTTTGAATAAGGAGAAAAGTGCCCTGTGTTTGCCATTATCTCACACTAAGCATTAATAAATAGGGTCTTATAAAAGTTTGTTTTATTTATAAATTAAACATGAAAAAGATAACGAGTACCTGCAGTATCTTCAACTTATTAAATAACTTGAAAGTGGTTCCGCTTCTAAACAGCAGCACAAGTATATTTATGATGGTGAATGCTCGAGGCCGCGGGCCGGGTCCCGCGGCCGTCAGTAACCTGGGCTCGGGCCCGGCCTCGGCCTCCAGCGTGCTGGGTTGCTGGGGGGGGGGGGGGGGGGGGGGGGGGGGGTTGGGGGGGAACGGCGAGCGCGGCGTTTGAAATCGCTCCGTCATAACGTCGGAGCGATTTCATTGGCCGGCGGTCGGCGGGGGGGCGGTGCTGTGCCGGCGAGGAGCCGCGTGGCCTTCCTTGTCTGGCCGCGGCTCCTCGGGAATCCGGACGTGTTTTTTCCGGCGGCGAGGGTCCGGTGAGTTGGGTGCGTTGGGGGGGGATTTTGGGGCGCGGGGTCGGCGATTACGGTGGGGGGGAGTGCTGCGGGAAAGGGGGCTGTTCCACAACAAAAAAAAAATAAAAATAAAAATATAAAAGACACTACACTAACTTACATTAAACTTACTGCCAGCAGCAAGCTAAAGCCGGTAAGGGTACCAGTGGGGGGGTGGCACAGGGTAGGGCAGCCCTATCATGGCTGGCTCCAGCGGAGCCAGGAGGTCGTCGGGGGCTCGGGCAGGGGTACTCCGCGGGGAGCCCGCGGGGCGGGGGCGGCGCCAGGAGCGGGTCGCGGAGCAGTGCGGGGGGGCAGTCGGAAGGCGGCTAAGCGGCAGGGTGGGGCCGGGAAGCGGGGGGCTTCCCCTGCATCTGCAGGTGGTATTCATGCTACTGTGGAGGTGGGGAGCCCCCTGGGGGTGGGCGCAGGCCCGGGTACGGAGGAGGTTGCTGGCCTGTCGGGGGGGAGGGGGGCGGTAGGGGGGGTGGTTGCGGCGAGCTTGGCTCACGGGGGTGTTGGGGATGGAGTGGAGGGTACAGGAGGGGGGGGGCCTGGGTGGGGGCAGGCAGTAGCTGGGGCTTCTGGGCCCCCCTCTATGGGTTGGGGGGGGCCGCTTTGCAAGGGGGAGGGTGGTCGGCTTGGTCCCCGGTATCTGGGCAAGCTCCGGCCTGGGGGGCGGGATGGGGGGGGAACCATTGGGGCGCCGGGCTTCCGGCGGTTGGGCAACCCCCCTGGGGGGCGGCAGACTGGGCGGCTGGGGGGTTAGGATCCTCTGGCGGGGCGCAGGGTCGGGGTGTTGGGTGGGGGATGGGGCCGTATGGGTGGGCGCCTCCGGGGCCGGGCTTTCCGCCTTCCCCGGGTGTGGGCTCCCCGTGTGTTGGCTCTCCTCTCTCGTTGCAGGTGTCGGGGTCTGCTCCGGTTCTTCCGAGTGGGTCCGCAGCGGCGGCTGTCGGAACCTCGGTGATGTCTGCGACCGCTGGCCAGCCGGGCCAGTCTTCGGTGGAGCAGACGGAGTCCACTTCGGAGGCGCAGGCGGCGGCGGCGCAGTTGACGGCAGGTGAGTGCTCGGGGGTTGCGGTGGGGGGCGGTGGGGTGGTGGTGGGGCCGAGCGAGTGTGCTCCGCCGGCACGAAAAGCCAAGGCGAAGCGGAAGCACCGACGGCATCGGCGGAGGAGCGCGTCGTCGTCCTCTTCGTCGTCCGGGTCCTCAGCCTCTTCCTCGGCTGACTCCATGGTTGTCCCGCAGGTGGGGGCGGGGTGCGAGGGGGCGGGGTCCGCGGTGGTCCGTTGCGCCGAATTGTGGGAGAGTGTTCCGCGCAAGTTGCGGAGGCGGATCGTAAAGCGGCGTTACCTGGATATTTTCCGGTTGTTGGAGGGGAGAAAACGTTCAGGGGAGAGCCGCAAGAAGCGTAAAGAGGACGAGAAAGCGGGGAGGGTACGGAAGGTGTCCCGGAACACGTTGAATTGGACGCGGGCTTTTTTGCGGCTGGCGAGTGTATGGGGCCATGGGGACCCGAGTTGTTACGGCGAGCTTCTGGCTTACGCTGATGCCATCTTGTCGGCTTCTCAGGCGCATGACGGTTGGGCCTGGCTCAACTATGATGAGGAGTTCCGCGACAGGATGGAGGAGAACAGGCAGTTGACGTGGGGAATGAAGGATATCAACCTTTGGCTCACGCAAATGTCGGCGAAAAGGGGCGGCGTGGGGGGGGGTACGGGTCCGGGTAAGGCGGGGGGTACGGCGGCTCCGCTCGGCCAGCGGCCCTTTCGGTCAGCGGGCCCGGGGCCCGAGACGAGCAGAACGGGGGCGAGCGGGTCCTGGCGGTGACCTGTGCTGGCGCTTCAATAAAACGTCCTGCCCCTTCCCGGACTGTAAGTTCCGGCACGCCTGTTCGCTTTGCGGCGCCGGTCACTCGGCCGTCAAGTGCAGCCGCCGAGCGGTGCCTGGGACGGCGGCGGCCAGCAAGTGACGGGAATGCGGAGGGGCTAGCGCCTACCCCCATTAAGAGGCGGGCGCTGCAGCCGTGGCTAGAGCTTTATGCGGCTACCAGACATGGCAAGGCGGGGTCGATGTTATGGGTGGGGTTTTCCGAGGGCTTTCGTATCCCAGTGCGGGGGGCGGTTCAGGGGTTGGAACGGGGGAATGCGGTATCGGTGAGGCGGATGGGGGAGGTGGCCCGGGGAAAGATTGCGGCAGAGCGTGCTCTAGGCAGGGTGGCTGGGCCGTTTGAACGGCCCCCCTTCTCGCCTTTTGTCGTATCGCCGCTGGGGGTCATCCCGAAGAAGGAGCCGGGGCGGTATCGGCTGATCCATAATCTTTCTTGCCCCCTCGGTGCTTCGGTGAACGACCATATCCCGCGTGAGCTTTGCTCGGTGCGATATGCGTCCTTTGATGAGGCATTGGAGCTGGTGCGACAATGTGGAAAAGGGGCCCTGTTGGCGAAGGTGGACATTGAGTCAGCCTTTCGTCTCCTGCCGGTGCACCCGTCCGCTTTCCCCTTGCTCGGATTTCGTTTTGACAATCAGTACTACTATGACAAATGCATGCCCATGGGCTGTGCGATTTCGTGTGCCTACTTTGAAGCCTTTAGCTCTTTCTTGCACTGGGTGCTGGTGCGGATGTCTGGGCGGCGGACTATAGTGCATTATCTTGATGACTTCTTGTTTGTCGGGCCGGCCCAGTCCGACGTGTGCGGATCTTTGCTGGGGCTTTTCCATGGCTTGGCGGCTGATTTTGGCATCCCGTTGGCAGAGGGTAAGACGGTCGGACCGGTGACTCGTATCTCCTTCCTGGGGATAGAGATTGATTCGATTGAGTTTGTGGTCCGGTTGCCTGTGGATAAGGTAGAGCGGCTGCGGTTCTTGGTGGCGGCGGTCGGTTCCGCTGCAAAGGTGACTTTGACAGAGCTTCAAAGTTTAGTTGGTCACCTGAATTTTGCATGTCGGGTCATTGCTATGGGGCGGCCCTTTGCGCGAAGATTATCTTTGGCGATGGCCGGGGTCAGATGTCGGCATCATCGCATCCGAGTCACTGCGGGGATGCGAGCCGATCTGCGCGTTTGGGATGCGTTTCTGGCGGACTACAATGGTTGCTCGTTGTTACAGTCCGGGGAGATTTCCAACCGGGAGCTGGAATTGTTTTCAGATGCAGCCGGTGGTTCGGGCATGGGCTTGTATTTCCAGGGCGCGTGGTGTGCTGTGCCGTGGCCCGCATCGTGGCTTTCGGGTGGTTTGACGCGCAACGTGACGTTCCTCGAATTATTTCCGATCGTGGTGGCCTTATGGCTGTGGCCGGAGAGGTTACGGGACAGGCGGGTTGTTTTCTGGTGTGATAATGCTGCAGTGGTGCAAGTCATTAATCGCCATTCTCCCAAGTGTCCACGGGTAGCAGCGTTGATGCGGGTGTTTGTGCTGGCTTGTCTTCGTCTTAATATCACGGCTCGGGCTCGTCATGTGCCGGGCGTTCAGAATGGGATTGCTGATGCTTTGTCTCGTTTCCAGTGGGAGCGGTTTCGGGAATTGGCACCGGGGGCGGACGGGACCGCGGCGGTGGTGCCGGAGCACCTTTGGCAGCTTGGGACGCCGGAATGATCTCGTTGCTGCGTTCTTCCCTGGCTCCAGGTACGTGGAAAGCCTATTTGCGGGGGTATGCACGGGTTCGTGAGTTTCTGTGGGGAAGGGGCTGGAGGGGTGGCAGCGTCGGGGACCTTTTGGCAGGGTCTTTCATAGTCTGGGCGAAGGAGTCTGGTTGGTCCCGGTCAGCGGCACGGGCGGCTCTGGTCGGTTTCTCCTTCTTTTGCAGGGTGGCGGGTTGGGGCAATCCGGGCACTTCATACGTAGTGAAGCGGCTCTTGGCCGGTTGGGCTCGAGTGCAGCCCCCTGCATCGGATTGGCGTCGTCCCGTGTCGCATGACTTGCTGCTGCGTATTTGGGGTGTCTTGCCCGAGGTTGCGGCTTCCGCGTTGGAGGCCGTCCTGTTCCGGGCGTTGTTTGTCACAGCATTCTTTGGGGCCTTTAGAGTTAGCGAACTGGTCCCCCGGGGGGGGGGGGGGGGGGCCCGGGGGTGGGTTGCAGGAGCACCAGGTGGACCTGCAGGGGCAGTTGGTTCGGATATTTCTGGATCGCTCGAAAACTGACCCGCAGGGGCGGGGGCGGTGGGTGCTGTTGCGGGCCATCCCTGGTCTGGAATCTTGTCCGGTGCAGAACTTGTTGAGGTACCGGCGTCAGCGTCGGGTGGGGACTGGCTGTTTCTTTTGTCATGAGGACGGTTCGGCCATCACCCAGTTTCAATTCACTGCGGTCTTCCGCCTGGCCTTGAGGCGGTTGGGCGTCGACGAGCGCGGGTACGCTTCTCATTCCTTTCGGATTGGTGCGGCGACCAGTGCTGCGGCCGCGGGCCTCGGGGGTGAGGTGATTCAACGCATCGGGCGTTGGAGCTCCAGGGCTTACACGGGTTATGTGCGCCCAGAACAGTTGTGAACTGCATGGGCGTCGGGGGGGGGTGTGTGGGGGGGGTATTAATGCTGTGTTTCTTTTTCAGGTGTTCAGGCAAGCGTGCCGACCGGGAGTGCTGCACGGGGCCCGCCAGGCGTATGGTGGCTTCTGGGACATTCCTTCGTCTATTGGGCGGAACGCAGAGAGCATCCACTCGTCCGCTGGGTCTACACCTGGGCTTGGAGGCCTGTAATTTCCGGCTGGTGTGGCTCGGCCAGCGGGGCATGCGTTGGTGGCAGCTACTTCCAGTGGTTCGAGAGCACGCGGAGAGGCGGCGGCTGCCGTTGGGACTTCTGATACACCTAGGAGGCAATGATCTTTCCGGTTGGACGTGCCGGCAACTTATTCGTGCTGTACAACGGGATCTGCGGGCGCTGCAGGAGCAGTGGCCGGACTTGGTGATTGTGTGGTCGGACATCATCTCGCGGCCGGCCTGCTTGTCGCAGCGGAGGTGGTCGAGAGGGCTAGCCAAGATCAACAGGCAGATCGGCCGGTGGTTGCAGCAGGCTGGCGGGTGGCAGGTCCAGCACCCTTGGGCGGACCCCCGGTGCGCTGGACTGTATCGTACCGACGGGGTACACTTGTCCCCGGTTGGCCAGGACTTATTGCTCAATGATTGGCAAGAAGCTTTGGAACTGATTGGTCGCAGCTTTATGGGGGGGGCGGTGCGAGGATAGTTTATACCTCGCACCGGTGGCGGGGTACAGAGTCTGCGCTCGCAGGAGCGGCGCAGGCTTGACCTGGTTATGAGCAGTGGGGGGCGAAATGCTCCTTGGGGGTGGGGCGAGACAGCCCGGTTGGGGGTCTCGACCCGGTAGTGGGGGGGTGGGAGCCGGCCTTTGCTACTAGGATGGCGAGGCAGGCGGCGGGGTTTGGGGGGGAGGAGGATGCTCCGCCTTGCTACTAAGATGGCGGGTGGGGGGGCATCCTCCGGTAAAGGGGTGCGGGGCTGGGTTATGTTTAATTGTTATTCAGGCCCTTTGGGCGGTTTACAAGTTGTAAATAAAGCTGCGACCAAAAAAAATGTTTGTACCAAATACAGTTGTTTGTGATTTTGTTGGGGGGGGGGTGAGGTACTCGGGGGGGCTGTGTATTGATGTGGTCGGAGGCGAGGAGGGCTTCCGGGTTACCAGAGTTAATGCTCGAGGCCGCGGGCCGGGTCCCGCGGCCGTCAGTAACCTGGTCTCGGGCCCGGCCTCGGCCTCCAGCGTGCTGGGTTGCTGGGGGGTGGGGGGGGGAAGGGGAGGGTTGAGAGGGAACGGCGAGCGCGGCGTTTGAAATCGCTCCGTCATAACGGAGGGGCGGTTTAATTTGCCGGCGGGCGGCGGGGGGGGCGGTGCTGTGCCGGCGAGGAGCCGCGTGGCCTTCCTTGTCTGGCCGCGGCTCCTCGGGAATCCGGACGTGTTCCCGCCCGCCCGCCCCTTGTTGGCGGGGGGGTGGTGAGGTTGTCGCAGCTGGTGGGGGTGAGGGGTACAGAGTCTGCGCTCGCAGGAGCGGCGCAGGCTTGACCTGGTTATGAGCAGTGGGGGGCGAAATGCTCCTTGGGGGTGGGGCGAGACAGCCCGGTTGGGGGTCTCGACCCGGTAGTGGGGGGGTGGGAGCCGGCCTTTGCTACTAGGATGGCGAGGCAGGCGGCGGGGTTTGGGGGGGAGGAGGATGCTCCGCCTTGCTACTAAGATGGCGGGTGGGGGGGCATCCTCCGGTAAAGGGGTGCGGGGCTGGGTTATGTTTAATTGTTATTCAGGCCCTTTGGGCGGTTTACAAGTTGTAAATAAAGCTGCGACCAAAAAAAATGTTTGTACCAAATACAGTTGTTTGTGATTTTGTTGGGGGGGGGGGGGGGTGAGGTACTCGGGGGGGCTGTGTATTGATGTGGTCGGAGGCGAGGAGGGCTTCCGGGTTACCAGAGTTACTGAAAACCACAAGCCCCTTTCATTTTGATAACTTTGGACTACCTCCACTCTCTAGAATTTTGGAGATGTGTCTTCCAGAACGGCACATACTGTAATACTCAAAAGAAAGTTTCACCAATAATTTGATCAGAGATATTATCACCTCCTTATTCCTCCCCCTAACACCTCGCCTATACACTCCAGTATTTCTCAGATTGCTTTGTGTGGATCATTATACAAGAGCACCCCTTGTTCCTTCTTCCATTCGATGCACAAAACTATCAAACAAGCGTAAGCTACCTTGAAGTACCCACAATCGCTGGTGTAGCGATTGCATAAATAAACCTCTTAGCATATACATCTGGGGTCTCTCCCCCCTGGAATTGCTGCACAAGCTTAGTTGCAAACATTTAACAACTCTTCCAGCTATTTTAGATCACGTCTCACCTTTTCTACACCCATCTGCAAAATAGCAAAATAAACAAACCTTAACCTCCACAACATCCCTTTGAAAATATAAACGAGGGAAGGATCCAAGATACAGACAGCCCAGTGGCATTTCATTACTAACTACTCTTTTATATTGGGACCTCAGTATATCGCATCCAGTTCTCTTAACTATTCTAATTACTTGAGCAGTACTGGATCAAGTTTCTTTGACAGGACCTCTCTCAGGAAAAAAACAGCTTGTAGTTTGCTGAAATCAAGGTACAGTACTCAGTGTGATGTGCAAAGGGGCATCATGGCAATTCCAGCTTTCTGTCAATAGAGGGAGCTCCTGGGATATGCAACGGAGCACATCCAGACAGTTTTCTATCCATTTTGCTAGTAGGAGCTCCAATGTTCTGCACTGCCTGGTTTATTTACTGCCTTTTATCCCCCACAGCATTTTCATGGATCTGAGGATCTGGAACCCCCTGAAGAAGCATGGGCGAAACACCTCAAGTGGCATCATAGGGAGGAGTGGCTCAGTGATTGGGACAGGTTACCTCAGGCCAGAAGGCTGGGGGTTCAATTCCCACATGGGGACAAGCAACCTCAGGCTGGAGGGACTGGGGTCTCTAGTCCCATGGCCACTCCTTGTGGCCTTGGGCAAGCCACTTAACCCTCCATTGCCTCAGGTACACTTAGATTGTGAGCCCTTTGGGGACAAGGGAATAAAAAAGTACCTGTTAGTATACATATAAACTGCACTGATTCTAAAGAGTGCGGTATAAATAAATAAATCATAAGCATCACTGGGGAGTCTATTGTTTACACAGCTAAGTATTGCCTAGGAGGCATGATTTATAACATTGTTAAGGTATACTTTAGATCAGAGCTACTCAAATCCGGTCCTGGAGGTCCGCAACCCTGCAGGTTTTCAGGATATCCCTAATAAATATGCATGAGACATATATGCATTAGAGATAGCCTGCCAACCTGACTGGTTTGTGGCCCTCCAGGGCTGGATTTGGAGACCCCTGCCTTACACCTCCGTCATTTAAGATTGTGAGTGGGCAAGGTACAGATGTCCTAGACATCAAAAAGGTTAGATAGAATGTGTCACATTCCTCCTTGCTTCTCACCACCACCAAAATATTAACTTTTTGGTGGTGGTGAGAATCGAGGAGGAATGTGACACATTCTAGCTACCCTTTTGATGTCCAGGACATCTGTACCTTGCCCACTCACAATCTTAAATGACAGAGGTGTAAGGCAGGGGTCTCCAAATCCAGCCCTGGAGGGCCACAAACCAGTCAGGTTGGCAGGCTATCTCTAATGCATATATGTCTCATGCATATTTATTAGGGATATCCTGAAAACCTGCAGGGTTGCGGACCTCCAGGACCGGATTTGAGTAGCTCTGCTTTAGATGTTATTAATATCATCTGTTCAGCTACTTTAATATGCTCTGTGGGATGAAAGGCATTTTTGAATTAACTAAAGAAATTGAAATGAAATACTTGATAAATAAAAAATTGGAAAAATTATAAAAAGAGGAGTTTTTCCGGATCACTAATGCAGCAAGTGTAAGTCAAGAGCTAGCTATGTGATGCCTATGACGGTCAGCTTGAATACTACCGAGATCCTTTTCTCCTCACATTAACGATTTTACATAGAAGCTTTCCCATGTTCCCTTTGGGCGCTTATAGAATGAAGCTTCCCTGATGTTGATTGTGATATCTACCTTCATTCTGAGATTGGCATTGCTGACTGGAGATTTATTACTGCCATTTCTGAAGTTTGTATTGATAATATATTCTGCATAAAAAGTCTACCTTATTTTGCTCTAAAAGTGTTTTGTTCTGGTTGAAGGAGGAATAAATGTTTGCTACGTGTGCTGACTGCTGGAACTCCAGTTTGTGCTCTATGGGAAAGGGCCTGCTATCAAAGAAGGTAAAGCTCCAAAGAGATCATTCCCCACGAGTGTTCTCAGCGCCCCCTAGCTGTGCTGTCAGGTAACCTTTCCTTTCCTAGAGATTCCAGTAAGATCACAGTAACTAATCTGTAGTTGTCAGCCCCCTCTCTGCTCCCCCTTCTGTGAAAAGAGATTGTCAGCAGTTTCTAATCTTCTGGACCCCCTTCAGTCTCTGAAGAGTGGTTGGACAAAACTCTCAGTGGAGATGCCAATACTTCTCGGGATATATCCCTCATAGCTTATGTCTGGAGGCCTACTTACCTCTTCTGTTTACACTTCTGACATTTATCTGTGGTCCTTTCTTAATACCCCTTCTTTCAGAACTTCACAAAAGCATTTGTTTAGCGATTCTGCTTTTTTCCTAATAAGTGGTAAGAGGGGAAAAAAAAGATATTCTACATGTCCCATGGGTCTGGATAGCCTGCCAAGTGAAAAATGAAACAATAATAACTTTGTCCCGGTATATTTGATTTGTTATATTGTACAGGATTTGGGGGGGGGGGGGGAATCTATATTTCACTACAGCTATTTCCCTAGATCCACTAGTCCATTTTTTACCCCATACATCAGTATCCTGATTCAAGCAGGAAGTCAAATGTGAAAGTCAAATATCTCTTCTGAAATGAAATAGCCAAAAAGGGGGAGATTTTAACTGCCAGCTAAAGTACTAGAAACATTTTGCAATTTCTGTTCCTTTAAGCATCTGTTTTCTTTCATTTTATTGATATTAACATTTTCTACTAAATTTGCTTTGCAGGCGTTGCGCAAGATAACACCGCTTTAATGCTTCTTCTTACAGTCAGTCATCTTCTGGGAACAATGTTCAACAAATGAGAAGTTTCTCCCATACCTAGGGAGCACATCTACAACTGTGCAAACACAGTCCATAAAGTTTACATTGGAACAGTCTGAGATAAAGAAGATTATAATAGATATCAAGTCAGAAATTACCTTTATTAAAGACTTTTAACTGATGGCTGAAAAACCTCCAGAACCTAGCAGAGAAGATAAGGATCTAGAGGGTTCATTTATTGTGGAAATATATGGGAATCTTCTGAAATGGGCGGTTAAACTAAGCACAGACTCTTCTCACGACGATACTAAGGTATAGAGGTGGTAGCTCTATGCATTAAGGATACAGTATGGAAAGCTAGAGGAAAGCAGAGTTATTTTGGGTTGGCCTAAAAAAAACCTAAGGGAGGCCTCTATGTATAAAACACAGAGCTGAAACAGAGGGAAGACGGACTGGATTCTAACGCCTAGAGGATAGCAGACAAAAGAGAGGTTCTTCAGTGCACTTCAATCTAACAATCTCCCAGATGTAGTATCAGCTAGGAATGGATAAGTTTTAGATTCCATATACAGGGTAGTCACGAATCAGCTAGTTTAAGAGCTCACTCTTGAAAGAGCAATAATAGACCCTATGCTGACAAATGGAGTCTGTCATTGACAAGATGGTAAGGGAACGTTTAGGGCTTAATGATTACTCTATGATGTGATTCAGTATTAAACTCACATCAAAACACGGCAAGGCTCCTGGACTTCAGGAGATGTGACTTCAAGATGATGAGTGATTATATAACGATATCCCATTAGGAACTGAGAATCTAAAGGACCCAGAGGAACTGCGGGCAGCAGTAAAAGGGAGCCCAGGGGAGGCCCAGATCAGCGTGTAGCAAAGAGAGCAGAAAGCATAAGGGCGAAGAGACACCAAATGAAAGGAAAAGAGAAACTCTCCGAGAAACAGAACATTGCTTAGTTGTTAAAAAATGAAGATGAACATTTCTTCTGACATATAAGGATGTGGTAAAAGAGGGAATCGTAAAGATAAAAAAAAAGAATATCAAGATTAGTGGAGGAGAGAAGCAGAAGGGAAAATTTCATACAAATTCTTACCCAGAAAGGGAGATATGGCAAAGGCAGGGAGCATGGACGAGAATGAATTTAGCTCACGCCTTTCCAGTAATAGCACAACACGGGTTGCTTTCAGATACTGGACGCTGTTTCCTGTCCTCACAGGCTTGCAATTCAAGGGCCCGATATTCAAAGGGATTAACAGATTAGCAGCGGTTAGTGCTCCTGACCATCCCGGGGTGCTGCTGCACATGCCACTGCTAACCAGTCAGCATCGGGTCGTTCGGGGGCAATACCCAGCCATAACCAGGCAGTGGCGATATTGAGCCGCTGCCCGGCTATGGCAAAGCGGCGAAAGTCAGGTGCGGTAAAGGCCGGCCTAAATTTCACCTCAGAAGCTAACGGGGCAGCGGCTGAATATTGTCGCTGTCCAGTTAGCTTTCTGGCAATCTGAGTAACCTGAATATTCAATGCCGGGAGCAAGATATGGTCCCAACAATGGTGGCCGTGCATGAACGAAGCAGTGCATGAAAAATCTCTCTCGTGCATATTCACTGTGGTTATCCTGAAACCCTGACTGGTTAGGTGTGTCGCAAGGACTGATTTGAGAACCCCTGTGTTAAACAACGGTGTGTAGCACTCGTGTGAGCTGCATTATTACCGTGTGTCTACATTTTAGAAATTGAAATGTACGCATGTAGGGATGTGCATTCGTTGACATGGCTTTGGTTCGTTAGCATGCTAAAGAGGTTATTTTAGATTTACACATGTAAATCCTAGCACTGACACACAGCTATAGCATCCATGTCTCAATAGTAGTTTTAGAAAGGACTCAGTTTACAGGTGGATCTCCTTACTACCAGGGTTGGTGCAAAGATATGAGCTGCCCTAGGCGAACTTCATCTTCTGCACCCTCTGCTCCCGTTCCCCTCCCCTCCCCAGCCTCCTAGTTCACCTAATGGTCACAATGGCCATGTTTACTTCGTGGAAGCTGCAAGGGGGCATGACCAAAAATGCCCATGTCAGGATGTGCACCTGCTCCCTGGTGTGTAGGTTTGTAACTAGTGCTTGTTTCAGCAAGCCCTTTATGGGGGAGGGAGGAATTAGGTGGATAATTCTTCTTAATCCCGCGTTGTTTATTTCCCCTTCCATATTGAAATTAGGAAGGGGCAAAAGAATTTGCAGTCAGTTGTTAGCATTTACACTTATAGGCCTGCAAAATGGATAGATAGAAAACGTCGGTAGATCAAGACCACACGGCCTATCCAGTCTGCCCATTACGCTCTACGGTCCCTTCCTCTCCCTCAGAGATCCTCTGTAGTTTTCCCATGATTCCTTGTCTCCATTACTTTCACTGGGAGGCCATTTCAGACATCTACCACCATTTCCGTCAAGCAATATTTCCTCAGATTACTCCTGAGTCTATCCCTTTCACCTTCATCCTATGACCCTTCAATCCAGAGCTTCCTTTCAACTGGAAGAGGGTCACCTCCTGTGGATTTATAACATGGTGGTATTTAAAAGTCTGTCATATCATCCCTCTCTTGCTTTTTCTCCAAAATATACATATTGAGATCTTGGCCTGTTCCATATGCTTTACGTCGAAGACCACTAACCATTTTAGTAGCTGGCCTCTGCACAGACTTTATCCTTTTGAAGATGTGGTCTCCAGACCTGCACACAGTACTCCATATGAAGTCTTACTACAAACAAAGGCACTATCTCCTCCAGTTTCCTGCTGGCCATTCCTCTTTCTTTGCACCCAAGCATCCTTCTGGATCCGACTTTTCTATTTATTTGGCCTCTTCAAGATCATTCAATACGATCACTCCCAGGTCCTGCTTTTCTCTTATGCATTGAAGTATGCACATAAACGTGTAAGTACTAGGGTTATCAACTGGTTCCAGATGCGCCTGACTAGCTCAATCCAGTCCTGGGTTTACTCCATTGCATGCAGGGATGTGTAGTTCCGATTTCTCTATGGCACTCCATACGAAAAGCAAGACTAGAAGTCCCTGCATGAAATGGGGACTGGATCAAGCCCGTCGGGCACATCTGCAGCCAATTGGCAACCCTAATAAATACAGGGCCAGCCCAAGGGTTTCTGCTACCCCCAGGCAGAAGCCCCTGGCAAGAGGTCCTCCCCTGCTGCCAACATCTCCCCCTGCCACCGCCACCATCTGAATCTATCTTCTCATCTTGCGGGGGGGGGGGGGGGGGGACGGTGGTGGCAGCGGCACCACTGATTTGAAAATGGCGGCCATGTGCTTCAGCACCCATACACATGGCCTGCCGCTCCTGCCCCTGTCCAACAAGATGTTGCATGGGAGAGGGGCAGGAGCAGCAGAGCATGGATTTCATGCTGAAGTCATTGGCTGCCGCAGGCACCATAGTGGTGGCAAAAAGCTGCTGTTTTAAAGAATCATGGTGTGCTGCAAACCGGGGTCTGCTGCCCTAGGTGGCTCCTAGTCTGCCTAGTGGGTGGGCTGGCTCTGAGTAAGTACATGGCACCTACATATGTAAATTGCAAAATACCAGCATTCATGTGTAGGTGACAAGTGCATACAGCTGTATTTCTTGGGTTTTTTTCCCCATGGCCCCTTCTACTGCACACAGATCCATATCCATGTGCACTCCTGCCCTTACTTTTTGGTATTTTAGAAATTGCTCCATGTTGAGCAGAGCTCCTTGTAAAGTATGACCAGATTCTAAACATCATCGCCTCAATTCTGATCTCCGCATCCTTTCTGAATTGCGCTTCGAAAATAGATTTAACACATGTAGACATATAAATTAATATGTCCTAAGACAATTTGTTTGTTAAGATATTCTGCTATGGTAGAATTCTTTTAAAATAAAATGAATATGTGAAACAAATTGAAAAAGAATTCTGGGGAAAAAAACCTTCAAACTGAAAAACTTTACCTGGTGCACATCCAAGCCCGCCTCTGAAAGTACCTGGAATTACTTTTCTCCATGCAGCCTAGAAATCCATTTTCCAGATACGGTTGGTTTAGTCATGTTAGTGCTATTTTTTTTTTAAAAAATTTTATCTTTATGCATTTTTTACATTATCAAGAAAGTTAACAGAAACAATCTTGTACAGAAAAGAGCAGAACACAAGAAAACAAAAGCAGCAAACAAAAATGAAGCAATACTATATAAGTACAAAAGGTCTGCTCATGCCAGTCCACAAATAGGGGAGAGGAGATTACCCAAAATTCCCATAACCCAAATAAAGAAAGAAATGCAGCGAGACTCATATCCATTGTATGCACAATACATCATGAGGTTTCAGCTGGAAGCACAATGGAGGATTCTAAACGTCTAGTATTAATGAAGGCTATCAATTGGGAGGGTTCATAAAATATAGAGGAAACCGAACGATATCTAACTAAACACTTGCAAGGGGGCTTAAGAAAAAAAGAGCCCTCCCAATTGAAGAACTCCAGGATGCAGCAGTAAAATCTCCCTGCGGCATCGCTGAGTATCCCTAGCCAAATCAGGATATATTCGTACTAATAAACCATGAAATAACAAGCTTCTTTTATGAAACGACAACTTACAAAGCCATTCTTTATCAGATAACAGAGCCAAGGTTATCAACAAAGTAGATGGAACAGGCAACTCTTCATGTGAAGTCTCCAACAAATCTGTCACATTTAAAGCATCAACCCTTTGACCTCGATTTTGATCTTAATTTCTCAGTGGATCCGAGAACTTCTTAGCACTTGGAAGATTATAAACCTTAACCACAGGTGGAATCATTTTGGGAGGAACAGCTAAGGTTTTAGTCAAATACGTCTTTAACATATCTCTGGCCAGGGACGGCTCAAGGCAATCTGCTGCCTGAGGCAAAGGATGAGATGGCCCACACCCCCCCCCCTTAGAAGGGGGGGGGGGCTTTTTCAAAACTCCAATCAGGGACTGAACCAAACCAAAATGCTGATTAGATTATATGGAGGAAATGCAAGATGTTTGCACACCAAGGAACTAAAAGAGAGTGAGAACCACAGCACAGTTTATAAAACTAAATTATAACTCATTTTTATTTTGTTGTTATAAACTGCGTTATGGTTCTTGCTTTTACTTTTTCAACATATATTTTGCATCCACAGAACCCCCTTCAACAGTGGGTGCAGAGCAGAACCAGGACATTCACCCACAGAACTCAATATCTTAAAAAACAATCTGATTCTGATCATCTCACTGACAACAACAAACATTCTCCAGTACCAGGCATATTGTGAACTAATGCAAAACTTTACAACAAAGTCACTGAGTATCTATAGAGCAAATCTACCATACCATATCAGCACAAACTTCCAAAACTCACATAAGGAGCCCATCCAAAAAAAAGCATCACTGTAAATACTACAGTGGGCCCTGGAACATCCATACACCTATTTGAAAAGCTGAACAAGTCAAATTACTACAGTACAGTATAGATCTTTATGTACAAACTCCATGTTAGTAGAACACCTGGCCTCAGTCACACACTCAGAACACACACCCTCATCAAGTACTGAATAAGTGACTTACTATCTAAAGTAAAAATAACAATATGTCGACAAAATTTAAACTGAAACCCTAAGAAGCCAGACTCCGCATACAGTGCAACATCAGATAAATAAGAGATGCAGTTCCCTCATACTGTGTAAAATATAAAGATAGCACAAAGTCCAATCACTAAGATGAAATAAAATTATTTTTTCTACTTTTGTTGTCTGACCATTTTATTCTCTAATCATGCTGGTCACGATCTGAGGCTTCTGCTTTCCTGTCTTCTCTTAGCTCTCTTTCTGTGGTCTATGGTCCATCTGCCATTTCTTATCTCTTCTTTTGTTTTCTTCACTTCTTTCCATCAGCCTATTTCCAGTCCCAGTAACCCTTCCCAGTATCGGCAAGCGATGAGGCTGATTTGTCTGACGCCGGCGGCACTCTAGCTCTGTTTTAATTTTAGATTTTGCAGCCTCTGGCCTGCCTCTGCCTTCCCATGCAGGAAATCAGAGGCAGGCCAAAAGCTGCAAAATCTAAAATTAAAACAGAGCTGGAGTGCTGGCGTCAGAGTGCCACCCCCATTGGAGTGCCGCCTGAGGCAATCGCCTCAGGTGGCCTAATGGAAGAATCGCCCCTCTCTCTGGCTAAAATAGTTGGAAGCTTAGGACAATTAATTAATCTCAAGTTATTAGCACAAGACAAATTCTCCAAAATCTCTGATATAGCAGTAACCCCAGCAGAACTCTTAATATGAGCCAAAGACTGCTCCCTCCAGGGAAACCACTCTTGCTTGTAACTCTACAACTTGAGTTTGAATCATGTCCACCTTATTTTCTAACTGCAAAACTGCAGCCGAATTAGTTTCAACTTTTAAAGCCAAATATGAAACTTGAGCGAGCAAAGCTTCCCCCAAAGAAAATATAGCTTGCCAAATAGTCTCCAATGTTAAGTTTGTTGGACGTACCAATGAAAATGACGTCAAATCACCTGAGGCAGCCAGGGCAGCATGTACATCCTCCATCCATACTGGCATCTCTGCTCCTCCCAACCAGGCAAGCACACTCACTGTGGAGCTTCCAATCACAGGCATCACACACTCAGAGTGGTGTTGTTCCAGGGCCAAAACCCGCCCTGCTCGCTCAACCACAGGACCTGGCCTTTGCAGCCCCGAGGTATCTCCCTCCACAGAGAAAACGTCCAGGCTCAGAACAATTTCTGGGGAGTGCTGGTAATGCAGAGCCTTGGATGCTAGCTTCAAGTCGGGGGATAGAGGTGATGCCAAAGCAGCTGTCGAGTCCTCAGACTCTTGCAGCGCTGCAGCTCGGCAAATCTCCCCTCTCTCTACTGGATACTGAGGCACACGGACAAGATAAGAGTCCAAAGGACCACAAACGTCTGAAGAAATTGGTGTAGAGGTGTCAGGGGGTCTAGAAGGCAAAGAACCCCCCTTTCCCTTGTGCTTCCTACCCATCTGATCAAATGTGCGCTACAAACAAGTCCAGCTGACGCCACCTTAGAACTCCTCATGTTAACGCTATTTTTAACTGTATAAAAGGTACCCAAGCCTTTAAAAATCTACCTTAAGTTACCAAAGTTACCTAGAAATTTGGATGCCGTGAATCAGAGCTTTCCAAACATGTTCTAGGGATTCCACAGTCAGTCATGATATCCACAATGAATATGCACTGAGATACCAAGGGTGGCCCACCCCAAAGAGTGAGATACCACCCCAATGAGACTGAAGGCCAATGAATGAGGTTTTTCTCAAGATGCATTTGCGGTATAAATTTGGAAAGATCTATATGTTGTATTGCTTTGCAAATAAAAAGAACATCACAAAATGATATCAGCTTTCTTTGGTTTTATTTTAACGTGTAATTTAAAACTCATCATACCAAAAAAAATAAAGTTTGACAGTAACAACAAAATAAGCCTTCTCAGGTACCAGGAGTATTGTGAATTAAGACAAAACCCTACAAAAGTTGCTCAGGGTAGAACAAATCTACTATATTATAACAGCACCAATGAGGACCTACCCAGGAAAGGCAGCACTGTAAATACATCAATGCCAACTATTGGGAAAATTGAACAAGTGGGATTACTGCAGATCCCTACACAGACACTCACTGCTGACAGAATACCTGGCCTCAGTTACACAATCTAAATGTATATAGACCAAGTACCCAACAAATTACCACAAACTGATAAGAGGAATATGTAGACATAATTAAATTGAACCCTAAGAAGCCAGACTCTGCATGCCATGTCTAATACCAGAGAAATAGACATGGCAACGCATAGTCACCAATTCCAAATATTAAAAAAGTATTAATAGAAGATATAAGTTCCAAAAACAGGCACTTTTCAATCACGAAATTAAAACTAAAATTCTTTTTTTCTATATTTGTTGCCTGGCCATTTTATTTTTCTAATCGTGTTGGTCCTAGTCTCTGGTTTCGGTTTTCCTGTCTTCTCTTAACTCACTCTCTCCAGGATTGCAAGTCCATTTGCCCACTTCTCTCCCCTCTATGGGGGTTATTCTGAGCCATGAATAGCGGGGATGGATGGCCCGATGGGACGTCCATCCCCACTATTCGTGGCTTCACCTACCCCAGATTAACTTCCCCGCCGGTTGTGTGGGGAAGTTAGACGGGGTGGGGAATGGGTGGCATGGGGGGCAAAGAGTGGGCGGACAGTGGGTGATTCTAATGTTCGCCCTGTACGTCCAGGGCCGGTGAAATGTCCAGCAAAGTTATTCCATCTCCAAGGTGGAATAACTTCCCTGGACATTTGTTTTTGGAAGGCCTGGGGCACAGATGGGGCAGGGGGGCCAGGGTTTATTCCCCACAGCCAGACCCTGGCCTTAGGAGGCCAGATCAGGGGTTAGGCTGTGGGAAATAAACTCTTGGCGGCCGGCATGGCAGCTTTTAAATGGAGCCATGGTGCCATGACAACAGGACGCCATGGCGCCATGGCTCCATTTAAAAGCCCTAACTGAGTTAGTCGGGCTACTAATGTATGTGCAGGCCAGACAACCGCAGTCCCGGCCTGCACGTATATTGCTGTTCGTGATTCTGATTCCATGGGGCTAGATGTTCCCCGCGGGATCAGAATCACAATCCCCTTTGTACGTCCGGTTCAGACTGGACGTACAAAGGGAATGGACATGCGGGACAGAATAGGGCCCTATCCGTTTCTGACATTGATCTTTTCTTTTCAGCTTTCTTCCATTTATTTTTCTGTCTCTGTACTTGGATTTCACTCCTTCGTACAATGCACTCTCTCTTTTTACTGCTTTTACCTACAGCTTTCCATCTTTCCCTTTTCCTGGCCTTCTCATTCCCCATCCTCTTATTCCCCAATCTCCCCCCCTTTCTCAGTCTCTCTCCCTCATAAGAACATAAGAACATAAGATATGCCATACTGGGTCAGACCAAGGTCCATCAAGCCCAGTATTCTGTTTCCAACAGTGGCCAATCTAGGTCATACGTACCTAGCAGTTTCCCCAAGGGACACAGGTTCCACAATGCTTGTATTGGTTCAAGCATTGATATCCTGGGTCCCTTCTTAATAATGGTTTATGGACCTTTCCTCCAGGAACTTGTCCAAACCTTTTTTAAACCCAGCTACACTAACAGCCTTTACTACATCCTCCGGTAACAAATTCCAGAGTTTGATTACACGTTGAGTGAAAAAATATTTTCTTTTATTAGTCTTAAATAGTTTACCCTGTAGCTTCATTGCATGTCCCCTAGTCTTTCTATATTCTGATAAGGTAAACAATCGATCTACGTTTACCCGTTCCACTCCGTTCATTAATTTATAGACTTCTATCATATCTCCCCTCAGCCGTCTCTTTTCCAGGTTAAAGAGCCCCAACCTTGTTAGCCTTTCTTCATAGGAGTAGCCTTCCATCCCCTTTACCATTTTGGTGGCTCTTCTCTGAACCTTTTCTAAAATCGCTATATCCTTTTTAAGATACGGCGACCAGAATTGCACACAATATTCAAGGTGCGGTCTCACCATGGAACGATATAGAGGCATTATAATATCTTTTGTTTTATTTTCCATTCCTTTCCTTATCATACCTAGCATTCTATTTGCTCTCTTGGCCGCCGCTGCACACTGGGCCGAGGGTTTTAACATGGTATCCACAAGGACGCCTAAATCTTTTTCTTGGGTGGTGGTTCCTAATGTGGAACCTTGCATCGTGTAACCATAGTTTGGGTTGTTCTTCCCTAGGTGCATAACCTTGCACTTCTCCACATTAAATTTCATCTGCCATTTTGATGCCCAGTCTTCCAATTTATCAAGATCCTCTTGCAATTTTCCACAATCCTCCTGGGTTTTAACAACTTTAAATAGTTTTGTGTCATCAGCAAATTTGATAACCTCACTCGTTATTCCACTTTCCAGGTCATTTATGAATATGTCAAAAAGCAGCGGACCCAGCACAGATCCCTGGGGTACACCACTATTCACCTTTCTCCATTGGGAAAATTGGCCATTTAGCCCTACCCTCTGCTTTCTATCTTTTAACCAGTTCCTGATCCACAGTAGTACACTGCCTCCTATCCCTCCTTCAGCATCTCCTCTATCTCCCCTCTTTGTTTAGCATCTCCTTCCTCTTTTTCCCACCCTTAATTGAGCATCGATTATCTTTACCGCACCACTATCTAGCATTTCCCATCTGTCTTTCTACTTCCCCCATGCCCGGCATCACCCCCGTTTCCCTTTGCCCCTCCCATGTCCAGCATCTCCCCGTATCTCTATTTCCCCATGTCCTGCATCCACCTGTGTGTCTCTGTCCCTTCTCCTATGTCCAGCATCTCCTCCGTGTCCCTACTCTTCCCTGCATCCAGTATTTCCCCCATCACCCTATTTCCCTCCCATGTGTTCAGAATTCCCTTTCTGTGTCTTTGTTAACCAGCCATGTGGAGGAATGGCCTGGAGTGGAGGAATGGCCTAGTGGTTAGGGCGGCAGCCTAGAGCCAGAAAGACCATGGTTCATATCCCACTGGTTCATATCCCACTGGTTCATATCCTCCTGGCTCGTATACTCCTGGCTCATATCCTCCTGGCTCATATCCTCCTGGTTCATATACTCCTGGCTCATATCCTCCTGGTTCATATCCCACTGGTTCATATCCTCCTGGCTCGTATACTCCTGGCTCATATCCTCCTGGTTCATATCCCACTGGTTCATATCCTCCTGGCTCATATCCTCCTGGCTCATATCCTCCTGGTTCATATCCTCCTGGCTCATATACTCCTTGTGGCCTTGTGGCTCATATACTCCTCGCACCCTTCTTTGCCTCAGGTACAAACTTAGATTGTGAGTCCTTTGGGGACAGGGAAATACATGCTGTATGTGAATGTAATTCACCTTGATCTTCTTCTGGAAAGGCACCAGATAAATACTAATAATAAATAAATGTCCAACATCTCCCTTGTGGGTCCCTAGTCCTCATCCCCCCCCCCCCCCAGTGTCTAGCTCTCTCTGTCACCCTATTTTCTTCTATTCAGCACCCCGTTCATGTCCAGCATTACCTCCTTTGTGCCCCTATTCTTCATTCCCCCCCAAGCCCAAGCAACAATATTGCCTCTATCACTTTCACATTTCCCTTGCCCACATCCCCCCCCGATCTAGCATCTCCTCTTCTTCACATCCCTGTTCAACACCGTCCCCCATCACTGCCCATCTCCAGCACTGTGGCACCATCAATAAAGCACAGCCTGCAAATCCCACCCATCAGAAGCATTCATCAATTGTATCTGCCTGGGGGCAGTGCCAATGTGGCAGTCAACAGCAGCCTGACTTAAAGCAAAGTGAGAGTAGCGGGTGCAGAGCTTTGAGCCTATGTGTAAGCTCAATGCTTGCTGCATCCTGCTCCCTCCAAACCTTTTGGTTGGAGGTGGCAGGACGCGGCAGTCATTGAGTGTGCATGCCTGCTTAAGGTCTCACATTGGCTACTCTCCCTCTGCTTTTAGTGTTGGCCTGGAGGAGGGTGGTGGAGAGGTCTAGCAGTACAGACTGTTAGGGACGGAAGAAGGGAGATGCTGGATACCTGGGTGAAAGCAAGAGAAGGCATCATGCTGGACACTTGAGAAGAAGGTTAGGGAAGGGAAGGAGAGAGGCTGGACACTGAGGGGGATAGGGACGGGGAGAGACCAGACTATGAGGAGTAGAGGAGAGATGCTGTACTATTGTGGTAGGGAAGGGGATGTGCCTTGAGCTGCCCCGGGAGGGAGGGGGGGGGGAGGGTACGGCTGAAGATTCACCAAAGGTGTCATACACCCTTGGGCTGGCCAAGAGAACAGCTGAACATTGCACATCATTTTCTTTTGTGAAAGATATGAACAGTCTCCATGTGGCTCAAGCCTACAGATTTTAAAGATGTTAAAAGGAGGTTCAGGCAGGCTTTCATTAGACGCATAACTTGGGCACTGAAAATCGCATTTGTGTCTAATGGGCTGAAGCAGCATTTCCCTGTCATTTATATATATTCTACACAAAATTCTTGTATTTTCAGCTTTTCATACTTCTTATAACAAAGCCAGCAGGAGAACAAATCTCATGCTTCCGTTGATAGCTTTATCGACAAATCGTCCACTTGTCTCTTAGGTAGGGGAATCAAACTGAAGTCATATCACAGCCTTCCCCTGACCTTATATTAGTTTCATCAATTCATCTCCCCAGCAGTTCACTTGATATGGAGTTGGAGTAGGGTAGCAGTCTGATCCAATTAGCAACCTTTTTCTTCATTCTGGGTGCCAACTCTGGACCTGCATTATACAGTTATGTGTGGAAGAGACCTTCAATTCATATATTTTTTTAAATTTCATTTTGCTAAAATGATAGAAAATAAAGAATGAAATGTTCTCTTTCTGTCGTTTTGAATGGGAAATGACAGTGCATCCCCACTAGGTGATGGTTGCCGTGTTCCTCTATATTTTTGTCTCATGTACTGACCTGCTCAATTAGTCATGCAACACAGAGTGCCGGTCCTGGGCAGCATCAGCATGCCACTAGGGTCTGTTTTCAGTACATACTGCTCACACAAGTTAATTGATGACAGGGAGACTGTCACAGAAGCAGCACCAAGGCTGTCAGGACTGACAAATTAATTGACAAAAACTGGTTGTAGCAGGGCAGCAATCTGGCATCAAGACTGAAAGAGCATAGGGCTCGAAAGGGCGAGACACATTAAAGCAAAATTCATTCCGAGAAGTTCAGGGCAAGTGAGAGTCAAGACAATACCAAAACCAGAGAAGCTTCCCTGCAAAGAGGAGGCGTCAAATACTGCTCTCTCACTAAAGTGGGTCTGCCCATTTCACAGGTGAAAAGTTTGTCTTAATATGTTATTATAGCCAAACTCCAAAGACTAGTTGGAGTTGCGTACAGTAAGTGGCAATTGCTTGTGGTGTTGGGCAAGTCTCTGTCAGAGTTCATTACCTTTGTTCCAGCTACCTATTCACAGCTAACTCTTTGAAGCCACTGACCTCATCAGGTGTTAGGAGCCCTTGCTTGCTAAGCAGCTACGCAGTGCTGTATAAGTGTCTACAGAGCCTTTCGGATACTGGCATTCCCGACGGACTCCATTGCAAGCAAGGTAATACTCTACCTGAAAGCTCTTAAAGGGGTTTTAGTGTTCATTTTTAAATGCTAATTCTTAAAGGGATTTTGATGTTCATTTTTAAAGGCGGAGTCTTTTCTATACTGCAAAGGGGAATTTTTTTGTTTGTGGTGTTGGGCAAAGCTCTGTCAGAGTTCATTGTCTTTGTTCTAGCTACCCATTCACAGCTAACTCTTTGAAGCCACTGACTTCATCAGGTGTTAGATCCCTCTCTATCCACCCTGACACCCACCCACCCCATGTGAGCATTCTTGCTTTATAGGGCAACTCCCCAATTAGCTGCACACAGGGACATAGAACAGCGCTGTTAGAACACACTCAAAAGAGGTTAACTGCTTTTTCTCTTAGAGCACATCTGAGGAACAGGTAGGGACTTTAATTGATGGAACTTTGCTACCTGTTGAAGTAAAAGAGACCTACCAAACAATGGCTGGGAAAAATCATGTTGCTAAAGCTGTTGCTCCTGTTACAACTGCTATCTCTGTCCAGACAGAGATCCTAATGCCAGTTGGACTGGTACCATGTGCAGGATGCCTGCATGCTAAGGCTCTCAGGAAACAAGTGAAGGAGTGCAGAGAAGAGGTGGTGAGGCTGAGAAGCATTAGAGACAGTGAGAATATATTTATGAGATGCTTCTTGAAACATCCAAGCTCTCCCACAGAGGTGAAGATGGAAGGCTACAGATTGAAGAAGGTTGGACACGAGTCATCGGAGCCTGCAGTTTCAACACTCCAACTCCTCCAACCCTTGAATTGAAGAACCAGAATGCAGTCCTGGAAGTGGAGGAAAGTGAAGCATCCCAGGAAAGGGAAAAACCACACCTCAAGCTTCCCAAAGTTGCAGAATCAGTCGCCACAATGAAGCAAAGAGTAGTAGTGGCTAGTGACTCTCTTCTGAGGGGTACTGAGGCATTCATCTGTCGATCAGACTCGGTGTCCATGCTGTCTGCCAGGTGCCAAAAATCTGAGATGTTATGGAGAGTTTGCCGGGACTCATCAAGCCTACTGACTATTATTTGATGTTGCTCATCCATGTCAGCACAAATAATACTGCTAGGTATCCCTCCAAGCGTATCAAAAGTGACTTCATGGTTCTGAGACAGGGTAAAGACCTGTTGAGGGTAAAGGCCAAGGCAGAGAAGCTCACATCTTGGAGATGAATGTATGGCTGCATGGATGGTGTTGAGAGCATTTTGGTTTCCCTGGACCATGGAATGATTTTCAAATGGCTGCAAAACAGAGATGGTGTCCATCTATCCAAGAAGGGGGATGGAAACAGCTGGGGGATGTAGAAAAACAGTGGGCAAAACTGAAAGGGGATATTTTAAGGGCAACCGACCTTTTTGTTAAAATGGTAAATAAAGATAAAAGGAAAAGGAGACCACTATGCCTTTCAAAAGAAGTAGCTGAAAAAGTGAAGAAAAAGAGGGAGGCCTTCATGAAATACAAGAGATCACAGAGAGAGGAAAACAGGCATCTATATTTGGAAAAACTTAGAGAAGCTAGCAAAGTAGTCAGGAAGGCCAAGATTCAAAGGAGGAGGAAATAGCCAATGCAATAAAATGGGGGGATAAGACATTTTTCAGATATCTTAGTGAGAAGAGGAAGGGCAAAAGTGGTATTGTCAGACTCAAGGGTGCAGGGGAGGAATATGTAGAAGCTGATAAGGATAAAGCGGAATTGCTTAACAAATATTTCTGTTCTATGTTCACAGATGAAGAACCAGGAGCAGGACCTCAGAAAACACCCACAAACGGGAACAGAAGTGAGGGACATCTTGAACAATTTTCAGAAGACAGTGTTCGCGAGAAACTAGCTCAACTTAAAGTAGACAAAGCGATGGGACCAGATGGGATACACCCTAGAATACTGAGGGAACTTGGGGACGTTCTAGCAGTTCCACTGACTGACCATTTCAATGCCTCGTTGGAGTCGGGAGTGGTGCCAAAGGACTGGAGAGAGGCTCATGTGGTGCCTTTACACAAAAGCGGAAGTAAGGATGTGGTTGAAGACTACAGGCCAGTTAGTTTAACTTCAGTGGTGAGTAAATTATTGGAAAAGCTGCTGAAAGAGAAAATAGTGAGGTTTCTGGAATCCAGCGGATTACAGGAACCGAGGCAGCATGGATTCACCAGAGGCAGGTCTTGTCAGACAAATCTGATTGATTTCTTTGACTGGGAGACCAGGGAGTTGGACCGAGGGAGAGCCCTATTTGGATTTCAGTAAAGCCTTTGACACTGTTCCTCACAGGCGACTTATAAACAAACTGAGCACCCTAGGGATGGACCCTAAAGTTACTGCTTGGGTTAGAAATTGGTTGGGTGGGAGGTGACAAAGAGTACAGGTAAATGGAGCTCACTCTGAGGAGAAGGATGTTACCAGTGGTGTGCCCCAGGGATCTGTCCTTGGTCTGATTCTTTTTAACATCTTTGTTAGTGATATAGCGGAAGGGCTGTCAGGTAAGGTTTGCCTCTTTGCGGATGATACCAAAATCTGCAATAGAGTAGACACCCAGGAAGGTGTAGATAACATGAGGAGGGATCTAGCTAAGCTTGAAGAATGGTCTAGAATTTGGCAGCTGGGATTCAATGTTAAAAAATGTAAGGTCATGCATTTGGGCTGCAACAATCCAAGGCAGCAATATAGTATAGGGGGTGGAGTACTTTTGTCCACTAAAGAAGAGCGGGACCTAGGCGTGGTTATGTCTGATGATCTTAAGTAGTTAAACAGGTAGAAAAGGCGACGGCAAAAGCTAGAAGGATGCTTGGGTGCATACGGAGAGGAATGGCTAGCAGAAAAAAGGAGGTGATAGTGCCTCTGTATAAGTCTTTGGTGCAACCTCATTTGGAGTATGGTGTGCAATTCTGGAGACCGCACCTTCAAAAGGATGTGAACAGGATGGAGTCGGTGCAGAGGGTGGCTACTAAGATGATTAGTGGTCTTCATTATAAAGCATATGAGGACAGACTTAGGGATCTTAATATATACACCTCAGAGGAAAGGCAGGATAGAGGTGATATGATTGAGATATTTAAATACCTCCGTGGCATAAATGTTCAGGGAGAGAGCCTCTTTCAATTGAAACAAGTTCTGCTACGAGGGGACATGGGATGAGGGTGAAGGGGAATAGATTCAGGAGTGATATGCGGAAATATTTCTTTACGGAAAGAGTGGTGGATCCGTGGAATAGTCTCCCAGTGGCGGTGGTAGAGATGAGGGCAGTAACTGAATTAAAAAAAGCATGGGACAAACACAGAGAATCTCTAAAGGTAACAAGGGGACTGTTGTAGTTGTTTTATGGAAGGACAGACTAGATAGGCCATGTGGTCTTTTTCTGTCATCATGTTTCTATGTTTCTAAGGGTTGAAGTATCTTCAACAGCAGATTGGCTAACCTACTGAAGAGGGCTTTAAACTAGATTCATTGGGGATGGGATAGTTCACGGAAAACCATGGCTAGGATATAATTATACCGAGCTGTACTTTATTCAGGAAGGACAGGGTAGGAGGTGGTGTGGCACTATATGCAAAAAAAATAACATTAAAGTTATAGAACTGCAGGGCTTAAAAGGAAAAGAGGAGGCACTGTGAGTTAAACTAGAAAGAAGGAAAGGGAAATCACTTTGCACTGGATTTATATACAGATCCCCCTCAGAGGGAGGAGAAGTGGATGAAGATTTAATAGAAAACATTCGCAATGTTGCCATGAAAGGAGACGTGTTACTGACAGGTGATTTCAGTATGTCAGATCTGGATTGGCACATCCCTGCTGTGGTGTCATCTAGAAATAAGGAGATCCTGGATTTTCAACAGGAAGACTATTCAGGCAACTGGTAACAGAACCCACACATGATAGGGCCATACTGGACTTAGTGCTTTCCAATGAGGAATGTGTTTCTGAAGTTACAGTGGGAGATCATCTCATATCCAGTGATCACCAGATGGTGTGGTTCAGTATTCGGACCAGGGCTGATAAAATCCATTCAAAAGCGAGGGTCTTAGACTTTAGGAAAACTAACTTTGCCAAGATAGGCCAATACCTCAAAGAGTTGTTAGCAAGATGGGAACAGCTGGGGGATGTAGAAGAACAATTTGCAAAACCGAAAGGGGATATTTTAGCAGCAACAAACCTTTTTGCTAGAAAGGTAAATAAATGTAAAAGGAAAAGAAGACCACTATAGTTCTCAAAAGAAGTAGCTGAAAAGGTGAAGAAGAGAGAGGCTTTCATGAAATACAAGGAGATCGCAGAGAGAAGAAGACAGGCATCTATATTTGAAAAACTTAGAGAAGCTAGTAAAGTAGTCAGGAAAGCAAAGGTACAAAAAGAAGAAGAAATAGCCAATGCAATAAAATGTATTTATTTGTTTTATTTATTTCTATTTGTTACCGCCTTTCATGAATCAAAGCGGTTTACATAGAACTGAACATTTACATTAAATATAGTTAACGTTTTTATACATTAAACATTAAACAATTTTACATGCAAAAACAGGTAACTTGGATTACCTGTTTTTGCATGTAAATGCGGGAATAAAGCGTTTTTTTCAGATATTTTAGTGAGAGGAGAAAGGGCAAAAGTGGTATTGTCAGACTTAAGGATGAAGGGGAAGAATATGTAGAAACTGATGAGGATAAAGTGGAATTGCTTAACAAATATTTCTGTCCTGTGTTCACAGATGAAGGGCCAGGAGCCGGACCTCAGAAAACACCCATAAACAGGAACAGAAGCGACTGGGATCTTAAACAATTTTCAGAAGACTGTGTTCGTGAGGAGCTAGCTAAACTAAAAGTAGACAAAGTGATGGGTCTGGATGGGATACATCCAAGAATACTGAGGGAATTTGGGGACATTCTAGCAGCTCCACTGTCTGACCTTTTCAATGCTTCTTTGGAGTCAGGAGTGATGCCAGAGGAACTGGAGAAAGGCACATGTGATCCCTTTACACAAAAGCGGATGCAAGGATGATATTGATAACTACAGGCCGGTTAGTCTAACCTCTGTAGTTAGTAAATTATTGGAAAGGCTACTAAAAGAGAGAATAGTGAGGTTTCTGGATTCCAATGGATTGCAGGATCCAAGGCAGTGTGGATTCACCAGAGGCAGGTCTTGTCAGACAAATCTGATTGATTTCTTTGACTGGGTGACCAGGGAGTTAGACCGAGGGAAAGCCCTATATGTGGTTTACTTAGATTTTAGTAAAACCTTTGACACTCTTCCACACGGGTGACTTATAAACAAACTGAGCACCCTAAGGATGGGCCCTAAAGTTACTATTGGGTTAGAAATTGGTTGAGTGGGAGATGCCTAGGGTACAGGTAAATGGAGCTCACTCTGGTGAGCAGCAGGGACCTGTCCTTGGTCTGATACTTTTTAACATCTTTTTTAGTGAGCTTGCAGTAGGGCTGTCGAGTAAGGTTTGCAGATGATACCAAAATCTGCAATAGAGTAGACACCCAGGAAGGAGTAGATAACATGAGGAGGGATCTAGTGAAGCTTGAAGAATGGTCTAGAATTTGGCAGATGAAATTTACTGCTAAAAAAATGCAGGGTCATGCATCTGGGCTGCAAAAATCCAAAGGAACGAACGGTACAGTGTAGGGGGTGAGGTATTTCTGTCAATGAAAGAAGAACGTGACCTTATGATCTTAAAGTAGCTAAACAGGTAGAAAAGGCGACTGTGAAAGCCAGAAGGATCTTGAGTGTATAGGGAGAGGAATAGCCAGGTGATAATGTCTCTGTATAAATCTCTGGTGCGACCTCATTTGGAGTATTGTGTGCAATTCTGGAGACCGCACATTCAAAAGGATATAAGCAGGTTGGAGTCGGTGCAGGGGGTGGCTACTAAAATAGTTAGTGGCGCTAGTTATGAAGCATATGAGGACAGACTTAAAGGTCTTAATATGTATACTTTAGAGGAAAGGTGGGATAGGGAAGATATGATAGAGACATTTAAATATCTCTGTGGCATTAATGCACAGGAGAGTCTCTTTCAATTGAAGGCAAACTCTGCTACGAGGGGACATAGGATGATGGTGAAAAGGGATGGACTCAGGAGTAATATGCAGAAATATTTCTTTAAGGAAAGAGTGGTAGATGCTTGGAATAGTCTCCCAGTAGATGTAGTAGAGACAAGGACAATATCTGAATTCAAGAAAACTTGGGACAAACACAGAGGATCTCTAAAGGAAAAAGGGGACTATTTTAGTTGATATGGAAGGGCAGACTAGACAGACGATGTGGTGTTTTTCTGCCATCGTGTTTCTATGTTTCTAATGGCAAAGACAACTTTACTAAATGAAAGTTGAACTACCAAGGTTTACTTTTGTCCTCAATATGAAGGTAATGCCTGTTAATGTTAGAAATTTATATACAGCAAAAATCCCCATTATTCAGCATGCAACCAACTGGAATGTTCAACTATCCAACATCATGCAGCATGACTGTATTTTGCATGCCTGCAGGGGCCATGGAACGCCTCTCAGATTGGGGGGGGGGGCCAAGCTCAACCTTGACTCCGCCTCGTAGCCCCCATGGTCTTCTCCTCCTGTTCTGCCCGCGGGAATCCCATCTCCCACTGGCAGATGAGAAGGGGAAGGCTGCGATTGCGGTAAAGATTCCTATCTGCCCACGGGGATCTCCCGCAGGCAGACAGAAGGAGTCTGCTGCAATTGCAGCTGCTCTGTGTGCCAAATTTTGGTGGTTCCAGGGCCCGTGTGGCCCACCCCTTTCTGACGCCCCTGCCAGCACAAAGCAGGACTTTTGAGGGCAGGAAGCACCACACATACATAGGGCCGGTGCAAGGACTGGAGGTGCCCTAGGCAGGCCCTCCATCTTGCTCCCCCTCCACACTCCCATAGCTGCCCCTCTCTGGAGCCTGCTGCGGTGGCATTTGCTCCCAAACCATGATGCGCTGCTCACCAATACAGTCGGGCACTGCATCGTGGTTCCTTTCTGTTACTATCTGCCGCCATTTCCACTCCCCTCCGTCACAGCATAAATCTCCATGATTTGAACATCCATGTGCTCATCTTCGAAAGTCCAAATCACAACTAAGGGGTCTGTTTACTAAGCGGCACTAGTGACTTCTGTGCGAAATCGAAGCCGTGGCTCCATTGAGTAAAATGGGGCCGTGGCTCTGATTTTGCATGGAAGCCGCTAGCGCCACTCAGTAAACAGACCCCTAAGACTTCTAAAATGTACATATTTGAAAATTAACCCAGAGAAATGTTGACAAATTTACATCTGCTCTTTGGCATGCACAAATTTCCAGAGTTAATTTACTGTGTGCATAGATGTGCGAATTTCATAAGTAGGCATGCATGTGTAAACCCCTCCACAGGAACAACTCTGGTCAGATTGGCCAAACTTACGCAGAAACACATAGTACGTGCTTAAGACCATTAGGCAGGTAAGGTTATAACAGCACAGTTCTGTGGATAAAACACTGTTTTATCTATGCAAATGTTATCCTCAAAGAGTTGTATCAAAAGTCCTTTTTATGGGTTCAAAAAAGCATTTTACTGATGGTAATGTGGGACTCACTAACACCCTTTGCTATGCCGATGATACCACATTACTGGATGAAATTGAAGACAATCTGAAACATCTGCTTATCGAGATTAAGGAACGTAAAGGCCAATGCAAAAAGCTGACACTGAAGTTGCGTGTTTTTGTAGCATGCTGATTGCTGCATACCAGTACCAAAATCTCGCACTATGGATGTGTATGCAAATGAGCTGTGTGCAAAACTTTGGCGAAAGTTGAAAGAAGGGGAGCCAACGCATGCGCAAACAGACATGCTACAAGTGGCCGTGTATGCATGTGCGTAAATGTCAAATGCTCACATTATACACACAGGACATGGTGGTTCTTTTGGCGCTCACCCCATAATAATCAGCACTATTTCGCCCAAAAACATTTTTTATGAAATTGCAACAAAGACCTAAAATAAAAGATAAATATAAATGGTGCAAAGGTAATGGACCTCACGCGCCACCTAGACGATGTTTTAGATAATGCTGGGGAGGAGTCTGCTGTCTTGGTACATGTTGGTACTAATGACATAGGAAAGTGTGGGAGGGAGGTTCTGGTGGCCAAATTTAGGATCTTAGATAGGAAGGTGAAATCCAGAAGTTCCACGGTAGTCTTTGAAATGCTTTCTGTTTCAAGTGCAAGACCCAAAAAGCAGGTAGAGCTCCGGAGTCTCAATGCGTGGATGAGACAATGGTGCAAGGAAGAGCGTTTTCGATTTGCTAGGAACTGGGCTACATTCTGGGGGAAGGCAGGGGCTTTTCTGAAAGGATGGGTTCCACCTTAACTGGGATGGAACCAGGTGCTGGCATTAACCTTTAAAAAGGAGAGAGAACAGATTTTATGTTTAAAATGTTTTTATTGACCAAAACCGCAACATTTCCAACACACTGGCATTGTGATACATTATTGAAACTGTTCAGCTATACAACCATTACTTCTTATACATTTTACATTTTTGTCTTTTCTCCCAACCCATCTCTCCCCATCCCCCTCCCCCTTCCCAGTATGAATTATTCTATTTCTCCTGTGAATTAACAGTATCACTAACCTTTTCCGGCAGGTGAGTACTCTTATACCCGCCAGAGGTTTATGTTAAAATTATTAACTATCATTACCACAATACATAAGCTCCATATTACTTGGACCTACAACATTTTGAGTTCTTTTAGCATTATATTCTCTTCCTCCCCCGTCCACCCCCCCCCACTGTCTACCCCCTCCCCTTTCCTCTAATCCTACCCCTCTCCCCCCTTCCCACAGAAACCTAACACCTTATTAGTCAACTTATACTTTCAGACCGTATGTCCACTGTAATGGACATCATGTTATTCATTGAATTCCATGTATATATATATGGTGTCTGTGAAAAAATTCAGGTCTGAAAGGGTAGATATCATTCCACACCCTGGCTGACACACCCTCCAAATATGGGGACCATGTCATCAAAATGTTTGCTCTCCGGCGTACGTGTCACCTAGATGATTCCCCCTCCCATAACACCAGCTGATGTAATAAATTCATCCATTCCCAGTATTCGGGTCCGCCTGTGTCCCTCCACTTACGAAGGATACATTGTTTAGCAATAGGACAGCACTTCCTCGCCATCAATCTACTCCCTGCCTTAGTGAGTCCCAAGGGATCCGGAACATCTAAGCTAGCTATTCCCGGGGTCAATGTCTGCCCCAATAATCCCCCCAGAAATTGTTGAATTTTGCTCCCAAACTTCCTAACCAATCCACATCCCCAAACATATGTTCCAGATGTGCCTCCACCCCACCACACCATGGGCAACCACTTTGCTCTGCAAACCCTGCCTTCTATGCTCTATATGGTGATATATATATATATAATATGAATAATATGGGACCTAGTGGCAGATAGCCCGGGTTAACTGTTAGCCCGGTTTAGTAAACATACCCCATAGAGTCCTTGCAATTCCAAAAAAGGTTGAAGTTCGCCCTCATCATTAATGACTTGTTGTATCTGTTGTAGACCTCTTTGTGCCCATCCTCGAAAAAAAACTAGACATTATGCTCGGTTGGAAGGACAAGTTACCCTGTAGAGGTAAGTATCCTGATATCTCATATGAGATCTCTAACCTTCCACACAGGACCCGCCAACTCCAACGAACCCCCTTCCACAGAATGTTGTCTCAAAGTCCTTCAGGCAACTGTGCCTGTGAGACATGCAACACAGATAAGAGCGAGTATGGAGCAGCCAACGCTGATTCAAAGTCACATGGGGTATACACCTCTGTCCCTCCCAACCAATCTCTAATGTGTCGCAACATACATCCCAGATTATATTGCTCTAATCGCGGTAGCCCCAGCCCTCCCTGTTGCCACTGACCATATAGCTGAGCAATTTTAAGTCTGGGCTTTTTTCCTTTCCAAGAAAAACCTTGTAGAGATCTCTCAAGTTTCTGAATATCCTGTCTCTGCAACTGCAGAGGATGGAGTTGAAAAATGTATAAAATCTTTGGGAAAAGTATCATTTTATAGGCTGCCACCCTACCCATCAGGGAGAGGGGCAATGGCATCCAGTCTCTTAGATTACTCTGAATTCCTTGCAGTAAAGGGAGGATATTTTGATGATATAATCTGTTCAGATCTTTTGGTAACCATATTCCTAAGTATTTAAATTTATCCTTTGCCCAGCATAAGGGAAACAACCCATTCCAATCCTCTTGCAGCCCTCCCGTAATATCTAAAGCCTCAGACTTAGTCACATTCATCTTCAAGCCAGCTATCGCTCCATACCTTGCTATCACTTCCAAAAGCCGAGGTAGAGAATCTTTGGGCTTCATCAGCATGACCAATAAATCATTTGCGAAGGCCGAGATCTTAAATGTACAGGTTCCCACCTTGACCCCCTGTATGTCATCATGGGCATAAATCATTCGTAATAGTGGGTCCAAAGAAAGCACAAATAACGGGAACAGCGGGCACTCCTGTCTCGTCCCCCGTGTAATTTCAAAACTAGAGGTGACCAACCCATTCACTCCAACTACAGCCCTAGGTGTCTGATATAAACAGTGAACTCCTTGTATGAACTTTGCTCCCACTCCATATGCATCCAGAGTCTCAAACAAGTATTCCCACCCCACCCTGTCAAAGGCTTTCTCAGCATCAAAACTGACCAGCAAGGAGGAGGCCCCTTGCTTCCGAACCCACTCTAAGGCCCCTAATATTCTTCGTACATTTTTAGTGGGATACCGTCCCTGCACGAACCCCGTCTGACATGCATGCAATAAGCTGGGAAGATGCATAGCTAGACAATCTGCTAAAATCTTTGCAAACAGTTTGAGGTCATAATTGATTAATGAAATTGGTCAATATGAGCCCACTTCCGCTGTGTCTTTACCCGGATTTGGTAGGACCACAATATGGGCTGTATTACTATTATACTTAAAGACTCCCGTATCCAACCACGTATTAAACAAAGTTACTAAGTAACTGAGTAACCTGTGGCAGGAGTAATTTATAATATTCCGCCCTATATCCATCCAATCCTGGAGCCCGGCACGTAGCTGCTTTTTCAATACCCCTTTGAACCTCCTCAAATGTTATTGGTAATGCTAAATATCCCTGCTGCTCCTACGTAAGATGCGGTAAGTTCACCTCAGCCAGAAACTTCCTAATCCTAGATCTTGAGGCATCTTCACTTGCGTATAGCTTCCGATAGTAATTTACAAAGATTTTCCCGATGGCCACAGCCTCTGTATGTGTCTGTCCCCCCTCGTCCCTTAAAAGAGGTAAAAATCTGGATCCCTGACTTCATGTAAGACAGCGGGCCAGTAGCCTCCCTGCTTTATCGCCATATTGGTATAATTGATATTTATAATAAACTAGAGACTTTTTAGCTCTCTGATGTAACCAGCGTGTTTAATGTTGCTTGGGTAGCCAGCAACTGCGCTCTATTAATTGTAGTGGGACAGCTGGCCAGAAGCCGGCGTTCTCTGCAAATCTGTTTTTCCAATCTTAAAACCCTGGCTGCCATCATATTTATTTTATTTAAACGTATTTCTATACCGCCTTATCCTGCAATCAAGGCGGTCTGAACAGCAAACAATCAATAAGATACAGTGTATAGTGTGCACATGCAATGAGTAGTGTATGCGTGTGAGTGTGTCCGGCAGATACTATAAGCTATTATGTCACCCCGCAGTACTGCTTTTGATGTTTCCCAAAACAACTCTGGCTCTTCTTTATGGGCCTGATTATGTTCTTCATATTCCTTCCACCTGTCTATCAAATATCCTTTAAACTTATAATCTTGGCATAGGTCCAGTGGCAAATGCCATGGCCCTCTACCGTCAGCTAGTTGCCCACATTCCCAATCCGTCCATACTGGAGCATGGTCTGAGATTTCATAGGGTCCAATTACCGCATCATTCATTACTTGGAATAGCTCTTCAGAAACCAGGATAGCATCAAGTCTTGCACTTGTGCCATGCACCCTAGACAAATGTGTATAATCTCTTTCTGTTGGGTGGAGGGATCTCCATACATCTATAAGTTGACACCATTGACAAAATCTCCGCAAGTGTTCCCCCGACACATCTATGCTAGGGTCAAGGACTCCATTCTAGTCTCCTCCCAGAATTATTGATGATTCAGGCAGCGCTTCTATTTCTGCAGCTATTTTGGCAAAAAAGCTTGGGTCAGGCACATTTGGAGCATACACACTACCCAGTAATAACTTCCTCCCCCTTATGTCACCTTTTATTAACACAAACCAACCCTTTGGGTCCACCATCGTCTGTTCCACGTTGAATCCTACTCCTCTCTTGATTAAGATTGCAACCCCCCTTTTTTGCCTAACGCTGATGCCCCGTAAATTTGCTCTATCCCACCCGTCTTTAATCTACCCAAGTCCCCTACAGCTTGATGGGTTTCCTGCAACAATATGATATCTCTTTATGTTGCCCCAAGGCCCGTAGAACCTTACTCCTTACTCGCTAGACCACATATGTTCCATGAAATTATTCTTATCCCAACTTTATTATGTCGCATATTATCCGAGTATATCTTCTTCCCATTTGTCTTGGAAGGGCCCCCCCAGCATAGGACCTCCCTCTCCAAGCTGATATTAGTGCGCTTCCACACTGAATTCCAAGTTGACTTTGCACGTATAATACCCTTACCTGCCCCTTACCCCTCCCTCCCCTTCCCCTGCCCCTAGTCCCCCCTTTGATCCTACCCCTACCCCATAAATCTCCTACACCCGTATCATGGCCCCCTTAGCATTAAGCCCTCTCCAAGCCCTCCCATGCTGTTCCTAGTGTCACCTCCCCCTCCCTGGCGAACTGACCATACCCCTTCTTTACATCCCCGCGCTGACCTTCCCCCTCTTTTCCTAATGAGCGATTCAGTGGATGAACTCATCTTTCTTTAAACACCACTTCAGTAAACAAGCATTCCAGAAAGAACAATAAAACAACATTACAACCATAACCGTCAAACTAATGCTCTTTAGTCCTCCTTGTATTACATTGTCATACTTCTTCCATTTACTGACAACAGTAACTTTCTTCAAGTTGTTGCTTTCCAACATCGCTTTCAAAAATTCCAGTAAAGATCCACATCCCCAGGTTCAGATATTCCTTTTCAAGATATCCATATGGGCCAACATCCATTTTTGCGCTTCTTCTGGCGAATCCATTATCACCATCTTGCCACTGTAGAAAATCCGCAACCGCGCCGGGTATTACACCATGAATTTCAAATGTGCTGCTACCAGCTCTGACAAACAGCGGCATACGCCTTTGAGAGAGCAGCTTAAACTAGATAAGAACATAAAAAATGCTATTCTAGGTCAGACAAAGGTCCATCAAGCCCAGTATCCGGTTTCCAACAGTGGCAGCTTCCCAAAAAGATAAATAGGTTCCACAGTGCTTATCTTGGCATAAGCAGTGGATTTTCCCGGGTCCTCTTTAATAGTTTGAGGACCTTTCCTCCAAGAACTTGTCCAACCTTTTTTAAACCAAGCTACACTAACAGTTTTTACTATATCCTCCAGTAATGAATTCCAGAGCTTGATTACGCATTCAGTGAAAAAAATATTTTCTCTTATTACTCTTAGGGGTATGTTTACTAAACAGTGGAAAGGGAGCAGGCATTATCAAGCGTTAATGGCAGCGATAAGGGATTTTCCATGCAAAAAGGCTCTGGGCAGGTAGGAGGCATTCTGGCATTAAGGGCGCAATGGGCCCCTTAATGTGCACTAACAGGACATTGGGCATTAAGGGAGCACCATCATGGAAAGCAAAATAAAGGGGAGGGATGGAAGGACAGGTGGGAGCTCATGGGTCTGACATATCCGTGGGTACCCTACATGCCAGTAAATAATTGGAATGAGTATGTGGGAGGCAGCTGTAGCAAAGCACTGGTGTGCGGCAATGGAAAATGCTGCAATGGCTGTGAATGGCAGAGGATGTGGATGACATGACCCCCCCTGCAGATCCCGAAGTGACACAGTGTGTGCAGCAACCAGAGAATGGAGCAGGAGGATGATGCACTGATCAGGCACAGGAGAAACATGTGTGAAAATATGACATGCGGAAAAGAGTACCTGTGTGGGCCACAGTGTAGCAGCTTGCAGGAGAATAGATGCCTGCACATAGCAGAGGCTGATGGATGGGCTGATGGGGGGATTGTGATAGATGAGAGGCTGCGATGGGCTAGTAGCCCCGAGGGCTCTGAGTTGCCATCATGAATGCAGGTATATTATATGGGAGACAAGTGCCACATGGAAGGCCTGATACCACACATATTGGTCACACACCTGAGGCGGTCACCCAACCACCATACAACCCTCCAGAAAAATGTGCATACAACAACTGGCCAGGTGTTGCTCAAACTGGCCAAATGAGGCATGTAAGAACATGAGTTGAGCCCTGCAGGTGGCCATCTGAAGGGTAGGATGTGTACACATGTAATGCTTTTGATGTGATGGAGCCAAAGCAGTACAGTCATGGAGAGGGGTGACTTGCATGGAGCAGCGGGCATACCTACTCTTGCCACCTTGCTGGGCAAACTAGATGGACCATGCTGATCTTTAACTGCCCTCATATTTTATTGTAAACTGCTCTGTCTGGCAAAGGGAGGTATATCAAAACTGAATAAACCAATATATGTCACTATGATGTAATACCTCAATCAGGTATCACAAGTGTGTGATGAATGTATGTATGTATGTGACTGCTCTCTATTAGAAATTAATGAATGGAGTGGAATGTGTAAACATACATTGATTGTTCACACCATCCAAAAGCAGAAAGACTAGAGGACATGTAATGCAGCTGCAGTATAACCTGTGTAAGACTGATAAATGTCAATAATTCTGCACTCACTGCATAACCAGACTCAGGAAGCTAGTACCAGAGGATGTAGTAACAGCTGTTAGTGTAGCTGGGTGGATAGAAGGTCTAGACCCATTCCTGGAGGCAAGATCCTAAACAATCTTTAAAGAGGACCCAGAAAATCCACCGCTTGCCCCAATTCAGGCATTGTGGAACATGTGTGTATGTTTGGGAAACTGCAGGTACCTCTGACCTGTTTTGGCCAGTGTGGGAAAGAGGATATTGGGCCTGATCAACCTTGTTGTGACCTAGTATGGCATTTACAATGTACACATGTTCACATACTGCTGTGTCAGTGCAGTCAAAGCAGGGTACACTGTACCCAAACTTTGGTAATGTGTGATGAACAGGGGCTGTGTGAACCTGCAGTCTGCTGAGGCAATGGAGTGTTATGTGACTAGGCCAAGGTCAAAAGGGGTTGTGGACATCCTCTGAAGGCTGTGCCATACATGGAAAGCTGCAATTAAACTATAAAACCAGTCACACAAGAAGTGGAAATTGAACCCTTATATCATGGCTTCTAAGCCAGTGTCCTCCCCATTAGGCTATGTCTCCAGTCTGGTGACACACATCTGTGGGGTGAGCATGCCTGTCCCCCTGCAATGGGCCTCTGCGCAGGCAATAAAGGCATCTGCACATAAGGACAGGATGGTGAATAGCATGTCTGCATATCCAAAGTGTAGCCTGAACACCTAACAAAGCACAAAATGTGTGACAGCCAGTCACAGTAGCACCCGGACTGTCCCAGACAGGAAAACAGAGTAGTACACAGTCACAAAGGGAACTGAATCCATGTCCCTTGCATATGGAGACAGTGCCCTTACCTTTAGGCTACACCTTTATACCACCCTGCACAGCAATGGCTGTAATCAAAGAGACTGCAGATCCCTGCCTGCAATGTCTGCTGTGTGTGGCGGGATAGGTTAGCCCCCTATTACCCATGATGCATTGAACATGCAGAACAGCATTCTGCAGCTGATCAACAACTGGGAGATGTAGTGATCCAGCACATAAGCTCACTGATATGCACTGACAATGCTTGCTATAGGCACATAACAGCTGCAAACTGTGCTACTGACTGGTTCGAGTGGTCACCCTGAAGGTGTGGAGGGACGCACAGCACCTGGTCCCCAGAGCTTGCCCTGTTAGAGATGGACTCTGCTGCAGATCAAGGTCAATGCCAGTGTATGGCACTTTATGTCTGTAGTGAGTAATGCCAAACACCTGTGTTTCTGAACAACTGCAGTATGTTGGAGCTGTCTGTCACATCTGTGCTTTAGCCCAGAACTCTCCTAGAACATCTCACATCAGTACACAGGGTTGTGGCAGCTGTTGCCATTGAAGCAGCATGCAGTGGTGTTTGTCCAGGCCTACGGGGACCATAGTGGCATGCCAGGAACTGCTGCTGTCCTTACCATCTAGAGTTAACATTCTGCTACAGCAGGCCTGCATCTGAGGCCCACCACAGGGCAGTTTCAGCCATACACAAACCAAAGTGGCCAGTCTGCTGGCACAAACACACTGCATGTGCACAGAGCAATCATGGACACCCTGGCTTAGGCCAAACAGCATGCCACCCAGCACTCGACCCTCTGATTGTGCTCCCACTAAAAGTAAGAGTGCCCACATCACTGCAGCTTATCTATATGTAGCACTATGTTGTTACCTAGCCATGACATGGCCACAGCTCGGTCACAGTCCCTGTCAGCATGACAGGATGTAGAACCCCAGGCCATGCACATGGCACCTCCAACACATACACAGCCTGGCTAAGCAATGACTTTCAGGCCATACCCACAGTTAACTGCTCCTCATCATGAAAATGTCAAGACAAACACTGGAGACAGCTTATGAAATGTGGGCCATTGTGCAATGCAGAAGGGCACAGTACTCTGGAGATACACCTCACAGCAATCAGCAAAAGTGGTGTTGGTTGCCATTCCTGCCTGCTACTGCCTTATCCTTATCTGCTCAAGAATTCATAATGTGAGCTCTTAGTGTGCTCTGCAATGAATGCACATTGTTAACGCCCGCTCGGTATGCCGGTGCTATCAGCCTGCAACACTATTCAGGCCTGGGTGCACCTGCTGGTGGTGTACCTGCAATGTGAGATAAGGTTTAACCATAAGGACATGTCAGACATGATCCACAACTGGGCCTTGAACCTGCAAGGCTGCTCTATGATACATACTGCCCTTGTGTGCTGAGCCACAGAGCTCCCTTATGAGTTTAATCAACCCATGGGGCCTGCCCATGTCTGCTGGGATTTCTGCAGGCCGTGAGCTATATCTGTCTGACAATCTGTGTTTGACAGGTGTGAGAGGGAGACGTATTGTTTGTTCTGTATGCTTCACTGGCTGCCGATGCTGCTGGTGGAACTGACGTTTCATTGAAACACATGGGATATGTCCACTCAGGGGGACAGCCCATGTAACAGGGGGTCAGCCCATGCAACAGGACACACACATACACACACACACACACACATCGCATGGCATAGCGGGACAGGCTGAAAGGCCAAGGTCCCCCATAACTGCTGTGTGTTTCTGGTGCAGTCAGGCCATGATGTCACATCTTAAAGACAGAGTTTGCTGACATGGATGCACCGGTACATCAGCTGGCTATTCATGACTGGGTATGCACATTTGGAGAGGTCCCTGGTTCACACAGAGCACCTTGCTCTAAGAACGCATGACTAAAACCTGTACCCATACTAGAGGTACCGTCCGTCTTGCACCTACACCCTACTCCTGGATGGTCTCCCTCGGAGTCATCTCTCTCACCATCCGTTACTTTAGAGCTCTGCTGTGTGGCTCTTCATCCCCCAGTCCCAACACACTCATATCACCCCTCTCCTAATATTGTTTCACTGACTCTCCATACATTTACTTATCCATCTCACTCATCTTTGGCTAGCCTATAGCTGCATCCCCTGTTCTGCCCCTTCATACCTTTCATCTATCCTCTATACCTGCAAACATTCCCATGGGGTTCGCACTTCGTCATCCTACCCCCTCTCTCTATGCCCTGTTCGTCTACTACCATCCCCTGACTTCCCTTCTTTCACCTGGCTGCTCCTTATGCCTAGCGCAGGCATCCTCTATCCTTACATCATATATTCTTTCTCTTCCTCTTCATATACATGCAGAAGTCATACTTCTTTGGGGCTGCTGTTGGATCCTTCTCTCTTATTTCCCTGGTGTCTCCTCCCCCTATTGTACCCTTCTATTTCTTGTATTAAACTGCCTGCCATCACTTCATAGTAAGCTCTTCAGGCAGGGACTATCTTCCTATGTGCTTGAGTCCAAAGGAGAGCACATCCACCCATAGGCAAAGGTAGGAACAAACAAAACAGGTGTGCTAAGACAGTGGTAGGTCAAGCACTCTTTATTAAGCCACCCAACGCGTTTCAGCTGATTCCTTCTTCAGGGGGAATACACTTAGTCGCTGCTGAACACAAATGCTAAGAAGTGACCACCAGTTAAAAAATCTTATTCATATGCTGCAGCACCTTCCAAGTGGGCCAGGAGCCCACTCTCTACCTCCTGTTCCCTTAACGCTGCAGGAGCCTTTTATGCTTGTTAATGCAGCAGTATCGCAGTGTTAACTGTGCAAGAGTGCCAATAACAGGCATTAACGGCACACTTGCTCCCTTAATGCTCTTTAGTAAACACACCTCTTAAATGGGTTACATTGTAGTTTCGTTGTGTGTCCCCCATTCTTTCTCCTTTTTTAATGGAGTAAACAACCTATCTACGTTTACCCATTCCACTCCATTCATTAATTTCTAGACCTCTATCCTCTCTCCTCATTCGTCTCTTTTCCAAGCTGAAGATCACTAATCTTTTAAGCCTTTCCTCATAGGGGTATCCTTCCATCCCCTTTACCATTTTGTTGGCTTCTCTGTACCTTTTCTAATTCTCCGATATCCTTTTTAAGATACAATGACCGGAATTACACACAATGTTCAAGGTGTGGTTGCACCATGGAATGATAGAGGCATTAAAATATTCTTGGTTTTATTCTCTAATCCAGTCATCCAAGAGCACATGGTTTGGAAAGATGTATCTTTGAAGGATACTAGCAAAAGAGGGAAGTTAGGACATCCCAACAAAGAGGTTCCAATAAAGATAAAAGTAACCCAGATGCCCTTGAGTACAGAGCAGACAGAGCTGAAGGATTCTAAATTACTCCTATCAACTGATAACCAAATTAATATGAATAAAATACAACCTCTAAAATGCCTGTATGCAAATGCTGGAAGTCTAAAAAATAAGGTTAGATATGATTGGCATCTCAGAGACCTGATGGAAGGAGGACAATCAATGGGAAACTGTGACATCCGAGTATGAACTATGTTGCAATGATAGGATAATCAAATTGGTTGAAGGGTTGCGCTCTGTGTTATAAAGGGCATTGAGTCACATAGGATTATAGTTTTGCAGGAAGCAAAATACACTATAGAATCTATGGATTGAAATTCCATGTAAGAAGGGGAAGGCGGTGGCAGTTGGGGTATACTACCGACCGCCTGGTCAGAATAAACAGATGGATGATGAAATGCTAAAAGAAATCAGGGAAGCTAACAAACATTACAACACAGTAATAATGGGTGATTTCAATTACCCCACTATTGACTGGGTCACTGTCACAGCAGGACACACTAAAGAGATAAAGCTTCTAGATGAAATAAATGATTGCTTCTTGGAGCAGCTGATTCATGAATCGACAAGAGGAGAAGCTATTATAGACCTAGTCCTTAGTGGAACACAGATCTGGTGCAAGATATAAAGGTGTTAGGGCCACTTGGCAATAGTGATCATAGCATGATCGCATTTGATTAAATAAATGGAGGGAAGATGGCAAGGAAATCCACAATACTACCATTTAACTTTCAAAAGAGAAATTATGATAAAATTAGGAAAATAGCTGCAAAGGTTAAAGAATTGCATTAAGCATGGGTGTCATTTAAAAATATTATCTTGAAAGCCCAGGTCAGATGTATTCCACACTTTAAGAAAAGTGGAAGGAAGGCCAAAAAACTGCCAGCACAATTTAAAGGTGAGGTCAGAGAAGCTGTTGTAGCAAAAGAAGCATCTTTCAGAAACTGGAAAAAGAATCCAAATGACGAAAACGGAAATGAACATAAGTATCGGCAAGTTAGATGCAAAGTATTGATAAGGCAGACAAAGAGAGAATTTAAAAAAAAGCTTGCTATGGAAGCAACAACTCATAATAAACATTTTCAAGTGCATTCGTAGCAAAAAACTTGTGAGAGGGTCAGTTGAATCATTAGATAATAGAGGGGTAAAAGGGACGCTAAGGGAGGACAAGGACATAACGGATTGAATGAATGAATTCTTTGCTTTGGTCTTTACTGAAGAAGATGTAGGGATGTTACCCATGCTTGAAATAGTATTTAAAGGTGATGCAACAGATGAATTGAAAGGAGTATCGATAAACCGGGAAGATGCATTACAACTATTTGATAAACTAAATAGTAGCAAATCACCTGAATTGGATGGTATAATTCCCAGTGTTCTGAAAGAATTGAAATATGAGATTGCAGACCTCCTATTAATAATCTGTGAACTATCATTAAAATCATCTGTAGTATCTGAAGATTGGAGTTACATTGGCCATTCTCCAATTTTTAAAAAGGGTTCCAGGGGTGATCCAGGAAACTACAAAGTGGCGAGCCGGACATCAGTACTGGGCAAAATGGTAGAAACCATTATAAAAAATATAATTACTGAATAGATAGATAGTCATGGTTTAATGGGAGAAAGTCAGCATGGATTCAGCCATGGATTCAGCTAATCTGTTATATTTTTTTTGAACGTGTAAATAAACAAGTAGACAAAGGTGAGCCGGTTGATACACAATATCTGGATTTTCAGAAAGCCTTTGACAAGGTCCCTCATGAGAGATTCTTGGCCAAATTAAAAAGTCATAGAATAGGAGGCAGTGTAGTATTGTGGATCAGGAACTGGTTAAAACGATAGAAAGCAGACAATAGGGTTAAATGGCGAATTCTTTCAATGGAGAAAGGTGAATGGTACAAAGGTGCCCTAGGGATTTGTGCTGGATCCGCTACTTTTTAACTTATTCATAAATGACTTGGAAAAGGGAGTAACAAATTTGCAGATGACACAAAATTATTCAATTTATTAAAACACAAGAGGATTGTGAAAAATTGCAAGAGGATTTTGATAAATTGGAGGACTGGCAGATGAAATTGCAATGGCAGATGAAATTTAATGTGGGCAAGTGTAAGGTTATGCACTTACGGGGTCATTCCAAACAACGAATAGCAGGGATGGATGTCCCATTGGGACGTCCCATTTGGCCCCACTGCTGACCCCAACTAACTTCCCCGGAGGTTTGACGGGGGTGTGAAAGGGGAGGTGCAGGGGTGGAGTTAGGATGGGCAGTGGGCGGTACACTGCCCCCAGACATACAGGGCCAATTCCGTGGCCAGCTGACTGAATAGGGAACTTATTCCACCTCTGAGGTGGAATAATAAGTTCTCCTAGTTGGGTGGTTATGGCAGGCCGGGGCGCAGGAGATTCCCCACAGCCCGACCCTGGCCTTGGGAGGCCAGATCGGAGGTCAGGTTGCAGGGAATGCAAAAAGTGGTCGGCGGCCGGAGACTGCGACTCCCGAATGGAGTCCCAGATGCCATGGCACCATGGCTCCATTCAGGGGCCCTGACTGAGTTAGCTGGGTGGAGGCCCATACGTGCAGGCTGACCGGGATCGGGGTCCCAGTCTGCACGTACAGGCCTGGATGAAATTCTGATCCCGCGGGGTTAGACATGCCCCGCAGGATCAGAATCTCGTCTAACTCTGTGCATCCAGTTCTGACTGGGCACAGAGAGGGCCGGGATATCCAGGATGGAATCGGGCCCTTAGGGAAGAACAACCAGAACTATGGTTACACAATGTAACCTGGGTGGAACCATCACCCAGAAAAGGGATTTACACATTATTGTGGTTAATATGTTGAAACCCTCTGCCCAGTGTGCAAGCGGTGGCCAAAAAAAGCAAATAGAATGCTAGGAAAGGAATGGAGAACAAAACAGAGGATATTTTACTGCCTCTGTATCGTTCGATGGTGTGACTGAACCTTAAATAGTGTGTGCAATTCTGGTCACCATATCTTAAAAAGGACATAGTGGAATTAGAAAAGGTACAGAGAAGGGCCATCCAAATGATAAACGGGATGGAAGGATACCCCTATGAGGAGAGGCTTAAAAGGTTAGGGTTCTTCAACTTGGAAAACAGACGGCTGAGGAGAGATATGATAGAGGTCCATGAATTAATTAATGGGTAAACGTAGATCGGTTGTTTACTCCTTCAAAAAATAGAAAGACTAGGTGACACTCAATGAAGCTACAAAGTAGCCCATTTAGGACTAATAAGAGAATATAATATAAGCTGTTGGTGTAGCTGGGTTTGAAAAAGATTTGGACAAGGGAAATCTACTGCTTACCACGGAATAAGCATTGTGGAATCTGGGTACCTTTTTGGTGACCTGCCAGGTACTTGTGACCTGTATTGGCCACTGTTGGAAACAGGATACTGGGCTTGATGGACTTTGGTCTGACCCAGTATGCTATTTTTTATGCTCATGAGTCCAAAAAAACCCAGAAGGATAAGAAGCAAAAAAACCCACTTCTTCTTGAATGCTGAACTTTCGCATATACGCTGAAAAGATAGACACAGAAAATTTTCATGTCAAAGGTAACTGTCCACTGGTACATATTCTCAATAAGTCTTTGCCTACATATGCAGGACGCTTAAGTCATTTCAGACCAGGTATAGAGATATTGGCAGTCCTCTATGCATTTCTCTGCATCGGACGCAGACCTTATTAGCATGCCATTATAAGATGTGCAGTTCATTTGCATATTATTTAAATATGCTTGCCGTTGTATGCGCATACTTTTCTTTTGCTGCTTACGTATGTGTCTATTTCTTTTCTGCATTTCGTATGGTAGAACTTTGAGCAGATAACGCAACGTATACACACAAAAAGGTGTGTCAATCTTTTTGAATCGGCCCAATAGTCTTAAAATGAGCCTGCATATTAACATGAAGACAAAGATCCTGACAACAGGCAAAAGTCATTCATTCCATCCTTAATGGAGAAGAAAAAGAAATAGACAACTTTATCCTGCTTGGATCAATAATCAATAAAGAAATGACAAGGAGTCAAGAAATCCAATGGTGCATTTCTCTTTGGCAGAATGCTATTAAAAACCTAGATGAGATTCTCAAATACAGAGATGTATCTCTGCATACAAAGATTTGACTTGGCCAAGCCATGCCATGCTATTTCCAATAATGCCATATGGATATGTTAGTGGACAGTAAAGAAGAAAGACAGGAAGAAAATTAATATCTTTGAATTATGGTGCTTGTGAAGAGTACTGTGTATACCATGGACTTCCTGAAGAACAACTCAGTCTGTACTAGAGAACATAAAACCTAAGCTTTCTTTAGACACTCAAATGACAAGATTACGACTTTCATACTTTCAACGCATCACGAGAAAAAGATAGTTACAGAAAGACATAATGCTTGCCAAGGTTGAAGGTCAACACAAAAGAGGAAGGCCAGCAATGCAATGGATTGATGCAGTAACAGTAGCTATCAAATTAGCTGCCTGATTAAAGCCGTGATTTAGGATCCTAAATTTGTGCCCTATTTTCTACAACACTTAGGAGCTGGGCTGGCCCAAAGGTTTCTGCCGCCCTAGGCAGAAGCCTTTTCTGTGTTGCCCCCCCCCCCCCATGTGCTGAGCACACCTTCCTGCGCTATCACCAATTCTGGCGGCAGGGTCGAGGAGGTCGCAGCTTGGCTCGGTTCAGTGCGGGGGGTGGGGGGGGGGCGGGTGGCAGGCCATGTGTGCCTAAGTTTTCAACTAAAAATTCATCTTAATTTAGGAACTTAAAATGTATGCTCCTAAATTTAAGTCTGCCACTCAATTGCCCAGATTTATAAGCCTAATTTAAGTTGCTAGTGCTGTAAAAGAGTTCCTAACTTTTTTTTCCCTGTCCTAAATCCACCTCCTTTACCACCCACGTTTTATGCTCATAAATTTAGGAGTTTAGTGAAATTTTAAGAAAAAAATATAGGCACAAGGCCCTAGTAAATTTTTCAAAGAAGCCAATTTGGGAGCATAACTCTCGAAGTTAGGAGCATAAATCTTTTGAATATGGGCCCTTCCTCTTTAAGGAATGGATGTAAGAGTAACACACCCAATCTTAGTAGTATTTGCTTACATGTTAGTTTATTTTCATTTCTTTACAGAGAAATAAAAGGTCAACAAAAATAAAAGAAGATACCTTTCTTTTCAACTATTTTAATACCTTTCTTCACTACTTTTTTGGGAGCTAGTTGAGGAAGGTATTAAATTAGTCCCTTCTTTGTTTTGGTCTTTGTTTAGCAAACCTTTATTTCCATATGTTTAACTGAACTAACATGGCAACATAAATTTAGCTTTACAATGTCTATTTCTGGAAAGACAAAGGAAGCGGGGTGGATAGGAGAGAGCTGGCATGCGTACTCCCTTAGATATCCCTGTGGGACTGCTGCTGCTGCAGAAACCGCTAGCTCCTGATCAACATAGCGTGGACAAGAGATTTGCATCCCACAGCAGTAGTACAATGTCTTGTCTTTCCCTTTTTGTTCATGAACTGGATGCTAAATGATTTCAGACAATGGCTGTCACCGATGTCCTCCTTCAGAAAAAGGACGAGATGATTTTTTGAATAATCCTATCAGGCTCACACATTTCTCTTTCATGTCACAATAATAACTGTTTTTTTCCCCCCAGGTATTCATGTAGATTTATTTGCATTCAGTGGCTCTGGTTTCTCTATTTATTGATTTTAATATCTTATACACACACACACACACACACACACTAAGGAGATAGGCATCCCACAGTTAGAGATATGGAAATGCAAAAAATATTGATGGAAAGGATTGTTTGGTCCACGAGGTAGCCCACTTGCATCTACCTAGTATCCTGCCACAATGAAGAAGCTGGGGACGTAAGAAATGCCAGACCCGGTCAGACCAGTGGTCCATTATGCTCTGCATTCAGTCCCTGACAGTGACCAATGTGCAGGACCGTAGCAAGCTAGAAATGCACCCTCTGCGACTAATGAATCTGGTGCCCCTCTCTGCCCAGCCACTTGCGGTAACACTGTTTTGAGCTTCCTGGAAGCCCCGTGATATCGGAGTGCTTCCTGTACTTGCTTCCTGTGCAGCCGCACTGCTTGCTCAGCCCTGACAATGTGGGCTACTCAGAATATCCAATTTGGTTTACTCCCAGTTCCTGCCTTCCTGCTCCTCATAAACATATACAGGCCAGTTCCACACAGGGCCCGTCTGGACATCCAGAATCTGGACAGGCCAGTAGTGCACCTGGTTCTGCACCTGCGGGAGCTAGGCATTTCCGTGGGAGCAGAATTGGGTGCAAAGGGCCTGGACGGGCAGGACGGGCCACATACGCCCAGCCTGTTCCCTGTACAAATCAGCCGAGGCTCTTGCATGGAGCCCAATGCCATGGCATCCTATCACCATGGCACTGAGATGCCATGCAGTAGCCCTGATTGCCAGCAAGCTTCCTAACAGAACATTTCCCCAGCGCCCAACTCCCAATCGAGCCTGCCAAGGCTGGGATCAGGCTGTGGGGAACCCCCATTGTGCCCTTTACCAAGTCCGGGGTCCTCTCCATAGATGTCCAGCAATGTCGGGAGGCTTTACTCCACCTCTGTGGTTGAATAAGTCCTCTGTCTAACTCGTCACCCCTGGATGTACAGGGCCACAACCAGAATTGGCCCTGTACTTCCGGTCACTCACCTCCTCCGGCCTATCCCTGTCCAGAGTTCCCCACACATCTCAGCTATATGTTCGGAGATCTGTGGATAGGGAATAGGATCCTGGCATTTAGTGGGGATGTATGTCCAAACCAGACGTACATCCCCACTAAACGCGGCACAGAATAACCCCCATAATCTGTGACCAGACAAGTTAACTTTGTAAATCATTTTGAATAGCAACCTCCATATATATGCCTTGATTGCACACAGTTGTGATTTTCTGTCCAGATATCTGTGCATAGCTCCCGCTATGTGCATATCAGACTGTACACTGTCACACGTACACAAAGGGGGCTTTTACTAAAGGGTGCTAAGATGTTGCACCTACCATGCCATGGTTTTGGTGCCATTTGCAACAACTCCACGTTAACTCAGGGGCACGGAAAGCATTTCCTTGGCAGTTAATATGGAGCTCTGTCCCATAGCACATGCTGTATTAATTCAGGTGCACCTAACACCACCTATAGAAAACACAATGAAATCTTGGAAACAGTGCAAGTCCTATAAAGGTGCCAAAAATGATATTTGAAAAAAACATAACATCAACCCCGTAGGAGAGTGAAAGTTAATATACAGTTTGATATGATGAAAGGAGTGTAAAACACCGGAGTGACATATGAACGGTAGGAAAATAAATAAATTGCAGAAGAATCGGACCATGGTTAAAACAGTCTATGCACAATCAGGGACACAAACCTAATACTAGAAGAAAAACAAATAAAACTATACAAAAGAAGAAACTATGTAAAACAAGAACGGATGCATACCACTCCAGGATGGTAGGGGGAAGGGGTACCTATAACACCATGATAAAAGTATAAATCCCAGAGAAACAAAATTAAAACCAAAGGTGTTTGTAAAGGCGACAGTAATAATAATGTGAAAAAGCCACTGGAGATTACAACAATGGATTACACAGTTTCTTTTTTTTTTTTTTTTAATTTATTTGTAAAGTATTTAATATACATAAGAGGAAAAAAAAACAATACAGCATACAATATACAGCATATAACATATAACAACCAAACTTAACTTTAGCCCACATCAAGGAGATGCCAGTATTAAAAAAATAAAGATAAAACCCGATAGGTTACCGATGAATACAATTTAGCTCCATTAAGTCAAGAAACTAAAATAAGCAGAACATACACTATCTCGCTACGTCTTGCCTTTTAAAAATGCCAACAAATGGTCAACCTCAAAGAAAACATATCTTTTACCCTGAAAAGTTATAAGACATTTACAGGGAAATTTCAAATGAAAAACAGCTCCAAGAGCCAAGACCCGCGGCCGCACCTCTAAAAAGGCCTTACGCCCTGTGTAGCCTTGGAGACATCCGGAAACATCTGAATAACCTGTCCACAAAACCTTTCAGATTTCTTTTGAAAATAAACATGCAAAATTATATTTTTATCCATCTCTAATGCTAGAGAGACTAATAATGTAGCCCTACAGGAAATATCATCGCAAGTAGACTCCAAGAAAGCAGATATATCCAGGGTAGAAGAAGCTAAATGATCATATTGATCCATCCCCTCACCCTCTCCACCCGATCCCTTAACTAATTTCCCCAAAGGAACATAATATATCTTTGAAACAATAATAGACTGCAAATCAGTAAACAATAACACTTCTTTAAGATATTTTTGAAACAGTAATAATGGAGATAGGTAATGTGTCCGAGGAAAGTTCAATAAACGCAGGTTTTTAGATCGTAGAGAATTCCCCAAAATCTCATCCTGACGATGGAGTAAGCAGGAATCCTGAGCAAAAGTAGCCATCACTCCTTTTTGAGAGAGATTATCTGTCTCCTGCGACTCAACCCTCCTCTCCAAAGATGATAACCTACTTTCATGATCAGACAATTTTTGAAATGTTTCCTTGGAGAAGTCCAAAACTTTCTGGAGAGAAGCCCCAAGCACCAACTCCATTCGGGAAATCAATGCCGAAATATCTTTTAAAGAAACTTCTACAGGTGGAGTTTGGGCTTCCCCAACAGACCTGAACGTTATCACCGATGGGAGGGGTGGTGGTAAATTCTCTGAGGAAGAATCAACTCATAAAAAAGCAGTAGGAAGCAAAGGCGCACCGTTGTCACATTGTCCGACCTCCTCCGGGAGGGAATGTGAAACGGATAGCTGACCAATCTCTTGGCTGGGTGGAGCAGACCCCAAATCACGCGGAGAGGAAACGGAGGAAACAGTACTCACAGCTGACATATCCTCCACTCCAACACCAGACCACTGAGCAGAAGGCGATGACTCACCCACACGAACATGGGCATCCATCGGCCCAACAACCTTAACCACCTTAGGTTGGACAGCTTGTGGAAATAGTTTCCTCCTCTTCCCCATTACAGGGAACCTCCCTTCACGCCAAAGTGCGCCGAAGGGGCGCCAAAGGGGCAGGACCTGCCTCTTTGGTCACGCCCCTTTGGGCACGCGCCCGCTACCGCGTCCCGCGGTGAGAGCAGCTAGATATAGCCCTCGAGCAGAGCTGCCCCAATCAGAGCAGCCCTACAGGTACCGAGAACCAATCAGGCAGTTCAGCAATAGGAGCAGGAAACAAGCTGAGCACCTCGGCGTCCCGCGGTGAGAGCAGCTAGATATAGCCCACCCCTCCCCATGCCTTTGTTTAGGGGTGTACCCACTGCTCCATCTAGGTCACCACTATTTACTGAGATATAAGTGATAGTTATGTTTAGTTTGATTTTATCCTGTTGCTATAAAAGGGATCCACTGTGTTTGTCCCATGCCATTCTGAATTCTGTCACTGTATTTGCCCCCCCCAACTTCCATCAGGAGGGCATTCCAAGCATCCACCACTCTTTCAGTGTTTCCTGACATTGCCTTTCACTTTACCCCCTTGCAACTTCATGTTATGCCCTCTAGTTTTACAGCTTCCCCGTCTTTGGAAGAGGTTTGTTTATTCATTAATACTCTAAGTATTTAAAGGTCTGAATCATATCTCTGTCCCTCCTCTCCTCCAGAGTGTACATATTTAGGTCTTCAAGTCTCTTCTCATAAGTCTTCTGACGCAAGCTCCAAATGATTTTGGTCGCCTTACTCTGAACTGTTTCCAGCCTTTTTATGTCCTTTGCGAGATATGGTCTCCAAAACTGAACACAATATTCCAAGTGAGGCCTCACCAGCGACTTGTACAGTGGCATTAGTACCTCTTCCTTTCTGCTGGTTAATTCCTCTCTGTATGCACCCCAGCATCCTTCTGGTTTTTACCACTGCCTTGTCACACTGTTTCGCCACCTTGAGATCCTCAAACAATCACTCCGAGGTCTTTCTCCTGGTCAATGCATACCAACCTCTCGTCCCCTATTGCATACAATTCCCTTGGATTTCTGCTTTCCAAGTGCATGACAGTACACTTCTTCACATTAAATCTTAACTGCCAAGCATTAGACCATTCTTCCAGCTTTTGTAGATCTTTCCTCATGTTATCCACTCCCCCAGGAGAGTCCACTCTGCTGCAAATTTTCGTGTCATCTGCAAAAAGACAGACTTTTCCATTCAGTCCTTCAGCAATATCACTCACAAATACATTGAACAGTACCAGTCCCAGGACCGAACCCTGGGCACACCACTAATCACCTTCCTTTCATCCGAGTGAGTTCAGTTTACCATCACCTTCTGTTGTCTGTCAGTCAACCAATTTCTGATCCAGTTCACCACTTTGGGATCCATCCCCAAGTTCTTGAGTTTATTGATAGGCCTCTTATGAGGAACAGTATCAAAGGCTTTGCTGAAATCTAGGTAGATCACATCCATTGCATGCCCTTGATCTAGTTCTCTGGTCACCCAGTCAAAGAACTTAATCAGATTTGTTTGGCAAGATCATCCTTTGGTAAAACCATGTTGCATCAGATCATGCAACCTGTTGGTTTCAAGGAAGTCCACAATTCGCTTTTTCTGAAGCGCCTCCATTATTTTTCCCACCACCGAGGTAAGGCTTACTGGCCTATAGTTTGACACTTCTTCCCTATTACCACTTTTGTTAAGAGGTACTACATCAGCACTTCTCCAGTCCTGTGGAACTTCTCTGGTCTCCAAGGGTCTATTAAAAACATCCTTTAATGGCCCTGCAAGAACCTCTCTGAGCTCTTTCAGTATCCTGGGATGTATCCCATCTGGTCCCATGGCCTTGGCCACCTTCAGTTTTGCAAGCTGCTCTAACACATCATCTTCTGTGAATGGTGTGGTATCTACTCCATTCCCATTTGTATATTTGTCAATCATAGGTGGTCCCTCTCCAGGATTTTCTCTAGTAAAAACAGAGCAGAAGCATTTAGAATTTTTGCTTTTTCAATGTCACTTTCCACAAATCCGTTCTCAGCAATTCTGAGTCTCTGATTTTCCTCCTCTCCCGAATATACCTGAAAAACGTTTTGTTGCCACACTTCACATCTTTAGCCATCTTTTCTTCTACCTTTGATTTTGCTATCCTTATTTCTCTTTTTGTCTCTTTTAGTTTGATCCTGTATTCACAGAAAAGAATACAGGATCAAACTAAAAGAGACAAAAAGAGAAATAAGGATAGCAAAATCAACTGTCTGCGAACTTTTGAATTTTGTGAAAGCTGTGTTTTTTGCCTTTATTTGCGCAGCCACTTTGGAGAACCAAATAGATTTCTTTCCTCTTATTTTTATTTACTTTCCTTACATACGTATCTGTTGCCCCTTTTATTGCCTCTTTTAGTTTAGTCTATTGCAATTCCACTTCCCTTATCCCCTCCCACCCTGCCAACTCCTCCTTCAGGTACTTGTCTGGTATCAGGCCTTCCAAGTGGCAGTAGCGCACATTTTCACGTACGGTACGAATACGTTGGGGATGGCACATCAGTGTTGGCAGCCCATATTACCCTCTCCTCAGCCGCCATCCTTCCTTCAGCCCATCCATTTGCCTCTGTCGGCTGTGTGCAATCATGTCTTCTGATGCAAGCTGCTACACTATGGCCTACACTGGTACTCTTTTCCGCATTTCGGATCTTCACACATGCCTCTCCTGTGCCTGATTTGCACACCATCACTCCTACGCTGTCCTCCTGTCGCTGCACACATCTTGCCACTTCCGGCTCCGCTGGGAGACACGTCTTCCTCATCCTATGCCACACACTGACATTGCACCATTTTACATTGTTCAGGGGGGTGCCATCAGTACAGCTGCCTCCCATATGCTCGTCCACTTTACTGGCTGCCACGTAGGTGCCCACGGATATGTCAGGTCCATCAGCTCCCACCTGTCCTTCCATCCAGTCACCTTTACATTGACTTTCCTTGCTGCTCCTTTATCCAGCATTAGGGTTACAGCCATTTTGGAACACTGAGATGCATGCCACCCAATGTCCTGTTCACACACATTAAAGGGTCGATAGCGCCCTTTACACTGGAATGCCTCCTACCTGCCCAGTGCCCTTTACACATGTAACATCCCTTATCGCTGCCGTTAATGCCTGTTACCTTAATGCCCTTTAGTAAACATACCCCCGAGAGTAAATTTAGCATATCAGCACTAATTTCCAAAGATCACACAACAAGTACTCTAATTAGGAAATGGTAGCACCATAAATATTGCAGTTGTTTTTTTGTGTGGTGCAGAGGTGGAGTGCCCATGTGTGTGTGTTCTGGCGCAGAGGTGTGAGGTACCTATGTGTGCATGGCTCAGAGGTAAAGTGCCTCTGTGTGTGTGTGTGTGTGTGTGTGTGTGGTCTCTGTGTGCAGAGGTGGGGTGCGGTATGGAGGATGGCTTTCCTTGGTGCTCCTTTATGCAGCATTAGGGCTACAGCTGTTTTCAGACGTTAAGGTGCATGCTTGACATCTTAACTCCCGATATCCTGTTAACGCACGTTAAATGGCCCAGTGCCCTTTACACCAGAATGCCCCCTACCCGCCCAGCTCCCTTTACGCATGTAACACCCCTTATCGTTGCTGTTAACGCCTGTTACCTTAAAGCCCTTTAGTAAACATACCTCAAATAAAAAATTGTGAAAACAAAATAGCAAAAGCATATAAAATGGGCTCACAAACAATTCAGAATGTGTATCAAATACCAACAAGGAGAATAAATATAATGATATTTTCAAAGACAATATTATTTTGAAAAAATGGTGTTAAAGCAAGTAAAGGAATTAAGGATCACCTCATACCTAAGTAATCATTAAAACATTCAGAAGACCAAAATGGAGCAGTGATAGGGATTTGCAAATAAGCTAATGTGAAACTCGTCATTCCAAACTAGATAGTAAAGACTAAATAAAGCATCACCAAAGTGATAGACTGAACATGCACAATTCCTACAGTGAACAGTGAGGCAACCATTTTACACAGACAGAATAGCAATGCTTATAAATAATGGATACATGCAATCTGTAGTTATATTAAGGGAAGAAATAAAACTACAAACATTCTGGCAACAAAATGCTTGGAAAAAGATTTTCCCTTCAGTTATGCTCTGATGTGTATTTCAGTAAAACAACTTTTCATAACATTTTCTCCAAGGCTTAGACAGGCATAACCATAAAGGCTAGCTACTTTGCAAATATTTCATTTCTCCATTTCAAAGGGTTCGTCCACGGAATTACAAAATATGTTCACTTTTCAATGTCTAGTACTGTAAGATATAGAAACTATATCAAACAGACGTTATGAAGACTTGTCAAACTATAGAGAACTGGGTTCCAGTTCAAACCTGCCTAGAAAAACCTAAGTCAATATTCAGTGGAAGTTATCTGCTGTCCACACAAGTGCCGCTGATCAGGATATTCAGAAGCACTATAGTGCCACCGAATGTCCTTACAGACCGCCTTGGCACTATTTGGATACTGCTAGGGTGGTCCATTGATGAAGCAGCTGCAGAGCTGACAATTAGCCTTTTAATGGAAATATTCAGCACCGTTATACAGATGATTATCGGGATAATTTAGAATGACAAAAAAGCTGTTCTTAGAGCGGTGTTGAATGTCGTTGGGTATGCTATTTGGATATTCAGTGCCAGCCACGATATCATCGCTGAATACATGGATGTCTTTTTCATCATTTCAAAAAAAATGCCCACCATCGTAGCTGAATATCAACCTGCCCACTTGTACTTATTAATCCTTGATGGGGCTTCAAAATCTGTGGGCATCTGCAAAGTCCACGGCACGTTTCCTCGTGTACTTTGCACCAGTTCTCCAAAGGAAAGCACCATGCAGTCTTGCCCTTTGAAAGCTGCCTAGAGGAAAATATACCCACAGATATTAGCACCTGTATTCCTGCAGATAATTTTTTTTTTTGCTAACGGCAACATGAAGAGCATTAGCTCTGTAAATCTAACAAGTAAACACACATTACAGAGACAAACCAGGTCAAGGAGTGAAGAAAGATTGATTGATTTAAAACATTTCTAGCCCGCACTATCTAAAATGGCCATGTTTCAGCTGAATGCCTGCATCAGGGACTTAGAAAGCACACGGCACTCTCACTTTCTATTTCGCTCCGTCTCTGGCACCAGGCCTGGCTAGGGGTTCCTGGTGGCTCCCCTTGTCACACAGTGCCAGAACAATCAACCTGCTCACTGTCTTAAATCTGGCTCTGACAGTAACCCAACCGTGATGAAAATGGAATAGCTTCATTAAAATGCTGGATCGACTCACATGGTTAGGCAGTACTGTATATACAATAATAACTGAGACATTAATCCCATTAATCCACTGCTCTGGTATTGAGCCATTGAGATCACACAGAGACGCCCACGCAGTTACCTCCTTGGTGGACTTTTAATTCCTATTACATGGCTGTCTAGGAGAGATTTTCTAAATATTTGTATTTGTTATGTAGAACTTTAAGTAGGTGTTGCATACGCTTCTTTATTATGTTATACTAAACCATTCTTGTATTTACTTTTAGTCAGGGATGGAGATGGAACCCTTTGGGGGAAGGGGATTTCAGTCATCACCCGGAGCTTATGACTGCAGGGGTCAGGAGGAGTTCTGGGTGAGGGTCATCACCATCGGGCCGGAATTCAGACACAGGCAACTACCGATGGCACCGAAGTTGGAAGGAAGCAAATACTCATGACAGAGGAGGCTGCCCATGCACGCTTCAGCGCCACTATTAGCTTCCCCTGCTCCAATCTTTAGGATGTATAACACCTCCTACTCCCACTCTCTGAGCTGCTGAATGGTCTTGCCTATGGGGCCAAAATCTTAAATTTGGCACCGGCTACTGCGATGAGGAGTCAGGGGGTAGTATGAAATGGGGGGAGGGGGTGAATCCCCTGGCAGTTTTGAATGAAGGTTGATGGTGCCAGATGTTAGCCCCAGTTCCAGTCAAAATGGAAACTCAAAAGAAAAACTTCCAGGCCCTGCTCCTCCCTCCCCTGCCAAAAAAAAAAAAATTGGTCCAAATGGCAGAACCATTTTAATGTACTATGTTTCTCCCCACGTGCAGCTTCTTAAAAGAGGCTGTACAAGCGCCAGAGCCTCTTGTAAAATACTACGGGAATTCCCCCATTCTGATCTGGACGTGTGAATTCTCCTCTCCATGTCCTATCAGAATTCTCCCTTATGGTGTATCTGGATTTGAAGAAAGCTTTGCCCAAGTGCCTCATGACTACTTCCTATTCCACGGCTTTTTAATTTCCTCATGAATCTATGTCCTGTTGCAGACTGAGGACCGGTTAAAAGACAGAAACAAGAGAAAAGAATTAAATGACCAGTTTTCTCAATGGAGGAAGGTAAACAGTGGAGTACCACCGGGATCTGTATGAGCAGGTGCTTTTTAACATATTTATAAATGATCCAGACATGGGAACAGCTAGGGAAGTGATCAGATTTGAAGATGATGCAGATTTGAGGTTGTTAAATAGCATATAGATTGTGAGAAAGTGCAGGAGGATGTTGGAAGACTTGACGTCCAGAAGGCAGATGAAATGAATGTTCACAAGTGTAAGATGCACATAAGGAAGAATAACCTAAATTACAGTTTCATGATGCTAGGCGTGACCACCAATGAAAAGGATCTAGGCCTCATTGTGGACAATATGCTGAAATCTCTTCTTCAGTAGGCAGTAGCAGCCAAAACAGTAAAAGAAAATGTCACAAATCACTAGAAAGGAATGAAACAAAGAATATCATAATGCTTCTGTATCACTCCATTGTACCGCTGCACCTTGAGAATTGTCTACAATTCAGTTGTCCTGTCTCATAAAGGATAAAGCAGAATTAGAAAAAGAGACGGGTGACCAGTGGTAAAAGGATGGAACAATTCTCATATGAGGAAAGGCTGAAGAGGTTAGGGCTCTTCAGCTTAGAGAAGAGACAAATGAGGGGAGACACGATAGAGGTCTATATAATTCTGAGTAGAGGGGAACAGGTAAACGTGAATTTATTGTTTACTGCTTCAAAACATACAAAAACTAGGGAACACACCATGGAGTTACTAAACAGTACATTTAAAACAAGTAGGAGAACTTTTTTTCACTCATTGCATAATTAGGATCTGGAACTCATTGCTGGACGATGTGGTAAATGGAGTCACTGTAAATGCAATGTGTGCCTTCGAGTCAGTCCTGACTCCTGGCGACCCAGAAGCTCCTGGGTTTTCTTGGCAGTGTCACCGGAAGTAGATTGCCAGGCCTTTCTTCCGAGGCAATGGAGGGTTAAGTGATTTAAAAAAAAGGTTTGGATAAATTCCTGGAGGAAAAAAAAGTCTATAAACTGTTATTAAGTGGACTCATCAGAAGTAGACAGAGATCTACAAAACTTAGAGAAATGGTCTAATGCTTAGCAGTTAAGATTCAATGCGAAAAAGTGCAGTGATGCACTTGGGACGCGATAGGGGGACGAGAGGCTGGTATGCATGGACCAGGAGAAGGACCTCGGAATGTTTGAGGATCTCAAGGTGGCAAAACAATGTGACAAGGCAATAGCCAAAGCCAGAGGGTGCTAGGTTGCGTAGAGAGAGGAATAACCAGCAAACGCCCCTGCACAAGTCATTGGTGAGGCTTCACTTGGGAGTACTGTTTTCAAGTTTTAGAGACCAAGCCTCACAAAGGATATAATAAGACTCGAAAAGGTGCAGAGGAAGGCGACCAAAATGATTTGGAACCTACTTCAGAAGACATACAAGAAGAGACTTGAAGACCTTAATATGAATACCCTAGAGGAGAGGAGGGACAGGGGAGATAGGATGCCGATATTTAAATACGTAGAGGGTATTAATGAACAAACAACCTTTTTCAAAGAAGGGAAAGCTGCAGAACTAGAGGGCATGAAATGAAACTGCAAGGAGGTAAACTTTAAAGGAACATCAGGAAATACTTTTTCACGGAAAGGGTGGTGCATACCTGGAATGCCCTCCCGAAGATGATAGAGGGAACAAAAACTGTGGCGGAATTCAAAACGGCATGGGACAGACACAGAGGATCACTACATAGCAAGAGAATGGATTCAAGGTAAACTTTAACTTTTATACTTCAACAATTTAGAGGAAAGTAACCCGCACGCAGTGGCGGGTACAACCCTAAGCAAAGACTTAGAGGGGCTAATCTTACTGGGCAGACTACATGGACTATACTGGTCTATATTCGCCCTCATTTACTATGTTTATACCTGGGGAAAGTCGCTGCTTATCCCTGAGGGTAAGTAGCATGGGATCTACCTACTTCTGGGATCCTGTCACATACCTGGACCTGGACTGGTCGCAATTGGAAGCAGGATACTGGCCCAGTATGCAATTCTTTTTTCATATTCTAAGTGTGTAGTCTACCCATTCCACAGTTTCATCATGCAGACCCTTTTCTCTCATTTTCCACTCATCCCCAATCTCAGAACAAATATAAAGATATTTGATTTGCCAGATGGCTCTATCCAACTCCTATTATTTCTTTCTTGACACATTGAATAATGATAGTGTCAAATTAACCAGATCTCTATTTAAACGGAAGTGAGTGAGTTTGATGCCTTCAGTGGAATGCACAGACCAAGAGATGGAGCTGTTTTCTAATCAGGTTCTCTTGACAGGCAGGAATGTGAAACATGATCCATAGCAGGCAACCACCCTAAGCCACTCATGTGAAGATCTATTTTCAACGTACAGTGGTTAACTTACGACCTAGACAGAAAAATTGCTATGGCGTAATGAAGAATAATATGACCACAGGCAAGAATTATTTTGCTCCTACCGTGTTCAAGTCTTTTAGTAAGCTAGCACACATTTAAAAATTGCAGAGGCAGCTGATTTTACTTTGAAAAAAATGTGGGTTTGAAATAGATTAAGGACTGCAGGAACAGGTAGTTGAAACCAAAGTTAATGAGCTGTAAATCCAAAATACTTAGAGATGCTGTAAGTCTAAACAATAAACACAGTTTGCCTTTTAAGTGGAAGGCCGGAGTCTGGAAATATGTGGCAGGTTACACACAGTAACACACTTGTATCAAAAGGTTTCCTTAACACTTAACATTATTGTCCAAAATTAATGTATATTATCATAATGATCATTAAAAATTAATGTGTTCAATATGGATCCAATAATATGATAACTGTATGATAGTTCCCTTACTCGTATTTAGCTATTCCTTCCAGTTCGTGTAAGTTTGGTTTTAAAAATTTATAAATTTAATTTTAACTACCCTTAAGTAGTAGGGTTAACTTTTTATTAGCATTTTTTGAACGCGCTTGGTTTTTAGAGGTAGCAAGATTCTGAGCATCATTAGTAGTACACGCATAATGTTAATGCTTCCAAGTGAAACTACACGAGAAAGTGTGTCTTTTAAAACTTTAGTAGTTAGCACAACTTGTTTTGAATGACAGCTCTACCCACCGTTTAGACTCCTCCCCTTTTGGCACGAATGTCAGCGTTAATTGTGGCAGTTAGTCAGTCTGGTTCCCCTTGCTCGTCTTTGAAGCAGGATTTTGAGGTTGCTTCTCCAAATTCTAAAGGTAGGCTCGTTTTATAATAATTCTAAGTTCACAAATCGAAGCTCCCGATTCAGGTCAGCTCTATCGTTAACATATATTTCTAATATATTCTTGAGCCAACATACTTGACATGCCTCTGCCACTATTAGATTACATTTTCATGGAGTGAGACATATACTTATATTTTTTGAGTGTACAAGGTGCTACATTTGGTTCTTTAGTTTACTTATAAAGTTCTCAATGTGCTATGATAAGTGGAATTGTTACATTACATGAGAATTAAACATTCCTACATGTAATCATGACGGTTACACAATATTGCAGAAATTTTCAAGACCATTCAATACACACCTTCATGTGATACAACTCCTTTGTTTCAATTGATTGATTATACATATATTTATATTTTATATAATTTGATTATTTATGTTTTTAGTTTTCTTGTCCTGCGTTTGGAATATGGGTTTTATCATTTGTTTCTTACTTTTAAATATGTCATGTTTTTATACATATGATTATAATAGTATGGGGTTCTATTTTCAAACTTAGTTTATTTTATATGCATATTCATTTGAATGTATTTATGTTTTTAAGCTGTGTACCCCCTGAAGAAGGCGTACGTGCCGAAACGCGTTGGGATTCTTCATGAATAAACATCCGTTTACCATCCAATTCTGATTGCGTCTCTTGCTTCTTGTGTATCCTGGTCGGCGTTGCAAGAGCGCTTCTCCTTGTGTTTTTCCAGGTAGCTCATGATATTATTGGGTGGGGACTTGGGTACTGGAAGTCTTATTCACAGCATTCCAATTTATACTTGTGAGAGCTCCAGCCCTCCAACCCAAGATGATACCAGCACAGATGTTTTCAGGCATAAGTTACACAGGGACATGCTACAACATAGCAAAGGAAGGAGTGGATCTAAAAGAGATACCCCAAGAGTGACTGTAATTAAAAGCTGCGCTGGAGAAAAGTCTCTGCTGATATAAACCAAGCTTGACCTAAGACTGGTTCAGGAAAGTTTCACGTCGATAATATTTTTGTCTTTTGCAACATTTTGGAATATTCCACAGAAACCTTATCTACTGCCCGACTTCAATCCTCTCACATCTTCTACCATAATCCAAAGCCTATCCAGGGTAATTGATGCTGGCCATATTTTTTTATAAATTGCAGACCAATGCAGCCTAGAATCCTTCGTGGTTGTGAATAATGTCCAGAACATTAAACAGTTCAGGACATTATTCACAACCATTCTGTAAAATGTTAAATAGAAGGAACAAGGACACTAATTAAAAGAATCCTTCAAAGAGTCTGCCAGGTTATTTTAGTTCAATTGATCTGGGCTTTCTACTTTTTACAGCTTGAAAAGGAAGACACAGATTCTGCAGAAACAAAAATCAATCTTCAAATGCTCCCTAAAGCTCCATCCGTGATTAGCCAAATGGTTCCAAATCCGTGGTCCATGGACCCCAAGGGTCCATAAGACCATTACAGGGGGTCTGCAGGACACAGAAAGAGAAAAAAGAAAGACGTTGATTGGGATTGGCTGTGGGGAAGACAGAGATTGGTAAGGCCTGGCTAGGGGAGGGGGGGGGGTAGAGAGAGGTGAGAAACTGGAGGGGATTGGCTGGGGGAAGGGAGAAACAAAGACTGAGACGGGTAGGGACTAGTTGGGTGAGGGGAGACAGAGAAAGAGACCGGTAAAGACAGGGAAGGGAAGTAAGAGGGATAGTGGGTACAGGCTTGACACTAAGGGGAAGGGGTCCAGGAAGAGTTGTGGGGATGAAATGGGGGTCCTTGAACGTTTCAGCGTGCAGGACCCAACAGGCAGGCAGAGCTCTGGAATCTCAATGCGTAGATGAGATAATGGTGCAAGGAAGAGCATTTTGGATTTGTTAGAAACTGGGCAACATAGTGGGGAAGGGGGAAGCTTTTCCAAAAGGATGGGCTCCATCTTAAGCAGGATGGAATCAGGCTGCTGGCATTACCTTTAAAAAGGAGATAGAGCAGCTTTCAAACTAGATAACGGGAGAAAGCCGACCATTGCCCAAGAGTGCATGGTTCGGAATGATATATCTTTCCAATAAAGGTAAAAGTAACCCAGGTGCCTTTAAAAACCAGACTGAGTTGAAAGATTCCAAATTATCCCTGTCATCCAGACTGTTAATTTGAAAAGCAAACTTTGAAATGCCTGTATGCAAATTCTAGAAGTGTAAAAAATAAGATGGGAGAGTCAGAATATATAACAATGAAAGAAAGATTAGGTATAATTGGCATCTCAGAGACCTGGTGGAAGCAGGATAATCAAAAGGACACTGTGATACCAGGCTAAAAAACTATCGCAATGATAGGGTAGATCACATAGGTGGTTGGGTGGCACTATGTGTGAAACAGGGCATTGAGTCAAATAGGATAAAGGTTTTGCAGGAAATAAAACACACTGTAGAATCTTTATGGATAGAAATTCCATATAAAAAGGGAAGGGAATGGCAGTGGGGATATACTACCACCCGCCTGGCCAGAATATACAGACAGGTAAAAGAAATTAGGGAAGCTTGCAAAGTTTACAGCACTAATAACAGGAGATTTCAGTTACCCTAGTACTAACTGGATCAATGTTATATCAGGCCATGCTAAAAAGATAACATTTCTAGATTAAATAAACAACTGCTTCATGAAGCCGCTGGTTCATGAACAGACTCAAGGGGAAGCTATTTTTGATCTAGTTCTTAGTGGAATGCAGGATCTAGTGCAGTGGTAATCAACCTGTGGGTCACGACCCCCATGGGGGTTGCCACAGGATTTAGCGGGGGTCGCCTCGTCTCTGCCAAGTTAAAAAAAATTTTTTAAATGCGCACAAGTTGCTGCCGCTGCCGAGTCCGCTTCTCGGCAGCAGCAAACTCACCGCCTCCCTTCTAATGCAGCCGCGGCTCCCTGCCTCTTAGGGAACCGCGGCTACCACTTCCTTTGGAGGCAGGAAATGCTGCACGGAGCCCGTCAAGAGACAGGAAGGCTCTGCAACGGTTTTACAGGCACAGCCACGGTTCCCTAAGAGGCAGGGAGCCGCGGCTGCATTAGAATGGAGGCAGACATGGGGAGAGGGGATGAGGGGGCAGGGAACCTGCAACACGGCTGACATGGACAGAGGGGGGCTGACATCGACAGGGGGGGGCTGACATGGACATGGACGGGGGGGAGGGGGGCTGATATGGATGGAGGGAGGGGGCTGACATGGACAGAGGGGGGCTGACATGGAGGTAGGGAGGGAGGGGGCTGCCATGGACAGAGGGGGCTGACATGGAGGGATGGAGGGAGGGGGATGACATGGACAGAGGGGGCTGACATGGAGGGAGGGAGGGAGGGAGGGAGGGAGGGGGCTGATATGGAAGGATGGATGGTTGGAGGGAGGGGCCTGGGATGGAGGGAGGGAGGGAGTGATGGGGGCTGATATGGATGGATGAGGGAGGGGGGCTGACATGGAGGGATGGAGGGAGGGGGGCTGACATTGACAAAGGGGAGAGACAGGGGGACATACTGGACAGACGGGATAAATGCTGGACAGAGGCGAGAGACAGTGCGGTTTAGGATTATAATGGGCTGATGGGGGAGCTAGCACTGGTAATGGGTTGATTAGGAAAGGCTAGGACTGGGAATGGACTGATCAAGGGGGAAGGTTGGGACTGGTAATGGGCTGATAGGGGGTAGGACTGGTAATGGACTGATGGGGGGCTAGCATTGGAAATGAGCTGATCGGTGAGGTTAGGACTGGTAATGGGCTGATGGGGGGGGGGGGTAGGACTGGTAATGGACTGATTAGGGGATCCTAGCACTGGTAATGGGATTGAGGGGGGGGGGACTAGCACTGGAAATGAGCTGATTAGGGGAGGCTAGGACTGGTAATGGGCTGATGGGGTGGGGTAGGACTGGTAATGGACTGATGGGAGGCTAGCATTGGAAATGAGCTGATCGGGGGGGGGGGGCTATGACTGGAAATGAGCTGATTAGTGGAGGCTAGGACTGGTAATGAGCTGATGGGGGTAGGACTGGTATTGGGCTGATTAGGGGAGGCTAGCACTGGTAATGGGGTTGAGGGGGGACTAGCACTGGAAGTGAGCTGATTGGGGGCTTTGACTGTGAATGGGCTGATTGTGGGGAGGGGAGGATAGAGCTGCTGGCCCTGGTAGAAAACTGGGGGCTAAGGCTACAAATGGGCTGATACGAGGGAATGGGAGAATGGAACTGGAAGGGAATGGATCTGAGAGGGGCTGCCATGGTATTTGTACTAGAAGGGACTGGTCAGTAGGGAAGGAGGGGGACTGGAAGGGAATGGACACCAGTGGCAGTCATGGGAATGCAAGTTGACATTGGAAGGTACTGGGAGTGAGGACTGGAAAGGGGCTGATACTGGGGAGGGGTTACTGGGACTGGAAATAGGCTGATGGAAAGAATTGAAGAAAACAAAAGAAGAGATAAGAAATGGCAGATGGACCATAGACCACAGAAAGAGAGCTAAGAGAAGACAGGAAAGCAGAAGCCTCAGATCGGGACCAGCATGATCAGAGAATAAATTGGTCAGACAACAAAGGTAGAAAAAATAATTTTATTTCATATTAGTGATTGGACTACAATATCATAATAATTTTGAAATCAAATATTGTTACTTGTTATTGTGATTAATTATTGTGGTTTAAATAAGTACATTTTATAAATAAAAACATAATGCAAAGGCCTATAATATATTAATAATTCAACAAATGATTACAGCGACAATGCGTTAACGGTAAAGGAAGAGAGACGCATTTGATTTTATCATCGGGGGTCACCACAAGTTGACCAATGGTAAAAGGGGTCACGGTACAAAAAAGGTTGAGAACCACTGATCTAGTGCAAGAGGTAACGTGTTGGGGCTGCTTGGCAATAGCTATCATAACACGATCATGTTTGATTTAATAAATGGCGGGAGGATAACAAGGAAATCCACTGCGCTAGCATTTAACTTTCAAAAAGGAGACTATGCTAAAATGAGGAAAATGGTTAAGAAAAATCTAAAAGCAGCAACTGCAAATGTTACGGGTCTACATTAGGCCTGGCCATAATTTAAATATAGGGCCTGATATTTGAAAGGCTTTTACACAATTTACAGCCCCAACACGGTTAGTGCTGTTGAATATACCCGTCTATGACCCTTACATACCCCGATGCTACCCGGTTAGCTTTGGGCAGTGTCAGGGGTGTTCCGAGGCAGAGCGGAGACAGGGAGTACTGATAACTGGGTAGCGGCGATAATGCACCACTATCCTGTTAGCGATCTGCAGCTAAAACTGGGCAAGCTTTTGGCTCACCTAGTTTTAGCTGCAGATGCTAACTGGGTAGTGGTGCAATATCACTGCTATCTGGTTAGCCTTTTGTGGCTCAGAGGCTTGTTGGCAACCCCAGATATTCAATGCTATTGCCATGGTATTGAATATCTGGGGTTAGGAGTCAGCAGGCAAGGCTATGAGCTGATGTGGTGCATTGCCTGTCCAAATTTATTTTACATTTCTTATATACTGCCTTTCATGATATCAAGGTGATTTACATTGAACAAACTGAAATTACATTGAACAGGGCATTATAACTTGGAGATAACTATTTACAGGGAACATGGACAATGGAGGGTTAAGTGGCTTGCCCAAGACCACAAGGAGCACCTGTGGGACTAGAACCCCCAATCCTCCTGGCCCAAGGTTGCTGTCCTCTAGTGGGATTTGAACCCCTGACCTTCTGGCCTGAGGTATCTTGCCCCAACCACTAGGCCACTCCTCCACTTGAATATTGGGCCCATTCTGTCTTCAAAGCTCAGACCAGATTTATTATACACTTTTAAGAAAGGTAGAAAAGGGCCAAATGACAGCCAGTATGGCTTAAAGGTGAGGTCAAAGAGGCTGTTATAGCTAAGAAAAAATCCTTAAGAAAATGGAAAAAGATCCAAATGATGAAAACAGGAAACATCATACGTACTGGTAAATTAGATGCAAGGCAATGATAAGGCAGGCAAAGAGAATTTGAAAATAAGCTTGCCATGGAAGCAAAAGTGCATAATAACTTTTTCAAGTACAATCATAGCAAAAGACTGTGAAAGAGCCAGATGGATCATTAGATGATAAAGGGGTACTAAGAGACGCAAGGCTATAGTGGAGAGACTGAATGAATTCTTTGCTTCAGTCTTTACTGAAGATGTAGGAAACCTCCCATGCCAGAAATGATATTCAAAGGTGTATAAGAGGAATTGAAACAAATCTTGATAAATTGGTAAGTTGTATTACACTATTTCATAAACTAAAGAGCAGTAAATCAGCTGGACCAGACAGCAAACATCCCAGGGTGCTGAAAGAACTGAAATACAAGATTGCAGACCTACGTTTAGTAATCTGTGAACTATTCTTAAAATCATCTGTAGTACTTCAGGTTTGGAGAGTGGCCAATGTAACACCAATTTTTAAAAAGAGTTCCAGGGGTGATCTGGGAAACCACAGACCTGTGAACTGTATGGGCAAAATGGTAAAAACCATTATAAAGAACAAAATTAGTGAACATGTGGATAGTCATGGCTTAATGGCAGAAAGCCAACATTGATTTAACTAAGGAAAGTCTTGTCTCACTAAGCTCTTACATTTTTTTTGAAGGTGTGAATAGTTAGTTAAAGATGAATCGGTTGATAAGGAGCCCAATTCAGAGAAGGGAATGTTCAGGCTGTCCCCGAGGAAGACGGTCCACTTAGGACCTGATTCTGGACCGTGGGAACAAAATGTTCCTGTGGTGCACAGAATGGGGCCCGTGGATGGCCCGATGTCCTCCCCGCAGGCACTCCTGACTCCCGCAGTTTAGGCCCCCTCTTCCCCGCTGCCCAACCCACGGCTGGCCTGCCTGGACCTGGATTGGGTGGCAGGGATCCCCCACACCCGTGCCCAGGCCCATTCGCTGGGTCAGTGCTACTTATTCCACCTTTGAGGTGGAATAAGCAGCACATCCTCTTTGACCTGGCAGAACATACTGAGTCTGCCCTGTACATCCTGCTGGGCTGGCCCAACCCTGCTCTACTCAGATCCCGCCCCATCCCGGCTTTCCCCATCCTGCTTTTCAGGGTGTATGGGGAGAGCTGGAGGGGGAATTGGGCCCATAATCGGGCCCATAGTGTATCTGGATTTTCAGCAAGCCTTTGACAAGGTCCCTCATGAGAGACTCTTGTGGAAATTAAAAAGTCATGGGATAGGAGACAGTGTACTATTGTGGATTAGGATATGGTTAAAAGACAGAAAACAGAGTAGGGCTAAATGGACAATTTTCTCAATGGGAGAAAGGTGAATAACAGAGTATCCCAGGCATCTGTGCTGGATCCACTGCTTTTTTAACATTTATTAATGACCTGGAAATGGAAATAAAGAGTGAGGTGATCAAATTTGCAGATGACACAAAATTATTCAAAGTTGTTAAAATGCAGGAGGACTGTGAAATTGCAAGAGGACCTTGAAAAATTGGGAGACTGGGCATCCAAATGGTAGATGAAATTTAATATGGACAAGTGCAAAGTAATGCATTTAGGGAAGAACAATTGAAACTTCAGTTACACGATGCAAGGTTCCACATTAGGAATCACCGTTCAAGAAAAGGATCTGGGTGTCATCTTGGTTAGAACGTTGAAATCCTCCGCCCAGTGTGCAGCTGTGGCCAAGAAAGCAAATAGAATGCTAGGAATCATAAGGAAAGGAATGGAGAATAAAACAAAGGATGACATCATAATGTCTCTGTATCATTCCATGGTACGACTGCACCTTGAATATTGTGTGCAATCATGGTCACCATATCTTAAAAAGGATATAGCAGAATTAGACAAGGTACAGAAAAGAGCGACCGAAGTGGTAAATGGGATGGAAGGATATCCTTATGATTAAAGGCTTAAAAGGTTATGTCTCCAACTTGGAAAAGAGACGGCTGAGAAGAGATATAGAGGTCTATAAAATAATGAATGGAGTGGAACAGGTAAACGTGGATCAGTTGTTTACTCCTTCAAAAATTAGAAAGACTAGGGGACAAGCAATGAAGCTACACTGCGGCACATTTAAGACTAATCGGAGAAAATATTTTTTCACTCAGTGCATAATCAAACTCTGGAATTCATTACCAGAGGATGTAGTAAAAGCTGTTAATGTAGATGGGTTCAAAACAGATTTGGACATGTTCTTGGAGGAAAAGTCCATAAACCATTAAAGAGGACTGGGGAAATCTACTGCTTGCCCCTGCGACAAGCAGTATGGAATGTGTCTACCTTTGGGAACCAACAGGTACTTGAGACATGGAATGGTCACTGTTGGAAACAGCATACTGGCTCTGATGGACCCTTGGTCTGACCCATTATGGTTTATCTTATTTTTTATGTGCACAGTGAGAAAGATTTGGAACGTCTGAGTTAGATCATATTACCTATAACCTCAAAATCCCCCAAAAGTAGTTATTTTACTTGAATGAATGTCAGTGCAAGTACATAAAGGACATCACAGGATAATATAACAGGTAGGAATAATTTTAATAATTTGAAATACATTTACAATATCTCAAGAGCAATTTATATTATATTTATATTGACCTGAATTCACAAATTATTGAGTGAAGACATGAGAAGCCCCTATTTTCAATACAGGAATACTATTAGTAGCGATCTTCTTTCTTTATACTACACTGACTTGAATAGAATGTGACAACATACAAATGATCAAACAGAGTTGCATCCTTACAGCAGTGTAAGAAAGAATAACTCGGGAGACTAGATGGACCAATTGTTCCTTATCTACTATGTTAATTGTGCACGAATAAAATCCCTATTCTGTTTTATCCTGTTGCAATTCTGTTATGTACTGGCCTGGTTAGAGATAAGCCAGGCCCAGGTCCATTGAGCCCAGCATCCTCTTAAGCTCTTTGGTGGATCTGGCCTAAGCAGAGGTAAAAATATTCAGTCAGCTCAAAATTTAGCAGTGAGAGTGATGACTGAGAAATAGAAGGATGATTCCATATCGTCCTGCTAAACCAGTCCACACAAATGGGTTGTGTTCCTCTCACCAGCAGATTGGTGGAGACAAAGAACCAATGAAAAGCCCATGTTTCAATGACAACACTCCCATGCCTCTATTCGCCTCAGCCACCAGAGGTCCTTTCAGCATTTCTTTGTCTCCAGCAGATGGTGGATGGATTTTCTCCTCTCTGAAGAAAATTGAGGATTTTAGAGGAAAAGATTGATTTGAAATACTCATGAACAGTCTGCAGGTTGATCTCTCACTGAAGCACGACATGGGAGGCTCTACTAGACTGCGGTCTTTCTGGTAGCCATAGGAGGAAGGAAAATTTGTTCAGCTCTGCGCTCTTACCCTGGATAAGAGTTTGTTGAACAGCCAGAAATTAGAAGGATTTGGAAGAATACAACTGCCTCACACATCTAAATGTCCTCTTCCTCCTCCTCTGTCCCTCCTGCTCTCTTCTGAAGATTGCAGAAGGCTCTCAGAGAGATCTGCCTGCCAGCCACCTTAAATGCAGTGCTGTAATCCAAAGAAACAGTTCCTTGGAAGTAGAGTCGAGTACAGCACAGATTTTTGGCCTGCCGTTTTCTGCACGAATTAATAGCTTTTTCTCCTTTTCTTCACCTGGCGGTCACGCGGTCTGTACGCACGTTCTACCCAAGTGGCTCCAACACATGTTCCTTCCCTAGTGCCTGTGACACGCATTGCACTAAAAAGAGTGAAGTTAATGCGTGCCGCAGTAAACGCACAGTTAATGCACACCTTCAGGCCATGGCAGCCTTAGCACACACTGCTGTGATACTTGTCTTTCTAAGTCTTCTTCCAGGAAATGTTGTTTGACCTCTAGCAAGCGAGGTAACTCATTTCCAGATTCTGGACTCTGCTCTTCTGAGTCATCCCTGGAGGACCTGCTTCCCCTCTCTCAGCAGTTAGTTCAGCCTTGCCTGCCTCAGGGCAGGAAGTGGCGGATGGCATCAAGGGTAAGGCTATTCAGCTAGCCGGAGGCTCCAGCAATCATGCTGTGGGCTTCTCCCATTCTCTAGGGGACTGATGGCGACTATGCCCCTAGTATGGGGGGGTCATTTCCACAAGGAGAGCTTCCGGAGTCTGGATTGCCCTTCCTGGGATTCTTTTCATTTTGCAGCCGGTTTGGTCATTCTGGCATGGAAATTCAGATCCTGTGGCCTCTGGTTTCCCCCGAACGCAGTTTTGTGAGGGTCAGGCTGAGGGTGGAAGGCCTGTTTGATTGATGGCTAAGTGTTCCTGGCAGCTGGGTGACTTGGAATGAGATGTTTGATGGAGATGAAGTACTCTTGCTTTCAGAAGCTTGTGAGGAGGCAGATGTTATCCACATGTTCCAGGGATAGGAACTGGAAGCGTGTATGCTCTTCTGGAGAGGGAGAGTGTTGTGTGGTTGATAATTCCAAGGTCGATAGGTCACAGCGGTTACCAGATCGACCACAATTCCTATAGAAGGTGGATTGGCCTTAAAGGATACTCTGGACCAAAAAGGTGGATTTGTGTTGAAATTAATTTGCTACAGTGGCTGCTATTCTTCAGTTGCGGTATGTGCAGGCCTGACATTTCGAGCCCTGCTCCAGTGGATTCAGTCTCTTCTGCTGGATGATTCTACTCCTCTTTTGAAGTCTGCTACGGCCTTCCTTTCTGATGCCATGTACAGCCTGGTACATTTGATGGCCAAGGATGGTGCCTTGATGAGAGTGTCACGGCGCTGGATTTGGCTCTGGCACTGGGCAGTGGATACATCTTCCAAAGCCCAGTTGGCCTACCTGGCTTTTAAGGGGAAGTTTCTTTTTGGAGTTGGATTTGGAGGAGCTGGTGAAGGACCTGGACGAGACAAAATCTTACCGCCTTCCAGAAAACAGGTCCAAGGGGCTTGTGGAGCAGGCTGGTGCCCCTTTTTGTCAGCCTCTGCTCATCCACTGAGGGCATGCTGGCTGGATTCCCAGGGGTCTTGGGACTCTTGTTGCTACAGACTTCAAGAAAAAAAAATAGAAAAACCTTTGCTCCCCTCTGCTTCTGGGCTTTGGGCTTTTCCTCTGTCCTTTCATGGAGCACATAGGCCCAGGGACTCTGTCACACCGAGAAGACGACCCTTATGGGATGCACAGTGAAGGTCTAGGGGCCCATTCCTTGGTTCCTCTGGTTAGAAGCAGGCTTTGCCTATTCTTCCAGGAATAAGCTTGGGTTACCAAGGATCACTGGGTGCTAGACACTGTTATGTTCGATTATGTCCTGGGATGCAAAGAGACGATTATGGATGCCTTCATCATTTCCCCTTCTGGACCTGAGATTGAAAAAGTAACACTGTATGGGCCACCTTGGACAAGTTGCTGCATCTAAAGGTGGTGGTGCCTGTCCTTCCGGACGAGAGAGGTGAGAGCAGATACTCCATCTATTTTGTGGTGCCCAAAACAGGACGGTTCCTTCTGGCCCATTCTGGGTATCAAGGGGAGCAATGAGCACTTGTGTGTCCTGTGCTTCCAGATGGAAGCCATGCACTCCATGATTCAAGTAGTACGCCAAGAGGAGTTCTTGGCTTCTCTGAATCTGGCCAAGGCGTAATTTCATAACCTGATCTGGGCGGATCAGCAAGTATCTGAGTTTTGCCGTGCTTGGCTCTATCAGTTTGCTGACCTCCCTTTATAGCTATCCACTGCCCCAAGGATGTTCTCCAAGGTCATGGTGATGGCAGCTGCAGCACAGAGGGATTTGTGTCCATCCCTATATGGACGATTGGTTCATCTGGGCCTGTCTCCTTTCGGAGGCAGTTCTGGTGGTGTTCTTTTTGGAGACCCTCAGCTGGGTCATCAATCAGTGAAAGCCAGCTGTTGCTTTCCCAGTCCCTGAAGTTTCTGAGAACATGTTTCAATACTCGAGTGGGCAGAGTTTTCATTCCAGAGGAGAAAGTCAAAGACCATTGGATCGGCTGGTACTATTCTGTGCGCAGCGGGCTCCCAGTGTCTGGGATTATCTTCAGCTCCTCGGATTGATGGCAGCAACCATGGAGATGGTGCCATGGGTGCATCCTTGCATGTGACCACTCCAGTGGTCCTTACTGGCTTGGTGGTCCCTGAATTCTCAGGCATTCGAGCACAGGATCCCGTTCTCATTGATGCAGAGGTTTGGTCTGCAGTGGTGGCAGCAGCCCTGTCAACTGAGGAAGGGTATTCTGCTGGACGATTTCTCCTGGATCCTCCCAATGACAGATGCCAGTCTCTCAGGCTGGGGAACCCATTGCCAAGACTGTTGAAACTGCGGGGAAATGGTGTGATCCGTCAACTGCCTCGAGTCAAGGGTTATCAGGATGGTTCTTCTGGCCCCTGCTTGAGGGCTGGGCGGTTTTTCAAATAACGTGGTGGTGGCTTATGTCAATTGGTAAGGCAGCATAAGGAGTGCCAGGTTAGCTCTTGAGATGTCTCTCCTGTTTGCTTGAGTGGAGAAGAACATCCTAGCTTTGCTGGCTCAGCATACACAATATGGAAGTGAACTTCCTCAACCAACACTCTCTGGATCCTGGAGAGTGGGCATTGAGTCAGGAGACGTTTCAGTTTTTATTCTGTGCTACTGGGGTCAGCCCAAAATGAGTCTGATGGCGACTCACCAATGCCAAGGTTTGCTGATTCTTCAGTTGCCGCATGGAGACGGGGTCCGATGACGCTGATGCCCTGACCCAGCCTTAGCCAAGTCAGCACCTACCTGTATGTGTTTCCTCTGTGGCCGCTGGTGGAGCATGTGATTCAGAGTATAAAACATCCCCCAGGCAGGATTGTTCTGGTGGCACAGGACTGGCAGAGGAGAGCGTGGTTCGGAGACCTGATGTGGCTCCTGTAGGCGCCTCCTTTTCAGAGCCTATTGCGACAGGGACTGATCATCCTGGAGGACTCTGTTCCCTTCTCACTTATAGCTTGGCTCTTGAAAGGAGATGGCTAGCGCATAGGGGCTACTCTCCAGTGGTGGTCTCTACTCTGCTTGAAGCCTGGAGGAGGTCTATCAAGCTAAAATATGTGTGGATATGGTGCTTCTTGAACGATGATGCGGTGCTCAGCAGTGGGCTTCTGAGGCTGCCAAGGTGCCATCTCTGTTAGCCTTTCTGCAGGATGGCCTAGAGAAAAGCCTTTCTTTTAGCTCCCTGAAAGTTCAGGGGGCAGCTTTGGCCTGGTAGGTCTCTAGCCTTGCACCCGGACATCTTGCACTTTCTCCAGGGGGTTCAGTGTGATCCCTTCCTGGGATCTGTGTCTGGTGCTCAGGGCCTTGATGGTGATGCCTTTTGAGCTGTTGAAGTGTGCTACCTTAAAGGATTTGATGTTCAAAACAGTCTTAGTTGCGATTTGTTCTGCAAGGGGGATTTTGAGCTGCAGGCTCTGTTTTTTTTCTTTGAAGGCCGTTTCCATTAGGCCTGTGCTTTTTTTCTTGCCTGAGGTAATTTCTCCCCTGGGCCGTTTCCATTAGGCCTGTGCCTTTTTTCTTGCCTGAGGTAATTTCTCCCCTCCCTGTGAAACAGGTGGTCTGCCTGCCCTTCTCTAAGGAGCAGTGTTGGGGAAAGGATCTTCACCTTGTGGATGTCTGGAGGGTGCTTCTCTGGTATTTGGAGATTAAAAATTCCTTTTGTAAGTCTGACCATATCTTTTGTGCTGTTTGCTGGCCCATGCAAGGGTGACACGGTGGCCAAGTCGGCTTTAGGGCACTTGATTAAGGAGGTTGGTTCCGGAGGGTTTGCACGCCCATTTTATCCGAGCATGAACGTCCTCGTGGATGGGGCGGAGTTCAGTAGCCCCTGTAGACATTTGGCAGACAGCAATATAGGCATCACTTTCCACTTTTGTCAAGCTTTACCGCTTGGATGTCCACATGTGGGCAGACATGGCCTTTGGCTCAGGGGTTTGTGAGCTGCTGTGTTTTCTTCCCGCCTAGTGGAGTTGTAGCTTTGGTACATCCCACATGTCTGTCTGGACTGGTCTATCAGGATGACATGGAAGGTGACCTTTTACTTACCAGTTAATGTCCTTTCCTTGAGTCATGCTAGACCAGTCCAGGGCCTGTTCCTGAAACTGTATTTGTTTTGTTCTTCTGCTGCGGTTCCCTTGGGTCCACTATGATGTTTATACTTGGCTCTCCAGGTTCATCTTCTACTGACAACCTTCTGTTTATGCTTTCCTGTACATTTATTTATTTTAATTTATGTGGTCTATTATACCACTTTATCCAAAATCAAAGTGATTTACAGGGAACAAGTAAGAAGTTACAAACAACAATGAACATGTGCAGTAATTTGCACTATACACAGAACATTTTAACATTTAGTATAGATATAACCAAGATTTCATAGAGATTGTAACAGGATTGTAATAGGGTTGAGGGGTGTAATGGTGCTAAAATGATGGCGTTATCTAGGGTGTAGGCCTGTAAGGCAGGGGGTGAAGTAACAGGGAGGGGATAGATTTTAAACTGGGCAGGTATTTGGTCAAGTTATTGTCCCTTCAAAGTGTTCTGTGAATAAATGTGTTTTGAGGTGCTTGTGAAATGATAGATACGGAGAAGCTCTTAATTTTTCTGGGAGAGAGTTCCAAAGACTGGGGGCAAAGAGCGAGAAAGCTCTTTGTACATAGTTCTCTCTACTGTTGTTTACTCATTGTTGCCCATGTATGAGGCTTGCCATGTTTCTCCCATATGCTCTGGGATGAATACTAAAGGGACCTCTAGTGTGTGAGGCAAATAGAGGCATGGGAGTGTTGTCACTAAAACCTGGGCTTTTCATTGCTTCTTTGTCTCCACCAATCTGCTGTGAGGGAACTGGTCTAGCAGGACTCAAGGAAAGGACATTAACAGCTAAGTAAAATGTCACCTTATATTTCAACTGGCGGTGTGGCCTAGTAGTTAGAATAGCAGTCTAAGACCCATGAAAATCAGTGTTAAATTTCTATTTCTCCAACCAATGTTCCCTGTGAACAAGTCACTTTAGACTTTAAGACCTGTGACGACAAAGAAATAACTACTGTAACTGAATTTACTTCAGCTTGAGCTACCACGCAACCAAATAAATAAGCTTCTAGTACCTATCAGAATAAAGTTTAAAAAGGTCTACAAAGGGTTTTTGTAGGCCAACCAGTTGGTTTTTCTTTCAGGTACATTTGAAGTATGAAGAATGTGAGGGAGTAGTTGTCCCATTAGATGCCAGAGGGCAGGGCTGTCCCATCTGCTAGATGGCCACCTAAAGTGGCAGACCGCTGTGGGTGGCACGGCACCCACAGCAGGCCATGCGCTTTGGCACACATGGCCTGCCACTTCTTATCCCCCTCCGACAGGAAGTTGTGTTGGAGGGGGATCAGAAGCAGCAGACCATGTGTGCTGAAGCACAGGACCTGCCATGGGCCACTACTGCACCAAGCCGAGCCTTCCCCTCTCCACTGACTCCACCGATGAAATCGGGGGCAGTAGCATGGCACGGCTCAGAGGAAAGGGGAGATTTGGCTGGGGCTTCTGCCTGGGATGGCAAAAACCCTTGGGCCGGCCCTGCCAGAGGGTAAAGTTACATTGATGAAATGCTTCTTGAAGTGTGAAAGATCTCCAAAGGAGGCGAAGATGGTATGGTACACAAAGAAGACAGCTGGACACGGGGCACCAGAGTCTGAAGAATCAACACTCCAACTCCACCATCCCTCGAACTGAAGAACCAGTATGCAGCCCTGGAAGTGAGAACATCCCAGGAATAGAAGGTGCCAGAGCTCAAAAACTCCATAGTTGCCAAATCAGTTATCACAAGGAAGAAAAGAGTAGTGTTGGTTGGTGACTCTTCTCTGACGGGAAAACACAAAAAAAGGGGGGAAGGGAACGACCCCTACCAAAAGAGGTCTACAACAAAAAACAATCAGGGATTTAATCTGTGGTTTCCTGAGACCCCTCCTGTTTGTTTTGTTTTTTTATGGATCCATTCTGAGGAGTACAAAGGCACCTATCTGTTGACCAGAAACAGTGTCTCAGGAGGTCTATTGTCTGCCAGGTGCCAAAATCTGAACAGTCCAGAGAGCTTGCCAAGACTCATCAAGTCTACTGACTCATCTAATGACGTTCATCCATGCTGACACAAGTGATATGGCTAGGTATCCTTCTAAATTTATCAAGAGTGACTTCATAGCTCTGAGAGAGAGAGAGAGAGAGAGAGATATGTAGCAGATCAGTGCACAGGTGGTGTTCTTCTCAGTCTTCCCTGTTCAGGGGAAAGGCTGGGGCAGAAAGGTTCCCATCCCAGAGATTTTATTTTATTTATTTATTTAGACAGTTTTGTATACCACCTTATCCTTCAATCAAAGCGGTCACAACACAAGTGGGGGATACATTTAACACGTGGGGATATGAGACACACACACTAATACTTACAGGGAACATGGGCAATGGAGGGTTAAGTGGCTTGCCCAAGACCACAAGGAGCACCTGTGGGACTAGAAACCCCAGTCCTTCCGGCCCAAAGTTGCTGTCCTCTAGTGGGATTTGAACCCCTGACCTTCCGGCCTGAAGTACCTTGCCCCAACCACTAGGCTACTCCTATGAATGCATAGCTATGTGGCTAATGTCACCAATAGTGTTTCAATTTCCTCAACCATGGGGTGATTTTCCAGGGGTTGCTGAGCATCCACCTACAGTGTCCAAGAAGGGTTGAGGTATCTTCTGCAGTAAATGTACTGAAGAGAGCTTTAAATTAGGTTCAGCAGGGAAGGGTGAACAAAGCCCCAGGCAAGTAAAATCCCTCAGTTAATTTAAAACATTTAATAGCTCTGTAGAAATGGGAAACAGGGGGAAAGATCTGAAAAGTGGTATGGTATGTACTAATGCTTGTAGTATGGGAGATAAGGTTCTGGATCTTGAGGCTTTTAATGGAAGAGGTTGATTTTGATTTAGTGACAGTCATGGTACATGGTTTATGGAGAATCATGACTGGGATATAATTGTACTGGGCAATAATTGATTCAGGAACAAAAGGGTAGGAAGAAATGGAGGAGGAGTCGCACTATATATAAAAGATAATAATATTAAAACAGAATTACAGTGCTTACGATGTAAGGAGAAAGCACTGTGGATTAATCTGGAAAGAGGGAATGGAACATCCATTTATAGTGGTGTGATAAACAGACGTCCTTCACAGGCAGAAGAAGTACAGAGAGATTTAATTGAAGATATTTACTGTATTACTATAAAAGAAGTGCTACTGATATGTGATTTAAATATGTAGGGTGCTGATTGGGACATCCCTGCTGTGGTATCATCTAGAAATAAGGAGATCTTAAATTATTTACATGAAGAACTAGTCTGGCAACTGGTAGCAGAACCCATATGGTAAAGGGCCATACTGGACCTAGTGTTTACGAATGGGGAACGTGTTTCTGATGGTAATAGTGGATGATTATCTCACACATCCAGTAATTGCTGAATGCTGTGGTTCAATATTAGGACAAGGGTAGAGATGGTTCATTTAAAAGTGAGGTTCTTAGAATGAGAAAACTAACTTTATCAAGATGGAGGAATACTTCAAGGAGCTGTTTGCTAGATGGGAACAGCTAGGGGATGTAGAAAAGCAATGTCAAAATTGAAAGGGGATATTTTAGGGGAATCAAACCTTTTGTTAGAAAAGTAAATAAATGTAAAAGTAAAAAGGAGGCTGCTATGGTTCTTAAAAGGTAGGGAACAAAGGGCGATCTTCATAAAATACAAGGGATCACAGAAACAGAAACACAAGGAACAATATCTGGGAAAAGAGAAGAGAAGCTGAGAAAGTAGTCAGGAAAGCAAACATTCAAATGAGAGAAAAAACAGCCAATGTAGTTAAATGGGGGGACAAGACATATGAACAAATTGAGCATCCTAAGGAAGGACCAAAGTGGATTAGAAACTGGTTGAGTGGGAGGTGACAAAGGGTACTGGAAAATGTAGTTCACTCTGAGGATAAGGATGTTACCTGGTTTGCCATAGAGATTAGTCCTTGGGCCGATTCTTTTTAACATATTTTTAAAAGTGATATTGCAGAAGGGCTGTCGGGTAAGGTTTGCAGATGATACCAAAATATACAATAGAATAGACACCCAGGAAGCTATAGATAACACGAGGAGGAATCTAGCTAAGCTTGAAGAATGGTTGAGAATTTGACAGTTGAGATTTTTGCTAAAAAATGCAAGGTCATGCATTTGGGCTGCAAAAATCCAAGGGAGCAGTACAGTATAGGGAGTGAAGTACTTCTGTCCATGAAAGAAGATCAGGACCTGGAGGGGAGGCGTGTGATTGTTTTTGATTGTGTTAAAGGGCATAAACAGGTAGCAAAGGCAACAGTGAAAGTCAAGAGGATATCAGAGTGCATATAGAGAGGAATGGCCAGTAGGAAGAAGGGGGTATAAGTCTTTGGCGAGACCTCATTTGGAGTATTGTGTGCAATTCAGGAGATCACTCCCTCAGAAGGATATGAACAGGATAGAGTCCATGCAGAGATTGGCTACTAAAATGGTCAGTGGTCTTCATTATAAAGCACTGGTATTCCATAAAGTGAAATCTGTGCAGATTTGACTTTATAAAAGAGATATGTTTAACACATGTGAAAATGCACTTTAACTATGTGGAAGATTTCAGGTATGGTATTTAGGGAATGGGATGTATCAGAGAGATGAGAGTTTTCTGTTCTTTAATGTGTTAGGATTTTAAAGATATTATGATAAATTATTATACATGTTTGATTTTAATCCACTGGGGTGCCATCAGCAAGCGACAAAATATCAAAAAATTGAATCAAACCAAATCTGATTCTTCTAAACTCTTTATATATGAAAACAGTTTCCTGGGCATCTAGAAGGATGCTTGGGTGCATAGGGAGAGGAATGGCCAGCAGAAAAAAGGAGGTGATAGTACGTCTGTATAAGTCTTTGGTGTGAGCTCATTTGGAGTATTGTGTGCAGCTCTGGAGACCACACCTTCAAACAGGATATAAACATGTTTGAGTCAGTGCAGAGGGTGGCTACTAAAATGGTTAGTGGTCTTCATTATAAAACATATGAGGATAGACTTAAGGATCTTAATATGTATAAGTTAGATGAAAGGCGGGATAGAGGAGATACAATACATATGCAGAGCAGTACAGATACATGTAAAAGATGGTCCCTGCTCGTCAGAATTTACAATCTAGTTAAGACAGACTATACAACAGCTGAGGACAAGGACACATCTAGGGGAATGGTAAGGAAACACATAGGAGACTAAGTGGATCAGCATCCAAAAGCAGCCTTGAAGAGGTGAATTCTCAGCCTGGATTTGAAAAGAGCCAGAGAGGAAGCCTGACACAGACTCAGGGAGTTTGTTCCAGGCATAAGGAGCAGCAAGGTGAAAGGACTGAAGTCTGGAGTTGGGCAGTGGAAGAAAAGGGCAAAGAGAGGAGAAAGCCAGTAGAAGAGCGGAGTTTACAAGGAGGGGTGTAAGGAGAGAGGAACGGTAGTGAGGGGCAGTAGAATGAGTGCATTTGTAGGTCAGAAGGAGAAGAAGTTTGAACCTCAATAGTGCACTTCCATGGACAAATAAACACTGACGAGTGGACTGATGTGATCAGCATATGAAAATATAACAGTAATAACTTTTAAGGCATTTTAAATGACTCCTGTGACTGTTGGTTGAATTGTTCACATCATAGGGCCGTTTTCCATAGACATGATACTAGCTTGCCCAGACAATAGCCCCATAATGCACTGGGGTGGGGGAGGGCGCTATGTTTAATGTGGCAGGTGTCATCCCAGGGAATTTAAAAAATAATGCAAGAAATGGTAGATCTGGATTTTGCTCATTCCTTTTCAGTAGTAGCTCAAGGTGACTTATATTCACATAGGCCAGATGATTCCCTAGCACCACAGCACTTACAAGAAATGGGGGCTAAGTGACTTGGCCAAACTCAAAAGGAGCATCAGTGGGATTTGAACCCTGGTTTTCTGTCCCCCCCACCCACGCTCTAACCAGTGGGCAATACCTTCTACTGCAGAGGTCGGCATTTCTCACATTAAGTTTACTTTACTGTAGAAGAAAAGGGACTGATCAGCATCATAAGGTCAATATTTGGAAGCACTTATGTATATAACCGTGGGAGTCTGTGGGTGGAGCACTGATATTCAACGTTGCTGTCTGGATAATTGAGGACAGCTATCCTAATAGCAAGCACTGACTACTGCAGCAACACTGACCACCCTATATGGATATTTAGCGTCGGCCACTATCTCACCAGTGATGACTATCTAGATTATTGTAGCTGCCACAGCCTGCATTTAAAATCATGACAACTGGGGTGGCTCAATAAAAACTCAGCCATTTATTGATTTTTTCGTGTCAAGCTTGTTTGGTTAATATGGAAGATATGTGACTTCATAAACAGGACCATCAGTGAAGTACATTGCCAACCATTAGACTCCACAATCCTGATCTCACAGCAGATTCCATTGCATTCCATTTATCCACACAATCGACCTCTTGTCAGAAAGTAACAAGCTCATGCAACACTTTGCTGCTGCAGTCTTATGTTTTCATACCCTTTTTTTCAGTGCTGATTGAGAAGGGAATCCTGGTCAACAGTACCTGCATTTTTTCCCTAGGATTGTCTGGCAAATAATTTATTCAGGGAGATGTTGTTTTTCACCTGACCACGTTCTAGGCCAATTTATTATTTATTTTGTGTTTGTTGTAGAGTCAAATGACTTTCAGCTTTAAGGAAACAGCTTGTTTGTTTTTTGAAAAATTGAATCTACTTTTACATTCCGTTTCCATTGTGACAACATTAGTGCAAGTGTGGGTTTAAGCCAATCAGAATTTACATTCCATGCCCTGGGTGATCTCCTTCATTATTGGAACAATTTACCCTCTCCACTAATTTTATAGTTTAATTAAAGTCACCTTTTGGAAAACATCACTTTAGAATGCACATTTATCTCCAGGAACAAGCAGGAATAAGTCATCACATATGGGTACGTCGGTACCGACGGAGCCCGCGCGGGAAAGCTCCCCAGCTTTTCAGATTAAAAGCTTTTGGGGCCTCCCACTGCACATGCGCGCTGCCTTCCCGCCTTCCTGACCAGCTCTCGTCAGTTTCTTTTTTTCCGCGGAGCCAGCAGGTCGTGTTCCTGTCACCGCTGAAGAAATTGTTAATTTTATTGTTTTCTTTAGACCGCGTACCTGCCTTCCCCATTCTGAAACCGGTACTGCCGGTCTCTCTTTCTTTCTTTTGAAAAAAAAAATATATATATTTTTCTTTTCTTCAGCACAGCTTGGTACTTTTTTAGGCCTTCAGGCCTACACAAATTCTCCTCATGGAGAAGCCAGTTCCTGGTTTTAAAAAGTGTACCAAGTGCAGTGCTGTCATTCCTCTTACAGACACCCATGAATGGTGTCTTAAATGTTTAGGACCTGACCATTCCATACCGGACTGCCCATCCTGCTCCCAGATGTCGAAACGTGGATTGCAGAACCGGGCCAACAAGTTCCATGTGCTGTTTCCTTCAGAAGCATCACAGTCATCCAGGTCTTCCTCTCCGGATGGATCTCAGGTAACCAAAACTCCAGTGGGCAAATCCTCTAAAAGCAAATCTCTTTCTAAAGATCGAGAGGCTCTCAATTCTGAGTTCGAGGATTCTGCCCAGGCCAAAAAACCCCGGCGGGAGGCTCCGGCCTCCAAAGCAATCATGGGGTCACAGGTTGACATCGATGGCACGGCCTCGACAGATCACCTGTTGTACTGCTCTGGGGTACCAGCCCATACCGGTACCGACATCCAGGCAGCAGTGGCGTCTATGGGCAATACTGTCCAAGTCATGCAGCAGGCCATTCTGGCTTTTATTAATGCTGCTACGCCCTCGGTACCGCAGCCAGCGGTACCGGGTCCGGTTCCGGTAATGGCTTCCATACCGGAACCGAGGCCATCGTCTTCCAAACGCAGATCGGTTCCGCATGCCGGATCCGGGCTTTTGCCCTGTACCGATCCCATACCCGGTACGCCCGATGTCGATACCGAACGGTATGCGTATCGTGCGTTGGAAGCACATAGAGGATACTCTGCTTCTTCAGAGGATTTTAACTCCTCTGATGATTCTGATGAGTTCTCCCTTGATCTTCCTGAGGAGCCTTCTTCTCCTAAAAGGAGAATGTCTCCACCAGAGGATTTGTCCTTTCAGGACTTCATCATAGAAATGACTAAAGGTCTTTCTATTGCTTCATCCTCTGAAAAGGAACCCAGATCAAAGAAACTGGATATTTTAGGATACTCTAAGTCTCCTAAAGAGGCAGTTACCCTGCCTATCCATGAAATCCTTCAAGAACACTTGATGGACTTATGGGAGGCTCCTCTAACATTGTCTCCTTCTTCTCGCAGGTTGGACACCATGTACCGTGTCCCCCCTTCTCCTGGTTTCCAAAAAACTCAGTTGCCTCACCATTCTATTGTGGTGAAGTCTGCAATGAAGAGGATAAAGAGTACCAAAAGGCACTCTTCTACTCCTCCAGGGCGAGAATGTAAGACTCTAGACTCTTTTGGCAGGAAAATTTTCCAGGCTACTATGCTTATAGCCAGGATTAATTCCTATAGTCTTTACATGGGCATGTTTCTCAGTGAAATCGCTCTAAAGGTTCGGCATTTTGCCCCCTCTATCCCTGAGGATAAGAGGGAGCAGTTCATTTCCTTAGTGAAACACCTTTTGGATATTTCAAAGTTCTCCAACAGGGCAGCTTTTGATTCCTTTGAGGGTGCTGGTAGGGCTTCGGGCATTGCTATAGTAGCCCGACGTCTTGCTTGGCTCCAGGCTTCTGATCTAGAACCTTGGGTCCTAGATGGCTTACGAAATCTGCCCTGTACAGGTGAGAACTTATTTGGTGAAGAGTGGCAAATTAAGGCCACTCAAATGGACGCAGAAAATGCCACCTTAGATAGACTTTCTAAGTCTACCTCCACTCCTGCCAAGAAGAAGTCTTTTAAGAGGCCTTATTACAAGAAGTCCAGATTTTCCACAAATACTGGCCAACAATCCTCTCAGCCTCGTTTTGCTGCTAAACGTCAGCAACCTAAACAGGCAAGGTCAAAGCCTGCGGCGTCTGCTACGCCTCAGCAGGCTCCACCCCCTCAGGGGTTTTGACTTGCCCCTAGAGAACTTAACTTTTCTGGCTCTAGAACAACCAGAGCCCCTCACCATACCCGGAAGGTTAGCTCACTTTGCTCCCAGATGGGAGCAAATTACATCAGAGCAATGGACCCTCTCTATCATCAGAGAGGGTTACAAACTCCATTTTTCCGACCTTCCTCCTTATACTATGGTGAGGCAGTTCAATTCTCCCCCATCTCTCCTGGCCCTCTTGGGTCAGGAAGTCTCCTCCCTCCTTGCCCAGGGGGCAATAGAGGAGGTCCCTCTTCTTCAACAGGGGACGGGATTCTACTCCCCTTATTTTCTAATACCAAAGAAGACAGAGGGCTTCAGACCAATTCTGGATCTGAGAGAATTGAACAAATTTCTTTTCAAGGAGAAATTCAAAATGCTTTCTCTGGGCATTCTCCTTCCATACCTTCAGAGTCAGGATTGGCTTTGTTCTCTAGACCTAAAGGATGCGTATACACACATACTCATCCACCCATCCCACAGAAAATACCTTCGATTTCTGTTTCAGGGAAAACATTTCCAGTACAGAGTACTCCCCTTCGGTCTAGCCTCTGCTCCAAGAGTGTTCACCAAATGCATGGCAGTCGTAGCTGCCTTTCTAAGAGGCCTGGGAATTTTCATATTCCCATACCTGGACGACTGGCTCATCCGAGCTCCCTCTCAGTCCCAGGCCCAAATTTCCCTGGACCGCACAAGGCGTCTTCTGCAGTATCTAGGACTGGTAGTAAACCTTCCCAAGTCTCAACTAATCCCTACTCAGTCTCTCGAGTTCATAGGGGCCCAGTTAGACACCATCACTGCAAGGGCCTACCTGCCTCAGGTCAGGGCCCAACGCCTGCTGAGTTTGGCCTCCCAAGCTCAGTCCAGCAGTCATTTGACAGCCCGGGAAATGCTGCGACTTCTGGGCCACATGGCCTCCACGGTACATGTGGTGCCCTACGCTCGTCTGCATATGAGAGCAGCTCAATGGACCTTGGCCACCCAGTGGACTCAAGCATCTGGAGCGCTCTCCGACCAAATACTCACCTCAAGCCGTCTATTTTGGTCCCTCCAATGGTGGACATCCACCAAGAATCTGTTGTTGGGGGCCCCCTTCCAACCTTTGTTGCCCCAAGCAACCCTCACAACAGATGCCTCCCAGACAGGGTGGGGAGCTCATCTTCAGAACCTCTCCACTCAGGGCACTTGGTCTCCACAGGAGGCCACCCTTCATATCAACCTCCTGGAACTGCGAGCAATTTACCTTGCCCTCAAGGTCTTCTATACCCTCCTTGTCAACCTGACTGTCCTAGTTCAGACAGACAATCAGGTAGCCATGTTCTATATAAACAAACAAGGAGGGACAGGCTCTCTGTCGCTTTGCAACGAAGCTCTCAGATTATGGGCCTTCGCCAGAGAGCATCAAATTCACCTTCTTGCAGTGTATCTTCCAGGAGTTCAAAACTCTCGTGCAGACAGACTCAGTCGAGTTCTGCTTCCACACGAATGGTCCCTACATATGGACCAGATACGCAGAATCTTTCAGGAATGGGGGACCCCGGACATAGACCTCTTTGCAAGTCCGTGGAATGCCAAACTTCCCCGGTTCTGTTCCAGAACTCAGTGTCAGGGAGCTCAGGCCCACGATGCCTTCCTCCTGCATTGGGGTCAGGAATTCCTCTATGCCTTTCCACCCATTCCTCTAATATCCAAGACTCTGTTCAAGCTCCAGAGGGATCACGGGACTATGATCCTCATAGCTCCCCGCTGGCCACGCCAGGTGTGGTTCCCTCTACTTCTGCATCTCTCCCAGGGATCCTCCCTGGACCTGGGAGCTGCGCCAGACCTTCTGTCTGAGGAGGAGGGGACTTTGTGGCACCCAAACCCCAAATCCCTACATCTCAGAGCTTGGTTACTGAAGGCCTAAGTCTTCAAGACTTTAATCTTTCTCAACCTGTGACAGATATCCTTCATGCCTCTAGGAAACCTTCCACGAGGCGTTCTTATGCTTTCAAATGGAAACGTTTTTCCATTTGGTGTGCTCAGCAGGGTCTTGACCCTCTAGCACTTCCTTTGAATTCCCTCTTGGACTATCTCCTGCATCTTTCAAATGCAGGCCTTAAGACGAATTCAGTAAAGGTCCATTTGAGTGCTATTGCAGCATCCTTAAAACCTATAAATGGACAACCTGTCTCCTCTCATCCTCTTGTTGCACGTTTCATGAGAGGCCTGACTCTAACTAAACCTCCCATCCGACCTCCTCCGGTAGCATGGGATTTGAACCTAGTTCTAGGTCAGCTTATGAAGCCACCTTTTGAGCCTTTGGACTCTACCTCCTTCAAATTTCTTTCCTGGAAGGTTGTTTTCCTTATTGCAGTCACTTCGGCTCGCCGCGTCAGTGAACTGCAGGCTTTAGTGGCTCATCCACCTTATACTAGGTTTCATCATGATAAGGTGGTCCTTAGGACGAATCCCCACTTTATGCCCAAAGTGGTCTCGCCTTTTCATCTTAATCAAGAGGTATATCTACCTGTCTTTTTCCCGGCTCCTCATGCATCCAGTGCAGAGAGGAACCTTCATACTCTGGATTGTAAAAGAGCTCTTGCCTTTTACCTCAACAGGACTCAACCACATCGAAAGTCTTCCCAACTTTTCGTGGCTTTTGATCCTTCTCATTTGGGACTTCCAGTCACCAAGCGTACACTTTCCAATTGGATCGCTCAGTGTATTTCTTTTGCTTACCAGAGTAAGAACATTTCTCTGGAGGGCCATGTCACAGCTCACAATGTGAGAGCCATGGCCACTTCTATGGCTCATCTTCACTCTGTGTCCATAGATCAGATCTGTCGAGCAGCCACTTGGGCCTCGGTTCATACCTTCACAGCCCATTACTGCTTGGACAAGGACTCCCGCCGGGATGCCTTGTTTGGTCAGGCTGTCCTCAAACACCTGTTCCATACTTAAACAACTCCTGCCCACCTTCCCTGGATGGATGCCTGAGATCCATGCGAAGATGGTTTACCCTTGGAGGGGGATCTCCCAGGCATCTTAGCTAGGGAGTCCCCATATGTGATGACTTATTCCTGCTTGTTCCTGGAGATAGCACAGTTACTTACCTGTAACAGGTGATCTCTGGGAACAGCAGGAATTAGTCATCACAACCCACCCACCTCCCCTAGGAGTTGTATCTCTATCTATCTATCTTCCTGTCCTCTCTCTCTATTGTCTCAGCTTTAAACTCGAACTGACGAGAGCTGGTCAGGAAGGCGGGAAGGCAGCGCGCATGTGCAGTGGGAGGCCCCAAAAGCTTTTAATCTGAAAAGCTGGGGAGCTTTCCCGCGCGGGCTCCGTCGGTACCGACGTACCCATATGTGATGACTAATTCCTGCTGTTCCCAGAGATCACCTGTTACAGGTAAGTAACTGTGCTATACCTGGCATCCAGCCTAAGATGTTAAGGAGACTGACGTGGAAGGCTGAGCTAGTGAGCAATTAGATACTACCCCACCCAATTAGATACTACCCCACCCATCCCTGATTTTGTCTACTTTGGGAAAATTGACATAGCATTTGCTCTCATTACAAAGCGAGACCACAGTAATGATTTATTTAGCTGCATTTATTTAGCTGCATTTATATCCCGCTTTTCACCGGGTCAAAGCGGTTGGGGGATACATTTAACATGAGGGGATATGACACACATACACTAATACTTACAGGGAACATGATAGAAATGAATGTACAAAGCAGGGGAGACTGCAGAAACAAGTGTATATATACCTATCTCTGTCTAATCAGCTAGATGCATCTTGGACAAGGGACCTCCGCGAACGCCACTTTTCTTCCCTCTGCCCTACCTTTCTGGTACTCGGATGCATTACTTGCAGAAGGCACAAACTTTGGAGTCACTGGAGGATTCATCCAGTATATCATTAAGCAGTTGGGGGAAGGTTGAAGAGAACTATAAACGTATATGCCTCACTTCTGATTACAGACTTACTGTGTAACATCAGTCCAAAGGAGGACAGCAATCACAGTAATCAAGCAGCAGAAATGAGTTTGCTTAAAAAGTCTAAAAGTATTTGCATTCCTAAAATCATGGCAGTCTATTGCCTTACGACAAATCCCAGCAGCTACCTCTGTTCCATCTTCCCTGCGGTCTCTATAGCACTGGAAAGTAGGATATTGGCAACAGTATGATTTTGATATGCTTTAAAAACATTTACCTGACTTGACTATCCCAGTATCTATAATACTGGGAAGTCGTTGCCATATTTTTCATTTAAAATGTTTTCCCTTGATTGAGACAAAGAAATGAAGCTCCTTTAACTCACTTTGCAGTTACACAGAAGCTTATATCCCCTTTTTTCCTTCTGATTTCTATTCCATTTCTGAGGACATACAGTATTAGGAGATGCTCTTAAAAATGTAACACACTATGGAGGTTAACCTGTCCCACAAATAGCAGGGATGGATGTCCAAACAGGATTCCATTCCTGCTATTCGTGGCCCTTCCCAGCAGCATCTAACTTCCCCACCGGTTGTATGGGGAAGTTAGACAGAGGCATGAACTGCGCAGAGTTATGGCAGGCAGTAGGCAGTCACCAGCCCTGGACGTACAGGGCCATTTCTAATGTCATCCCTGTACGTCTGGTTCTGTCGACTTGTACGGGGAAGCTATTCCACCTCTGAGGTGGAATAACTTCCCCAGACGTCGTGGATCAGTGGGCCCAGGGCACAGATGGGGTGGGGAGGGGGGACCCTGAGGACATTCCCTGCAGCCCAACCCTGGCCATAGGTGGCCAGATCGGGGAGGGGGGGGGGCGGGCTGCAGGGAATGCTTTGAAGGAGCCGGCAGCCAGGATTGCAACTTTACAATGGAGCTGTGGTGCCATGGCTCTGTTGTAAAGTTCTGAGTTAGTCGGGCATGTCCTGTACGTGCAGGCTGGGCTGAATCGCAGTCCCGGTTTGCACGTACAGGACTGTTTACAGTTCTGATCCCGTGGGACTAGACATGCCCCGCAGGATCAGAATCATGACGCCCTCTGTACATCTGGTTCAGACTGTACTTACAGAGGGCTTCTACGTCTGGGACGGAATCGGGCTAGGAAGTGTCATTATGCTATTCTATGAAGTGCCATTATGCTTCTCATTAAACAGTCTTGTACTAAGGGATGTAAGAACATAAGAAATGCCATACTGGGTCAGTCCAAGGTCCTTCAAGCCCAGTACTCTGTTTCCCACAGTGGCTAATCTAAGGCACAAGTATCTAACAATTTCCCCAGAAGACACAAGTTTCACAATGCTCGTATTGGGGCAAGCAGTGGATTTCCTGAGTCCCCTTTAATAGTGGTTCATGGACATTTCATCCAGGAACTTGCCAAAACCTTTTTTTAAACCCAGCTATACTAACAGCTTCTACTACATTCTTTGGCAACAAATTCCAGAGTTTGATTACGTGTTGAGTGGAAAAATATTTTCTCTTATTAGTCTTATATGGGTTACACTGTAGCTTCATTGCATGTCCCCTAGGTTTTCTACATTTTGATAGCATAAACTAATCGATCTACATTTACCAGTACCACACCATTCGTCAATTTATAGACCTCCATCATATCTCCCCTCAGCCGGTTCTTTTCCAGGCTGAAGAGCCCTAACCTTTTTAGCCTCTTCTCATAGGGATATCCTTCCATCCCCTTTACCATTTTGGTGGCTCTTCTCTGTACCTTTTCTAATTCAGCTATATCCTTTTTAAGATACAGTAACCAGAACTGCACACAATATTCAAGGTGCAGTCACACCATGGAATGATACAGAGGCATTATAATATCCTTTGTTTTATTCTCCATTCCTTTCCTTATGATACCTAGCATTCTATTTACTCTCTTGGCCGCCGCTGCACACTAGGCAGAGGGTTTTAACATGTTAGCCACGATGACACCTAAATCGTTTTCCTAAGTGGTGGTTCCTAATGTGGAACCTTGCATCATGTAACCATTGTTTGGGTTGTTCTTTCCTAGGTTCATAACTTTGTACTTGTCCACATTAAATTTCATCTGCTATTTGAACGTTCAGTCTTCCAATTTATTAAGGTCCTCTTTCAATTTTTCACAATCCTCTTGGGTTTTAACAACTTTGAATAATTTTGTGTCATCTGCAAATTTGATTACCTCACTCATTATTTCCAGTCCAAGTCATTTACGAATACGTTAAAAAGCAGTGGACCCTGCACAGATCTCTGAGGTACTACACTCTTCACCTTTCTCCATTGGGAAAAATTGGCCATTTAACCCCTCTGCTTTCTATCTTTTAACTAGTTCCTGATCCACAATAGTATACTGCCTCCTATCCCATGATTTTTTAATTTTGCCAAGAGTATCTCATGTGGGACCTTGTCAAAGGCTTTCTGAAAATCCAGATTCACTACATCGACCAACCCACCTTTGTCTACCTGTTTATTTACACCTTTCAAAAAATATATAACAGATTAGTAAGATAAGACTTTTCCTAGCTAAGGTCATGTTGATTGTCTCCCATTAAACCATGACATGTTCAGAAACTTTGTTCTTAACAATGATTTCTACCATTTTTCTCCAATACTGTAGTTTCCTAGATCACACCTGGAACCCTTTTTAAAAACTGGCTTTTACATTGGCCATCCTCCAATCTTCAGGTATTACTGATGATTTTAATGATAGTTCACAGATTAGTAATCGTAGGTCTGCAATCTCATATTTCATGTAAATTTGGATATATCTGAACAACTGAAAAGATTCCGGCAAAGACATGTTTGAAAAAAAGACCTTGGATAGGACATATTCCAAAATGTCTATAAGCCTGAGAAAAATATATGAGAGGAAAAGAGAGAGGAGTCGAGAAATAGATAAGCTGATATAATCCAGGCAATGTCTTTGATAGGAAGTATCTTAGGGCTATCATGTTGGACTTTCTCCATCAATGGAAAAGGAGGCCAAGGCATTCACTTCCTAATTACTACTGGATCAATTTTCTTTATGGGCATCTCCTGTTTCTTGGTTCCTTAGATATTTTTCTATTTTTGCAGTTTTTATATGGTGCTCTGCTCCAAGGCATTTTATGAGCACATTGGAAGAGACTGAGTGAACCTTCAAAATGGTGAAATATAAGAAAGGAGAGTCAAGAAGAAGAGAGTAGAGGAAAGAGGGAGTTTGGGCATTTGGATAGGCTAGCCTGAGAAACCTGCACTGGGCAAGAGAGCTTGGTGGTATCTTGAATATTAGATGATAATTGTTTTCCATTGAAGGGGTTCTAGAAGACAGAAGGCTCTAAGATAAGGAGGCCTGCTTAGTGTGAGTGCTACATGGAAATAGATAAGACTGAAAATGAAGAGCATGCAAAGATCAATGACAGTAAAGTAATAGGGGACTGAGGGGAGTAGCAGTCCATGATTGCATTTACAAGGGAAAACTAGAAATCTGAGTAGTTCTTGGAACCTGATAGGGACCAATGAAGTGAAACTAGGCGAGGGAGGTTTGGGAGTGCCAAGGCAATTGGTCCAGAAGCCTGGTTATATGTTCTGGAGACGTTATACAGGTGAAGATGTAAATTTGGGAGGCCATTACAATAATAAAAAGGTATGAGCGAAAGGCTTCTTGAAGGAGATAGCAAGCATCTGAAATCAGCAAGGAATGGATTTTGTCCAAGTCAAACAGCTGAAAGCATAGAGAAGAATATAAAGAAGTAAAAAGTGTGGGCAGAAAGAAAGAGAAAGGTCTAATGTAACACCAAAATCTCTAACTCGAAGAGCTGAAGGCAAGAGAAATTGAGCTAGCAGAAAAAAATATAAGTGGTGGGCAAGAGATAGCAGGAGAGGTAGGGAAATAAAGAACTTCAGTCTTGAAAGACTTCAACAATTTACATGAAGAGGAGACAAATTTTTCAAAATGACATAACTTATTTGCTAATTGAGACGCGTCCTACAACTTTTTGGTGCTCACAAATTGATTGTGTGTTCATTAACTCGAAGACATATGCACTTAAAATTTCTAAGTACCCAGACAAACCCGAATGCATGCTGACGAATGCATACCAGTACTGCAGAGAGTCAAACAGGACAACGTTCTGCAGAAAACAGACTGCCCTCTGCATCTCTATAGACAGAAACTCCATGTACGATAAGGAAGAATAGGGCAGTGTGGAAATATGATCTGCTACTTCACCAGGATGGTGAAACAGACTGAAGTGCTAAGAGAGATTAGATGGGAAACAGGAATATCTCCTCAGGATGTGCTAGGGGTGGAAAGATTCTAGATACCGTCAATGACAGCTTCTTGGAGCAGCTGATCTTGGAACCAATGAGAGAAGGAGCTGGTTCAGATCTAAGACGCAGTGGAGTGAAACATCTGATGCAATAGTGGGAGTAATATTCAACCCACATTGGTCAGCTCTTGTTTTAAATGCTGACCGCCACATATAATAAAAATAATGCAAATATTCAGCAGCTACTCAACCACTAGCCAATAATTTATCTGAATAGCACTTAGGACAGCTTTTTATCCAGATGGCGACACTGAAAATCGCTGTCATTTGGATAAACTTTGTCCTTAGACCACCACAACACTCCCTGGACAGTGCCAAGGTGGGCTATAATAAGCAGTGGCACTGTCCAGACTGGTAGCAGCTGCTGTACCCAGATCAATACTTATGAATATCATCCGCTGTGATTATAAGGGAATCAATTTTGATAAACGCTAAAGGAAAAATAAATGAAACTACTGAGAGAGTAACTTTGAGGGAAGGGTGGAGAAGATGTAATGAGATTGCAAGATTTAATTATTTATTGATATGGTTTAATGTTGGAAAAGTTATACAAATAAAATTAAAAAAAAATAATAAAAAGCAAGACCATCCTAAGGAAATGAAGAAGATGTTAAAAGGAGCAATCGCAAGCAGGGCTGTCACAAGAGGTGGTTGAGAAGGATGTCGGGGGAAGGGAGGAATCAGACCACTGCTGACACTACCATCACTGTCACTACAGCAGTGATTCATTCACTGACAGAAAAAGGGAAAAGAAAACCCTGTCTTTCGTCCAATGAAGAAAACTGCTGCATGGTACCATGGCTGTGTGCACAGATTGTTCTCTATATGCACATTTTAAAAACTGCAGTAATTTGCATACCATTAGTTTACTGCATCAGGAGTGACATGGATTTTTTTCCGAGTGTTTTCGGTGCACTTTTGTAACACACAGCTTATTGCATCCATCTCACATTGTTTCCTTTACCAGTTCATTAATGAATAAGCTCCACAACACCGGCCCCATTACAGATCCCTGTGGCATTCTGATATTTATCTTTTTCTATTGGGAAAATTGACAATTTAATCTTATTGTTTGTTTCCTGCCTTTTAACCAGCTATCTATCCTCAGGAGGAGATGTCCTCCTAGTCCCTGGCCTTTTGATTTCCTGAGGAGTTTCTCATACGATATTTTATCAAATATCTTCTGAACATCCAGATACACTATATTAACCAAATCATCCTTATTTATATGCCAGTGCTATAAATTCCATCCACGCAGCCTCCGCAATGCAGGGGAGGGGGCCTGGGCAGGAAGGGGGCCCCACACAGTGACAATTTACTTTAATTTGTTTGCTGTACTGCTTCTACTCCAGGCCTAAAGTCTCGTAATAACAGCCGCACTGTGAGACATTGGCCTGGGAGGAACACCAACCGGGCCTGGAGCGGAGGCGGCGCAGCAAACAAATTAAAGTTTGACACATGGGGAGGGGGGGGTCAACAATGGGGGGCCCCTCATTAGGACTTTCACAACAGCCAGATGCTTGTTTATGCCTTGAAAGAATTCTGGTTTATCAGCAAAATGTGACCTCCCATGCTGGCTCCTTCTCATTAAGCCACCTTGTAATTCTGTACTTAACAATTGTTTCCGCCATTTTACCCAGCAATTACATTTTATTTATTTAACAGGTTTTCTATACGCCTTATCATTAATTCAAAGCGGTTTACATAGAACATTATAGCAACTAGGCTCAACGGTGTGTTGTTTCTAAAATCCCCCTAAGGCCCTTTTAAAAAATGTAGCGTTACATTGTTACCCCCCAGTATTCTGAACACAAATTATCTTATTTACTGACAAGAATAAGGAAAGAATGAAACATGCCCACCTTTTAAGAAGGATCAAGTCCACGGCACGCCTGGCCTGGGCGCTTGGCACATGGAAGCCTTCAAAGCTGAAGCATCCCCTGTGGATTCTGGGAGTCCCATGGCGTCCCTTTTCTCTGCCACCATCTTCCAAAACTGTGGTGATCTGGTTGATGCCAATGAAGTTCACTGAGCCAACGTTAACATCAGGCAGACCACTGCCATATTGGAAGATGATGGTGGAGGGAAAGGACACCAGAGGATGTTTCTGCAGGACTAGGTAAGTATTAGTGGTCCACTGAGGATGGCAGAGCCTTAGGAGTTCTCTGGTTGAAGGCCTCCCTCTGACTGGCACTCAGGCAACTGGTGTTCAGGGATGGAGTACCCTTGTCTGGGGGTACGTGGGTCAGTGCAAGGATGGCTCTAGAGTTGGTTCAAAGTGTTGGTGCTTTAGGAAAACCCTCTCGCTGTCAAAAACTACTATTTAGCTTTGAATGCCCTGCTTCTGCTGCCCTTTTGAAGTTGCTGCCCTAGGCGACCGCCTAGTGGTTGGGCTGGCCCTGTGCCAGGGATGCCCTGGACCTGAGAGTCTCTGTAAAGGAAGTGGGAAGTATTTTTCCCCATGGGTTTTGTGGGGCTGCAATTTGGGAATCCCCTCTAGGATTATCCATCTAGGAGGTTCATTGCAGATATTTTAACTTCCCTTTGACTTCTATTGCAGTCAATGGGAACTTGAAGTTTTACTTCACTGCCGGAGTTCACTTCCAGAGATGAAATACTGTAAAGTTTTAGTGCTATTTGAGAATCAATAAACTGTGCTAATCTTTAGCACCGTTTGCTGCATTGGAAGCAATTTTGCATGCTGTGCTTTTGCAAACATTTGTAATAGGCAAATTGCAAAAAGATTGTCGCAGCAGTTTACTTGTGTTTTAGTTCTGTTTTTTGTGCACTTCAGTCCTTGCCAGATAGGAAGTTAATTGAAGCATACAACCAGCATTAGATTGCGAGGACATGTGAGAAGACCTTGCAAAACTGGAGACCTGGGCATCTCAATAAAAATGAAATTTAATGCATACAGGAAAAAAATAATCCTAGCTATATATCCATAGTGCTGGGTTCCATGTCAGAAAACCATTGCGAAAAAGGACCCTAGAGTCATTATAGACAATACATTGAAATTCTTTGCTCAGTGTGCAGCAGTAGTCAAACAGCAAATATAATTTTAGGAATTATTCATAAAGGATTAGAGAATAAATCTGAGAATATTATAATGCATCTATATAAATTCATGGTACAATTACATATTGGGTATTGTGTTCAGTTCTGGTCACCCCGTCTTAAAAAACATAATGCAGAAGTAAGAAACATACTGAAAGGAACAAAAATGATAATCAGGATTGTAGGACTTGTACCTGTGGCCTGTTCTGACCCAAAGCCTGAACCATGCAATATGGCTTCCTGTTACAGCTTCAAACCGGAAGATCAAGCAATTCAGCCAAAGTTATGTACCATACCGCAGAGTCATTGTTTTCAAGCCATGGCTAAGTGCAAGAGAATTCGCTGTTGAGGCCAGAGACTGTACTCGTGGTCCTGGCATTTGCAACAATGTATGAACCTGCATACCAGCATCTTCTCTCATCATGCACCATTGTAGGAGAAGAACTACCTGACAACTGTTACCTGATTTGCTGAAGATGTCACACAGTATCCGAGTCTAGCCAATCCTCATGCTGCGACAAGAAATTCAGGACAAGGTATTATATGCTGAGCACAGAGACTTTCGCAGACACTTTTAGGGACATTTTAGAGACACCTTTTTAGGCATTTAGAGAGACACTTGCACACTACCTTTGGTCTCTTGCCACTTTCTGCCATTCTGCAGTCTTTAGCCCTACTGCCTGCCTGTCTCTAGCTGGAAAGTCAGACAGTGTGCAAGGACAAGGACTAGCCTCGGGAAGGAGTGAATCTCTGCCACAGACCTGAAGCTCAGTGTTATCACATTGCTCAGCTGGATGTCTGCATGCTACATTGGACCACTGCCATCTGTTGGACTTTGTGCCGTTCTGGAGATGACTTCTCAGACCCAGCCACAATCGTCCTTCTGGCAAAGCTAATGTACTGGTCTTAATTCTCTCGGGGGGTGGGCCTAACCAGACATCCAATTTTCTGTATGTCTGAGTGCAGCGTGAATCAGTGATTTTGGTTACTAAAACAGTGATTTATGAACTGGTGTAATTGTAATCATAGGGCTACATAACTTGCTACCTCATAATTCTAATTTATTCTATATCTGCATTATTTTTCTATCAGCAATAAAGTCTAATTTTCATAAACACAGACTTGTCTTTCCCTCTCACATGTGGTTCATTGACAGACAGACCTATAGAATCTTGGTAAAAGAGGGAAGTAGCAATTACCCCTGGTCCTATTGAGTATTTATATATATTTATTTTCTACTGACAATAATCTCCACAGCACTGTTTCCATGTAAATGGCATTGCTGTCGCTGATGGTCCCAAAAACAGGTGGCTGTGGTGGCAATGGGGGCAGGACAGAAGGAGGGGGGTATGGCAGGATTGAGGACTCACCTAGGGTGCCTCATATGCTTGCATCAGTCCTGTCACTTACACCTGTAAAGTGCATTCACGTGTAAAAGGCCATTTACATGCAGACGTCCATATCTTGCCTGTTGCATGGGGAGTGTCAGAGACGTAGCCAGAGTGGCATCAAAATCTACACATATATCCAGGGCCGGTCCTAGGGTTGGTTCAAGGTGTTAGTGCCCTAGGCGAACCTCAAGCTTTACACCCCTTCTGGCTGTGAAAATCTATTATTTAGCTTAGAATGTCCCGCTTTTGCTGCCCTCCAGAAGTTGATGCCCTAGTGGTTGGGCCGGCCCTCAGTATATCCCTGATTTCATATAGAGGGTGCATAGGTAAGACTAAAATTATCTACAACTGGATTTACACTTTTTTTCCTTGACAAGAACTGAAAAAAGTACTCCTTTTGCCCTTCCTTTTATAGGAGGGATTAAGGAATATATCCCCCTTCATCCCCAATATTTACTTCCTTCTCTTAATTATGAGGGAACACTAGAGGCCTCTGTAGTTAGCGGCATCTACATATCTGGATTTGCACAATGGCAAAGATGCACGTGGAAGTGCTGATATGTATATGCACCAGTTGTAAAATGTCAGCACTTGCCCGTGTAAGTTGCCGGGTTTCCAATAGTGATTTTCCCATGAGTATCCGTGTGAAATTATTCTTCCTGTTGCACGTGGATGTCCAACTCTGTGCCCCTGGGCTTCTTTCTTTGATATAAAATGCACATTCACAGCGAGGAGCAGAGATACGTCGATTTTACATCAGACTGACAAGTGCCAACCCTCTCCTTTAAAATGGGCAGATCTACGGATGTTTTCACTTGGACGTCATTGCAACCACATAAACGGCTTTCTAAAATGTGCCTTCACATCTCTAGCTAAAGATTCTTAGTCTCAAAATTCTGTAAGCAGCCTGACCTGGTGCTTTATGTCTGAACTACTAGCAAGCAATTCTAACATTATGCTTGTCCCAGACTATATTCTGGAGAAAATGAGAGCCAAAGCCAGCCCCAGAGATGGTTCAAGGTGTTGGAAATCCTAGGCAGACCTTAAGCTTCATACTCCCCCAGCTGTCAGAATCTATTGCTTAGCTTTGAATGCCCTGCTCTTTGCCGCCCCCCAGAACTTTCTGCCCTAGATGACTGCCTAATTTGCCTAATGGTTGGCCTGACCCTGATGAGATGAATAGCACAGGGACACTGATAAAGTGAGCAGGCAAGGAATCCCATCCTTAGGATGTGTTACATTTGTAGTAGGAGTGTGCATAAATTAGTGCACATTGAATTCGCTAACATGCCTTCAAACGTTTGTATGTTCTAACTGCTAAATCAATTTAACAAGCACTAATCTATAAATTAACCGGGTTAAGTCGAAGAATGCAGATTTAAATTATTTTATTAAAAAGATTGGTGGGGGGGGGGGGGCAAATGACCCAAACCTTTTTTCCACTTTTAAGAATGCACATTTTCATGTTGACCAGATTCTTTTTGTTTTTGCATGTGCTATTTGTTTCAGGGGCAGCAGAACATCTTTCTGGTTGGAGGGGCCAAATAAGCCAATCTCCTGCCCTGCCCACAAGCTCTCTATTTACTGATGCTGTGTTGGGTGCTATTGGTGGGGTCTTGGCCCCTGTGCGCACCCCATTCCACTGCCTATGATTTGTTTAGCATGCACTATTCAGAGTGAAATAGTGTGCACAATTCATGTTTGTGCAAGCTGTGCCATTAACACACACTACAATAATGCACACGAAAACAAAACAAAATGAAAAGAAAAACCCCCCAAATGAATCAAACTGTTTCCTCTGCATGCCAGTATACGTTTCAGATTACCCAGCAGCAGACCTGACTGCGCCAGAAAGAGTTTGTTGTCTGTTAGGGCACATATATCTGTCGTATTTTCTTGAGATTTGATTCTCTTTGTGCTCAGAGGTAGCCTCTGAAACAGCAACTGAAATAGCTAAAGTTTTGAGCGTGCCGTGCGCATGACAATATTCACGGTGACAAAAATGTAGCAAATGACATCTCATTTTTTTCATTTATGAAGAACATCAAGAAGGCAAAAAGAAAAAAAAAGTGTTCTGATTGGCCTAAAATGTCTTAAGTCCCTTCAAAGGAAGCATTGTAGTATTTCAGGTGACCAGTCTATCCATTCTTATACAAGATAAACCCTGGGTGCAGAGTACTGACGCATCCCAGTTGTTTTCCACTAAAACCTTACTGAAAAGTTAAAATACAAAAACTTTTTTCCTTCTTTCTTATGAAACAGTCCTCATTGCTACTACCACTACTGATCACTTATCTAGCATACCTTTACCTGCAAGATGAATGGATAATATGCAAATAGTCCATGCACCCTTGTAAGCGGCTTTTTGAAATCTCCCTCCTTATGTATATATTTGCAGAACAAAGTTTAATATTTAAAGGTGTGATCTTCAAACATGCATTTGCATAGGATTGTTCCGGGAGGGATGGTTTTCAGATGGATTACCACTGATTTAACAATCCAAATCTTGGAGGGGGTGCTAGGGATCTGCAATGAAATTGGGGGGGTACACAGGGCTAAAGTTTCACCTAGAGTGCTTAATACTCTTGAACTGGCCCTGGGTGGGTAAGTTTCAAGGGTTCACCTACTGCAGAGCCGAGTTGGTTTCCATGGGTGATACTGATCCACACATGCCCTGAAAGACCGGGAGGTGGGGAGGGGGAGGAATACCATCCTTCTAACTAATAGGAAACAATTATTTAATAATAACTCTGACCAAGTAAGTTCACCGTAAATAACATTACAAATCAAGCCTGCAGAGGGTGAGAAGAAGACCACAGTGCTGGGAGCAGCCTCGGCTGTACAAACCGGGAGAGAAAAGAGGCAGCACAGGGGAGAGAGAAGAGGAGGGGGAGCGATGGAAGCGGCAGTGGCGAGACAGACGCGAGTTCAAAAGTACAAACGAGGCCGAAGCGGATCGCTTTCTGGACGAGAATCCGGAGTGAAATCGTTTCACCGGCGGCTTTGTTTGTGTTTTTTTTTTTTTAAGATTGAATTCGTAGTCCCCAGCCACTTTCCTTCTGCTGCCTGCTGGCCCCTCGCTCGTTCCTCTGTTCTTTGCCAGAAGTGAATATTGAAAACTTCTAGGGTGAAGTGGCATCATCGGAGCCGAGGACAGGGGCAGATGGAAGGGGCGATTCCCACCCCCATCCCTTTCAACCAAAAAAAATCATCCTCGCAAGGGGGGTGTTGGGGGGGGGGGGGGAGGAAAACAGAGAAAGACTTCAGAGCTGGGCTCTTCCCTTGTTGCGCCAACCCATCTGTGAGACTGAACAAAGAAACTAGAGTCTGCTGCACAGTGCAAGCCCCCGGCTGCAGACCGGCACAAATCTAGGCACCGTGCAGAGAGCCAGCGAGCCACTTACCCGATTTCCTGCTCGATTTCCGAAATGTCCGCAAAAATCAGGACGAGGACGAGCAGCGTGACGACTGCCACCATCCAGCCCCTGAATTCCAGATGCATAGCTCGGGCGGCAGCGAGAAGCCCGGGAGCTGCCTCCTTCCCCTTATCCGCTCCAAGTCCTGCCAAGGTGTCGCACTCGCTTCATAGGCAAACGCCTAAACCGGAGAGTACAGATAGATACGTGTACGCAGGAAAGGTTCTGCTCGTGTATGTCCCAGTTTGCTCTTTCCTCGGTCGATTTCTGGGCGTCAGAATTGTTCTGCTTTCCACCTTCCTCTCCCAGGGACACGTTGTTGTTCTAGAGACTCCCGGGGAGAACGAGGGGTCTGATGTGAACGGATATCGTGAAAGCACGCAAACAGACGGACAGCAATCATTCCTCTCGGTTTCTCCCCTGCCCCCTCCTCCTCTTTCTCTCAAAGTTTGCCTGACACCTGGGGACGGTCACCAGCAAAGGAGGAGGGGGGTGAACATATTTTTCAGCAACTGATTGGTGCCGACGAGCCCAGAAAGGGAAACCTGCAGACAGATGTCTCTACCCCTCCAAGTTCGTGCGACAGAGGCATTGGGGGCTAACCTTTGGCTTTTGAAGGAGAGGATTAGGACCCCCTTCCCAGCACTCCTGAAATATCATGGCAGCGTTTCTGTATCTGTAAGTGTATTCACTGAGGGGGGAAGGGAGGATCTTCCGTATTCTCCTAGGTAGAAAGCTGTGAATTGATGAGCTGTGGGGTCAGTGGCTGCTTTGGGGCAAGGGGGAAGGGTATCCAAGGTAACAAAAGTTCTGCATCTGCATGGAGGTAAAGGGTTGCCTAGGTTAGCTGGGGCCATGGTTCTGCTTTTGTTTAGGGACTAGGGTCTGGGGAGAGGCAGCAGCTTGGAGAGTGAGGGGCGCATGGATCATATAGCAAGCACAGCTGTACTTTTGCAGAGGCACACAAAAGAGAACTTAAACTACTGCACATATTCAGGGCCCTTTCTGCCTTCCAAGACAGGGGTGCAGCTTCAGACAATGGCACTAGACTTCCTCAAAGCAAGGAAGAGGGGCAACCTCTGATGTACCCCCCATAGTGTTCACCCCTTCAAGCCAAAGGGTAATCAGCTGTTGTATGGAACCAGTAGATTAAAAGAAATAGATTACCAGTTTGGTGCCCAGGAGGAGTACAGGGCTTCAATCCCAGAACTCAGAAAGAGCACTGAAACCTCAGATAAATTAAAACAAGTGTAAACCTGGAATTGCAGGCTTTAAAAAGCCTATTTTAATACTGCAAATTAACATAGAAACATAGAAACATGATGACAGAAAAAGACCACAAGGCCCATCTAGTCTGTCCTTCCATAACAACAACTACAACAGTCCACTTTTTACCTTTAGAGATCCTCTGTGTTGGTCCCATGCTTTTTTGAATTCAGTTACTGTCCTCATCTCTACCACCTCCACTGGGAGACTATTCCACGGATCCACTACTCTTTCCGTAAAGAAATATTTCCGCATATCACTCCTGAATCTATCTCCCTTCACCCTCATCCCATGTCCCCTCGTCGCAGAACTTGCTTTCAATTGAAAGAGGCTCTCTCCTGAACATTTATGCCACGGAGGTATTTAAACATCTCAATCATATCACCTCTATCCCGCCTTTCCTCTAAGGTGTACATATTAAGATCCTTAAGTCTGTCCTCATATGCTTTATAATGAAGCCCATTAATCATTTTGGTAGCAACCCTCTGCACCGACTCCATCCTGTTCACATCCTTTTGAAGGTGCGGTCTCCAGAATTGCACACTATACTCCAAATGAGGTCGCACCAAAGACTTATACAGAGGCATTATCACCTCCTTTTTTCTGCTAGCCATTCCTCTCCGTATGCACCCAAGCATCCTTCTAGCTTTTGCCGTCGCCTTTTCTACCTGTTTAGCTACTTTAAGATCATCGGACACAACTACGCCTAGGTCCCGCTCTTCTCTATTTATTTTCTTTATTTATTTAACATCTCTTATATACCGCGCTATTAAAATCAGCGCGGTGTACATCGAACAAAATATACTGCAATGTGTACAGGTAACATCGAGTTTACAGAGAACAAGGGAATATAAAACATGGAATAACAGGGATAACTATGTACAATAAACAATATACTATTTATATGCTTTAATTATGTACCAAAAGTACTTCACCTCCTATGCTGTATTGCTCCCTAGGATTGCTGCAGCCCAAATGCATGACCTTACATTTTTTAACATTAAATCCCAGCTGCCAAATTCTAGACCATTCTTCAAGCTTAGCTAGATCCCTCCTCATGTTATCTACACCTTCCTGGGTGTCTACTTTATTGCAGATTTTGGTATCATCCGCAAAGAGGCAAACCTTACCCGACAGCCCTTCCGCTATATCACTAACAAAGATGTTAAAAAGAATCGGACCAAGGACAGATCCCTGGGGCACACCACTGGTAACATCCTTCTCCTCAGAGTGAGCTCCATTTACTTGTACTCTTTGTCGCCTCCCACCCAACCAATTTCTAACCCAAGCAGTAACTTTAGGGTCCATCCCTAGGGTGCTCAGTTTGTTTATAAGTTGCCTGTGAGGAACAGTGTCAAAGGCTTTACTGAAATCTAAATACACCACATCTAGAGCTCTCCCTCGGTCCAACTCCCTGGTCACCCAGTCAAAGAAATCAATCAGATTTGTCTGACAAGACCTGCCTCTGGTGAATCCATGCTGCCTCGGATCCTGTAATCCGCTGGACTCCAGAAACCTCACTATTTTCTCTTTCAACAGCGTTTCCATTAATTTACTCACCACTGAAGTTAAACTAACCGGCCTGTAGTTTTCAACCACATCCTTACTTCTGCTTTTGTGTAAAGGCACCACATGAGCCTCTCTCCAGTCCTTTGGCACCACTCCCTACTCCAACGAGGCATTGAAAAGGTCAGTCAGTGGAGTTGCTAGAACGTCCCCAAGTTCCCTCAGTATTCTAGGGTGTATCCCATCCGGTCCCATCGCTTTGTCTACTTTAAGTTGAGCTAGTTTCTCACGAATACAGTCTTCTGAAAATTGTTCAAGATGTCCCTCGCTTCTGTTCTTATTTGCGGGTGTTTTCTGAGGTCCTGCTCCTGGTTCTTCATCTGTGAACACAGAACAAAAATATTTGTTAAGCAATTCCGCTTTATCCTTATCAGCTTCTACATATTCCCCCCCTGTACCCTTGAGTCTGACAATACCACTTTTGCCCTTCCTCTTCTCACTAATATATCTGAAAAATGTCTTATCTCCCCATTTTATTGCATTGGCTATTTCCTCCTCCTTTTGAATCTTTGCCTTCTTGACTACTTTGCTAGCTTCTCTAAGTTTTTCCAAATACAGATGCCTGTCTTCCTTTCTCTGTGATCTCTTGTATTTCATGAAGGCCTCCCTCTTTTTCTTCACTTTTTCAGCTACTTCCTTCGAAAACCATAGCGGTCTCCTGTTCCTTTTGCCTTTATTTACCATTTTAACAAAAAGGTTGGTTGCCTTTAAAATACCACCTTTCAGTTTTGCCCACTGTTGTTCTACATCCCCCAGCTGTTCCCATCCCACTAATGACTCCCTGAGGTATTGGCCCATCTTCGCAAAGTTAGTCTTCCTAAAGTCTAAGATCTTCACCTTGGAATGGATTCTAACAGCCCTAGTCCTAATACTGAACCACACCATCTGGTGATCACTGGATGCAAAATGATCTCCCACTACAACATCAGAAACACTTTCACCATTGGTAAGCACCAAGTCCAGTATGGCCCCTTCACGTGTGGGGTCTGTTACCAATTGCCTGAATAGTTCTCCCTGTAGAGAATCCAGGATCTCCTTACTCCTAGATGATACTGCAGCAGGAAAGTGCCAATCAACATCTGGCATATTGAAATCTCCTAGCAGTAGCACTTCCCCTTTCCTAGCAATGCTGCGTATGTCTTCAATTAACTCTCTGTCCACCTCTTCTTCTTGTTAGGGAGGTCTGTATATCACACCAATGCAAATAGATTTTTCTTTCCCTCTTTCTAGTTTAACCCACAATGCCTCCTCTCTCCCTTTTAAGCTCTGTAATTCCAAAGCTTTAATAGTAGTTTTTACATATAGTGCTACTCCTCCTCCCCTTCTTCCTACCCTGTCCTTTCTGAATAAAGTATAGCCAGGTATAGTTACATCCCAGTCATGGTTTTCTGTGAACCATGTTTCTGTAACTGCCACTAAATCTAAGTCAGCCACTCCCACCAAAGCTTCAACTTCAGAGATCTTATTTCCCATGCTACGGGCATTAATACACACTGCTTTCCATATGTTACCCCTGTTACCCATTTCCATAAAGGTATTTAATGTATCACTTACCTGGGGGCTTTCACTTACCTGGGGGCTTTCTTCACCCATCCCCAACGAATCTAGTTTAAAGTCCTCTTCAGTAGATTAGCCAGTCTACTACCAAAGATGTGTTGACCTTTCTTGGACAGATGGATGCCATCTCTGCTCTGCAGCCCTTGGAACAGCATCCCATGGTCTAGGAAACCAAAACGCTCTCGAAGACACCATCCACGCAGCCATGCATTAATCTCCAGGATGCGAGCCTCTCTGCCTTGGCCTTTACCCTCAACAGGGAGGATTGAAGAGAACACCACCTGTGCACCTACCTGCTTCACCCTCTGTCCCAGAGCCATGAAGTCACTTTTGATACGTTCCGAGGTATACCTGGCAGTATCATTTGTTCCAACATGGATTAGCAACATTGGGTAATAGTCAGTGGGCTTGATGAGTCTCGGCAAATTCTCCGTAACATTTTGGATCTTGGCACCAGGCAGACAGCATACCTCTCTGGACATCAAGTCTGGTCGGCAGATGGACGCCTCAGTACCCCTCAGAAGAGAGTCTCCAACCACCACTACCCTTCGTTTCCTCTGGTCACTGATTCTGCAACTATGGGGTACTTGAACTCTGGTTCTTCCCTTTCCAGGGATGCTTTCACCTCCTCCACTTCCAGGGCTGCATAATGGTTCTTCAATTCAATTAAGTTGCTGCTCCATCTCCAGGTCCTCCTAGCTTAGTCAGTTCTCAAAGAAGAGCCCAGGAACCAGCCTTTATAGCCTCTCCCTAGCAGGGGGGGGGTGTCTCTCTCTGGGGTTCTGTGTACATTAGGATGAGTGATCCAGTAATCCCAAAATCCATGTTTGTTGGGATCCCTTCATACACTGGAGTCTGCCTATTCCCTTCTGGGCAAATGTCCACTCCCCAGGTCCAAGGGATAACCTGCTGCTGTAGCACCCTTTCAAATGTCAGAATGTACGTTACGGGATCGTCCCCAGGACCCCTCCAGTCCTCCCTTTGCAACACATCCCTCAATTGGGCCCACCTCAAGTTTCAGTGTCCTGGCCGATCTGATCATCCCATTGGTGAGTCTCTTAAGCTCCTGAGTATGTACCTCTAGTAGCTAGTTAAGTTGCGCTTGTCTTTCCAGGATCTGGACAACAATTCTCCGATCCATCGCTTCATTCTGGAGTTGAGTCTGTTCAGTCATCCAACAAATCAGTTCCTCCGAAGCCATGGCTGTAAAGCAAACAGAGAGAAAATAACCCAAGTGCAGGTTTTTAGGAGAATACACTCACTGTGCCTTTACCCAGACCAACTGTCCTATCCCATCCTGTGCCCTAGATACTGGTACCTTCCAGGCAGATGAGTCTCAGCATTGCTAGTCCATTGTCCTTGCTGGAATGGGTGATTCCTCTAGATCCTGCTTGTTCCTTCCTCATGGGTTTAGTAGTTCAGCTTCAGTGTGCTTTGGAGATCTCACCACTGCCACTATTTGTTGCTCCGTCTCAGCATCTGTCTCCAGATCCAGCAGGCAGACAGGCATTTTGTAATCCTCCTAGCTTAGTCTGCTGTCAAAGAAGAGTCCAGGAACCACTCTTTATGGTCTCCCCCTAACAGGGTGGTCTATCTCTGGGGTTCCACTGTACTTTAGGGTGAGTGATCCAATAGTGCCAAAGTCCACATTTGGTGGGATCCCTTCCTATGCTGGAGTCTGCCCCCCTCCTTCTGGGCAACTGTCTCCTCCCCGGGTCCAAAGTAGCCCTTACCAAGGTCCTTTGTATCCACACAAACGTGAATGATACTCAAATTAGGTTAGGAATACACAAGTGATGTCTTCCCAATGTCCTTCAGTTTAGACAAACATAAACATTGAACATTACAATAAAGTCCCCCCGTTTAAGTCTCGGATTCAACCGGGGTGCGTCCCAGGTGTGGAATTACCTGGACACCCTGCCACCTCCTACGTAGCTGCTTGTTGCTATTACCAAGTCTGGCGGGTTATCCACCGGCTGAAGAACCATGGGTGTCTCTTCAGGAACTAGCTGTTGCTCATTTCCCAGCTCCATCTCCTCCAGCTGGGGGATCCCCTCGATCTTCCCTAAGGGGGTCTACCTCCATGGGGGTCTGGGACAAGTCCCTCACCTCTCTCATTCCAGGTGTTGTCATGGAGCCGGGCAGTATGTCTTCTGGCTAAGGAGGCAGCAGGAGTTCGGGCCCTTCCTCGACCCCGAGTGTCCTCGTCTGCCACTCTAGGGGGCCCCTCATAGAGGGGTCCATACCTTCAGAGCCGGGACTGGCTGGGGTCCCCCAGGAGTACTGCAGTGATACACCCTATCACAGAAGTTTAATTAAAAAACAAGCCCCAGGCCCATAGGGAAGCATTGAGTTTGCTAGGGGAAATGCAGGAATCTAGTGAGAGATTCAGGAGAGAGACTGATGCAGGGAGGCAATATTTTAATTTCCTGCTTCAGAGGCTTACAGCACAGAACCCTAGGATATATGCTGAATGTTGTGGAAAAGTAGTTGTAACTGGAGATTTGTTTTTTTTCTCTTTTCCAGAGCAGTGCTGGGTTACTATTTGCAATTCTAGCAGTGGAAGACCATTAAGCAGTTTATCTTGGAAGGACTGAAGTGAGACTGAAAGAAGCAATTGGCTGGAAAAGAAGAGGGAAGGATGTATGTGTGTGTTTTGAAAGTTTAAGGTACCTGGAAATTGGGTTAAAAAGGTTTAACTTTGTTAAGTCATTGGTCTGCTTATTGTTTGAGATCTGCTTAGAGAGAGATTTGGAAGACAGTGAACAGACTCAGAGTTTTATTAATTGTGCCCTGTGTTTGAAGCACAAATTTGCTCAGTACAAGCTATATTGGAGGGAAAGAATTTGTTCATACAGCTCAGAGCAGAACTTTCTGACTGAGCTTTCATTTTAAAAGTTCTGGTTTGTGGCATGGAGGAGTAGCCTAGTGGTTAGAGCACTGGTTTGGTAACCAGGGTTCAATTCTTGCTAGCACTCCTTGTGGCCTTGGGCAAGTCACTTAACCCTCCATTGCCTCAGAAGAAAGGCCTGGCAATCTACTTCCAGTGACACTGCCAAGAAAACTCAGGAGCTTCTGGGTCACCAGGAGTCAGGACTGACTCAAAGGCACACATTGCATTGCAAGAGAGAGTATATAAGGAAGAATCAAGGAATTGGCTCAGCTTTTGTCGGTTGAGAAGTGCAACCAAAATCCTGAAAAAGGATTTCTTGGGGCGGGTTTGAAAAGAAACAGGGAATCTTTTCCTGCTTTATAAAATGGAAAATTTCTAAGGAATTCTGGATTAAGCTCCTTCAAGGAACTAAATGTTCTGAAAGCTAAGATTGTAGCAAAGCTTCTTAGAGGGAAGAAATATTTTAAATCCTGTGCAGAGTAGTTGGTAGTTCTGCTGGGCATGGCAGGTTGGAGTCCTTTGAGCAAGGGGAAAAGGGGAAACTGCTTGAGAAGTTGGAAAGAAAAGCTGTATTGAGCTCCTTTTAGGAACCTAAGATTACTGGAAGCTGAAACTATAGAGAAGCTCTTTGGAAAATATATATGTTTAATCCCATGAAGGAATCCAGATAGCTCTGCTGAGTCTGGGCAGTTTAGAATCCTAAGAGTAGTGACACTGCTGCATGCTATTGGAAGCAGTGCAGAGGGAGAGATAGAGGCACTGGTTTTTGACTTCTGGCAGAAGGACAGTGCCTAATTAAGGTTTAAACTGGAAATTCCTGAGTTCTTAAAGGAGTACATTTTTATGAGTGTGAAAGGTGTGATTGGATACTTTTTGTATGGGCTTAGATAGGGACATTCAATTATCTTTTATTTTTGGATAGGAATAGGGACAGTATTCCACATCAGATCCCAGTCAATATATTAACCCCCAAGTGACTGTGGACACAGCCTCAATTTAGATTTGTTTAATTTGTTGGTTTATTAAAGTTAGGGAGTAGGTAAAGTCTGAAACATCACTGGACCAGAGGAGTCCTGAGTTCCTATGACATCGGATCTCCTGGAAGAGGACACCATGGGACTTCTGGACAAGAGACTGGGCCCCTTCCCAAGAAAGTTTCTGGGAAGAAAGGTACCAATACATAAACACTCTGAGTGACTAAAAGAACTACATTTCTGAGATCATACTTTACCTAACCAATTGAAATACATACAGAGTACTCTGGAGAAGAAGAGAACTCACCTGTTAAAAGGTGGGAGTTCCTGTATGAAGAAGTATATTCATAGTAAGAGATAAACTGTAAAGTGTATCCTAAAGAGAAAACGGAAATTTTGTATTAGAAGACTACTATGAAGCAAAGAGAAACAGCGAATGTTGATTTATTTCTGAATTCTAAGGTGCAGCAGTGTATAAATACCTTATTGACTTAACTTCTTTCTGAAGCCATCTTTAAGCTTGTTGAACAAGTTATACGAGCTAAATACATTTTTCTGAAAATTCTGTGTATAGACCCTAAGTTGTTCTGTGTTCCATCCTTGCAAAATCTATCCTTTCACAATAATTGTAACATCACCTTGGTGGGGGCTTATCCAAATTAGTTTATTTTTCCTCTCGGCCTTTCTTCGCCTAACAGTGGAGCTGGATGAGATGAGGTTAGTGACTTCTGTAAGCCTGTACCGGAGGGGGACGTCAGACTCTGAGGTGCCCACTGGATTACACTATAACATCCTACGTATTGGTGTAAGAGTCTGGCTACGCCCTTCTCCGGGAGTGGGGGAGCTACATTTAGAGTCTAGTTTTCAAACTGAGGTGTGCCAGTCCAGTTGCCTGAGGTCTAAGAAGTAGAGAATCAGAGATTTGTTTAGATTGTAATGCTGTCACATGCTTGCCCTCCTTACAAGAAGAGGGCCATGGCTTCCACCTGCTCTGATTGATTCCTTAAAACTTTATAAACTGGAGAACTCCCATTCCACTTTGCCCGTTGACAGGGCCCTTGGAGGGAGAGTTCATGGGCGTGACGCTGCTTCTGGTTGTCTTCTCTTAGTGTCGGTCTTCAGCTTAATCTCTCTGCCCTTCTCTGACCTTAGAAGCCGAGCAGCATCAGGTCTGGCTGCTGCTTGCCCAAGAGACCATGTACTTAACCGCTGCTCTTGGACTTCTCCAACCTCCTACCATTAGGTAACCTGTGACTATTGCTCTGCTCTGCGTAAAACACATTGGGACATGTCTTTAGGTCCTGTCAATTTCTGAGTTCAGACGGGCACTACTACTACTGTTTATCATTTCTATAGCACTACTAGAGGTAAGCAGCGCTGTACATATACACCTCAGAGACAGTCCTCCCTATGCCATAGGGATTACGATCCATTCAAGACAAAGAGGACAAATAAGAGATTAGGCAGCACATTTATTATGGGAATTGATTAAAAACAACACGTGCATTAAACAGGAGAATAAAATAGATCTGCCCACCCCTTATTTGGCAGCCTGACCCCTAGCAGCAGTACCACTAGACAACAATTTCTTTCTGTATATTATTTACAAATCTTTGGTATAGCAATGGGTGCTACAGTTGCCCCTTCAATTGCAACTATTTATATGGCTCAATTTGAGGAGCGGTATATCTATTCTGATCCAATGATTAGCCATATTCCTTTTTGGCAGAGATTTTTAGACGATGTCTTTTTTCTCTGGATTGGAACAAAGCTGGAGTTAGATTCTTTTCTATCATCCCTTAACACGCATAAGTCGAATATTCAGTTTACAGCCCAAATAGAAGCTGTTAGTATTCAGTTTTTAGATATTGCCATTACATTGACTTCTCAAGGATTTATCACTTCACTGTATAGAAAACCGGTGCAGCGCAATACCCTTTTGCGCTATGATAGTTATCATCCAATGTCATTAAAACTGGGGCTACCCTATGGACAGTTTTTGCGTTTAAGGCGCAATTGCTCAACACTACATGAGTTTCACACACATGCTGCTGACCTAAAACAACGGTTGCTTAACAGGGGTTATCCATATGGTTTAATTAAAACAGCCTATAAAAAGGCTCGGTTTACACATTGTGAATGACTCTTTTCATCACAGGCGTCTTCAGAACATGAGGACAAGATTAGGGGGGTTTTCTCTTATTTTAGTGGTATTTCAAAAATAGTAAAAATCTTACATTGTTTTTGGCCCATTTTGGGATTACACGCATGTTTTCATGGAAAACGTTTACAGATAGCGTATTCACATAGAGCAAACCTTCAGGACTATGTTGTTAAAACCACTTCTCCACTGGATCGTCCAGATTTTACACAGAATAATGGAGGCCATTATCAATGTGGAGTGTGCCATTTTTGTGAGACATCAATAACGGGCACTGAATGGCTTGACATTCATACATCAGCTATATATCGTTCCAGATGGTATACAACCTGTTTATCTACTCATGTGGTCTATCTGATAATTTGCCCCTGCTCACTTTATTACATTGGTCGCACCATGAGATCTATAAAAGTGCGTTTAAGTGAGCATGCGTCCCGGTTTCACACAAAAACTCTTACAGCACCCATGGTTGAACATTGTATTCAGCTTGGACATACTTTTGAACATCTACGTTGGCGTATTTTGGATCATGTACCGATTGATCCCAGAGGAGGAGATCGGGTTCAAAAACTTCAAAAACTGGAACAAAAGTGGATTTTCTCTCTGGACACTGTTCATCCAGCGGGCTTAAATGCCCAAATAGACTGGCATACGATCATTTAAATACTAATCTTTATGTTCTTTTGGTCTTAGAATATCACATTTATATATTTTGACAGATTTCCATCAAAACCGTATAATTTGCTGGTTTCATCTGTCATTCACTGAAATTGCATCTGGTTGGCTTCTCGATTTAGGAGGATTCCTTGACAGTGGGCTTTCTCCTCTCTGATTAGCCTTTACGATAGAACCACTTTGGTTGGTTCATTATGCTTGTTGGCTTTGTCATAATTGACATCAGACGCTGTTCCATGATATTTAAAGGGTCAAATTGAAGATTTCCAACTACCGCACCACATCGACCTGAGGCAGGGTTGAAAATTACTGGCCCGAAACGTGACACGTCGTCATTTCTGGATTTTTTCGGCTAAGTACAAGCTTCAAAATCTTTTTTGCTTGTTTCAAAAAATAATTAATTAAAACGGAGGAGCCACAGCGGTGGGATAGATTTTATTCTGCCCACTTTGTTAAGGCAGCTCCAACAAAAATATTGCAAGAGGAGAGAAAGCTTTTCCTTTTTTCATGTAAGGTCAGAATCTATATTTAGTTATTCATTCTATTCTGACAGAGGGTACTGTTGTTCTGATTTTGCAGGTTATTGACAAATTAACATTATACACCAAATAAATGTATAAAATGGATTTAGTATCACCAGTTCCAAACAACTTTAATAATTCAAGCACATTTAAGAGGCAGACAGCAGTCTAGCAGCAGTGTTTGATATCATCACCCCTAAACAAAGATATGGGGAGGGGTGAGGACATGGGGAGGGGTGCACCTACTCCCAGCACCCCTAAACAAAGACATGGGAAGGGGTGCACCTACTCCCTAAAGACATGGGAAGGGGTGCACCTACTCCTGCCATATTGCTGGGCAGACTAGATGGACCATACTGGTCTTTATCTGCTGTCATTTACTATGTTACTTTGTAAGTGTAACGTATGATTTCCTTCCATGTACAAGAAGGTTGTATATGTGCATCTGGTGCAAAAGCTCTTGGTCCTCAGAATATGATATCTGGAGACTAGAGTAGCACTTAGTGGAGCTGAGGTGGACAGAGGTATATAGAGGAAATCTTCATGGGCATAGTAAAGCTGTCCCATCTTCAGTCTGGCAGCCTCTGTGCTCAAGGCTCACCCAAAGGTAACTGATACCTTAGACGAACCATCAACCATATGCCCCTGTCTCCAGGGGCGGCCCAAGCGAGTGCGGGGCCATGTGCAGAGACTCATTGCGGGGTCTCATTTGCATATACATTTGCATAATGTTAACGTGCGCTAACCTTTAGTAAACATTCCTCTTAATTAATTTTTGGATAAAGAAAGACTACTGGATTTCTACATTACTATACTCCAGTGCCAACTGCCAGGCACATTAGGAAGTACTATAAGCACTGCCCATTTGGAGCCCATAGCAAACCCGCCGTATCATAACAGCACTACCAGGACTCACAAAGCACCAAACCCTATCAAAAGGCAACACTGCAAATATTAAACCAATACATCTCAGAGAATACCAATACATCTCCTACTGGGGAAAGAGAACAAGTGGCACTGTCAAACAGAAACTACATGGGCAACCCCAAAAGCCAAACTTGGAATGTACAACAACACTAGAGAAATAAAACTATAAATTAATTTCCTCTTGTACTAAACAAAGCGCAGACGTTAATGATGCACATTTCCCAGAGCTGAAATATTCCAGTTAATAAATTCAAAATAAAAACACATTTTTCTACTTTTTGTTGTTTGGGCATTTTATTTTTCAGTTGAAATTGCTCCAGTCACTTTCTTCTGGTTTCTTCATGTCTTCTGCTAACTCTCCATTGTCTACTGACCATTTGTCCTTTCTTCTCTCTTCTAGTTTTTTCCATTCTCTCTCTACATCTGCTTTAACATACTGATCTTTCCCCTTTTGCTCCTTTCTCCATTTCTTTTTTTATTCCTTTTTCATCCACTCAAATTTTACCTTTTCATCCTCAATCCCCACTTACTCTCCCAAAACCCAGCCAATTGTAGATTTTAATTCCCCCCCCCCCAAAATATCTTTTCCCCTCTCTATCCTCACTTCCTCAGCCCCATCCCCTTCTAGTCCTCCCCCAACATCAGCTCCCTACTAGTTCCAGCCCCACTCAGCATCTTCTCCCTTCTAGTCCCATTCTCCTATCCCCCCCATCAATCCATTTCCAATCCTAGCTCCATCAGCCATTTCCACTCCTATCCTAGCCTCCCAATCAGTCCATTTCCAGTTCTAGCCTCCCCATCAGCCCATTTCCAGTCCTAGTCCCCCCTCAGCCCATTTCCAGTCCTATCATCCAGAAGTCCGGGCTATCAGTGTACTACTACACTGATGACATTATTTTGCTATTCCGTACCAGCCCTCTCCTTCCTGATCTTACCCCCCTGTAGTCCTGCCTTCCCAGCATCTCCTCATGGCTGTCCTCTAATTACCTGCGCCTCAATCCCTCCAAATCAGCCGCCATATGGTTTACCTTTGGTGCTCCCTACCCTGCAGTTATCCTCATTTTGTCCGGCGCTTGCATACCCCTCACTTCATCCCTTTGGTACCTCGGTATCACTCCTGACTCTTCTCTCCTTCCATCAGTACATTACCTCACTTGTGTGCCGATCGTTTGTCACACTCCATCAACTATGGGCCATTCGTTCATTTCTCCCTGAGTCCTCCCTGACCACACTCATAGTGTCTCTCCTCTTGTTCCGTCTGGATTATTGTAATATTGTCTTAGCAGGTCTACCCCACTATTAGTTCCATCGTTTATAGTTACTTTAAAATACAGCCGCCTGACTTCTCACCCACTCCTTACACACATCATATATTTCTCCCCCCCCCCTTCTTATTCGCTCACATTGGCTTCCACTCGGATTCCGGTTCTCATATAAGATACTTATTACCGTACACAGAGTAATCCACATTGGCACACCACAATACCTTGCAGACCTCATTCACACGTATACCACCCCCCCCCCCCGTGCCCTACGCTCAATTCACAATGATTGCCCTGCTCTCCCATCTCCTGCACGTACGCGTCTGGAGCTAACCCTTCGCTCTACATTCCTCTTCCTTGGACCAGCACTCTGGATCTCATTGCCAGCTACACTCCATCCCGACACTCTTTTTAGAAATTCAAGACAATTTTAAAGACTCATTTTTTCAACCTCGCCTTTGACCTTCCCCTGACCCTGACCCTGGCTACTTGTTCCACCTAATTACTGTGATTATTTCCTACTGCCTGTCTCTTCCTTCTTTCTTGTGTGCCCTGTCTTCTTCGCTTTCCTGTCTGATAATTTGGAGTTCCTTTCTAATTTCACTGTAGCCCATTTATTGTAAACCGTTCTGATGTCTCCGCCTAGGCGGTCAATCAAGTGCTATAATAAAGATAAAGATATCCTAGCCCCCCCCCCCCATCAGCCCATTTCCAATCCAAGCCTCCCCATCAGCCATGTCCAGTTCTATCCTAGTCCCCCATTAGCCCATTTCCAGTCCAAACCCCTCCAAATCAGTCCATTTCTAGTCATAGGCCCCCCATCAGCCCATTTCAAGTTTCAGACCCCCCATCAGCCCATTTCCAGTCCATGCCTCCCCTCAGTCAGCTCATTTCTAGTTCAAGCGTCCCTATCAGCTCATTTCCAGTCCTAGCTCACCATCAGTCATTTCCAGTCCTATCCTAGCCCCTCATCAGCCCATTTCTAGTCCTAGGCCCCCCATCAGCCTATTTCAAGTCCCAGTCCCCCCATCAGTCCATTTCCAGTCCAAGCCACCCCCCAATCAGTTTTTTTCCAGTTCTTGGCCCCCATCAGCCCATTTCCAGTCCTATCCTAGCCTCCCAGTCAGCCCATTTCCAGTCCAAGCCTTCCCCCTAATCAGTCCATTTCCAGTCCTAGCCCATCAGCCATTTTCAGTCCTATCCTAGCCCCCTCCCCCCCCCCCGAAGAGCCCTGTGCCTATCTAATCATCTTCAGAGGGAGCCGGGGAGGCCGCCCAAAGCCCCCGGCTCACCTCTGCACAGCTGCCAGCATGAAGAGCGGTGTATTACCTCACGCTGGCAGCTGTGTTCTCGTGAAGCTTGCTGAGTGTTGGGAAAGGTTAAAGGGCATTTTATGTTTCCCGGCACTCGCGCACTTACGAGAACATAGCTGCGAGCATGGGGGGGGGGGAACATGCCACTCTTCACACTGGTGGCTGTGCAGAGGTGAGACAGGGCCTTGGGCGGCCTCCCCAACTCCCTTTGAAGCTGGCATGGAACACCAGGATTCACCATGTGGGAATGAAGTTCACGCATGGCCCTGGATGAACAACATTCTTGCACAATGGATGGGTCGGCCCTGCCTGTCCCACGCCACCCCACCCAGAGTCCAGAATCTCCCATTTCCAATCCCTCCAAATCTCCAGCATCTAGCTCCATCCCTTACCCCCCCCCCCCCCCAGGTATCTGGTATCCAGCATTCTTCTCCTTTCCTCCCTTCCCAAGGTGTACAGAATCTTCCCCCTCTTCCCTTCCTTCTACTACCACTACTGCCACCCCAATCACCCTACCTCTGTGGCAGGCCAAAAAAATTGGGCTTCAGGGATTGCACCACAGTGCCAGCACAGCCCTCACACAGCTGCAGGAAAGCCCCTCAAAGCCACTGTCAGCAGTGGGTCTTTGGATATCTGTGTGCATGCACCCGCATGCTCGGGGCCTGCTACATTCCACCCACTCCAAGGTGGAGGGGGGGGGGGAATACGGAAGGCTTTGAGCCTATATATGTGCAAACAGAGGCTCAAAAGCCCACTGTTGACAGTAGCTTTAAAAGGCATGTGAGGGGTGTTTGTGTGTCTCTCCTTACCCTTCCCTATTTTACCCTTATTCTTATCTGTTGTCTTGTCTGTCTTAATTAGATTGTAAGCTCTGATGAGCAGAGACTGTTGTAGCCCTTTTTAGGCTAGGCCCTCCTACTTGGATTCCAACCTGGATTCTTAAGTTTTACCTAACCCTTCTAACAGGAAGGAAAAAACAAGACACATACACAGAAAATCAATTATAATAATTCCAGAGCTCTAGAAGGAAGACCGTCAAAGGGAGCAAATCGTGGCTCCTCTCCAATTTTCTTCAAAGATCTTCTGCCAGAGATCTGCCTTTTATTAAGAAGTATCAGCTGACATAATTAATTTTTGATTAACATCGGATGATATTATTCATGTTACAAAATCATAGGTCTGAAATACAATCTGCTTACAGGGTTAATTTTCTGCCGATGCTTTGCAAGATCACATTAGAAAAACAGAAGATAAAAGCTGTGATTATAAATACCAGGTGACAGTAGGTGTCGCTGTGATTCTTTCATATTACTAAAGCTGATTAGTTACACTATAAATTCTCTCTAAATTTTAGGTAATTTCATAAGCTTTATTTGATTTCCAGTTATATGTTGACCTAAGGTCTCTGATTCTCGGAAAGTTCATGCTGACCTTAGTTAGCTAACTTTCAGCCTATCATCTATCACAAAAAAGAGGTAGCCCCTGTCTGGAAAGCAGAAACTACCCTTTGCGCCAGTGACTATGTACACAACGTATTTGCTAATCTCTGTTGTAACAAACTGTCAGCACTTTCTCACAAAGAGAGAGAACCAGGCAGAAGCTTCTATCTAAAAATGTATGTTTCAATTAAGCCAGTTTGATTATAATAGACATGTTTCTTTTTATCTAAGTAAAGGTATATGGCTATAGCATATTCACAGTCCTGTTTCTTCATTATTCTCTGCACTCAAATCACTATCTGTGTCTACATCCAGGGTCCCATAGACAGATTCATCACTGTCTACTTCCAGGTCCAAATTGCCATAAACAGGATGATCCATACGTGTATAGGTTACCTTATCACTCAGAAGCTCATCAGTTTCTGCTATAGTTTCCAATCTTGTTCTAGGGTCTGGGTCAGTTCTTCCTTTTCTACAGAGACCATCTTTATATGTGTCTGTACAACGCTGCATATGCCTATAGCACTATATAAATGATTAATAATAGTAGTATTGTGTGTCATGGGAGGTGTCGGGGGTGTATGTGTGTATGTCATGGGGTATTGGGGGTGTTTGTGTGTCAGGGGGTACATGTGTGTGTGTATATGACATGGGGTGATGGGGGATGCTTGTGTGTGTGTCATGGGATATCAGAGGTGAATCTGAGTGTATAATGGCATGTATTGGGAGATGTGCACATGTTGTGTGCTATAGGGGTGTTGTATGTGTGTTTGTGTGTGTGTGTATGTTTGTATCTGTATGCGTCAAAGAGGATGACAGAGGGGTGCATATGTGTGTCTGTGCCTGCGGGGGTGCTGGGGAATGCGTGCACGTGTCTATGTTAGAGTGTGTTATGGAGCTGTCGGAATGTATGTGTGTGTTTCATGGAAGTCTCAGAGGTACATGTGTGGGTGGTGCAGGATGAGAAGAATGTGTGTGTGTCATGAGGATTGTTAGGCGGTGCATGCGTGTGTGTATGTGTGTGTGTGAGTGTGTTATGGGGACTGTCGGGGTGCATGTGTGTGTGTGTGTATTGTATGTGTGTCATTGGGGTGTCAGGGGTGTTTGTGTGCATGTATGTCATGCGGGGTAGCGGATGTGTGTGTCATGAGGGATGTCAGGGTGCACGTGTGTATATGTAGGCATGCCAGGGGGTGCGTGTGTATGTGTCATGGGGGTATCAGAGGTGAATCTGTGTGTATCATGATGTGTATTAGGGGTGTGTGCATATGTGTGTATGAGATTATGTTATAGGGAGTGTATGTGTATGTGTCATGGAGGTCTCAGAGGTGTATGTGTGTGTGTGTGTGTGTGTGTGAAGCAGGGTGACAGCAAAATGCATGTGTTTGTGACATGAGGATTGTTGGGCAGTGCATGCATGTGTATGTACGAGAGTGTTATGGGGAGTGTTCAGGGGTGTGTGTGTGTGTGTGTCATTGAGGTGTCAGGGGTGTTTGTGTGCATGTGTGTCATGCGGGGTGTCAGGTGTATGTGTCTCATGAGGGATGTCAGGGGGTGCATGTGTGTGTGTCATGGGGGTCTCAGAGGCATGTGTGTGTGTGTGTGTGTGTGTGTGAAGCGGGGTGACAGAGTACGTACATGTGTCTGTGTCATAAGGATTGTTGGGCGGTGCATGCATGTGTGTGAGTGTGTTAGCAGTGCTGGGGTGTATGTGTGAGTGTGTGTGTGTGTTGTATGTGTGTCATTGGGGTGTTGGGGATGTTTGTGTACATGTGTGTCATGGGGGTTTCTGGTGTATGTGTCTCATGAGGGATGTCAGGGGGTGCATGTGTGTGTGTCATGGGGGTATCAGGTGAATCTGTTTGTATCATGGGGTGTATTGGGGGATGCATGCATATGTGTGTGTCAGATTATGCTATAGGGGATGTCAGGGGATATATGTGTGTGCGTCAAGGGGACTGACAGAGTAGTGTGTGTGTGCCTGTGTCTTGGAAGGTGTTGGGCGGTGTGTACATGTGATTGGTATTTTTTAATTACTGCCAAGACCAGGGCTGCCCTCACCCCTAGTTGCATCCTTGCAGAAGCGTACAGTTTGCTGGCTTGCTGGCAAGTAGGTTCTTCTGAGTACTGAAGGAGCTCATATTAAAACAGTTCATTTAATTGGATTTAGCTTTTGCCTTTAAGTAGTAGCTCGAGACAATTTAGGTTCTGGTGCAGTGGATATTTCCCTGTCCCTGAGACAACTGAAGATTGAGTGACTTGCCTAAGGAGCAACACTTTGATTTGAATCTTAACATTCTTTGTTTCTCAGGTCGCTGCTCTAATCACTGGGGTAACTCCTCCCCAACCTATTAATGCACATTACTAAATGAGACCCTCTGTGCAATTGTATAAATAATGCTAGAAAAACTTATCTGATGTATGTTTTCTCAAATCTTTATCTGATTCATGCCTTTTCATTCAGTTGTGCCGCAGTTATAGTGTAATTTTGTTTGACCTAACCCTATTTTCCGTAATGTACGCACTGGAGTATACAAGCTCCTTTCTCTTCATGGTGAAAATAGGCAAAAGGTATTTGATATACACATCAGCAGTGCAAAGAGAGAGGGAATACTTTAGTTTCCAGGTTTCACTGCATCATTCTGACACACTGGATACACTACCAGCCTTACACAGTTTATTATCTTTATTTACAATTTTCAACATAATACAACAAAATAATGCAAAAGAATCACTTCACAACCCCACCCCAACAATTCAGACTACCCCACCTCCCACCCTTCCCTTCAAGGTCCACCAGCACCAAGTACAGAGTAACAATCAGCAGTATTTACTTAACACCAATATGAAGCAGTGATTCTAACAATTAAACACACTGAGCTACTTCCACAAAGTCAGTCAAAGCCTTCCACTTACTTTGGTTAACGGGCTTCTGAAATGAGCCCTTCCTGGGCAACCTCTTGAATTTACTATATAGGCATACCTGATTCCACCACGCTTGCCAGCTAGCCTCATGAGTACGTTTCCAGTTGCAGACTATTAAATGTATTGCTATTCCCAACATGAAATCGAACAGTAAATAGCAATCTTTATGAAGGGATGGAATTTCCGCCGCTGAGCGAAGCCCCAGGATTGCCCAGGTGAGAGGAGCCCTAAACCCCAAGATTGTTTGCATGCGCTCCCAAACCTGGGACCAAAACACTAGCACACCTGGGCAATCAAAGACTATGTGTTCAAGTGTGCCTATATTATTCTGACAGGACCAACATTTGTTAATGGCAGCCGTATCCCACGTAGCCATTTTGACAGGGGTAACATAGGCTCTCTGGGCAAAGAAAAACAATGTCTGAGTGATAGAAGCAGATTTGGATACTCTGACTTGTTTCCTCCAAAGTTTTTCCCACCTTTGCCTGGAGAGGGTGACTCCTGTGTCGTGTTCCCACACCCTTTGTAAGCCTTGTACCTGCAGATGTGTATCCGGTTCATATTCTATAATAACAGGAGGCAACACCCTTTGTTTGTATAACTTTTTGTATCAAAGGGATGAGCCCCGCCTCCTCTTCTAGCAGCCTGATGTTCACAGCTGAGCTCTCAACACAATGTCGAGGTTGTAACCACTGAAAGAAGGCTACTCCAGGGAGGTTAAATTCCCGTTTTATACCTTCAAATTCTTTCCATACCCCCTCTTCCACTAATTGCCCAATAGTCCAAATGCCTTTGGAAATCCATTGCCTCCAAGCAAACGTTTTCCGCTGAATTTTGAACAAGGGATTATACCACAAGGGAAGTAGACCAGAGAATTTATCCCCATAGCCTGGGATATGCATTAATACTAAGAAAGTTTTTTGTGTGTCCGCTATCATCAAAGGCACTCTCTCACTTGGTAAGAGAGTACCCGGGAGAGATTTCATTGGTATAGGGGCTACTAGACTCTCCTCTAGGGCCAACCACACTGGGCTCCGATCTGTTAACTGCTCTATCCATCTGGAGCCCTGTTTTAACAAGAAAGCTCTGTGGTAAGCCAGAAAATCCGGAAATTTCACCCCCCCCCCCCCCTGTTCCTTGCCGGATTTAAGCTTTTTAAGGGCTATTCTGGGAGGTTTATTATTCCATAGAAAATGGCTCAGTACCTTCTCTATGCATCTATACGTAGCTATTGGCATATAGCACGGCAGCATCTCCAAGACATAATTGATCTTTGGCACTATGGCCATCTTAATTGTCTCCAAATGCCCCCACCAGGACAAAACCAAAGGAGACCATCTGGCGGTCAAGACCCGAATTTTGGTCAACACGGCTTCTGCATTGAACCTTATCATTTCCTCAAGCAGATAGCAGTAATGCACCCCCACATATTTAACCATTCCTGGCTCCCATATGAATGGAAATTGCGCCATATCCCTTTTATGCACATATGGATTTAGTGGAAAAGCAACTGATTTTGACCAGTTGATTTTGTACCCGGACCACCTAGAATATTGCCCTATCTGTTCCAGTATGTCGGACACTGAATCCGGAGTGGTGAATAACAGTAAGTCATCAGCATATGCCGAAAGTTTAACTTCCTTGTCAGCAATCAGTACCCCTTGGATCTTCGTGTTCTGCCGCAACAGAAGGGCTAAAAGTTCCAACGCAATATTGAACAATATCGGGGACAAAGGGCAGCCTTGTCGTGTACCCCGGTTAAGCTTGATGTTACGGGATTGGGTACCATTTGCGCAAATCATGGCCGTTGGCTGAGCATACATTACTTTAAATAAATTGAGAAAGCCCTCCCCAACCCCAAGCCACCTAAGAGCAGCAAACATAAATGACCACTCCAAGCGGTCGAAGGCTTTCTCAGCGTCCAAGGAAAGTCCCACTAGGGGAGTGTCCTTATTCCCAGCACCAGCCAATACATGGCAAAAAAGCCTAGCATTATCAGCTGTTGACCGTCCTTCAACAAACCCACACTGATCCGGGTCTATCAACAGAGGGGCCACTTTGGCCAAGTGCTGAGCCAAGACAGTCACATAAATCTTATAGTCTGCATTTAGAAGGGATATAGAATGATAGCTGCTTACCATTGGGGGGTCCCTCCCCTCCTTTTCCAAAACTAATACATTCGCAAAAGCGAAGGTGCCAACTTGGGGGAGTGCTTGCTCTTGGTGGAAGTACACCAGTAAATGTGGGCCCAACTCCTTAGAGAAGGTCTTGAAAAACTCTATAGGGAGCCCATCTGGGCCAGATGCCTTGCCTGTGGCTAGCGATTGTATGGCCTGGCCTACTTCCAACAAGGAGATTGGCGCATCTAGCTTTTTGGATGCTTCCTCATCCAATGTGGGTCTCTGTACCCCATCTAGTAGGTTCTCGAACTCCATCTGGGAGCACTCTGCTTCCGAAGTATATAACTGTCCAAAAAAGGATCTAAATGCTTCGACTATTTCATCGTCTTTCACTACAAGATCTGGACTTTGAGTACTATGCAGTGCCGCTATTCGGCCTGCGTCTCATTGCGCCTGCAATGCATTCGCTAATAGCCGGCTGGATTTGTTGCTTTCCCAATAGTAGTCACCTCTTTATGCTGTAATGTTCCGCGACGCTTCCCCAGAGAGAAGCGCGTTGTATTGGAACCTTAGCCGCTGAAGACGCAGTAAGATACATGGGTCAGAACGCTTGGCCAATACACATTCCCCAGCCTTTATCTGTGCTTCCAATTTTGCCTTGTTCTGTTTTGCCTGACGTATGCTATAGCTAGTTATCGTTGCCCTTATAGAGGCCTTAAAACCTTCCCACCAGGCCCAGCCTGCTGTGGCCTGCGGCAAGTTAAACTGAAAGTAATCGGCTATGGTAGATTGTATTGTCAGGCAAAATTCTTGTACATTTAACAGGGATCTATCAAAAAACCACTGCATGTGGGTAGGGCCTGTCCTACCGTCTTGCAGCAGCAGAGATATAGCCGCATGATCAGAGATATGGGCCGCATGTATCTCTGATGCTACTATGCTGGCTAACAATGTTTTGGAGACCAACAAAAAATCTATACGCGACAGCGATTGATGAGGATGAGAGAAGAAAGTAAACTCCCGCTCAGTAGGACGCCAGACGCCAGATATCTATTAACCCAACCTCTTGCATCAGAGAGGACAAAATAACTTGAGCCTTAGGAGGTTTGCCTGTTCTGGGCGGTTTCTTGTCTATTAAAGGATCCAAGGTAAAGTTGAAATCTCCCCCTACAATTACAGGGACTGAGAGAACCTTGTGCACCTCCTCAGCTACAGAATTTAAAAACTCTGGGCAATCCGAGTTGGAACCATACACATTAATGATAGCCAGTTCCAGCTCACCTACCTGCAAAAGTGCTTTGACCCACCTTCCCTCCGTATCTGAACTGGTTTGTAACACTTTAGAGACAAGGGATTTCCGTACCAAAATGGCAACCCCATTACGCTTATGCACTCCTGTGGAATAGGCCACCAGTGTGAAGGGCTTTATATTAAGTTTCAAGGATTCCTTCATATTCAAATGTGTTTCCTGAATAAGCAATATGTCAGCTTTTTCTTGTTTCCCATACAGAATTATTTTCTTCCTTTTAATGGGGTTATTAATGCCCTTCACATTTAGTGATAATATTTTAAAGGTCATATCTACAGTTGTCCAGCATTCTTGTAAGTACAAGGCTAACTATGACTGACTTATTTACCCCTACGAGCAGCTGTCTTCCATTTAGCTCAAGAAATGTACTTTCCTCTTGACAGCAGAGGAAGGTCAAATTATCTACATTGCCATCCACTCTGCTGGATAGTACTGCTGAGACACAAACAAGCTTTCCTGCTACCCCAATGGACCCTGGAGGGGAAACTAAACTGCCATACCCATTGGGTGACCCCACAGCGAGCAAGACAGATACAGAGGGGAAATACAACTCCCATGTACCAGCCACCACTTGATACTGCAGTATATTAAAGTTACACACACCCTCCCTCGCCCCTACTCCTCCCACATACACCCAAACCTTCTCTTTCTCTACCTGTTTACTCACTTACTTAAAGGTTAACACCATATTCACTAACCATTACTGGGAGGAGCAGCGCAAGAACACCATTTATTGCTAAAACATTACTACACATCTCACACTTCCATTTCTCAAGCTTCCAGCTTAAGACACCTCCACCATGCACCAAAGAATGTGTCCTTTCAGGATACTTCAACACATCTGGGACGATTCCTTATCTTCAAGATATTCCCCCAGAGCCTCGGAATCTTCAAAGGTTTTCGTTTGGTTATGCAATGTGACCCTCATCCTGGCAGGGTACATTAGCCCGTATCTTGCCTGTAGCTGCTGTAACTGAGGCCTCAGCATCAAAAACCTCTTTCGTCTGTCCACAGTACTTTTAGCAAAGTCCGTAAAGAAGGACAATCTATGGCCCTCGAAATCCACTGGAGAGCGCATGCGGGCTGCGTCCATGATTTGAACCACTTGCTGGTATCGGAGAACCTTCAGAATAATTGGCCTTGGCCGCTTAGCATTAGGCTGAGCTTGCGAAGGAACCCTGTGTGCTCGCTTGATCTCGAACGGGAGCTCAAACGATAGCTTCAACACTGAGGGTATCAGTTTTCCCAAAAACGCAAATATGTCCCTTCCCTCCGCTCCTTCTGGGACTCCAATTATTCATACATTGTTCCGCCGGGCCCTGTTGTTGCCATCTTTGCCATCTCTTTGAAGCGCTTTTATTTGCTTTCCCTGTTTGTCGATCCCTCTCAACCTCTCCTCGTGCACAGCAAGCGTGCTCTCCATCAAGTCCTGCCTCAGGGTGAGTGCCTCCATACAAGACCGCATTGCTCCCACGTTGTCCTGCACTGTGGACAACGCCTCCCCATTTGCCTTGACCATTTCCCTTATCGCCCGCACCTCCGCCAAACGTTCCTGCAGGGCCTCTGGGTCTCAACCGGCCGCCATTTTCTGCGGAGAGGGGGGCTCCGTTTTCGAGCGTTTTGCGCTGTTATTTTGCGCAGAAGGGAAATCCAGCCTTGTCGGCTTGGGTCCAGACATCTCTCGACGTTACTGCTCCCGATGCTATTGTTTCCACCTCAAAAATAGTGGTGCTTGCCCAAGATTATTGCCAGGCCTCTCTGGAGCAACAGCTCTACATGTCCATCGTGCTCGGATCTAGGCTCCGCCCCCCTCCAGCCTTACACAGTTTAAAATCTTCCATAGAAAGAGGCAACAAGCTTTCAAAACCACTCAGTATATTTTGTGAACAAAGTCAACAAGAACATTGCATTCACTAAACATCTGCCACAAAATTAAGTTCTTTGCTATGTCCTACAGCCCCATTGAAATGTTTTGAGTTGCACTCCATTTCTGTAGGACTTAGGGATAAAACTTCAGTTTTTTGTAGTCAAAAAATATATTTGAAAAGAGTAGAAAACTAGCAGGAAATGTTCAAGTAGACTGAAGAGTCAAAACTCAAAGTTTTAATGTAGCCTCATTAATTAGAGGCTCTCTTGTCCAGTCCTGAATGACTGACTGACTGAGGTAGGGATATTGTGCTCTGGGACCACACACCCTCATACATACCTCTACACTATAAGCCCCCACCCTCATATACTTCTCACTCTGCTCTCTCCCTCCCCCCCCCAACAGCTATATAGCCCTATTCACTCACTCTTTCCCCATCTATCTACAATGTATGATTTGGGGGGTGGGTTAGTACAGTGTTTCTAAAACAGTCCTGAGGACATAGAGAGCCAGTCAAGTTTTCAGGACTGCTACACTGAATATGCAAGAGAGAGATTTGTATATACCAGTCTCCATTGTATGCAAATCTATCTCATGCATATTTTTTTTAGAGATATTCTGAAAGTGAGACCTGATGCGCCTCAAGGACAGAAATGGGAAATGGTGGATTAGTAGCTGGATGAGGGCTAGGTAGGTGAGGGAGTGGATTAGTGGATGGGTAGGGGTAAGTACTGAAGGTAGGTTGGTTCATAGTATGGTTATCCTAGATTGGGACACCTGGGTGCAAGGGTCCTTGAATTAAGACCCTGAGACCCAGTGACCTCAGGTGCTCCTAAGTCTGTGGTCTCTAAATTGGGAATATCTTTCTCTAGGAGTCCTCCACTGGGGCATCTCAGGTCTTTGGTGTCAGATTTTTTTTAAAACTTCCAATTGACTTCCTGCAAGTGGAGGATCATATATAAGGGGGGTGGATCATGTATATAGAGGGACTGAGATGGAGGATATTACTACTACTACTGATCATTTGTACAGCACTACAAGGAGTACACAGCATTCTATATATAGATGTAAGACATAGTACCTGCTCATCAGAGCTTACAATCTAATCAAGACAAAACTCAAGAGAAGTTCAATAATATGCACTTCTGGGCTGCAGGCACATACAAATCAAAGACGGCTAAACCTCATTTCGCAACTGGGGCAGTAGATGCGGACGCGCTCCTAGAATCAGGGTAAAGATGTTTCCAGAGATGCACGTCTAATGTGCGTCCACCCAAGACATCAGGCCCGTGTACGTCAGCGAGCCATCTAAACCATGCCCGCGTATATACGATGGTGCCTGTGTCTCACCGAGCATGGTATCAGTGTGGCTGTCCGTCCACTTGTGTCACTGAAAAGAGATCCATCCATGTGTGCCGCCAAAAACGGATACACCCACATGAAGCAGAGTCCACATGCAAAGGGAAATTGGATGGAGTGGACATTCCCTCCCACCCTTGCAACCCCTCATCGCACATAGTAGCAAACCACTCTGAAGTTACTACTAAGGGCGGTATATCAAGTTATAATAAATGAAATGAAATGGCCGCAAGACTGCCCAACTTCAGTGAAGCAGAAACTAGACTCCTGGTCATCATGGTGCTGTAGGAGGAGAAGCTGTTCCTGCCCACCGGGCACAGGAGGCCAGCCCAGGCAGCAGCACGCAGGGGCTGGGACAGGATCAGGCCAGCCTTGCTCAATAAGTACATGAAACATAGACAGACATTCATGGGAAGAGATATAAGCAGGCAGGCAGCATTAGCACACTTGCATAGACTGACACTGGCAGGCACAAAGTGAGGGAGAGAGGGAAGAAACGTGAAAGAACTGTCATGTGTAGGATGCCGGCATGCATGTGCAACAGCATGGCATGTACTCAGTACAGCTGCAGCAGTGATCAATGCTCCCTTTCAGAACAGGATGCATGGTGGCACATAATGAGGACCCAATGTGCACTGATTGCATTCTTATAGTGGATATAGCCAGTGGCAGGATTCGATCCGAGCAGGAACTGGTTCGGATCGATCCCGCCACTGCCAGAACCGAGCGGGTGGCAGCACAACACACATTTTCATTGATGGCACTGCACGCTCGGGCTGCTGGTGGCAACTGCAGGGCAGCAACTCCCTGGTGGCCCAGCAGCCCGATTTCCCCCCCCCCCCCATCCACCAGTGGTTTGATGGCATCACAGGAAGCCTCCAATGCTGTCAAACCACTGGTGGGTGGGGGGATTCCCGCCAGTGCAGTGCCAGCATAGAGTCACCGTTTTTGGCCCGGTTCAACGAACGTGGCCCGTGGCAGGAACCTGTTTGCCCGATTCCTACCACTGGATACAGTGTAGTCTGTAGTAGAACAAAGTTAAACCACACATGTCGTCTCATATATAAAAGCAGCAAACCACAGGCATCGCAAAATCCTGTGCGCAGTGCATAGTGCTGGCTAAGAGAGCAAATAAAATGCAAGGCAAGAACAGTAAAGGAACGAAGACAACTACAAAGGATGTGAGCAGTGAATATGTAGGGTCTATGTATCACATCAGCATGTGGCCACTGTATTGTCACTGTTTGCCACTGTCACGTACACTGTGGCAAACACATAAGAAAGCACTCTCCATAACATCAATCTGACATTAACCAACCTATAATGCCATGTGAAGTTACATGGCCAAAAGGATTACCTTTGGAAATTGAGCCCTGTTCCCTTGGTTCTCCAGGCAGTGCCCTACCATTAGGCCAATGTCTGTGCAGTTATTGCTATCCTGGGTGACAATGTAATCAATACAAACACCATAGATGCACTGGAGGCTGGATTACATCAACTAACACATATGGAGCTCACAAGATAGAGAGGAACATAAACATAGCCTAGAAGCTGTGAAGAGCTGCCATGCCTGGTCAGTGAGGGAGTATGACCCACTGACAATGTCATGATGTGTGGAGGTTCCAGTTGCCAAGAACGCCACACAGAAATGTGGACAGACACAAGCATGTGGCTCCCAGGGAGGCCCACACACAGAGATATCATATAGCTAAGGAAGTGATGTTGCTCACGACGATCACCATGCATTGGAGGCAGGGAATCAAATGGAGGCACTCACGCGCCATGAGAAGAGTGGACTCAGGAACGGGGCATGACCCAGAGAGAGCAAGGTGGAGTATTCCAAACCTAGTCAATGGAGGCCAGATTATAACCACTAGAATAAGTGGCCTACTTGTGCCAACCCCCAGATCCCACCGCACTAGGCAACTGCCTACATGGACAATGCAGCCCACATGTCAACTGCACAGGAGGGCCACTGTCCCAGTAACAACATGCTCATGTGGCCCAAGGAGGGGAGGAAGCAAGATAAAGATCATGCACCCATACATGCTACCAGGAAGAGTTGTCACCAAATGAAAGGCGCTCCCATAATCAAATGGCCCTACAGGCAGCGTGCTATTCAGCTGTTAATTGTATGTATGTATTTATTTAACTGTGTTTTGTATATCACTAATCTGCGAGTCTAAGCGGTTTAGGTGGCTTACATGGAACAGTAATAACTTGCTGAATTACATAGAACTGTAAACAATGAACTATTTTTGGTAGCATAATATGAATAAACATAATATCAACCATATAAACGTATTGTAATGTTGTTATATACAGAGGAGAAGGGTTGGGGAGGATCAAGTGGGGGGAGCTGGGATGGAACAGTTGCACTGGTGGCTCTTAGGCAGATTGTTGGTTGTTTTTTCACTAGTGAAGTGTACAAGAAATAAATAAGTTTTTAGGTTTATCCTAAAGTCTGTGTGATCATTTGTGTCACAGAGACTGTCTGGTATTGTGTTCCACATTGTCGGTGCGAAGAGGGAGAAAGCTCTTTTTTTAGATGTGGTGGAGCTGGTTTTTGTGTTTAAAGAAGGTATGTAGAGAGTGCTAAGCAAGTTGGTTCTCCTGATTCTATTATTAGTGTTTTCTGTATTAATGATTGGAGGTAGGTGGAAGACAGTCCATGGAAGAGTTTGAAGATCGTGTAGATGGACTTGTATTTGATTCATTGAGTGATAGGCAGCCAGTGCAGTTTGGTGTTATGGTGTTATGTGTTCTGTTCTTGGGGCATTGCAGAGGATGCGTGCTGCTGTTTTTTTTTTTTTTTTGCATTGCCAGCTCCGCATGGTCTCTTGGTTACCAAGCCAGTGCTCTAACCACTAGGTCACTCCTTCACCGCGCTGCTGTATTCATGGCTAGTTGAAGTGGGTGAATTGTAGATTTAGATAGGCCTTGTAGAATGAGGTTACAATAATCAAAGTGGAGGAATGTGAGTGCTTGAAGAACAGTATGAAAGTCACTTGGGTCCAGGAGTGGTCTGAGATGTTGTACCGTCTTGAGCTTGTAGTGATGGTTCTGCTAAAATTGCATATGTGAGAGGATAGTGTGAGGTGCTGATCAAAAATGATTCCCAGGTAGCACACTTGCAATTTGATCTGTAGTTGGGCTCCACCAATAGTTGTGGTGGAGTAGGTGGTATGAAGTTGGTGTCCTTGGATATTAATACAATTTCCGTTTTCTTGAAATTTATAGTCATGTTGTGTTACAGAGGTGAGGCATTTCTTTATATGGATGATAGCTGGGTTAGTGGCATTGTTTGGAGAATAAATCATGATATCATCTGCATATAGGTGGTAAAGTAAGTTGTGTGCTTGTATGCTAGAATAGATTGGTTGAAGGAAGAGGTTGAACAACAATGAGGATAGGGCTGAGCTTTTGGGGACTCCCTGTTGCTGTAAGTAAGGCTCTGATGTGTCATTGCCAGTTTTATTCTGAGTTGACCATTTTAGCGTGATGCCTCTTAGTCTGATTGTTTGCAGATGATAAATGATTAGATTGTGGGGAATGAACACCATATGACAGACCAATTTCAAACATATCCCACCCAGAAGTATCACACACAAGTGAGCAGTAGCACATGATAAAGGATTTGCCTGAGCCGCATGCAATTCCAGAGCCAACCATGCACATCACACCCACCATGGATTCTGTTGGCTGCAGTAGCAGCCAGTCTGCCTTGACATATGAGTGTCCTTACTGTTTCAATGTTAGGTGTCACAAGATGTGTAAGCTGCAGCCCATGAAAGCCCCAGATGGACAGTCTTGTATACAGCATCTCACATGTGAGAAGGAAGGTAGTCACTCCTAGTGGGTGAAGTATCTCCCAGGTCCAAAAATCTATTAGCTGTCCTGTATTCTACAGGTGTCCAATACTGCCACATCAATATCAGTCTAAACATGTACATAGTCTCCCGCTATTGTAAAGTGTCAAGAAACAGCAATAATTATAGTTTCTGTCTCATGAGGCCATGGAAGGGAAAGGGATCTGGCCAACCTCACAAGGAAAGCTAGTAGGAATTGAACCTGTGCCACTGTGTTCCCATGTCAGTGCTCAGACCATCAGGCCACTGCTCCACTTCCAGCCACCCTCATGATGTGCTGCCATAGAGCAAGCATACAGACCATGAGCTGCTGTTAAACCCCACATCGTTGTCTCCTATCAACAGCTGTGCCTGAGGAGGATGCACCACCACCTGCACCAGATAAATCAGGTGCTGACACAGGAAATGACCCCAGCATCTCAATACCAGCACGCTCAAGTACCAGTAGCAGCAGCAGCAGCAGCAGCAGCAGTGCCATCAACCACCCCATCCACATCCCTGGCAGCCTTATTGTGCTATCCAGCCCCAACCCTTCAGAGGAGCATGATGAGGAAGAGGAGGGAGGGTCAGTTGTGGCAGAGGTATCCAACTCCGCTGACGGGGAGAGTCTAGAGAGTAGAAGGCATCAGAGTCCTGGTCCCCATGAACAGATGGGAGAGTGCGGTGGAAGGGGTGGGCTAGGACCTCTATGAGGCGCTGGAAGAGGGGGATGTCCAGGAAGAGAGGTTCTGGACTTTGTACATGGAGCCCCTAGAGGAGGGGGAGTGTGTGGGATTGTGAATGAAGAGAGGGAGGATGCAGTAGTGCTCCCGGGGGAAGGCACCTGGGAGGGGGAGGAGGCTGTGGTGTTGCTGGGGTATGGGAGTAGGGACAGGGAAGAGGCTGAGGTGGTTCTGGGCAATATGTGTTGGGAAGGGGAGGATGCTGGCATTGGGCAGCCACTGTCTGCCTCGCCCCCAGCTGGGTTGCATCATGAGGAGGTACCAGTGCTCAGTGCAGGCAGGGAGACCCTGCTGCGTCTTGCTGCCACTGAGCAGTCGATGAAGTGGGGTTTGGCTGACCTATGCAGGCCACTAGACCTCCTCATCATGCACCTTGAGGGCCTGTGAGGGGATGTGCGTGGCCTCAGAGAGGAGTTGTGTAGCCTCTCCCAGCCACACACCGCCCCCCCCCCCCAGCCCTCCAGCTGGAAGGATGGAAAGGCAGTAATGCAGTTGGCCACACTGTCCAATGGAGGTCTAGATTCCAGTGTCTGCAGTCCCTGGTTGATGGAAAGCAAGAGAAGATGGACTGTGTGTAATGTGTTACGGTGTGTAATGTAACAGTGCAGACCCCGAACAACCCGAGAAAATGCAGTTCAGCATAAAGGAGCACAGAAAAAGTGACAGGGTAAACAAGGAAATGTCAGATGGTTACCATGAGCAACCTAGAAACACGTGCAAAAGCCCAATGAGGACACACCCAGCCAGCACAGGAAGGGAATTCACTTTACCTGACAGGGTTCAGCTGGGTGGGGGTGGAGCAAGGAAACACTGGGATAAAATAGGCTCCCAGACAATCAGAGAGAGAGAGGAGCTGAAGCAGCCACGGACACACTCTGAGGGAATACAGCAAAGGCAGCTAAAACCCTGGGAAGCATGGAGCAGGTATGAGAATGTAAGAGAGAGTGACAATGAGGCTTTGGAGCAACTAGAGAGCCAGTGTGAAGGTCAGAGGGGAACCGAAGACCTGAGTGAAGCAGAGAGATATCAACAGCCAGATAGTGTGTTTGAGCCAGAGAGACGCAAGAAGACTGCAGTTGCAGGTTCCAGTGCACAGAGTGAATGCAAGAGTGATTTGCCATATGAAAGAAGACAACCTTGGAGGTATGGAAATAAGCACACAAAGTCCCACTATCTAGAGGCTGAAAATATCCCTTCTTCTGGTTTTAAAAACCCTAGAAGGAAAAGGTTTTACTTACCAGATAAAGCTGAAGAGTTTTGTAGTCATTGTAAGCTCACAGCTCCCTGTGAAACTCCGTCACGAACTCTCCAATCTAGCTCAGCTGGGTTACAAAAGGGAAGCCTGAACCGGCAGAGAAATTCCCTTAATTATCCCACTAGCAGAGCAAACCAGGAGTTGAGCTATATTCTAAAATACCAGCAGGGGCAGTGCCCTGAAGAGCTCAACTCTAGAATACATGGTAATTCCCAGAGAGGCACTAGCTCTAAGGAAGAGAGGAACTTCCTGTCTGACGAGGTTAACCAGCCATTCTCCCACGTTACTGCTGAGGTCCAGAATGAGCCTTCCAGTCAGCCGGAGTTAATGGAATATCAAAATGCAGAAGAATATGATATGCCAGAATTGATGGACTGCTCTTTGACCTTGATTGAACCTGAGTTCTCTCTCAGATAAGTAATTAGTTTGTGTCCTAGCTTTAGTGTTATAAGCAACAGGCTGCAGCTCTCTCTAAGTGAAGCAGATATAAGCTGTGCTGTCAGCTACAGGAGAAAGAACCATATTGAAATATTTAAGCTATTTTGTTCTTTTCATTTATTTGTTGTTTTGAAAGCTGAAGGAAGCAAGTTCTGTTTGCTTTTGTTACTTTATGTTATATGTCCAAGCAAGGCATTTGATTTATGTTCCTGAAGATAAAAGTACCCTCAAGGGACGGGGAATAAAACCCTTTAATTTGGAAAGAAGTGTTTTGTGGTTTATATCAGTGAAGGCACAACTACCACCCTCCAGAGCCTTGCAATACCAGTGGCTACCGCTTGGCCAGAGAGGGCACGACAGTAAACACATGTTTAGTGATGAATAAATAACTTTGTTTGCAGTCAAGTGGCTGCATTGCCACATATCTATGGAACATTCATTTGCAACCACTCAGTCATTATGTTGCTATGATGGGTGGGGATTGTAACTGAAAACTGATATTGTGCAAGAAACAGGGACAATGATAACATGATGTCCAATGAGCCAATCGAGGACCAAATGGAGTGACTGCCGGAATTGAACCCGGGACTGTTGGTTGCCAAGCCACTGAAGCCAGTGACCTACCATTACGTCAATCCTCCAGATCCTGACTGTTGTTATCTTTCACTGTCATGTAGGAGCACTGCAGATATTGCAGCTCTGGACAGGGACTGGACAATAACAGCCACTGGATGGTTCAGAGCAAAGTGGGCTACTGTGTGCCACTGACCCAGAGAGCAAGGACCCACCCAAGGCCTCCCATGGGTAGTATGCACATCTGGGATGGCAAATGCTGAAAACATGTGTCTGTGGGTGCCACTCTGAGGAGGCACCTGTCCCAAGCATACCCCTTTGCATGTGTCCACTGTGAGGGGTCGGGCCAGGACCAGGGGCCCTGAGATGGGCAGGTCACAGTGGCAGAAGAAAATGGTGTGTGTACTCTGCAAGTGAGGTATTCGGCTACTGTGTAAGCAGTTGGTAGGGGGCCGGTGTGAACCAATCTGGGCAATGTTGGGATGTGTGTGGGGAGGCAGGTAGGTACTGGGCTTGGTGTATGCACAGGGTTTGGCAGTGGCACATCAGATTGGCTGTGGAGGGTGGGGGTCTGAAAGTTGTGGCTGAGTGGTAGAGGAAGATTCAGGATGCAGGGGATGAGGGACACACACAGCATCTTGGAGCTGAGAAGTGGTGTATTGCTCATATCAAGTGGCTACTCTGCAAGCAAGCAGGGGGTAAATCACCATCACATGCATGATGTACCAGGACTAACAGGGCCTGCAGGGTCACCAAGGGTCAATGGTGGCCTGACAGCACGATCTAGTGATAGCTACAAAACATTATCCACCATGATTATCTCATCTCACACTCAAAGTAATAAACCAAAGAACACAAAGTTGACAGTTTTATTTTGATAATGCCCATGTAAAAGATCTGGGCCATTTATCCATGAAAATGGCATGCCAATCCTTCCACCTATGTGCAGTCACAGTATCGCTCCTTGCTAGTACATTTGCCTTAGAGTGGACGAAGGGCATGAAATCATACAAATGTGTTGCAGACCAGATATTCGCGGGCCACCACCCTCTCCTGAATGCATGTCCAAGGGGCTGATGTGGGGCTATGACATCACCACCATAGCCATCACTCTGGGGTACCTCGAGCACCGCCGGCATGTTGTTGCATGTTGTATGCTGCATAATTCTGCAGCATACAACATGCAACAAATATCTGGCACACCTTCGCTGGGTCATACAGCAACTCACCACCAGAACGATCCAGGCATCGTAATCAACTCTTCAAAGGTGTGCTCATTGATGTACCTGGTCCTTTGGTGTGCACGATTGTAATGCAGCTCTGCCGGAGAACTCGGGTTGATAATGGGGGTGAGCAGCCAGTCCCTCAGTGGGTATCCTCTGTCACCTGCATAGACATGGGCAACAACACCCAGATGTAAGGTATGTGGTCCATTTGCAAGAGAGGAGCATTGGGAGGAACACCTGTGGGAGAGGCAGGATTATGATCACGGCTGGCACAAAACCTACACTAACTAGCCAGTCGCCCAGTGTAGGGACCTCCCAGGGACTGCAATAGCAGGGTGTGTAAAGCTAATGAAGGGATCCTGATAGCGAGAGGGGGTGTGATGGCTAAGGTTTGCCTAGGCTCTAGGGCTAGGCTCGAACCTGATATGTGTGACCAAGCTCTGCTGTTGCAGTCAGTGGGATTGTGTCATTTAGGCTAGTGATGCGCCACTTCACAACTGAAATATTCCCTGTTCTATGTGCTGTTCAGAGTTGAAAATGGTTTATGTAAATAACATGGACTGTTGGAAATGAGATATATAGGAAAGGTCAGAGAAATATATCATGACAGTAAACATACTTGGGCACCTAGACTCAGCTTTCGCAACCACACCATTCCCATCAGTCATGGACCCTGGCTGATACCAGACAAGGTATGAGCAATGGCTACATGCCCTATGAAACACTACCGCACCCACATTGCGGGTCCAGTGTATCATGTGCCTTGCCTGTCCCTTGCTGTCACTGGCTCACAGCTTCAGGATATTATGTCTGACCTGTTGTGGGTATGCACCTGTTTGCCTGGGAACAGTCTCTAGGACCCTGTAATACAACATATCATTGAACACACATGCGACATGTCATGCATGTGTAGCATGAGTCTGCCAGCTGCACATTGGGAGTTAGTATTGGGGCATGTCTGTATAGGGCCCTCACTCCATGGCGAGGGCACCTATGGACAAATACAGTACTTAGGTACAGCCATGTCTCACTCCAGCTGCCTAAATGGCCCTAAACCTGTCCTGCACAATGTCTGTTGTTTGTAAAGCCATCTGTAGGTTTCTACACATATGCTAGCTGTGCCACAGGGCTAGTTGCCCACTCATAACCTGCTGTGTCGATGTGGACCCATGGATAAGCGGGTGCAGTTAGGGGAGGAGTAAAACTCAGTGATGTTTTACCCAGTAGCCATCTGCCAGTGATCTCACCATTCTCAAAGTAGCTGTGTATCCCAGACTTGCCAAGTATGTAGGCATTGTGACATGAACCTGGGTATCAAGCCATCGCGTCAGTTATCTCCCCCTGAGCATTGCACACAACTTGTATATTCATTGAGTGATATGACTTGAGGTTGCGGCACGTGGACTTAGTCTGTCGTGGGGCCTGAGGGCCACATGGGTGAAGTCAGTGGCGCCCAGCATCGATGGGAACCCAGCAAACTCATGGAAGCCCTGCATCATCTGGTGCCCCAGCTGCATTGTGTGCGGGAAGCTGATTTAGTGTGGAAGGTGCCTCAGAAAATCTGTCAGGAACTGTGTCTGGCACCTGGAGACTACAGGCTAGCTCAAACTTCCAGCAGCTGCCAGCACAGGCTAGAAAGACCCAGTTCATAGGAAGGCTGTCATCACCTTCGCTTGTCCCCTGTGAGTGATAGAAGCTAGGTGTGGATCCAACTAGCGGCAAAGGCCATGTAGAATTGCCTGATCAAAACGGAATCTGTGCACACAGATGCCATATAGATAGTCATGGTTTAATGGGAGAAAACCAAGTAAGGTCTCACCTTCTCACTACAGACCTAACTTCCTCTTCCCCTTCATTTATAAACTACTTGAATGTGCAGTTCAGTGTCATTGCCTCAATTTTCTCTCCTCTCAAGCCTTTCTGGATCCTCTACAATCTGGCTTTTGTTCTCTACATTCTACTGAAACGGCTCTTGCCAAAGTTTCCAGTGATCTGTTCCTGGCAAAATCCAAGGGTCTTTACTTAATCCTCATCCTTCTTGACCTTTCTACTGCTTTTGATACTGTTGACTACAACCTTCTCCCTGATACCTTGTCCTTACTTGGTTTTAAGGGCTCTGTACTATCCTGGTTCTCTTCTTATCTCTCCGATCGCTCTTTCAGTGTTTGTTCTAGTAGATCCTCCTCTACTGCTATTCTACTCTCAGTTGGTGTACCTCAAGGGTCGATCTTGGGTCCACTCCTTTTCTCTCTCTATACTCAGTCCCTTGGTGCACTCATCTCTTCCCATGGCTTTCAGTGCCATCTCTACGCTGATGACTCCCAGAGCTATCTCTCTACACCTGAAATCTCTTTGGCAATCCAGGACAGGATCTCTGCCTGCCTTTTTAACATTGCTGCTTGGATGTCTCAGCGCTGCTTGAAATTGAACATAGCCAAAACTGAGCTTCTTATTTTTCCCCCTAATCCCTTCTCTCGCCTTCCTCCTTTCTCAGTCTCTCTGGATAATTCGACTCCTCCCTGTCTCCTCAGCTCGCAATTTTGGGGTCATCTTTGACTTCTCTCTTTCTTCTCCACACACATCCAACTGATAGCTAAAACCTGTCATTTCTTTCTCTACAACATCAATAAAATTCGCCCATTCCATTCTGAACACACTACTAAGACACTTATCCACTCTTTAGTCACCTCCTGTCTAGACTATTGTAATCTTCTCTTTGCTGGTCTCCCTCTAAGTCATCTCTCTCCCCTTCAATATGTTCAACGCTCTGCTGCACAGCTAATCTTCTGCCAGCCGCATCATGCTCATATTACCCCTCTTCCAAAGTCTCTTCATTGGCTTCCTATCCATTTCTGCATCCAGTTCAAACGTCTCCTGCTGACCTATAAGTGCATTCACTCTGCAGCTCCTTACTACCTTTCCTTTCTTATCTCTCCCTACATTCCTCCTCGGGAACTTAGCTCTTCTGGCAAATCACTTCTATCTGTGCCCCTCTCTTCTATTGCTAACTCCAGACTTTGCTTCTTTTACCTCGCTGCGCCTTACACCTAGAGCAAACTACCTGAGTCTGTATATCAGGCACCTTCTATGACCCTTTTCAAATCCAGGCTGAAAACTCACCTCTTCGCTGCCGCTTTTGGATCTTGACTCACCTGATCTCCTTTCTGTTTCTTTACCATTCCCCCTAGCTATATCCCATGTCTACAGCTACTGTGTTGTCTGTCTCGACTAGATTGTAAGCTCTGATGAGCAGGGACCATCTTTTACATGTGTCTGTGCAGCGCAGCATATGCCTTGTAGCGTTATACAAATGTTCAGTAGTAGTAATAGTAGTATTAGTATTAGTAGTAGTTTTGTCTTACTAATCTGTTATATTTTTTGAAGGTGTGAATAAACAGACAAAAGCGATCCAGTCAATTATAGTGTATATGAATTTTAAGAAAGCCTTTGACAAGGTCCCTCATGAGAGACTTGGTGAAATTAAAAAGTCATGTGATAGGAGGCAGTGTACTATTGTGGATGAGCAACTGGTTAAAAGATAGAAAGCAGAGGGTAGGGCTAAATGACCAATTTTCCCAAAGGAGATTATGGAGTACCCCAGGGATCTGTGCTGGGTCTGCTGCTTTTTAACATATTCGTAAATGACCTGGAAATGGGACTAATGAGTGAGGTAATCAAATTTGCAGATGACACAAAATTATTCAAAGTTGTTAAAATCCAAGAGGATTGTGAAAATTTGCAAGAGAACCTTGATAAATTAGAAGACTGGACGTTGAAATGGTAAATGAAATTTAATGTGGACAAGTGCAACGATATGCACCTAGAAAGGAACAACCCAAACTATGGTTACATGATGCAAGGTTCCACATTAGGAACTACCACCCAGGAAAAAGATTTAGGTGTCATCGTTGATAACACGTTGAAACCCTCCACCCAATGGGCAGGAACAGTCAAGAAGGCAAATAGAATGCTAGGAATCATAAGGAAAGGAATGAAGAATAAACCAAAAGATGTTATAATGTCTCTGTATCATTCTGTGTTGCGACCGCACCTTGAATATTGTGTGCAATTCTGGTCGCCGTATTTTAAAAAGGATATAGTTGAATTAGAAAAGGTACAGAGAAGAGCCACCAAAATGGTAAAGGGGATAGAAGGATACCCCTTTGAGGATAGGCTTAAAAGACTAGGACTCTCCAACCTAGAAAAGAGACAGAGATATGATACAGGTCAATACATTTATGAATGGAGTGGAACAGGTAAACGTAGATTGATTGTTTACACCATCAAAAAGTAGAAAGACTAGGGGTCATGCAATGAAGCTACAGCGTAAACCATTTAAGACTAATAAGAGAAAATATTTTTTCAGTCAACACGTAATCAAATTCTGGAATTCGTTACCGGAGGATGTAGTGTAAGCCGTTAGTGTAGCTGTGTTTAAAAAAGGCTTGGACAAGTTCCTGGAGGAAAAGTCCATAAACCAATATTAAATAGGCTCTAGAAAATCCACTGCTTGCCCCATTACAAGCATTGTGGAACCTGTTAAGTACTTGTGACCTGGATTGGCAACTGTCGGAAACAAGATGCTGGGCTTGATGGATGTTGGTCTGACCCAGTACGGCATATCTTATGTTCTTATCTGTCTTATCTATTTGTGGGTTTGAATCCCAGATAAGCCCACTGCTATGTGAGGCAAGCTTGTGGGGGGCAGAAGAAACAAAAGAGTACTAGTCAAGCTTTTATTCTATGTTTCTATTCTAAAGGAAAAAAGGGGACTGTTGTAGTGGTTGATATGGAAGGCTGACTAGATAGGTCATGTAGTTTTTTTCTGCCGTCATGTTTCTATGTCATGTTCATGTAATATCTTCGCAACCTGAGTCCCTAGGATATGCGACCTAACTGCTCTCCTACATTCCCTGTCATCTCCATACAGCAGAGACAGAACAAAGCATGAGCACATGTCCTGCATGATTAGCAGTTGGCCAGGATGTCTCCATACATATATACAAAGCTATGTGTAGCTGTAGCACTAGTGGTGGCTCACTGCCACCTATCCGAGTGGCGCATGCTAATGTTTGTGAGCCACATATGTTTATTTCCCGCAGCCCTGTATGTTTCCGTAGCATGTTCCCGCAGCCTTGTTTGTTTTGTACATAGATACATGTCTCCTCCTCTGTGCAAATGTCCACACTAACCCCGTTTATCATGGAATTGCCAACCTTTGATTGTTGAATGATAATAATAATCCCAAGTTCGGTAACAATAAACCACTATAGAAAAGAACCAAACCCAAATCTAAATTATAATACCTCTATCTAAGTCTTTTTGTTGGAGCAGGCTGGAGGCGACTGAAAGGGAAAGCCAGCCGCACCAGACAGCCTGTTCCTTTTTAATCAACAAAGTAAACTCAGTACTTAACTAGTAGATGTCCCAGTGAAATCTTGATCATATCCGTCATATACGATCTCCTTGTGCAATAGTGGTCAAAGGCAGCATATCCACGACGCGCACGTTTCGGGCCCTGAGCCCTGTATCAAGTGTTCACAGTCCCGCTAGTAAACCGCTTTGAAATAAACCATAGAAAGCATCAAACACTGGAAATAGAAGGTGAAACACACACATTGGCTGATGTCATCTGTCAGTCCATCGGAAGCACCAATCAACCAAATGGGAGACCCCACTGACACCGGGGAATCCCTTGGCATCATAGATGACGTTACAACAAGCTAGACCAATCCACTTCTTTATTCAGACCCATCAGATGGACAGCATTAATTTCAAAAATCAATTGTTGCTCCCGTCTTTGCAGTAAGGCTAGCCGATTCCCACCCCAGGGATTCAATGGAATATAATCCAGCACAGTCCAAGAAACATCCTCCCCAAACTGATGGTGGTGAGCCATACAATGCTCCACAATTGGCGCCGATAGCACCTGTTGGCGAACTCTAGATGCGTGTTCACTAAGTCTGATTTTAATTTTTCATGAGGTTCTACCAATGTAAATCAAAGGGCAAGTACATTGCAAAACATAAATCACATAGGCAGAGTCACAAGAAGTCGCCCATCGTCTTGTGAAGACTTGACCCATATTGGGGTGAATCCAATCTACTCCAGTAAGTGAAGAAGCACAAAATGTGCAAATTGAACATATAGAATGGCCCCGAACATTAGGGTCAGGAGGTATAGGACGATCAATCGAAGTTGCAGATCGAACCAATTTGTTTTGCAAGTTAGGGCCCCTAGAAAAAGCAATTCGAAGGGGCTTCTGAAAACACTGGTGTAATCCTAAAATGGGCCAATGTTTACGAAGTATAGCCACAATAGACATACTCAAGGTAGTATAAGGTAGTATCCCCACTATGTATTCAGACTCACCAGAAAAGGAGCGTTGTGATTGATAAGACTCATCCAACAACCAGTCACGATGGGTATAAATGGCCCGGCAGTAGGCAGACCTAATCACCTTATCGGGATACCCTCTTTGAGCCAATCGGTTAGTGAGGTCATGAGCATGATATTTAAAATCTGCTAAGGTAGAACAAATCCTCCGAAGATGAAGGAATTGTCCATAGGGCAGGTTCCTCCGCATTGGGCCAGGATGGCAACTATGATACATTAAAAGACTATTGTGCTGGACACTTTTGCGATATAATGTAGTACGAAATGCTCCCTGATCTTTAATGATCAACATATCCAAAAACTCAATTTTGTGCAGATCAAAATGTGCTGAAAATTTAAGATTAGTTTTCAGGGTATTTAGCCAAGTTATAAACAGATGCAATTGAGGCAAAGTATCAAACCACAGAAAAAACACATCATCCAGCCCCATCTATAGCCACGCTGTATATGGCTCATTTTGAAGAGTCCCTTCTTTATTCCTCCACTCAATTTACCTCAGTGCGTTTTTGGAGGAGATATCTGGATGATGTGTTTTTTCTGTGGTTTGATACTTTGTGCGCATCGTGGATATGCTGCCTTTGACCGCTATTGCACAAGGAGATCGTATATGACGGATATGATCAAGATTTCACTGGGACATCTACTAGTTAAGTACTGAGTTTACTTTGTTGATTAAAAAGGAACAGGCTGTCTGGTGCGGCTGGCTTTCCCTTTCAGTCGCCTCCAGCCTGCTCCAACAAAAAGACTTAGATAGAGGTATTATAATTTAGATTTGGGTTTGGTTCTTTTCTATAGTGGAACCTTTGATTGATGATATCAATGCTACATAAACAGGGATGGCAGCAACATACCTGTGCCTCTCACCATATGGTACATTTGGGATCTTGTCCTAGGACATACACTGACATGGCCCCCAAGGTGACAACTAGGAAGTGCAACTTCCCCGAGGTGGAGGTGGAGATGATGCTTGAGGAAATCCTGGCCCATCTGAACATACTCATGGGTGGAAGGGGGAGCTGTGTGAGGGCTTATGAAAAACAATGCCAGTGGCTGGCCATCTGCTGCTGACTGAATGCCATATACCTTAACACCAGAGATATCGAACATCAGGATGAAGTGGCGGCAAGTGCATCATGACAGCAAAGAAGGTGAGAATGGTGGGGCCAGATGCCCATCCTGAGTGAACTGGAGCAGATGGTCCTTGATACCCTTAACCCTGCCACCCTGGAGGGTGTGGGTGACTGTGACACATCACACGCCTCAGGAGAGCATGGTGAGTAGCATCTAGATGTCTCCACCTTCTCAACCAGTCTTTGTGTCACTGGCCATGTCAACTGGTCACAATACACAGCCATTCATCCACACCATTTGATTGGTGCTCCACAGCCATGTCCCGGTGCCTTCCAGCAGTGGTATGTTGGTATCTGTTTGGGGGTGGTGTGGGCTGGTCTGCAACTGCCCCGATGGAGCAGATTCTGAAATCTATATGGCTTCCATCTCCCCAGCCATGTCCAATTACCAGCAGTGCCGTCTACTAACACATTGCTTGTCCTGGCATGGCTCTGGAGAACAAGCATGTGAAGTTCCAATGTGATCACAGCACAGATATCCCAGGCCATGTCACCTCCCCATAGGATCTCCACAACAGCTAGGGTGTACAGAGCTGGCCATTTGGTGTGCTGGGGTGGCCTAGTCATTGAGGCAATGTATTGTGAGTCAGGAGACTAGGGTTCAAGTCCCACTAGTGTCCCATGTGACTTTGGATAGGTTACTTATCCCTCAACAGTCCTTTATCAGACCCTGGAATCATTTGCCAGGTTTCTGGAAACTGCGAATTTGCTAGTCAGAATGTACTCCACGAACAGATATAAGTAGTGAGTGGAGTGGAGTGGCCTAGTGGTTGGGGCAAGGTACTTCAGGCCGGAAGGTCGGGGGTTCAAATCCCACTAGAGGACAGCAACCTTGGGCTGGAAGGACTGGGGTTTCTAGTCCCACAGGTGCTCCTTGTGGTCTTGGGCAAGCCACTTAACCCTCCATAGCCCATGTTCCCTGTAAAATAGTTATCTCCAAGTTATAATGCCCTGTTCAATGTAATTTCAGTTTGTTCAATGTAAACCGCACTGATGCAGAATAGCGCGGTATATAAGAGAATGTAAATAAAATAAATAAATAAATAAAGTATAGGTGCTGGAACAAACTGTTGTGTGTGCTCCCTGATATTACATACTCCTTCCCCACAGTTCTTGATTGCAATAGTGCAACAGCAGCAATGGAGGCTGTGATGCAGCAGACCAGTGGGGAACAGAAGAAAATATTTTAAACACGAAAAAAGGCATGCAGAAGCTGCAGTATTTTCAGGAACCTGATAGGGGGAGCAAGAGGGACCTCCGGAAGACTGAGGATCCACGCCCCACAGGGTGTGACCAGAAGCCAGCCAGCCTCCAATCCAGGAAGGCAGGAACTCCTTTTAAAGAAAGTCTGGAAGACTGGAAAGGAGGAAGTGGCGGTAAAAGGGGAAGTGGCGGTAGCAGCAGGAGCAGCAGAGAAGGCAGAGAAGTTACAGAGCCTGCAGAAGCCGGAGGAGCGGCAGGAGCTGCAGAGGTGGCAGAAACGGCAGAAGCTACAGACGCTGCTGGAGCGCCGGAAGGAGGAACAGGCCAGAGAGACCTGAAAGGACGGAGAGTAAGGAAGGATCCATGAGATCCGGGAACACGAAAGCAGTACTGGGACAGCTGTGTGGAGTCAACCGAAGGACGGTTGAAAAACCCACGCCAGATTGCAGGAGCAAGGCAGAATCTCAGCAGGAGTAGGCCTCAAGCCTCACCCCAAGGAGAGAAGCCAGCATTACAAGGTAACCCATACTTAGTTGGGAACAGCCTTCAGAGAGCTAGCCGGTGGAGAGGACAGGAAACAGAAGATCCCTGTTCATGTAACACTTCTCATGATACAAGGTATGAAAAGCTTTTATCAAATGAGAGACTTTTGAATAAGCAATGTTTGCAGAAAGCTAATATAAAACCTATGAAGAGGGAAGAATATTCGCCTTGTAGAACAGTTCATGACCGACGCCCCACTCTGAACCCAAGGCATTGGGAGGTCATACAGCGTTTGACTGAAAAGCCCAATTATAGGTTGCCCAGAACCACGGACTCTGTTTCAGAGGCGTATGATCAGGAACCAATGCAAGTGGAATTGGTAGAATCCCTTTCAGATGAGGAAATGGATTGTAGTTATTGTACCACTGGAAGCTTGGAATCCTTGCATAGCATGTGAGCGGTAAACTGGTGAAATAGGAAATGTTTGTGTTTTGTATCACCTCTATGAAGAGAACAATTGTTGCTTTGAACCTGAGTTTTACTTTTTCTAACCTGATGTAAGGACATTTCTTTTGTTGTTTTGGGACTGATCCTTTGAACCTTTGCAAGACAAGGGAAATAAAGCCTTATTTTCCCTCCACTTGGAAACCTGTGTTCTTTGGATATTGGGTAATAAGGACGCTACCAAGGCTATACATCCCTGGGCCCTGAAAAATAAGTACCAATCCCAACCTTATCTTTATTTGTGTCCGACATACCTTGGCGCCCATTAGCCACCAGGGTGGCGTCGCGACAAGGCATAGTATGTGACCTGTCAATGCAGATATGCAACTCCCCTTGGGTTCAGCAGTGCCATGCAGAAAGGTGTGCCCCATGGCCTATTGGCTGAGAGTGCAGCCCCATGACACCCATTAGTCAGTGCATGTAGACCTCAGGTACAAATAGGCCACATAGATGGGTCATTCTGTGTAACAGGTAGCAGCACCATCCAGGCCTTGGCAAGCATGTCACACTTGCCAGTTATGCATGTGGACACTGCACGGGTGGCCAGTCACCAATGGGTGGTCTTTGGGCATTGGGAATGTGTGGTGGCCTGCTGTACATGGACCATGCTCTGCTATCTGTTTTTTGTGCCTCAGGCCTGCACACAACAATTATCAACCAGTCGAACAACTCATATTTTTAAAAATCTTAATAGCACCACTACGAGGAGTACCAATAGTTTAAGTTCAGCATCCTGAGGATAAAAGGCCTTAGATGAGGGACCTGGCTCCTGCCGGATTTCTCAGCAGTTATTTTATAAGCCCAGGATAATGACCCCTACATATATCTTTCATTGGCCTATTGCTGAGGGTTTTTTTAAAATTTTTGAAATGCATTTAAAAACCAAAACCACTTAGCTGACATAGAAATAATCCTCAAGACACCGGATCTCAAAACTGCTGGATGTCCTGATGCATTATGGGACCTGCAGTACTGGGTGAAATCAGGGACTACAAATGTCATAATGTATTTCAATGCAAATGTAAAACCAGAACTAGAATCTCACTCCTGGAACTGAGTAGCCTGGCGACTCTGTAGCACGCTGGCCGGTACTTATCTAGTTAGCAGGGCCTGCTAATTGGATAAATCCTTTTTAATGTCAGCCGATAATTTGCTTTGGAACAAGTCCCACTGGTGGGGGATGTGGCTTTTGCTCTGCTGGGACCTGCCAAATGAATTTCCCAAAGCCTTTGGGCCTCAAAAGATTGTTTTCCCCCATGCTAAAAGACGACCCCAAGGACCATGGTTCTTTCATGGCTCCTGTGTCCAAGTAGAGGGTGGGACAGGGGCTACACTTAGTACATAGGGCCCTTACTTAGGTGTCTAATGCTGAAAATTATATGATTTTTATTTTATTTCTGTCCTTTTTATTTAATCTTGAGTTATTTTTACTATTTCTATTGAATGTATTTAATCTCCCTCCATTACATCTGAGTTACCTAATGTATGTTAATACATTTTAATTTACATTTGTACTTTAGCTTAGCACAGTAGTTCTCACCCCAGTCCTCAGAACACACCTAACCAGTCGTGTTTTCAAGATATCCACAATACGTTTGCATGAAATTATTTACATACCGGAAAGGCAATGCATGCACATCTGTCTTATTCATTGAAAATCTGGTTGGCTGGTTATATCCTGAAGAGTGGATTCAGAGCTCCTGGTTTGGTACAAAGATTATCTCCTACTACTTATGCAGACAGAGTGTCAGTGGGAGAAGCAGGATTTGAACCCTGGTCCCAAATAGGCCACTCCTCCAAACTCTAGTACAGTGTTTCTCAAGCCGGTCCTGTTGTAGCCTCTAGCCAGTCTGGTTTTCAGGATATCCACAACGAATATGCATGAAACAGATTTGCATGCAATGGAGGCAGTAATGCACTCTCGCATGCATATTCATTATGAGTATCCTGAAAAGTAGACTGGCTGGAGGGTACAACAGGACCGGCTTGAGAAACACTGCTCTAGTATCTATTTAGTATACAGTAGCGTTTCTCAGCCCAGTCCCTCAGGGACCACTTGGTCGGTCAGGTTTTCAGAATGCCCACAATGAATATTCATGAGCTAGATTTGCATACACTGCCTCCACTGTATCCAGAACTATCTCATGCATTTTGACTGTGAATATCCTGAAACAGCCACTGGCTGAGCTGTCCCCAAGGGCTGGGTTGAGAACCACAGGAATACTGTATGCTGTTGTCCCGCAATTGTACATTTTCATGTATGGTGTTGTACAAACCTACAGCACTGCTTAAACTGCAATGCTGTCTTTTGATTACATAAAATCAACACTTAAAGATTACATTTACTGGATGGCTCCAGGTCATCAGGGCTAGGCTGTGCAAGTCCTGGTTTTACGCCATTCAACTATAGATTAATAGCTCAAATTTCTTTAAGAAATAGTAAGGAGGACTGGACTGATCCAACCACTTTTTGGTGACCTGTCTACAGTAAATATATAACCTTAGATCTATTGCATATTAGAAAATTGTAGAAGAGCATCGTCTGTCCATGGAAACCAACCTCACAGAGGTCCTTGAAATGTTTTATGGTATAGGTAAGTGAAAAGATCTAATAAAATGAATAATTAGCCTATTATCTGTGTATAAGACACTTTAGTCTTAAATGATTCTGAAAAGATAATTATAATTCAGGCTTGTGACAAAGAGCTAAATTCCCAAGACACTGTACAGAAAGTACAATGCAAAAGAAATACAGCTCTTTGTCTATCGGGGTCTAGGCAAGCAGGTTTAAGCTGTAGCAGAAAATATGCCCCCAAGGCATACTCATCTTTTTATTTACAACATAGGTGCATACCGTTCCTAGTATTGAGGTAATAAGATTACATTAGGTGGAAAAAATGGAAAAAGCAGTAAGAGGGTACAAATGCACCCAGTGAAGAGTTGCTTGGCTGTGCTAAGATGCAGAATTGTATCTGACCTACGCACTGTAAAGAGAGGGTGAAGACAAGTGTTGCAGAAGAAAAGTCTAGTTCCTGTAGGGGGCCAACCTATCTGTTGAGATGTGAGCAAGTGAAAAGATTTCCTCAGTCTGTCGGTTTCCATGGAGCAGCCATATTGGTCTTGGAATAAATGATTCTTTTTTGAGGGTTGATCATTTTTGGTGCCCCAACTAAAACCATGTTGGATTTTATGACCATCTAAGACAAGATGTGTCCCTTCTTCAGAGAGGGGAATAATATCTAAATGAATTTTTGTCCTGTCTTAATGCTCTCTTCCCTCATGCATTTTCTAAAATGCTGCTATTTAACCTGATATGCAATTAAAGTAGAAACACAGAATATATTTGTTCCATCCCGTCTGCCCCTTTGTACCAACTACTTGTTACTTGACCTGTCTTTTTTGAGAGCCATCGTAAGGGGTGGGCAAGACCTGTGCCAAGCCTGTAGAGGGGTTAGGCTAGCGTCTGTCCTGCTTCTCTGTCACAAAGGTCCCTTGAGGGGTAATTTTATAGATGTTTTCCACACATGAAACCCTGATTTACATGTGGAAAAGATATCTTAGAGGCTGATTTTATAAGGGAGACGTGGAAAGAATGCATCATTTATGCATGAAAGTCACAATTTTCAAGGCTTCTCATGTGAATGGGCACTGACACCATTTATACTTTAAGTGAATTGCTGTAATGTAAATGCACATGTAAGACTGATCATGCGTACTTTCAGTTTGAGCGTGCACAGAGGCATATTTTTGGGTGGAGTGCAAATTTACACAAGTAAGCAATCAAATACTATGACTTAAAATGCACATTACTGAAAATTGCAGACATGGGCAATACTGCTTGCATCTAGTATGTTTGGACTTTTCTAAGGCAATGGAAGGTTAAGTGACTTGCCCAAGGCCACAAAGAGCGCTAGTAGAAACTGAACCCTGGTCTCTTGGTTGCCAAGGCACTCCTCTAACCATTAGGCTACTCCTCCACTCCATATAAAGTCTGTATGTACTTCACCTTATAAAACAGGTCTCAAATACATGCCTGCTAATGCACTTTAACTCCGCAGGAGTTTATAAATTACCCTCAAGTTTATCATGCACACTTGTGTAAAAGAATAATTCAGCATTCATACTATGCCTGCTTTCAATATAGTTTACCATCTCCATGCTATTTTATGCATATACAAAATAGCTGTCCTCCAAGCCCCTCTCCTCTTTCCAAAAACCCAGAACCGAGGCAAGCATTTGCTTTTTGCTTTCAGCAAGTCCATATTTTGGCAAAGGCAATCTAGGCAACTACCTCCAGTGCCAGATTTCGAAAGCACCAGCTGAGGATAGTGGATTGGAATAATCCCAAAAGGGCCTCCTGCCATCAGCCAGTGTGATGCATTATTGTTCCGAGGGGCTGTTTGTCCCTAGCCTAGGCACAGAAATGCTGACACGATGCCATCAAGAAGCTGTAGAGCACAGGAGCCTGTCAAACCGTGTGGCATGTAGAGAGGGGTTCTGCCAAAGAAGACGTGCTATGAGAATACCCTGTGCTGGAGCCTGGATGAAATCGCTGCTGGTAGGAGATGGGGGAGAGTAGTGACAGATGCTGTTGGGAAGGCAGGAGAGAGAAGGGGATGTTCGGCAGGGGATGAGGGGGAGAGAGAGGCAGATGCTAGACAAAGCTGAGAGGATACTGCTAGGCAGGGGAGAGAGAGAGTGGGTGATGTTGTGCCAGAGAAATTGCTACCATCCCAAAGGTTGTTGGGAGTGGGGGGGGGGGGAATGAATTTAATGCTTCTGGGTTACAGCTCTTAAATCTAATTTTTGCAATCAGTATTTCATGAAGAGAAGGGAAAAAAAACTAGAGGATTTGTTTAAGACAGAGGCGACTGTTCAATCAGGCCGTGGAATTTTTTGTTGAAGGATGAGGCATCTAACAGAGCTGAGTTGAAAGAGACTTAGGGGTATGTTTACTAAACTGCGGTAATGTCATTCGCGGTAGGTTCCGCGGTAAAGGTAGAGATGCCCATATAAAGGCATGGGCGGTACATCGTTACAGCAAGCTGACAGAGAACGCGCATTACAAGGTGCCTTAGAATAACGAGCGTTACAAGGCGCCTTGTAAAGCGCCTTGCAAGGCGTCTTGTAAGGTGCCATGTAAGGTACCTTATAAGGTGCCTTGTAAGGTGCCTTATGAGGTGCCATGTAAGGTGCCTTATAAGGTGCCTTGTAAGGTGCCCTGTAAGGTGCCTTATAAGGTGCCATGTAAGGTGCCTTATAAGGTGCCTTGTAAGGTACCTAGTAAGGTGCCTTGTAAGGTGCCTTATAAGGTGCCATGTAAGGTGCCTTGTAAGGTGCCTTATAAGGTGCCTAGTAAGGTGCCCTGTAAGGTGCCTTGTAAGGTGCCTTATAAGGTGCCATGTAAGGTGCCTTATAAGGTGCCTTATAAGATGCCTTATAAGGTGCCATGTAAGGTGCCTTATAAGGTGCCATGTAAGGTGCCCTGTAAGGTGCCTCAGAAGGCGCCCTATAGGGCCTCCTAGGCTAAGCGCCATATTAGGCACCCTTGGACAAGTCACCGGAGAAGGCACCCTGGGCTATGGAACCATAGATTAAGGTGGCCTAACAAGGTTATGGTGTCCTAGGTTAGTGTGCCCTAGGGACTGCAAGGTGCCTCAGGATGACATGCATGACCTGTGCGGAACAGAGACAGATGTAGCCCTAACACTAGACAGAGCACTCAGGAAAGGCAATGAACAGGTGAGTGAAGGAGGGAGAAGTGGGAGCCGCTGGACCTGCCATATCTGCGGGCATCCCATGTGCCTGCCAGTACTGATGACAAACATGGTGGGGCAGCTCTACCACAGCACAGGGTGTTGGCAATGTAAAGTACCGGAAAAACAGTTGGTGGCAGACGATGGGAATACGTGTCCCCCAGTGGAGGTGGAGGTGGTAGGATAGTTACAATGATGGTTGGACAGAGGAGTGGTAGTGCCATGCAGATCAGGCACAGGCGAGGCAAGCACGATGAGGCGCAATGCAGGAAAGGGTAGCAGTGCAGGACATGGGCTGGCAGCCTGCACAGGCAGACAGGACTCTACACAGCTGACAGACGCAGCTAGACGGACCGAGGGAATGTTGGCAATAGTGGCGAGGGTATTATGGGCTGGAAGCACAGATCTGCAAAAATATTTATTTAACAGTATTTCTAAACCGCCTTATCTTAATAATCAAAAAATATGACTTCTACAGGCATGCACACTATTTGAGTAGGACAGGCATGAGAGGAGGGAACAATGAGGAACTGAACCAATGAACACTGCCAAGAATGACAATGTATTAACCAGTAGGCTATACCTCCATGGTGTATGTCACAGCAGTACCCATGATGCAATGCACATGCTGAATAGCTGTCTACAGCTGATCACCAAATGGGGTCTGCACCTCTCCGGTACCTCAGCTGGGAAAGACAAACTGACAGTGTGTGATACTGGCACAGAGTAGCTACAGACCATGCCATTGTGCAGGTTCTGTGGTTACCCTGAGGGATAGGATTGGTGCCTAGCACTAGGTCCGCAGTACATGTGGTGCTAGAGATAGGTCCTGCTGTACATCCCCATCACTACCAGTGTGTGACAGGTGTTCCGTGCAGTGCAGCCGAAGGTAATTTGGTGTCCATCTGTATCCTGCAGTCACATGAGGCCCTGTGGGACCAGACACCAGCCAGATTAGTGTGTACCCCATGTGAGGGTCTGGCTGACATGGGCAGCTGTTATCAGGGCAGAGGGGTTCCTAGAATTGCATGAGGTGTGTGTAGCAGTGGCTGTATAGGCCACAGTGGTATACACTACATACCCCAAAGGGCCCACATCACCCTTTTGTAGGTAAAGAACAGTGCCCCCACCCCAGGGAAGCAACCTCCATCCTGTTTGTACGAGACAGCCCTCCAGGGTTGGTGGGCCAGAGCCATACCTATGACTGGGACAGTGGCAGACTAGAGGCAATGCTGAGGTTAGGTCTGGAAACCCCAAGTGCCTCCCACCACTGTCTGCCAGTCACCAGCAGACAGCACAGTCAGACTGTACCTTAAAGGTGTTCCGACCATGCACAGTCTAACTGCAGACAGTCCACCAGGAACTATTTGCAGCAAGCAGACATCTCAGTGATTGGAACCCCAGCACTGGGGAACACAAATATATCACTAGAAATAAATAGCGTAGAGCGCTATGTGGGAACCTAGACCTGCCATGGTCACTGCTCGTTCAGAGTGAGTGCCCTCCCAGCATGCCATGCTGTGGCCACCCTGTCCATGCAGGTGGTGGTCAGGCACTACAGTGTCCTAGCCATTGCCCCACACCCTGTGAAGATGCATCCTGGCCAATCTTCCCTGTCCGGGCCATACCCAGATTACCTTGCTCCTCATTATGCATCTAATCAGGCTAACGCTGGTAACAGTGGGACATTTTGGGCCCAGTGAAGTGTGGGCAGCCACAGAACAATGGATAGACATACAAAGACGCTCACTCCTTTTGCAGCATTATACAAAGATAGGGGTGGTTGGCAGCTCTGCCCGCCACACTAGTCCTGATCACAATGCCGACATTGCTAAACTGTGCAGGGGGTAGTAGTAGTGCTCTGGTGATAACATGATCCCGATGCTGGGGCCAACAGCCTGCCGCTCCATGCATCATTAGATTGTGGAGCCTGTGTGAGTGGGTGTTTGCAACCCTGTTCGCTGCTGCTTTGGGCTTTGCACATGTTGCTGTTGTATCTGCATTGTAGGGTAAAATATAGGAACATGCTCTGCAGGAACCACAGCTGGGACTTGCACCTGTGACCCTCTGCTCCTGGACACACTGGCTGGGTGTACTGCACCACACTGTTGCCACAGATGCATGGTAGTCCCTGGGGCTACCTGCACTTTTCCTCAGCCAGACCTTTTATGTTGCACTGCACACCACGTACTGATGCAGAGCATGGCCTAGATCCACTGCAGGGAGGTGGCACTGCCCCCTCCAGTACGGGCACACGCCCCCCTGCCAAGCTGACATGGTAATTTGCTGTCGGTGCTGGTAATGCGCAGTCCCAGGCCATCCACTGTGTAGATAGGCGCCCGCCTAGGGAGTGGGTTCCAGGGTGGGGGGGGGGGGGCATACATGGACATCCTCACATCCCCCCATCACTGCCTACCACTATTATGTCCCCTCAACATGGGGGCAGGATGACTGGGGGGATGTCAGGTCTGTGCCCTAGCGACTATTGGCTAGGGTGGACCAGGTAGATATTTATTTTATTTATTTATTTATTTAGTGTACACTTGTATCCCGCTACTTCCAGCGATCTAACAGTGTGGCTGTACAGGCCAGGGATTAAAAACATACATATCGATTTAGTGGAAAAATACAGGTCACATCACTCGGAATTACAGGTTTACACTTGATTGCAGGCTAGTGACTTCACTTGTATATACATATTTACATGTTGATGGGTCTATTGGTGGATAGAGTACGGTGTTCTTTCTTTGTGCCTGGTGAGACCCTAGTGTGGGAACATGGTGATTAGGTAGTATTGAAGTGCGTCTGGAAAAGATGCGTCTTAAGTTTTTTTCTGAAGTCCAACAAGTCAGTGTTTGCTCTCAGCTCGGATGGTAGTTGGTTCCAAAGCAGAGGCGCTATAAATGAGAATGCTCGGTTGCTGGTATTAGCATTGACGGATCTCAGGGTACCCGGGACCAGGAGGGTATTGAGGTTTGGAGATCTTCTGCTTCTGTTATTTGGCTGTGAGGTGATAAGGGTGTTGAGGTGAGATGGTGCTATATTATGAATGAGCTTGAATGCGGTGACTAGGATTTTATATTGAATGCGTGCAGTGATTGGGAGCCAATGTAGGTCTATTAGTACTGGTGTGATATGATCCTTCAGGCCTTTCCCCATGATGATTCTAGCCGCCACATTTTGCGCTATTTGAAGGATATTGAGGGATTTTTTAGGCAGCCCCTGTAGTATGGCATTGCAGTAGTCCAGATGAGGAATGATGAGGGCTTGAGCTACGGTCCTGAAGTCAGAATGATCTATGATGCTACGTAGTGGTTGCAAGACTTTTAGCTTGTGGAATATGGCTCGGTTGGTCATTCGGAGATGCTTTTCCATCTTTAGGTTACAATCCAGTGTCACGCCTAAGTATTTTATTTCGTTCTTTGTGGCGTAGACGTTATTGTTCATGGTGACTGTTGTTGGTGGGTTGAAGTCCGGTTTTCTGGACATGCACATCACTTCCGTTTTTTTGTGATTGGTGGATTGTGTTTGGCCTTGCTTAACTGCTGTCTTGCTGATCTCCGGTGTCTATGTTCCTATGTGCCACCTTAGCGCCCGCCTGGTCCACCCTGTGCCCCAGCTGCCCATGCTACATGTTCTGCCTGCGGCCCCCTATGCCCCATTTGCACCATCGCCATAGTGGCCATTCATACTTTGGCACTATGGTATTGCTGTACATGGAGCACTGCTATCACAGTTTTTGTGCTCTCTGCCTGGACTGTACATTGCTGACACGTAAATGGTTTCTCTCTCCTGCATATGTGCATCTAACGGCAGGTTTTCAATCGCGTTAGGATTCAGTTCTTCAGATCAGTGCGTTAGTGTGAATGGAGCCTCTCCCCGCCCACACTCCGCCCATTGACCCCTTCTCTCTGCCCTCCACCATGAACTAACTGGGTAAGTGCCTTTGAAAATCCCCATTTACGGTATTTACGCAGTTTACTGGGCTGTAAACCATGTGAATGCCTTTCGAAAATGCCGCCCTATATGTCCTTCTGGCTTGCTGCAGCCCAAACTATAATTTTCCCCCACAGACTGTCTCTGACCATAAGGTGGTATTCAGTCAGGGGCCAATTTTCAGAAGTGATGATATTCAAATGCCACGGCCGTCAGCCACAGCGCTTAAATATTGGTAGAATATTCATCGTCAGTATCTGTACTGGAGCTGCTGCTGGATATCCGCCTAAGCGGGTCTGGGCTGGCACTAACCCAGTTTGCACAATTTTCAGCCAGCACTTGCCCAGATTACAACTCAGGTCTACTTTTGTAGCCTAAGTTCTCCAGACAAGGGCCGCAGAAAATTGTGCTCACCAGGGAAGTGCCCGGTGTTTACTCGGTTATTGCTGGTACTGTCCCTGCTTTGCCCACAATCTGCCCCTGCATTCATTGGATAGTGCCAGGTCTAGAGATGGGGGAGAGTGGGGACAGATGCTGTTGGGAAGGCAGGAGAGAGAAGGGGATGTTGGGCAGGGGATGAGTGGGAGAGTAACCTCCTCAGCTTTGGGAACTGCTAACACCTAATCAGGTGTTAGTTCCCTCCCTACCCACCCCAACTTCCACCCACCCCTAGTGAGCAGTCTTGCTTTAAAGGGCACCTCCCCATTTAGCAAAGCACAGAGACTTGGACCAGCACATTTTGAATATAATTAAAGAGATTTAACTGCTTTTTCTCTGAAAGGACAGCTGGGAAACCGGCTGGTACTTGGTAGATCTCTCTCTTTTGCTTTAACAGATACCTAAGCTCCACGAACAGAACAATGGCTGGGAAAAATCATATCACTAAAGCTATTGCCCCCATTACAGCTTCTGCCTCTGTCCAGACAGAGGTCCTAATGCCACTTGAAGGACCGGTTCCATGTGCAGGGTGCCTGCATGCTGAAGCTCTGAGGAAACAAGTGGAGGAACTCAGAGAGGAGGTGGCGAGGCTGAGGAGCATTCAAGACAGTGAGAAGTACATTGATGAGATGCTTCTTGCAGCAACCAAGCTCTCCAGCAGAGGAGAAGATGGGTGCCAACAGAATGTCGATGGTTGGACACAAGTCACCAGGGCCTGCAAAATCACTAATCCGGACTTCTCCAGCCCTTGAATTGAAGAACCATTATGCAGCCCTGGAAGTGGAGGAGGTGAAAGCATCCCTGGAAAGGGAAGAACCAGAGCTCAAGTACTCCAAAGTTGCAGAATCAGTGACCACAAGGAAGCGAAGGATAGTGGTGGTTGGAGACTCTCTTCTGAGGAGTACTGAGGCATCCATCTGCCGACCAGACTTGATGTCCAGAGAGGTATGCTGTCTGCCTGGTGCCAAAATCCAAGATGTTACGGAGAGTTTGCCGAGGCTCATCAAGCCCACTGACTATTACCCAATGTTGCTAATCCATGTTGGAAGAAAATGATACTGCCAGGTATCCCTCGGAACGTATCAAAAGTGACTTCATGGCTCTGGGACAGAGGGTGAAGCAGTTAGGTGCACAGGTGGTGTTCTCTTCAATCCTCCCTGTTGAGGGTAAAGGCCAAGGCAGAGAGGCTAGCATCCTGGAGATGAATGCATGGCTGCGTGGATGGTGTCATCGAGAGCATTTTGGTTTCCTGGACCATGGGACGCTGTTCCAAGGGTTGCAGAGCAGAGATGGCATCCATCTGTCCAAGAAAGGTCAACGCGTCTTCGATAGTAGACTGGCTAATCTACTGAAGAGGGCTTTAAACTAGATTCGTTGGGGATGTGTGAAGAAAGCCCCCAGATAGGTGATACATTAAATACCTTTAAGGAAATGGGTAAGAGAGGTAACATATGGAAAGCAGTGTGTATAAATGCCCGTAGCATGGGAAATAAGATCCCTGATGTTGAAGCTTTGGTGGGAGTGGCTGACTTGGATTCAGTGGCAGTTATAGAAACATGGTTCACAGAAAACCATGATTGGGATGTAACTATACCTGGCTATACCAATCGGGGCAGCTGCCTGCAGCGCTTAATTTAAGCGCCAGCCGGTGCACCCGCGCCTGAAGACCTCGGAATATCACACACATACACCAAAGCTACAGGACTCCTTCAGTGACCCAGCTCTAGAACTAGGGCCTCCTGAGCCATCCCGTCACGTGGTCGAGAACTCTTCAAGCACCAACAACTAACTATTTATCAATACCTGAACTGTAAGGTGAACAACTGATACTTTAGCTTGACTGTGATATAATGTTTTATATACTGTGATACTCTGTTGATACAATGTGATACATAGTATTTCATCGTGAACAATGTTGTACCCTAATTGAAACATCTCATAACCCTCAAGTAACTTAACTTGCTATTCTTCAATGCTTTGGTGCCCTTCTATTCTATTCTCATGCCTCGCTAGTGCCTACACTGACCTCGTATAGCATATTGAACTACGTTGTATGATCTTTATATGAGATTTCTTTGTATCCCATAGCTTGGGTTAATCTGAAATATTGCTGAGTCAACGATATGATGTAATTAACTGCCCTGCTATCTCATTACCCTTTAAACCTATCCAGCAACCTTCCCTTTGGAGTAAGAGCTTTGTCTGTGTAGCAGCTGGTACAGCAATCACCCTTAAAGACCCACCCAATAATTGCTCTAGGCCGCCTTTTTGAGCACCATTTGATAATACTTGATGTCCATCCTCATTTCCCTAATACAAATCTTTCATCCTTACTAAGATGGGTCCCCCCATTACCACTATCTTTGGATGCTATATCATCCTCACTAGCTGGTTCTCCTGCTCCCTAGCCTTAACCCCATCTGCTAACCAAATCCCAATATTGCAGAGCCATGGAAGGAGATGGTCTGGTACATCTCGTAGCAACTTACACTGGGACACACGCCCTCGCTACTCCCATCTCCTCCATATTATTCCTCAACACTCTATCAGAAGCAAACAATCTGAAAAACCTTACCCCAACAGCCTAAAATGTGCACTCATCAATGCACGATCCATCCGGAAGAAATGGCCAGCTGTCACCGACTTAATCTCCACTCATGAACTTGACATACTCATGGTCACAGAGACGTGGTTTTCTGAGGAAGACAATGTCATAATCAACCAGCTCCTCCCCCCAAATTTTACAGTACATACCAGCCACAGGCTAGATAAAAGAGGAGGTGGTGTCCTCATCCTCACCAGATCTGACCTCCAGTTCCAGACGATGCACTCCACCAGCACAAGCCACATGGATACCATTACCATTTCCAACAGGCGCTGCTCAATCAGCTTGCTCTACAGAGCACCATCTACGTCACTGGATGAACTTGCCTCCATCATTGAACTCGCCTCCAATACTCATAGCCCACACACCCCAACGTGGATCTTAGGTGACTTCAACCTACCAACATTGCAGGATAATCAAGCAGCTTCTTTCCTAGAAGCCCTTGAGAACCTAGGCTTCAAGCAATTGGTGAAAGTCCCTACTCACACTAAGGGCAACACCCTAGATCTGGTATTCGCCCCACAATCATCCCTCAACCCATCTCTTGATCCCATTAAATCCATCACCCCTGTTCCCTGGTCTGATCACAAATTGATCATCCTCCAAATTCCTTCAAGTAAAATCCTTACCAAGAGCATCAAAACACCATCTAACACAGCGAGACCGACCACTAGATCTTTTAAGCCATTTAACAGAGAGCTCATCCTTGCTGAAACTCAACAGCTCATCAATACCACTACCACTAACCTCGAGGACCTAATATCTCACTGGAACAATAGTCTCAGTGCTATTGCTGTGCGGCCTCCATCAAATAAGCAGTCAAGGAAAAGAGAGAATGCTCCTTGGTACACAGCGGACCTTAGAGAATCCCTCATCCTATTACGGAAACTCGAAAAACGATGGCGTCGCTCCCATGCTATTGTTGACCTGACAGCATTCAATAGCCACCTAGCTACTCACCGCAAGGCAATCTCCGAGTCAATGAAACGGTACCACTCTGATACCTTGATGAGATCTCTCAACAAGCCACACGACCTTTTTGACCTAGTTAAGTCCCTATCTAAGGAGCCATCCTCAGGGCCTCAAGTGGAGATACACCCTCAAGACTTTGCAATCCACTTACAATCTAAGATGTGCCTTATCAACAAAACCTCTGCAACAACCACCACACCTGTGCAGAACGTCCCTGGAGCTCTTTCTGCATTCTCTATCCCCTCCAAGAAAGGAATTGAAGACACCATTACAGCCCTCAACATCACTACATCTCAGTCCGATCCATGCCCTGCCTTCTGGATCAAGGAGCTCCGCAGTCACTTTAGCCCAGTAATTGCCAAAATAATGAACCTCTCCTTTTCAACAGGATCATTCCCTTCAGCCCTTAAGCATACTTCAATTAGACCCCTGCTGAAAAACTGCAAGCTCGACCCTCTAAAGGTGTAGTCCTACAGACCCATCTCTAGCATACCTCTACTTGCTAAGATCATCGAAAAAGAGGTTCAACGACAGTTACAGGACCATACTGACACCATTGCACCGCTAGACCCCTGCCAACATGGCTTCAGGGAATATCATGGAGTCGAAACTCTCCTCACCATTCTCTTCAGCAAGATAATCTCAGGCATAGATAACATCCGCCAAGGTTTTGCCCTCATATTCCTGGACATCGCCGCAGCGTTCGATTCAGTGAATCACGAACTCCTTTTAGTGAGACTAATTGAGAAGGGCATCACTGGAACAGCGCTTAAATGGTGCAGGTCCTATCTATCCGAAAGATGGCAGCATGTCCGCTCAGGAGGCAGAACTTCAGAACCCTTCCATCTCGATCAGGGAGTTCCTCAAGGTTCCTCACTCTCTGCCCTTCTATTTAACATCTACATGCAACCAATCTGTGAGATCATACGGTCATTTAAGGTCGATTATATGCTTTATGCCGATGACGTTCTACTCTACACCCCCATCTCTACTGACCATTTGGATCTCTCCCCTCTAATAAACTATTTCAATGCAGTTTCTGATTGGCTTCTCTCCCAAAACCTCCGTATACAACATAAGAAAACGGAAGTCCTCTTTATCACAAGGAATCCCAACTTTAACCCACCACAATATCTCAAAACTAAGGAAGCCGAACTGCAATCCAAACCCTCAATACGCTACCTAGGAGTCATTCTGGATCAACACCTAGATATGAAGTCCCACATAGGAAACACGGTCAGAACAGTATACTACAAGATCCGCTCTTTGAGACACCTACGCTCCATGTTGGAACCAAAAGATTTCAGGACAATATACCAAACACTGATCATACCCCACTTCGATTACGCTAATGTCATTCTTCAAGGTCTTCCTCAATCCACCTTAAACCCGTTACAGTTGGCAATGAATGCCGCAGCAAGGGTACTTTATGGAGCCGCCAGGACTGACCATGTTACTCCTCTGCTGATTCAATTACATTGGCTACCCATTCAGGCCAGAATTCTCTTCAAAACTTTACTTCTCACGTTCAAAGCTCTCAATAAACTCTCCGCTGCATCCTTATCTGCCCTTATTCACACTACTACACCAAACAGAACAAGAAGATTCTCGTCCATCAACTCCCTAAAGCTCCCAAAGGCCCTTACAAGCTGCTCTTCTTCTACAGCCAACAGAGCCTTTATCCTTTGTGCCCCTAGGTGCTGGAATGCACTACCCCCTGGCATCCGGGCTATCAACAGCCTATCACAATTCAGGAAAGCCCTCAAATTTCATCTCTTCAACAAGTACCTTATAGAGTCATCAACACCCATTGACATTAGTGTTCCCACCCAATTACCAAATTCCATGATATCTCAATAAAATGCTTAGGCTGATTCTCTATAACGATTGATCCTGTTCCTAGTAACATGTTCCTATTCAGTAGTACTACATCTGTAAATAGATTGTAAATAGTTTCCCTTGTTATCCAAGTTCCTTCCCTTGTTATCTGTAAACTCATGCAAGTTAACTGTACTGAGATTTTTGTTCTATGTGAACCGCGCTGATGCTGAATAGTGCGGTATATAAGAGAATATAAATAAAATAAAATAAAAAATAAATTCAGAAAGGACAGGGTAGGAAGAAGGGGAGGAGGAGTGGCACTATATGTAAAAACTACTATTAAAGCTTTGGAATTACAGAGCTTAAAAGGGAGAGAGGAGGCATTGTGGGTTAAACTAGAAAGAGGGAAAAAGAAATCTATTTACATTGGTGTGATATATAGACCTCCCTCACAAAAGGAAGAGGTGGACAGAAAGTTAATTGAAGACATACACAGCATTGCTAGGAAAGGGGAAGTGCTACTGATAGGAGATTTCAATATGCCAGATGTTGATTGGCACATTCCTGCTGCAGTATCATCTAGAGGTAAGGAGATCCTGGATTCTCTACAGGAAGAGCTATTCAGGCATTTGGTAACAGACCCCACACGTGAAGGGGCCATATTGGACTTGGTGCTTACCAGTGGTGAAAGTGTTTCTGATGTTGTAGTGGGAGATCATTTTGCATCCAGTGATCACCAGATGGTGTGGTTCAGTATTAGGACTAGGGCTGTTAGAATCCATTCAAAGGTGAGGATCTTAGATTTTAGGAAGACTAACTTTGCCAAGATGGGCCAATACCTCAGGGAGTCGTTAGGGGGATGGGAACAGCTGGGGGATGTAGAAAAACAGTGGGCAAAACTGAAAGGGGATATTTTAAGGGCAACCAACCTTTTTGTTAAAATGGTAAATAAAGGTAAAAGGAAAAGGAGACCGCTATGACTTTCGAAAGAAGTAGCTGAAAAAGTGAAGTAAAAAAGGGAGGCCTTCATGAAATACAAGAGATCACAGAGAGAGGAAGACAGGCATCTATATTTGGAAAAACTTAGAGAAGCTAGCAAAGTAGTCAGGAAGGCAAAGATTCAAAAGTCGGATGAAATAGCCAATGCAATAAAATGGGGGGGATAAGACATTTTTCAGATATGTTAGTGAGAAGAGGAAGGGCAAAAGTGGTATTCTCAAACTCAAGGGTGCAGGGGAGGAATATGTAGAAGTTGATAAGGATAAAGCGGAATTGCTTAACAAATATTTCTGTTCTGTGTTCACAGATGAAGAACCAGGAGCAGGACCTCAGAAAACACCCACCAACAGGAACAGAACGAGGGACATCTTGAACAATTTTCAGAAGACTGTGTTCGTGAGAAACTAGCTCAACTTAAAGTAGACAAAGCAATGGGACCGGATGGGATACACCCTAGAATACTGAGGGAACTTGGGGACGTTCTAGCAGCTCCACTGACTGACCTTTTCAAAGCCTTGTTGGAGTCGGGAGTGGTGCCAAAGGACTGGAGAGAGGCTCATGTGGTGCCTTTACACAAAAGTGGAAGTAAGGATGTGGTTGAAAACTACAGGCCGGTTAGTTTAACGTCGGTGGTGAGTATATTATTGGAAACGCTGCTGAAAGAGAAAATAGTGAGGTTTCTGGAGTCCAGCGGATTACAGGATCCGAGGCATCATGGATTCACCAGAGGCAGGTCTTGTCAGACAAATCTGATTGATTTCTTTGACTGGGTGACCAGGGAATTGGACCGAAGGAGAGCCCTAGATGTGGTGTATTTAGATTTCAGTAAAGCCTTTGACACTGTTCCTCACAGGTGACTTACAAATAAACTGAGCACCCTAGGGATGGACCCTAAAGTTACTGCTTGGGTTAGAAATTGGTTGGGTGGGAGACGACAAAGAGTACAGGTAAATGGAGCTCACTCTGAGGAGAAGGTTGTTACCAGTGGTGTGCCCCAGGGATCTGTCCTTGGTCCGATTCTTTTTAACACCTTTGTTAATGATATAGCTGAAGGGCTGTCGGGTAAGGTTTGCCTCTTTGCGAATGATACCAAAATCTGCAATAGAGTAGACACCAAGGAAGGAGTGGCCTTGTGGTTGGGGCAAGGTACTTCAGGCCGGAAGGTCAGGGGTTCAAATCCCACTAGAGGACAGCAACCTTGGGCCGGAAGGGCTGGGGTTTCTAGTCCCACAGGTGCTCCTTGTGGTCTTGGGCAAGTCACTTAACCCTCCATAGCCCATGTTCCCTGTAAAATAGTTATCTCCAAGTTATAATGCCTTGTTCAATGTAATTTCAGTTTGTTCAATGTAAACCGCACTGATGCAGAATAGCACGGTATATAAGAGAATGTAAATAAAAATATAAAAAGGTGTAGGTAACATGAGGAGGGATCTAGCTAAGCATGAAGAATGGTCTAGAATTCGGCAGCTGGGATTTAATGTTAAAAAATGTAAGGTCATGCATTTGGGCTGCAGCAATCCAAGGGAGCAATATACGTAGTATAGGGGGTGAAGTACTTTTGTCCACTAAAGAAGAGCGGGACCTAGGCGTGGTTTTATCTGATGATCTTAAAGTAGCTAGACAGGTAGAAAAGGCGACGGCAAAAGCTAGAAGGATGCTTGGGTGCATACGGACAGGAATGGCTAGCAGAAAAAAGGAGGTGATAATACCTCCATATAAGTCTTTGGTGCGACCTCATTTGGAGTATAATGTGCAATTCTGGAGACCGCACCTTCAAAAGGATGTGAACAGGATGGAGTCGGTGCAGAGGGTGGCTACTAAAATGATTAGTGGTCTTCATTATAAAGCATATGACAGACTTAAGGATCTTAATATGTACACCTTAGAGGAAAGGCGGGATAGAGGTGATATGATTGAGATGTTTAAATACCTTCGTGGCATAAATGTTCAGGTAGAGAGACTCTTTCAATTGAAAGCAAGTTCTGCTACGAGGGGACATGGGATGAGGGTGAAGGGAGATAGATTCAGGAGTGATATGCGGAAATATTTCTTTACGGAAAGAGTAGTGGATCCGTGGAAGAGTCTCCCAGTGGAGGTGGTAGAGATGAGGACAGTAACTGAATTCAAAAAAGCATGGGACAAACACAGAGGATCTCTAAAGGTAATAGGGGGACTGTTGTAGCTGTTATGGAAGGACAGACTAGATAGGCCATGTGGTCTTTTTCTGTCGTCATATTTCTATGTTTCTAGATACTGTTCCTGTCACAGTCTGTCACCTTAGTCGGCCAGTACCTAGCTGGCTAAAGGCTTTGAGTATCGGCCCATCAGAGTCCTAGAGGGGGGAATATATTTTGGGCCATAGAAAGATATTGCTATTTAATGTGTGGCTAAGTGAATAACTGAAAATTTGTGTGAGGTTATTATGCCTTCATTTACATCTAATTATGCTCATTAGCATGCATTTAGATGACACAGTTTGCCATCTGCTTGCTAAACTGTTAGCTCATGCCTTGGTGTGCATTTTGAGGTTTGTTTTTTATCAATTTTCAAAGGCTCGCTGAACGGGTAAGTTAACAGAGTCATTTAATCCAGTTATCTTTAATGGATTTTGAGTTTCATCTAATTGGCTAGATTTGCGGCTGAAAATATTCCGAACTTTAGCTAGGCAATATTTGTCTGTCTATTTTTAGGATAGGGTTGCCAACTGGCTCTAGATGCGCCCGACAGGCTTGCTTCAGTTCTGGGTTTACTCCATTGCATGCAGTTACTTGTAGTTTTCCTTTTCTTATGGAGTGCAATGGAGAGATCAGAACTACATATCCCTGCATGCAATGAGGTAAACCCAGGACTGGATCGAACCTGTCGGGCGCAACTGCAGCCAGTTGGCAACCCTAATTTAGGACAGCTACTTGTGAGACTGGAAAAGAATTGTCAAATTTAGCCTGCTAGGAGGGCCACATTTCCACTGTGGATGCCCATAAGGAACAGAGTGGGGGAAAGGAGGAAGGTGGTCTGCTGCTCCTTCTCCCCCAGATCCTCTCCTGTGTAGATGTCCTCATGAATGAGTACAGTTTCAATGCTGTTCACAAATTTCAGTTTGAAGCCTAGGTTAGTTAACTGGCCACTTTTTGGCAGGCCCGACCGGTTTTCCAATGGGGAGGGTGGCGACTGGCAGGACAGAAAACCAGTCAATGAAAGTGCTGGTTTTCTGCCCACCATCATCCCCCACCTCCTCCAGCCACCGCTGCTGCTGCAATGTTGCCTTAGCAAGACTGGTGACACCTGCAGACTGCAGTATCAGCACACAAAAAAAACAGAAACTGCTGGGCCTGCTTAATAGCCATGTGCACTTTGAGGTGCGTCTGATGTTTCATACCCGCTAAAGCAGGATCCATGCTTTTTTTTCACTTTCCTGTGCTGGTTCTGCAGAGGCACAAAGCTGCTGGCTGTGTGGTGAGGCTGAAAGGGGGGAGTAATGGGATGCTGTGATGGGAGAAGCTGGACACCAGGGCAGGATTTGGGCAGCGACATACATGTACTATTAATCAGATTTACTAGCATGAACTTGTAGAGTGATAAATCTTGTGGGTATTACAGTGCATATTACAGTCTTTATTATCTTAGAAATATCACACTTTAGCTGGCTGAAGTTCTCACGCCCTGGGAGGGACTGAAGGTGTAAGCAGCCTCTTCTCATTATTGCCCCAGTATATACAAGTCCCTCACTTGGTTTGCAGCAGCAGAATGGGACAGTATTGGCAGCGGACGATCACATTTCTGTGACAACGGCAACAACACTACATTTAAACTGCACAGAGGAAAGGCCTGGCAATTTACTTCTGTATCGTGCCATGAAAACCTATCTGGGCAGTTGCAGAATTACATTTCTGTGACAATTGCAACAACACTAAACTTAAACTGCGTGGAGGAAAGGCTTGGCAATCTACTTCTGTATCTTGCCATGAAAACCCAATGGATAGTCACAACAATACAGATTGCACTATAGTGCTGGAAGATGAGACCCCCAGGTCGGAAGGCACACAGCTAGCTACTGGGGAGGAGCTGAAGACTTTTCAGAGTAAAGCGTGCATTTATGATGTGGTTGGATCAAAGTCCTCGGGACGTCTGACTGCTGATGTAGCTGTGCATGAAATGAGAGTCAGAAGCTGTAAAGATGTCTTATATATTGGGATATAGAACATATGAAGCATGAACCAAGGGAAGTTGGAGGTAGTCAAGACTGAAATGGAATGTGTACAACTTGATCTGTTGGGTGTCAGCGATCTAAAATGTACTGGCATCGGGTACTTTGCACCAGATGATCACATAGTTTACTATGCTGGAAATTAAAGATAAAGAAGAAATGGTGTTGCATTTATAATAAAGAAGAAACTTGCAAGAATTCTAATGAAATACAATGCAGTCAGTGAACACTTAATCTCTATTCGTCTACGAGGAATGCCTATCAACACAACTATAATTCAAGTATATGCCCTAACAGCAGCTTCAGAAGAGGATGACGTTGATGCATTCTATGAACAAGTACAAGTTGAAATTGACAGAACGTGCAAACAGGATATCCTGATAGTCATGGGTGACTGGAACGCAAAAGTTGGCAACAAAGAAGGCGGCAAAATGGTTGGAAAATATGGACTTGGCAACAGAAATGAAGATGGAGAAAGATTGATAGAATTCTGCAAGACCAACAATCTATTCATCTCAAACACCTTCTTCCAGCAACACAAGCAGCGACTGTACACATGGACTTCACCCAATGGATTGTACAAAAGTCAAATTGACTACATCTGTGGAAGTCAACGAAGGAAAAACTCTATAACATCAACAAAGACAAAACCTGGAGCTGACTGTGGAATAGATCACCAACTACTAGTATGCAAACTCAAGCTAAAGTTGAAAAAGAGCAAGTCACTCATGAATGTAGCAAAATATGACCTTGAGAATATACCACTGGAATTTAAAGACTGCCTGCAAAATCGATTTGTTGCTTTAGATACAAATGACAGAGCTCCAGAAGAGTTATGGAATGACATCAAGAAGGCTGTGTTGGAAGAAAGTGAGAAGTCTCTACAAAAGGTGAAAAAGCAAAACCGGCCAAAATGAATAACGGAAGAATCTCTGAAAATAGTAAAGAAATGCAGACAAGCTAAAACCAGAGGAGAAAGAAAGACAATCGCAGAACTCAACAGAGATTTCCAACGTGCAGCAAGACAGGACAAGGAAAAGTACTACAGTGACACATGCAAGGAAATAGAAGCGCAAGATCGGCTTTCCTAAAGCTACAAGAGTTAAAGAAACAATTCCAACCTCAAATTGGAATGTTACAAGATGCTCAAGGTTATATGTTGAATGATGCTGAGAAGATCAAGAAAAGGTGGAAAGAATATATAGAGTTCTTATACGATAAAGATCAAGTGGACCAAGAGCCGTTTCAACCTGTACCTTATGATCCGGAACCATTGGTGATGAAAGAAGAAGTCGAAGCAGCATTGAAAGCCTTATCAAAGATCAAAGTACCAGGCATTGATGGCATTCTCATAGAAGTATTACAGCAATCTGATGCAGCTGTTACCATAATTACAAGGCTCAGCAATAAAATTGAAAGACAATATCATAGCCAACTGACTGGAAACGATCTGTGTTTATACCAATACTAAAGAAAGGCGATCCAACTGACTGTGGAAATTATTGCACAATTGCTCTGATCCCACATGCTAGCAAGATTGAAATTCCATGTAAAAAGGGAAAGGCGATGGCAGTGGGGGTATACTATCGACCGCCTGGCCAGAATAAACAAATGGATGATGAAATGATCAAAGAAATCAAGGAAGCTAACAAAAGTTAAGGAAAGTAATAATAATGGGTGATTTCAATTACCCCGGTATCGACTGGGTCAGTGTCACGGCAGTACATGCTAGGGAGATAAAGTTCCTAGATGAAATAAATGACTGCTTCCTGGAGCAGCTGGTTCATGAACCGACCAGAGGGGAAGCCATATTAGACCTAGTCCTTAATGGAACACCAGATCTAGTGCAAGAGATAAGGGTGTTGGGGCCACTTGGCAATAGTGATCATAGCATGATCGCATTTGATTTAATTAGTGGAGGAGGGATAGTAAGGAAATCCACAGTACTACCTTTTAACTTTTGAAAGGGAGACTATGATAAAATGAGGAAAATAGTTAAGAAAAAACTAAAAGGAGCAGTTGTAAAGGATAAAGACTTACATCAAGCTTGGGTGTTGTTGAAAAATACTATCTTGGAAGCCCAGGCCAGCTGTATTCCACACTTTAAGAAAAGTGGAAGGAAATCCAAGAAACTGCCAGCATGGTTTAAAGGTGAGGTCAGAGAGGCTGTTGCCAAAAAAACATCTTTCAGGAAATGGAAAAAAGAGCCAAATGATGAAACCTGGAAACAGCACAGGCACTGGCAAGTCAAATGCAAGGCATTGATAAGGCAGGCAAAGGGAGAATTTGAGAAGAAGCTTGCTGCGGAAGCAAAAACACGAAATAAAGACTTTTTCAAGTACATTCGTAGCAAAAAACCTGTGAGAGAGATAGTTGGTCCATTAGATGATAGAGGGGTTAAAGGGGCACTAAGAGGCGACAAGGCAATAGCGGAAAGACTGAATGAATTCTTTGATTTGGTCTTTACTGAGGAAGATGTAGGGATGTTACCCATGACTGAAGTGGTATTTAAAGGTGTGGAAGCATTGAAGGAAATATCGATACATTGGGAAGATGTATTACAACTATTAGATAAACTGAAGAGTAGCAAATCACCTGGGCTGGATGGTATACATCCAAGGGTGTTGAAAGAACTGAAATATGAGATTGCAGACCTGCTATTAGTAATCTGTGAACTTTCATTAAAATCATCTGTAATACCTGAAGACTGGAGGATCGCCAATGTAACGCCAATTTTTAAAAAGGGTTCCAGGGGTGATCCGGGAAACTACAAACCGGTGAGCCTGATGTCAGTACTGGGAAAAATTGTAGAAACCATCATAAGGAACAAAATTACTCAGCATGTAGATAGTCATGGTCTAATGGGAGACAGCCAACATGGCTTTAGACAAGGAAGATCTTGTCTTACTAATCTGTTATGTTTTTTTGAAGGTGTGAATAAACAGGTGGACAAAGGTGAGTCGGTTAATATAGTGTATCTGGACTTTCAGAAAGTCTTTGACAAGGTCCCTCATCAGAGACTTTTGGCAAAACTAAAGAGTCATGAGATAGGAGGCAGTGTACTATTGTGGATCAGGAACTGGTTAAAAGATAGAAAGCAGAGGGGAGGGCTAAATGGCCAATTTTCCCAATGGAAAAAGGTGAATAGTGGTGTACCCCAGGGATCTGTGCTGGGTCCGCTGTTTTATGACATATTCATAAATGACCCGGAAAGGGGAATAACGAGTGAGGTTATCAAATTTGCAGATGACACAAGACTATTTAAAGTTGTTAAAACCCATGAGGATTGTGAAAAATTGCAAGAGGATCTTGATAAATTGTAAGACTGGGCATCAAAATGGCAGATGAAATTTAATGTGGACTAGTGCAAAGTTATGCACCTAGGGAAGAACAACCCAAACTATGGTTACATGATGCAAGGTTCCACATTAGGAACCACCACCCAGGAAAAAGATTTAGGCGTCATTGTGGATAACATGTTAAAACCCTCGGGCCAGTGTGCAGCGGCGGCCAAGAGAGCAAATAGAATGCTAGGTATCATAAGGAAAGGAATGGAAAATGAAACAAAAGATATTATAATTGCTCTATATCGTTCCATGGTGAGACCGCACCTTGAATATTGTGTGCAATTCTGGTCGCTGTATCTTAAAAAGGTTATAGCGTTATTAGAAAAGGTTCAGAGAAGAGCCACCAAAATGGTAAAGGGGATGGAAGGATACTCCTATGAAGAAAGGCTAAAAAGGTTAGGGCTCTTTAACCTGGAAAAGAGACGGCTGAGGGGAGATATGATAGAAGTTTATAAATTAATGAACGGAGTGGAACCGGTAAACATAGATTGATTGTTTACATTATCAGAATATAGAAAGACTAGGGGACATTTATTTATTTACATTCTCTTATATACCGCGCTATTCTGCATCAGTGCGGTTTACATTGAACAAACTGAAATTACATTGAACGGAGCATTATAACTTGGAGATAACTATTTTACAGGGAACATGGGCTATGGAGGATTAAATGGCTGCAATGAAGCTACAGGGTAAGTGACATGCAATGGAGGGTTAAGTGACATGCAATGAAGCTACAGGGTAAACTATTTAAGAGTAATAAAAGAAAATATTTTTTCACTCAACGTGTAATCAAACTCTGGAATTTGTTACCGGAGGATGTAGTAAAGGCTGTTAGTGTAGCTGGGTTTAAAAAAGGTTTGGACAAGTTCCTGGAGGAAAGGCCCATAAACCATTATTAAGAAGGGACCCAGGATATCATTGCTTGACCCAGTACAATCATTGTGGAACATGTGTCTTTTGGGGAAACTTCTAGGTACATATGACCTAGATTGGCCACTGTTGGAAACAGGATACTGGGCTTGATGGACCTTGGTCTGACCCAGTATGGCATATCTTATGTTCTCATGTTCTACTGAAGATTATTCAACAGAGACTACAACCATACCTGGAACAAGTATTACCTGACGTGCAAGCAGTATTCAGGAAAGGGCAAGGAACGAGAGACATCATCGCGGATGTGAGATGGATCCTTGAAAAGACTAAAGAATAACAAAAGGATATCTAATGGGGAGGGGTGACCTGCACAGAGCAGCAGGTGTACCTACTCTTGCCATCTTACTGGGCAAACAAGATGGCCAATACTGGTCTTTATCTGCCGTCATTTATTATGTTAGTATATTTGTGCTTTATTGACTACAACAAGGCTTTGACTGTGTAAACCATGAGAAACTCTGAGCCACATTAAGAAGCATGGGTATACCAGAACACCTGATCATTCTCTTGCACAAACTGTACATTGATCAAGAAGCAACAGTTCGAACGGAACAAGGAGAAACAGAATGGTTTAAAATAAGCAAAGGTGTACGACAAGGCTGCATACTTTCCCCCTACCTGTTTAATTTATATGCAGAACAAATCATCAGAGAAGCAGGATGGAGTTAAGACAACAGAGGTGTGAAGATTGGTGGAAGGCTCATCAACAACCTTCGTTATGCTGATGATACCACATTACTGGCTGAAAGCGAAGATGATCTGAAACATTTGCTTCTCACAATCAAGGAACATAGTCTTAAAATAGGCCTGCACCTTAATGTAAAGAAGACAAAGATCATGCCAATTGACAAAATCAACAGGTTCATCGTTGAAGGAGAAGAACTTGAAATCGTGGACTACTTTAACCTACTTGGATCAACTATTAATAAAGAAGCAACAAGCAGTCAAGAAATCCGATGACGCATTGCTCTTGGCAGAATGGCTATGAAAGACCTAGGCAAGATTCCCAAGAGCAGAGATGTCTCTCTCCATACAAAGATTCAACTCGTTCAAGTTATGGTATTTTCAATAACATCATATGGATGCGAAAGCTGGACAGTGAAAAAGATAGATAGGAAAAAATTGATGCCTTTGACTTATGGTGCTGGAGGCAAATACTGTGTATACCATGGACTGCCTGAAGAACAAACCAGTCAGTACTAGAGGAGATCAAACCTAAGCTTTCTTTAGAAGCTCAGATGACAAGGGAGCGTGAGCTGCTGTGCGTGGAAGTTGCCATGTTTGTCAGCGTCGCAGAGCAGTGCAGCAGGCTTGACTGGAGGCTTGGAGAACAACGTGCAGGCTGTAGAAGGACATTCCCAGGTCTGGAGGACCCTTCCCCTGATCCTACAAAGCCCAGCGGTACCTGAGGGGCAGCGGAGAGTGAGCTGCTGTGCGTGGGAGTTGCCGCATTTGTCAGCGTCGCGGAGCAGTGCAGCAGGATTGACTGGAGACTTGGAGAACAACATGTAGGCAGTAGAAGGACGTTCCCAGGTCTGGAGGACTCTTCCCCTGACCCTACAAAGCCTAGCAGTACCTGAGGGGTAGCAGAGAGTGAGCTGCTGTGTGTGGGAGTTGCTGTGTTTGTCAGCATCGTGGAGCAGTGCAGCAGGCATGACTGGAGGCTTGGAGAACAACGTGCAGGCAGTAGAAGGATGTTCCCAGGTCTGGAGGACCCTTCCCCTGATCCTACAAAGCCCAGCGGTATCTCACGCGGCCTGCATGGCGCGACCTAAGGGGCGTGACTCAAGGGGCAGGACACGCCCCTTTGGTTCCCCTTCGGCGCACCTGAGAAGCTCATGTGGATGCTGTGAAGTTGGAGTGTTATTTGATCTGCCATGGGTAAGCGGAAGGCAAAGGCTGGTGCCAAAGTGGGAGTGAGTGCTCAAGGAGGTAAGATGGTGGGCCCTATGGACAAACAACTAACTTCCCTGCTGTCTGGTATTCAGTCACCAGAAGGGGTTTCGTTGAGCCCCGATTCCTGGTCTCCTCCTCCTCTCCCACATCCAGCCTTTTCTTCTACTTTGTTGGAACTGTCCCCTGATGTTTCTGCCCCGGTCCCACTTCCCGTATATCCGGCAGCATCTGATGGAGTGACTATCACTCTCCCATCAGGGGAAGTGGCTTTAGTGGACATTTGGACTGCTATCCAGAATATTGATGCTCATTTATTTTCTACTGTACCTCCCTTTGTAAATTTTCTCAAGATGTGGTTGGTAAATTGCAATACATAGATAAGCAATTAGGTTCTTTTGGTAAGCTAGCTGCTCGAACTGATTCTCAGCTCCAGTCTTGTCGTGATAGTAACGTTGCCTTAATTAGGGATTCCCTTACTTTTTCTTATCGGCTGGAGGCTCTTGAGAATCAGTCTAGAGTGCGAAACTTACGTTTCTTGAATTTTCCCCTTACTCATTTGCTATCCTCAGATATTTTATTGGAAAAGTATTTTACGGAAGTGTTGCATTTAGAGGGGAATTCAGATGGTGTCCATATGCATTATCTTCCTGTTGGTTCTGTCCCTTTCCTGAAAGTTGAGGGGGTTTCTGTTCCCTCAGCCTTATCGGTTGGTCAGAACCTAACAGTTTTTCTGGAGGATTCTGCAGATGTCATTTCCAAACGCAGTACCTTGGTAGTAAGGTTTGGTTCTGAATCTGCTAAGTTACATATATTGAGAGCTTACTTTAAGTATAGAGAGGCTCTTTTTTGTGGACAAAAACTTCAGGTTTTTCCGGATGTGGGCCGGACTACCCAGATTTGGCGGAAGCAGTTTCTGGAGTTGAAATCTCGGGTAGTAGCCTTGGGGGCTTCTTTCTTTTTGAAATTTCCCTGCTGTTGTTTTATTACTTTTGGGGGACCAACTTATGTATATATTGATGTAACTTTGTTGCAAACATTTTTGAATGAAAAGGAGATAGTTGGGAATTAGTTGGTGGAACTGATATTAATTTTGCTCCCTATTGTGGAGTCTATGTACTCCTTTTTTCTTTTTTTTTCTTTTTCTTTATGGAAATAACTGGCTGGCTCCTCTCCCTTGATGGACTTGTATTGTTCTTGGATTATCTTGTAATATTTTATTTTGTTTCTTTAACATATGTATTGTATTCAAGAAAATTATAAATAAAGCATTTTAAAAAAAAAGAAGCTCAGATGACAAGACTTTGACTTTCATACTATGTACACAACATGCGAAGAGAGAGATCATTAGAGAAAGACATCATGCTTGGCAAGATAGAAGGTCAGCGCAAAAGAGGAAGGCCAGTAATGAGATGGATCAGTACAATAAGAGCAGCTATGGGTACCAGTCAGTCAACAATGAGCCGCCTGACTGAAGACTGAATACAACTATCCAGAGGGTAGCCATGAGTCGACACCGACTCGACAGCACTTAACAACAACAACATATACAAGATGGATAGGGGAACGCTGGGTTACAGGTTTATTGATGTTCTAGAACCCACAGCAGTTTTTCTATTCTTGCCTTTTCCTAGGTAAGGCCTTTGTTGTATGAGTTTTGGAAGTTAGTGCTGGCATGATATGCTTATTTATTTATTTATTTGCATTTTTTATATACCGCGCTATTATAATCAGTGCGGTTTACATTTAAACAAAATGTACAACAATGTAACAGGATACATTGAGTTTACAATTAACAGAGAGTACAACTTGGAAGAACAAGGGGATGAACTATGTACAGAGGTATGTAATTAAATTTAAGGATCATACAAGTAATTAAATTTAAATATCATACAAGGGACAAGGTTGGCATTGTAATGTGTAGAGCGGATAAGTAAAAGGAGTGTTGAGCTAACCATTTTCTAGAATGGGTTGTGTTGGATGTGGGTTTCGGTGATGATGCCTAGTATGTTGAGATTGACTGGTGGGAGTGGAATTGGGGTAGTATTTTAGGAACAAATGATGTTTAATAGCCTTTCTAAACGCAATGATATTTGTAATGGCACGAATTTCTGGGGGGAGAGCATTCCAAGCTCCTGGAACAAAAAGTGAGAAGGCTCTACTGGATGTTGTCCTTGAACATTTTGTGAGTGTTTTTGGCATTTGAAGTTTGTTCAAACATGATGAGCGTCTATTTCTGTTGGATGGTATAGGTTGGATGAGCTTGGTGAGCGGAGTGGGGGGCTGATTTTTCGACGCCTTAAAAGTTAGGACAAGGGCTTTATATAGGATTCTAGCGTGTAGAGGCCGCCAGTGTAGGCTCATCAGTACTGGAGTTATGTGGTCTGACTTAGATGTTCCAGTGAGTATTCTTGCTGCTGAGTTCATGGCTAGCCTGAGCGGGTTTAGTGTTGCTTGCGGGAGCCCAAGGAGGATAATGTTGGCAAAATCAAGGTGAGGGGTAACCAGTGCTTGGAATACAGAGTGAAAATCAGGGGGGTCCAGTAGCGGGCGGAGGTGGTATAGAGACCGTATCTTGTGGTAGATGGATTTAGTGATATTCTTGATATGTGGGGACATATCCAGCTTTTGATCAAGGATGATGCCCAAATACCGGATGGTAGGTTTGACTGAGAGGTCGTAGTTGTTGACTCGAATGGATGGTGGTGGTATGAAGCTCTTATTTCGTGAGACAAATAGGACATCAGTCTTGTTGCGATTGATGCGTAAGTTTTGGGTGAGGAGCCATTCAGATACTGCTTCAAAGCATGTTGTTAATGCTGAGAAATCCGGTTGATCAAGCTTGAAGGATGTGTACATCAGGATATCATCTGCGTATGCTAAGCACTGGATGTTGAACGAACGGATAAGGTCGCAGATGGGTTGCATATAAATATTAAACATGAGTGATGAGAGGGATGAACCTTGGGGGACTCCTTGTTTGAGTGTGAATGGATCAGATGTATTGGAGCCTACTCTGACCTGTTGTAGCCTGTCGCTCAAATATGATCTGCACCATGCTAAGGCCAAACCTTGTATACCTTTGTCTCTGAGGCGGAGTAGGAGTGTCTCGTGGTTCACAGAGTCGAATGCGGCTGCAATGTCCATGAATATTAGGATGAATCCTTGGTGTGAATCGTTAATTCCCATGATTAGGTTGTTGAATAGGGTAGTGAGGATGGTTTCTATACCATGAGCTTCTCTGAATCCGTGTTGTGAAGGGTCTAGTGGTGCTTCGGAGTCGATGTGGTGTTGAATTTGTAGTTGAACTACTTTTTCTATAATTTTTGCTAGAAGAGGGATGCTTGCAATGGGTCTAAATGACTCGACTTTGGATGGGTCAAGTTTGCAGTTTTTTAGCAGTGGGCGGATTGATGTGAATTTGAGGCTTTGTGGGAAGGAGCCTGTTGCAAAGAATTGGTTGAGGATCCTACTTATGGTTGGGCTGAGGATAGATCTCAGCTCTTTAATCCAGCTGGAGGGACAAGGGTCATTGGGTGCTGTGGTAAGGTTAATAGAAGAGATGATTTCTTCGATTTGTTTGCTGGAGACTTCATGGAATTGTGATAGTACAGTTGATTGCGTGATAGAGTCTGCGGGGATGGGGGGTGTGGGAGAGGTGTTAATGTTGGTTTGGATTATTTTGGATTGAAGGTAATTCGAGTAGGTTTGTGGATGGGGCATTTGGTCTTGGGAAAGGGTAGGGTCGCCTGTGAGGGTTTTAACAATGGAGAATAGATTACGGGGCTTATTCATGGAACGTTTCAGAGTTTCAGAGTGGTGTTGTTTTCTCTTTTCAATTGTCATCTGCCTGTGAGATTGTAAAAGTGCAGAGTATGCGCAGAGAGCTTCAGGTGTCCGTGAACGGCGCCACTGTCTTTCAAGTTTGCGGAGGTGGAGTAGAGACTTTCGTAGATCTTGGGAGTACCAAGGTGCGTGTTCGCGCTTTGATTGTCTCTCGGTGTTGGATAGTGGGTATGCAGCATCCTTGAGCGTGTCGTTCCATTTCGAGACTATCTCGTCAGGGTCTGTAGAGGTATTAGAGAGGAGAGGCAAGATCTTCTCAAGAACGTCATCCTTATCAAAAGGTCGGGAGCGTGCCATTGTGGGTCTGGGAGTATTTTGCTTCTTTTTAGAGATACTGACGGGGTGGATGTTGGGTATGTTGAAGAGAAGTAGGTTGTGATCAGACCAAGGGATGGGTGTTATTGAGATTAGCAGGTTTTCATTGGAGTTGATAGCAGTATGGGGTGCAAAAATCAGGTCAAGTGTATTTCCTTTGTTGTGGGTGGGAGTATCAATAATTTGATTGTAGCCCAGTTGGTTCATTGCTTCGAGGAATGCTGAAGAGTGAGAGTCTTGTAGGGATGGTAGATTGAAGTCCCCTACTAGCCAGTTTAAGGTGCGTGGGTTGGGGGGGTTACCAGCAATGTTGATTATGGTGGGGAGGTCATCTGGATCTGGAGTGGGAGCTCGGTATAAAGGTTGATGGTACAGGTGTCATTTGTTATGGAGAGTGTGTCTAGGTGGGAGGTACTTGTGGTATTACTTAATCTGAATTGGAGTGAGGATCTGGCAATAATAAGAGTGCCACCTCCCCTTTGATTGGTTCTGTGGCAAGCAAAGAATGAGTAGCCTGGGGGTGTCATCTGGTTGAGGATGACATTATCACAAGAAGATAGCCATGTTTCGGTTATCATTAGTACGTCAAGGCTGTGGTGAGATATAAGCTCGGTAGCTATGGGCCATTTTGATCGTATAGATCTGGCATTCGCAAGTGCGCATCTGAGGCGGGAGTGTTGAGTGCGTTTTTCAGATTGGGTCTTGTTAAGGTATTGTAATGGGATGTGTAGAAGGTGCGACTGGCGTTTGTAAGATTTTGTGGTTGTGTTGTAGGGGGTTTCAAAACCTCTTCCTCCGGTGTTGTAGAGGATAGGGATGTGACTGATACCAGGGTTTAGAGAGAGAGACAAGGTGGGGACCCAGGAAGCCAGTAGGGTCAGGATGATAGAGATAGAAGGTATAGTAAGCTGCATGTTGCTAGTGTTGAGTGGGTGATTTGTGTAGTTGTGAGGTGTGGGAACTTGTGCAGCAAGCTTATGACGATGCTGTCAATGCTAGACTTGTGTCAGAAAGTAGAGTAAAACTATATGTTTATGTTTCATACAATTTTATATAGAAACATGATGCAGAAAAAGACCACATGGCCTATCTAGTTTGCCCTTCCATATGAACCACTACAACAGTCCCCTTTTTTCCTTTAGAGATCCTCTGTGTTCATCCCAGGCTTTTTTGAATTCAGATACTGCCCTCATCTTTACTACCTCTGTTGGGAGACTATTCTACACATCTACCGCACATCTGAGAAGAAGCTTGCTGTCGAAGCAAAAACACGAAATAAAGACCTTTTCAAGTACATTCGTAGCAAAAAACCTGTGAGTCAGTTGGTCCATTAGATGATAGAGGGGTTAAAGGCGCACTAAGAGGTGACAAGGCGATAGCGGAGAGACTGAATGAATTCTTTGCTTTGGTCTTTACTGAGGAAGATGTAGGGATGTTACCCATGACTGAAGTGGTATATAAAGGTGCAGAAGAACTGAAGGAAATATCGATAGATCAGGAAGATATATTACAACTATTTGATAAACTGAAGAGTAGCAAATCACCTGGATGGGATGGTATACATCCAAGGGTGTTGAAAGAACTGAAATATGAGATTGCAGACCTGCTATTAGTAATCTGTGAACTATCATTAAAATCATCTGTAATACCTGAAGATTGGAGGATGGCCAATGTAATGCCAATTTTTAAAAAGAGTTCCAGGGTTGATCCAGAAAACTACAGACCAGTGAGCAGGGGCGGCCCAAGGGGGGTGCGGGGCCATGTGCGGAGATTCGGTGCAGGGCCTCATTTGCATAAGTGGCCGTATTTGCATAATGTTACCATACACTAACATGTCTCTTAATGAGTGTATGGATAAAGAAAGACTAAAAGATTTCTACATTACTATAATCCAGTGCCAACCGCCAGGCACATTAGGAACTACTACAAACGCTGCCCATTTAGAAGCCATAGCAAACCCGCCGTATCCTGACAGCATTACCAGGACTCACAAAGCACCATACCCTACCTATCAAAAGGCAACACTGCAAATATTAAACCAATACATTTCAGAGAATACTGGGGAAAGAGAACAAGTGGCAATGTCAAATAGGAATTACATAAATAGAATACCTCAGCTCAGTTACACATGCAGAACATAGACCATCACCAAACAAGGAATCACAATTTAGAAACAGGAAGGCAATAATTAAACTGGGAACCCCAAAAGCCAAACTTGGAATGTACAACAACACCGTAGAAATAAAACTATAAATTAATTTCCTCTTGTACCAAACAAAGCGCAGACGTTAATGATGCACATTTCCCAGAGCTTTCATATTCCAGTTAATAAATTCAAAATAAAGAGATATCTTTCTACCTTTTGTGCATTTTTTTCAGTTGCAATTGCTCCAGCCACTTTCTTCTGGTTTCTTCATGTTTTCTGCTAACTGCCCATCGTCTGCTGTCCATTTGTTCTTTCTTCTCTCTTCTAGTTTTTTTTTTCCATTCTCTCTCTCTACATCTGCTTTAACATACTAATCTTTCTCCTTTTACTCTTTCCTCATTCCTATTTCATCCACACAAATTTTACCCCTCCATCCTCAATCCCCACTTACTCTCCCAATACCCGGCCAATTGTAGATTTTTCATCCCTCCCACACAAAATATTTTTCCCTCTCCATTTTACTCTCCCAGCCCCATCCCATTCTAATCCTCCCCCAACATCAGCTCCCTTCTAGTTCCAGTCTCACCCAGCATCCATTCCCTTCTAGTCCCTGCATCAGCCCATTTCCAGTCCTAGCCCCTCATCAACCCATTTCCAGTCCTAGCTCCCCCATCCATTTTCAGTCTGAGTCCCTTCATCAGCTCATTTCCAATCCTAGCCCCCATCAGCCCATTTCTAGTCATTTCCTATCCCCAACATCAGCCCATGTCAAATCCTAGCTCCCCTCCACTCAGCCCAATTCCAGTCCAAGCCCCCCATGAGCCTACTTCCAGTTCTAGCCCCTCCATGAGTCCATTTCAATTCAAGCCCCCACCACAGCCCATTTCCAATCTTAGCTCCCCCCAACAGCCCATTTCCAGTCCTATCCTAGCTGCTCCATCAGCCCATTTTCAGTCCTAGCTCCCTTCCCTCACAGCCCATTTCCATTCCAAGCTCCCTCCCCATCAGCTATTTGCAGTTCAAGCCTCCCCTTCCACTCAGCCCATTTCCAGTCATAGCAACCCCCCAAACCCATTACCAGTCCTAGCCCCCCATCAACCCACTTCCAGTCCTAACCCCCCATCACCCCATTTTCAGTTTAAGCCCCCCTATAACCCATTACCAGTCCTAACCCCCCATCAGCCCACTTCCAGTCTTAACCCCATCAGCCCATTTCCAGTCAGCCCCCCATAGCTCATTGCCAGTCCTAACCCCCCCCATCAGCCCACAGCCCATTACCAGTCCTAACCACATCAGCCCACCTCAAGTCCTAACCCCTCCCCATCGCCCCCCATAGCCCATTATCAGTCCTACCCCCCCATAGCCCATTAGCAGTCTTAACCCCCCCAACAGCCCACAGCCCATTACCAGTCCTAACCCCCCCCATAGCCCATCACCCCATTTCCAGACAGCCCCCATCAGCCCACAGCCCATTACCAGTCCTAACCCCCCTCCAACAGCCCACAACCCATTACCAGTCCTAACCCCTCCCCATCAGCCCATTTCCTGTCCTAGCCCCCCCTCTGCAAGGGCTTTCAGATTCGCGAAGGGAGAGAATCTCCCTCGCGTCTCTGTTAAGCCCGCAGGGGCTAATGGGAAATTTGCCATCAGCCCCTCGCGTCTAAAGGGGCAGATGGGAAATTTCCCATTAGCCCCTGCCGGCTTAACAGAGACGCGAGGGAGACACTCTCCCTTCGCGAATCTGAAAGCCTTTGCAGAGGGGCTCAACGAGCAGAGGAGGCCCCGCGGGACACTCCATTCTGCCGCTGCCGCGGTGGTAGCGGCAGCGGCAGCAGCCAGAGCCAGCTTTTTTTTTTTTAATGAAATTTTAAAAAAATCTGAATGTTCTTTGCGCGGGGCCCCCTGAAACGCGGGGCCCTGTGCAAAAAACATTCTTGCTCAATGGACGGGCCGGCCCTGCCAGTGAGCCTGACGTCAGCACCGTGAAAAATGGTAGAAACCATCATAAAGAACAAAATTGCTGAACATGTAGAAGGTCATGGCTTAATGGGAGACAGCCAACATGGCTTTAGACAAGGAAGATCTTGTCTTTCTAATATGTTTTTTTGAAGGTGTGAATAAACAGGTAGACAAAGGTGAGTCAGCTGATATAGTGGATTTGGACTTTCAGAAAGACTTTTGGCAAAACTAAAGAGTCATGAGATAGGAGGCAGTTTACTATTGTGGATCAGGAACTGGTTAAAAGATAGAAAGCAGAGGGTAGGGCTTAATGGCCAATTTTACCAATGGAGAAAGGTGAATAGTGGAGTACCCCAGGGATCTGTGCTAGGTCCGCTGCTTTTTAACATATTCATAAATGACCTGGAAATGAGAATAATGAGTAAGGTTATCAAATTTGCAGATGACACAAAACTATTTAAAGTTGTTAAAACCCATGAGGATTGTGGAAAATTGCAAGAGGATCTTGATAAATTGGAAGACTGGGCATCAAAATGGCAGATGAAATTTAATGTGGACAAGGGAAGAACAACCCAAACTATGGTTACACGATGCAAGGTTCCACATTGGGAACCACCAGCCAGGAAAAAGATTTAGGCATCATCGTGGATAACATGTTAAAACCCTCTGCCTAGTGTGCAGCGGCAGCCAAGAGAGCAAATAGAATGCTAGGTATCATAAGGAAAGGAATGGAGTTTAAAACAAAGGACATTATAATGCCTCTGTGTCGTTCCATGGTGCGACCTCATCTTGAATATTGTGTGAAATTCTGGTCGCCATATCTTAAAAAGGATACAGTGTTATTAGAAAAGGTTCAGAGAAGAGCCACTAAAACGGTAAAGGGGATGGAAGGATACCCCTATGAAGAAAGGCTAAAAAGGTTAGGGCTCTTTAACCTGGAAAAGAGACGGCTGAGGGGAGATATGACAGAAGTTATAAATTAATGAACAGAGTGGAACGGGTAAACGTAGATCAATTGTTTACGTTATCAGATTATAGAAAGACTAGGGGACATGCAATGAAGCCACAGGGTAACCTTTTTAAGACTAATAAGAGACATTATTTTTTCACTCAACATGTAATCTAACTCTGGAATATGTTAGCAGAGGATGTAATAAAGGCTGTTAGTGTAAAAATGCAATGTGTGCCTTTGAGTCAGTCCTGACTCCTGGTGACCCAGAAGCTCCTGGGTTTTCTTGGCATTGTCACCGGAAATAGATTGCCAGGCCTTTCTTCTGAGGCAATGGAGGGTTAAGTGACTTGCCCAAGGCCACAAGGAGTGCTAGTGGGAATTGAACCCTGGTTGCTTGGTTATCAAGCCAGTGTTCTAACCACTAGGCTACTCCTCCACTCTGTAGTAAAGGCTGTTAGTGTAGCTGGGTTTAAAAAAGGGTTGGACAAGTTCATGGAGGAAAGGTCCATTAACCATTATTAAAAAGGGACCCAGGATATCAATGCTTGACCCAATACAAACATTGTGGAACCTGTGTCTTTTGGGGAAACTGCTAGGTACTGTACGTATGACCTAGATTGGCCACTGTTGGAAACAGGATACTGGTCTTGATGGACCTTGGTCTGCCCCAGTATGGCATATCTTATGTTCTTACCACTCTTTCCATAAAGAAATATTTATGCATAATACTCCTGAATCTATCCCCTTTCACCCTCACCCTAAGTCTCCTCATAGCAGAGCTTGCTTTAAATTGAAAGAGGCTCTCTTCCTGTACATTTATGCCTTAGAGCATAGGTGTCAAACTCTGGCCCGCGGGCCAAATTTGGCCCGTAGTGTAATTATATTTGGCCCGCGAGGCTATACCAAATGACTACTAGAGCTAGCCCGCCGGTATTATACAGCGCATTCATTCATCGCTAATACTACAAATCCCATAATGCCTTGCTGTTGTTTTGGCGCGTCAATCAGGACAGGTCCCAGAAACGCCCTCTCCTGTGTGACAGAAGTCATAGCGATCTCAAGCTACAACTGTCACTGTGGAACCCCCTTCCCAAAAATGGCAAAAAGAAAGGCAGACAACAGGAACTTTCTGGACAGGTGGGAGACAGAATATTTGTTTACATATGTAAAAGACAGACCTGTTTGTCTGATTTGTGGAGTCAACGTGGCTATAACTAAGGAGTATAACATTCGACGACACTATGAAACAAAACACCATGACAAGTACAAGGACCTGGACATGACTCAAAGGAGCCAGAAAGTGGAGGAGATGAAAAGAAGTTTGGTTTCACAACAGAATATGTTCAAAAAAGCCACATCACAAAGTGAGGCTGCTGTAAAGGCTAGTTATATTGTGGCAGCAGAGATCGCAAAATCAGCCTGGCCCTTTAATGAGGGAGAGTTTGTGAAAAAGTGCATGTTGAAAGTTTGTGACATCGTGTGCCCAGAGAAAAAGCAAGCCTTTTCAAACGTGAGCCTGAGCAGAAACACAGTAGCTGATCGCACATGTGATCTTGCCACCAATCTGTATGACCAGCTTTTGGAAAAGGGAAAAGATTTCGTTGCATTCTCCCTTGCTTTGGATGAGAGCAGCGACGCATCTGATACTGCTCAGCTGTCAGTCTTCATCCGTGGAGTGGACTCAAATATGTGTGTTACGGAGGAGCTATTGGGATTCAAATCAATGCATGGCACAACCACAGGAAAGGAAATTTTTGAGGAGGTTTCCAAATGCGTAACTGAAATAAATCTGCCGTGGGATAAACTCGTGGGATTAACGACAGATGGTGCGCCAGCGATGTGCGGTAAAACAAGTGGACTGGTGGGCAGGGTCCGGGAGAAGATGCAGGAAGAGAACTGTGCAGGTGAACTAACTGTTTATCACTGCATCATACATCAGGAATCATTGTGTGGCAAAGCCCTAAAGATGGAACATGTTATGACCACAGTAACACAAGTAGTTAACTTTATAAGAGCCAAAGGTCTGAATCACCGCCAGTTTAAGTCTTTTCTGGAGGAGTGTGGTTCGGAATACGCAGACGTGCCGTATCACACAGAGGTGAGATGGTTAAGCCGAGGAAAAGTACTGAATAGATGTTTTGAGCTGCATGAGGAAATATGTCAGTTTCTGGAAAGCAAAGGGAAGGACACAGCAGAGCTTCGGGAGAAAAAGTTTCTGTGTGAGCTGGCCTTTCTGTGTGACATCTCGAGCCATCTCGATGCGCTGAACCTGCAGCTTCAGGGGCGGGGGCGCATCATCACAGACATGTACGCTGCAGTGAGGGCTTTTAAAACTAAACTGTGCCTGTGGGAGAATCAGATGCTGCAAGGAAACCTTGGCCATTTTCCCTGCTGCCAAACCATGAAAACGCAGTTCTTTACCAACTTGTTCCCATGCGCACAGTTTGCTGAAAAACTCAGTGTACTCGGCGCTGAGTTTAGCCGGCGATTTGCCGACTTTGATGTCCAGAAATGTAGGTTTGAACTGCTCAGTAATCTCTTTGCAGTTAATGTGGAAAACGCACCAACCAACCTCCAAATGGAGCTAATTGAACTCCAGTGTAATGACACGCTGAAGTCAAAGTATGATGCTGTGGGCGGCGCCCAGTTTCCACAGTTCATCCCTGACACAATGCCTCAGCTCCGCACCCAAGCTGCTCAGATGCTCTCCATGTTCGGCAGCACTTATCTATGTGAGCAACTTTTCTCCTCGATGAAGATGACCAAAACATCTCACAGGAGACGTCTGACTGATGAACACCTTCGCTCGATACTGAGGATTTCCTCAGCTCAAAGCCTGAGCCCAGACATTGATGAACTATCATCCAAGAAGAGATGCCAGGTATCTGGCTTGGGCACATCAGATTAGATCAGTGTGCAGCAAACTGAGCAATAATTAACGTTTTCTTTATGCACTTTTTCTTGCTACTCCAAGACATGGGCTTGAATGGTTGATTAATTTTATTATTGTTATTTTATTTTAAAAATTATTATTTATTATTATTTAAATCTTATTTAATAAATGAATGTCATTGATGTTTTTTTTTATTTGAAATTGGTTTTTGCATATCTGAACTATTAAATTATAAATTGTATAGTAATAAGTGTTGCTTCATATTCAATGTTAAAGCAAATCTTGTTTGGGTCCATATTAAAAGGTTCATTTGTTCAATGCTGGCCCGCGACTTTGTTCAAGTTTTACATTTTGGCCCACTGTGTATTTGAGTTTGACACCCCTGCCTTAGAGGTATTTAAACGTCTCTATCATATCTCTTCTATCACACTTTTCCTCTAAAGTATGTATATTAAGATCCTTAAGTCTGTCCTCATATGCTTTATATCGAAGCCATTAACCATTTTAGTAGCTACCCTATGCACCAACTCCAACCTGTTTATATCCAGAAGGTGTGGCCTCCAGAATTGTACACAATACTCCAAATGAGTTCACACTAAAGACTTATACAGAGGCACTATCACCTCCTTCCTTCTGCTGGCTGTTCTTCTCCCTACGTACCTAAGCATCCTTCTAGCTTTCGCTGTCGCCTTTTCTACTTTAAGATCATCAGACACAATCACGCCTAGGTCCTGCTCTTCTTTTGTGAACAGAAGTACTTCACCCTCTATGCTGTATCACTCCCTTGGATTGCTGCAGCCCAAATGCATGACCTTACATTTTTTAACATTAAATTTCAGTTGCCAAATTCTAGACCATTTTTCAAGCTTAGCTAGACCCTTCTTCATGTTATCTACACCTTCCTGACTATCTACTCCATGGGTTTTCAACCCAGTCCTCGGGGAACCCTAGGCCAGTCAGGTTTTCAGGATTCCCAAAATGAATATGCATGAGAAAGATTTGCATGTTCTGCCTTCATTGTATGCAAATCTATCTTATGCATATTCATTGTGGGAATCCTGAAAACCTGACTGGCCTAGGGTTCCCCGAGGACTGGGTTGAAAACCTATGATCTATTCTATTGCAGATTTTGGTAACATCAGCAAAAAAGCAAACCTTACCCACAATATTTATTTATTTAATAGTTTTTTTTATACCTCTTTATCATTTCAGTCAAATCAGTTTACATTGTAACTTAAACCTGGTAATATACATTAAACAGGGAAATTGATAACTTGGATTTTTCTGAGGCAATGGAGTGTTAAGTGACTTGCCCAAGGCCATAAGGAGTGCTAGTGGGAATTAAACCCTGGTCTCTTGATTCTCAAGCCAGTGCTGTAACCATTAGGCTACTCCTCCACACCACTAACAGCACTATTAAAAAGAATCAGACCAAGGACAGTTCCCTGCAGCACACCACTGGTAATCTCCTCCTCTTCAGAGTGAGCTCCATTTACCTGTACCATTTGTCGCCTCCCACTCAACTAATTTCTAACCCAATCAGTACCATCCCTAGGGTGCTCAGTTTATTTATAAGTCGCCTGTTTGGAACAGTGTGAAAGCCTTTACTAAAATCTAAATTTTAATATTTACATCCAACCCATATGCAACATCAAACGACACAAACTCCACTATCACCTCTATGCTGACGACATCATGGTGTATCTCCAATCAACCTACTAGCACTTAACACCACAACAATAACCAGATGCCTTGAAGACATGAATGCCTGGCTCAAAGCCAATAACCTGATGGTCAACTATGATAAAACTGAGGCAATGTTCGTCACCAGGAACCCCACCTTCATTCCACCACAAACTATCAGCATTCTAGACAAACTCATAGTAGTCAAAGATGAAGTTAAGTACCTGGGCATCACAATGGACAGAGCTCTGAACCTGAAATCCCACATCACCAAAACCGCAAACAAGGCCTATCAATGTTTGAGGACCATCAGAGAGATCAAGCCAATACTCCGCAAGGCCCACTTCCACACAGTGCGCCAAGCACTCATCACACCTCTGCTTGATTACAGAAACTCATTATATCAAGGCCTCCCTCAGCAGACCTTACACCCACTCCAAATAGTGCAAAACACTGCAGTACGCATCATTGCAGACACTCCAAGATCTGAGCAACTGCACTGGCTCCCAATGATGGCCAGAGGAAAATTTAAAACAGTCATGATCATCTTTAAAATCATTCATCATCTCTCGGCAGATGCACTCCAAAATATCATAACAAGGGATATCAACAATAGACCAAGAAGGACCAATAATGAGAACATGATCGACACACCTGCAGGATATCACAAGATTAAACAAACAACTTCAAGAAGAGTTCCTTCACTACTGGCGTCCACACTTTGGAACTTTGGAAAATAGTGAGGTTTCTGGAGTCCAGCGTATTACAGGATCCGAGGCAGCATGGATTCACCAGAGGCAGGTCTTGTCAGACAAATCTGATTGATTTCTTTGACTGGGTGACCAGGGAGTTGGACCGAGGGAGAGCTCTAGATGTGGTGTATTTAGATTTCAGTAAAGCCTTTGACACTGTTCCTCACAGGTGACTTATAAACAAACTGAGCACCCTAGGGATGGACCCTAAAGTTACTGCTTGGGTTAGAAATTGGTTGGGTGGGAGGCGACAAAGAGTAGCCTTCGACCTCCCTTCTTCCCAGCCCTGACCCTCCTTCCTCACCCTTTATCCCACCCGCTTTTGTCTCTCTTCTTTTACTATTACATTGTAACCTTCCTTTCATTTTCTGGCTTCACGCCACTCTGTTTTGAAAATTTTTTGTTATTGTAAACCGCTCTGCTTACTACTGAAGGGCGGTCAAGCAAATGAATAAAGATAAAGATAAATGGAGCTCACTCTGAGGAGAAGGATGTTACCAGTGGTGTGCCCCAGGGATCAGTCCTTGGTCCGATTCTTTTTAACATCTTTGTTAGTGATATAGCAGAAGGGCTGTCGGGTAAGGTTTGCCTCTTTGCAGATGATGCCAAAATCTGCAATAGAGTAGACACCCAGGAAGGTGTAGATAACATGAGGAGGGATCTAGCTAAGCTTGAAGAATGGTCTAGAATTTGGCAGCTGGGATTTAATGTTAAAAAATGTGAGGTCATGCATTTGGGCTGCAGCAATCCAAGGGAGCAATACAGTATAGGAGGTGAAGTACTTTTGTCCACTAAAGAAGAGCGGGACCTAGGCATGGTTGTGTCTGATGATCTTAAAGTAGCTAAACAGGTAGAAAAGGCGACAGCAAAAGCTAGAAGGATGCTTGGGTGCATACGGAGAGGAATGGCTAGCAGAAAAAAGGAGGTGATAATGCCTCTGTATAAGTCTTTGGTGCGACCTCATTTGGAGCATGGTGTGCAATTCTGGAGACCGCACCTTCAAAAGGATGTGAACAGGATGGAGTCGGTGCAGAGGGTGGCTACTAAAATGATTAGTGGGCTTCATTATAAAGCATATGAGGACAGACTTAAGGATCTTAATATGTACACCTTAGAGGAAAGGCGGGATAGAGGTGATATGATTGAGATGTTTAAATACCTCCGTGGCATAAATGTTCAGGGAGAGAGCCTCTTTCAATTGAAAGCAAGTTCTGCTATGAGGGGACATGGGATGAGGGTGAAGGGAGATAGATTCAGGAGTGATATGCGGAAATATTTCTTTATGGAAAGAGTAGTGGATCCATGGAATAGTCTCCCAGTGGAGGTGGTAGAGATGAGGACAGTAACTGAATTCAAAAAAGCATGGGACCCACACAGAGGATCTCTAAAGGTAAAAAGTAGACTGTTGTAGTTGTTGTTATGGAAGGACAGACTAGATAGGCCATGTGGTCTTTTTCTGTCATCATGTTTCTATGTTTCTATGTTTCTCCCTCCCAATGAGCCTGAGGGCATTAAATGACATCATAGACTTCCGCAAGGCCCTTAAAACCTTGCTCTTTATAGAAGCCTATGAGCAGACAGACAATAGTCTCCACCCGAATGATAATGCAACTACCTCCGCCAACTCGATACGCACTCATCCCAACTAGACATATGAGTTCATTATATAATGTTGTTAAGTACTCTCATGTTAAATGTAACTCTCCAATGTGACCACTTTGATTTTAGGATAAGGTGGTATACAAATCTGTCTAAATAAATAAAATAAATAAATAAATAAATAAATACACCACATCTAGAGCTCTCTCTCCATCCAATTCCCTGGTCATTCAGTCAAAGAAATCAATGAGATTTGTCTGACAAGACCTCTCTCTGGTGAATCCATGCTGCCTTGGATCTGGTAATCTGTTGGACTCCAGAAACCTCACTATTTTCTCTTTCAGCAGTGCTTCCAATAATTTACTCACCACGGAGGTTAAACTAACCAGCCTGTAGTTTTCAAGCACATCCTTACTTCCACTTTTGTGTAAAGGGACCACATGTGCCTTTCTCCAGTCTTTGGCACCACCCCCAACTCCAACGAGGCATTGAAAAGGTCAGTCAGTGGAGCTGCTAGAACATCCCCAAGTTCCCTCAGTGTTCTTGGATGTATCCCATCCGGTCCGATTGCTTTGTCTACTTTTAGTTTAGCCAGTTCCTCATGAACACAGTCTTCTGAAAATCGTTCATGGTGCCCATCACTTCCATTCCTGTTTGTGGATGTTTTCTGAGGTCCTGCTCCTGGTCCTTCATCTGTGAACACAGAACAATAATATTTGTTAAGCAATTCCGCTTTATTCTCATCAGCTTCTACATATTCTTCCCCTTCACCCTTGAGTCTGACAATACCAATTTTGCCCTTTCTCCTCTCACTAACATACCTGAAAAAGGTCTTATCCCCCAATTTATTGCATTGGCTATTTCCTCCTCTTTTTAAATCTCTGCTTTCTTGACTACTTTGCCAGCCTCTCTAAAATTTTCCAAATATAGATGCCTGTCTTCCTCTCTCTGTGATCTCTTGTATTTCATGAAGGCCACCCTCTTTTTCTTCACCTATTCAGCTACTTCTTTTGAGAACCATAGCAGCCTCCTTTTCCTTTTACCTTTATTTACCATTCTAACAAAAAGGTTGGTTCCCCTTAAAATATCTCCTTTCAGTTTTTCCCACTGTTTTTCTATATACCCCTGCTAACAACTCTTTGAGGTATTGACAGATTTTGGCAAAGTTAATTTTCCTAGTCTAAGACCCTCGCTTTTGAATGGATTCTATCAACCCTAGTCCTAATATTGAACCACACCATTTGGTGATCATTGGATGTGAGATGATCTCCCACTATAACATCAGAAATTTTATTTTTATTTATTTAGAACACATTTATATACCGCTGCTTCCAGCGATCAGCAGCGGTTTGATTCTTCTTTTGGGAGATGTCGATCAGGACAGGGTGGGGGAGTATATATACAGGTCTGAGGGGGTCACTGCACATATGGTTAATGTTTTGGGGCATGGAGTTAAACATATTTACATTTATACAATACATATTTACACATTTTGGAATTCACATTTTTACATGGCTATACATAGTTACACATAAGGCGGATTCAAAAAGTATATATTTATCAGTTTAGTTTGCTATGGTTCCATGGAATTTGTGACTTATGGCTGGTTGTAGTAGCATTTAAATAGGTGGGTTTTTAACTCTTTCCTGAAACTTTTAATGTCCTGGATTAAATGCAGGTCAACAGGGAGCTGATTCCATATAATAGGCGCAGAGAAAGAGAAGGCTCTGCGACATGTACTTGTTTTCACAGTTCGGTTTGCGTTGGGGACCTGCAGGGTGCCCAAGTTGTTAGTTCTTCTATTCCTATTTGCTGGTTGTGTGCTGATAAGAGAGGACAGGAAAGATGGGGCTATGTTGTTGATAAGTTTGAACGTTGTTACTAGCATCTTGTACTGTACCCTAGCTGCAATTGGAAGCCAATGAAGGTCGATTAATATTGGGGTGATGTGATCAGATATTCTTGTTCCCATTATGATCCTGGCTGTCACATTTTGGGCCATTTGAAGGATATTTAGTGATTTTTTGGGTAGACCTTGGAGGATGGCATTACAGTAGTCGAGGTGCGGCATAATGAGTGCTTGAGCCACTGACCTGAAGTCGCATGGTGCTATTATTTTCCTTAGAGGTTGTATCACCCTAAGTTTATGGAAGATGGCTTTGTTTGTTTTACGCAGGTGTGTCTCCATTCTTAGGTTGCAGTCGAGTGTGACTCCTAGATATTTGATTTCTTCTTTTGCTTTGTACGTGTTGTTGCACAGGGTGATTGAGTCAGGTGACTTGAAGTTGGGTTTGCTGGACATGTAAGCACTAACTCCAGTATGGTTCCTTCACGTGTGGGGTCTGTTATCAGTTGCCTGAATAGTTCTCCCTGTAAGAATCCAGGTTCTGCTTTCTTCTAAATGAGACTGCAGCAGGGATGCACCAATCAACATCTGGCATATTGAAATCCCCTATCAATAGCACTTCCCCTTTCCTAGCAATGCTGTGTATGTCTTCTATTAAATCCCCATCCACTTCTCCCTATGAATGAGGTCTAATATCTCACCAATTCAAATGGATTTCCCTTTCTCTCTTTTTGGTTTAACCCACAGTGCCTCCTTTCTCCTTTTTTAAGCCCTCTATTTCCATATAGTGCCACTCCTCCTCCCCTTCTTCCTATCTTGTCCTTTCTGAAATAAATATAACCTGGTATAGTTACATCCCAGTCATGGTTGTCTGTGAACCATGTCTCTATAACCGCCACTAAATCCAAGTCAGCCTCTCCCATTAAACCCTCAACATTTGGGATCTTATTTCTCATGCTACAGGCATTTATACACATTGCTTTCCATATGTTGTCCCTTTTACCCATTTCCATAAAAGTATTTAATGTTTCACTTACCTGGGAGCTTTCTTCACCCATCCCCAATGAATCTAGTTAAAGCCCTCTTCAGTAGGTTAGCCAGTCTGCTACTGAAGACATGTCGATCTTGCACAGATGGACACCATCCCTGCTCTGCAAACCCTGGAACAGAATCCCATGGTCCAGGAAACCAATATATTGCCTTTCTTTATAAAGGCAAGGTGGTTACAATTAAAACCAAAATGTTTAAAAGTGAAAGGAATGCCAGCACTCTTTCTCATTTCCTTCAATAAGTACCAAAGCTCCAATAACTGAGCTATAGCTGGGAAAAATCATGCTGCCAAAGCTGTTGCCCCTGCTTTAGGTTCTGACTCTGTCCAGATGGACATCCTGATCCCAGGCGACGGACTGGTTCTATGTGCATGATGCCTGCAAGCTGAATCCCACATGAAAAGTGAAGGAACTGGGAGAAGAGATGGCGAGGCTGAAAAGAATCTGTGACAGTGAGAAGTAGATCAATGAAATGCTTCTTGAGGTATCCAAACTCTCCAACAGAAGTGAAGATGGTAGAGAGCTGGATGCGAGTCACCAGAGGCTGCAGAATTGACACCCAATCTCCAACTCCACCATCCCTCAAATTGAAGAACCGGTATGCAGCCCTGGAAGTGGATCAGGCAAAAACCTCCCAAGAATAGGAAGATCCACAGCTTAAGCACCCCAAAGTTGCAGGATCAGGGAACATAAGGAAGTGAAGGGTAGTGATGGTTGATGATTCTCTTCTGAGGGGTACTGAGGTGTCCATCTACCAACAAGACTTGATGTTTCTGGAGGTACGCTGTCTGCCAGGTGCCAAAATCTGAGATGTTATGGAGAGTTTGCAGAGACTCATGAAGCCTACTGACTATTATCTGATGCGGCTCATCCATGTTGGCACAAATGATAAAGCTAAGTATCCCTCCAAGCGTATGAAGAGTGACTTCATGGCTCTGGGTGAGAGGGTGAAGCAGATAGGTGCTCAGCTGGTATTCTCCTCAATACACCCTGTTGAGGTTAAAGGCTGAAGCAGAGAAGCTCGCATCATAGAGATGAATGCTTAGCTGCATGGATGGTGTCATCAAGAGAGGTTTGGACATGGGATGATCTTTCAAGGGCTGCTGAACAAAGATGGTGTCCACCTATCCAAGAAGGGTCACAGTGTCTTCCACACTGGCTAACCTATTAATTTAATCTAATCTATTAAATTCGATTTGTTGGAGATGAGTGAAAAAACCCCCCAGGTAAGTAAAACATTAAATATCTCTGTAGACATGGGTAAAAAGGGCAGCATCTGGAAAGCGGTATGTATTAATGCCTGTAGCAAGGGAAATAAGATTCTGGATGTTAAAGCTTTAATGGAAGAGGCTTACTTGGATTTGGTCTCAGTTATGGAGACATGGTTCACAGAGAATCATGTCTTGGATGTAGTTTTACCAGGCTATAATTGATTCAGGAAGGACAGGCTAGGAAGAAAGGGAGGAGGCATGGCATTATATGTAAAAGATAATATTAAGGCTACAGAATTGCAGGGCTTATGAGAGAAGAGAGACGCACCGGGGGTTAAAATGAAAAGAGGGAATGGAGCTTCAATTTGCATTGGTGTTGTATAAAATCTTCACAAGCAGAAGTGGACAGAGATGTAATTGAAGACATTCGCAGAATCACTATAAAAGGAGACTCATTGTTGATAGGTGATTTCAGTAAGCCAGATATTGATTGGGACATCCCTGCTTGGTATCATCTAGAAGTAAGGAGATCCTCGAATCTTTACAGGGAGAACTATTCTGGCAACTAGTAACAGAATCCACATGTAAGGGAGCCATACTGGACTTGATCACCCACTATAGCATTCATTATTATTATTATTATTATTATTATTATTATTAATAAAAACTTATAAAGCGCCACATCATATGAAGCGCTGTACAAACATAGAAGAGAGACAGTCCCTGCTCGTTAGATCTCACAATCTAATAAGACAGAAAACAAAATAAGTTACATAATACAAATAACAAAAATTTACAGGACAAAGTAAGCAAATGTTCATAGAGAGATCAAGATAGGGTAAGACAGGAATGGAAAGCAATAGTGAAGAAGTGGGATTTTAGTCTGGACTTGAAAATGGCCAGGGAGGACGCCTGGCGCACAGAGATAGGAAGATTATTCCAAGCAAAGGGCGCTGCCAGTTGGAAGGAGCGAAGTCTGGAATTGGCAGTACGAGTAAAGGGCACAGATAAACGAAGACTGTTAGAAGAGCGAAGCAACCGAGAGGGGGTGTAAGGAGAGATGAGAGATGAAAGGTACTGGGGGGCAGAAGAGTGAATACATTTATAGGTCAGGAGGAGAAGTTTAAATTGGATACAGAGGCGGATGGGAAGCCAATGAAACGACATGAGGAGAAGAGTGATGTGGGAAAAATGAGACTGGCGGAAAATGAGTCAAGCAGCAGAGTGTTGAATTGACTGAAGAGGAAAGAGGTGGCTTGCAGGGAGGCCAGCAAGGAGAACGTTACAATAATCAAGACGGGAGGTGATTAAGGAGTGGACAATCAATTTAGTGGTGTCAACAGAAAGGAAGGGGCAAATTTTGGAAATATTGTATAGAAAGAAACGACAAGTTTTAGCAATGAGCTGGATATGTGAAGAGAAAGAGAGAGAGGAATCGAAGATAACACCAAGGTTACGTGCTGAAGAAACAGGGAGGAGTACAGAGTTATCAACAGAGAGAGAGAAAGGGGAAAGAGGAGGGGAAGCATTCGGGGGAAAGATAAGAAGCTCAGTTTTGGCCATGTTTAGTTTTAAGCGGTGGTGGGACATCCAGGCAGCAATGTCAGAGAGGCAGAGTGAGATCTTAGACTGGATATCAGGAGAGATAACAGGTTCAGAAAGATAGATTTGAGAGTCGTCGGCATAGAGATGATAGTGAAAGCCATGGGAAGAGATAAGGGTGCCAAGGGATTGGGTATAGAGAGAGAAGAGAAGTGGACCTAAGACGTAACCCTGAGGAACTCCTACAGGTAGTGGGGTTGAAGAGGAGGAGGAGCCAATGAAGCACACACTGAAAGAGCGATGGGATAGATAGGAAGAGAACCAAGATAGTACAGAGTCTTTGAATCCAAGTGAGGATAGGGTGATAAGAAGAAGGTTATGGTCAACAGTGTCGAAGGCCGCAGAGAGATCAAGAAGAATGAGGACAGAGTAAAAGCCTTTGGACTTTGCCAAGAACAAATCATTCGAGACCTTAGTAAGAGCAGTTTCAGTGGAGTGTAGGAGATGGAAGCAGGATTGTAAAGGATCCAAGAGGGTATGAGAGGAGAGGAAATCAAGACAACGGTGATAGACTGCACGCTCAAGTAGTTTAGAGACAAAAGGAAGGAGAGAGATGGGATGATAGTTAGAAGGACAAGTGGGATCAAGTGAAGGTTTTTGAGGAGGGGTGTAACCACAGCATGCTTGAAAACTGAAGGGAAGGTTGCAGTGGAGAGAGAGAGGTTAAGAATATGAGAAATAGAAGGGACGAGAGATGAAAAGATGGAGCTAAGGAGGTGGGTGGGGAAGGGGTCAGAAGAGCAGGTAGTAGGTTTGGAGGAAGAGAGAAGGAGTGACGTTTCCTCATCAGAGACCATAGGGAAGGAGGAAAGGGTGACAGAAGTTTGGGGAGGGGAGAAATGAGAAATAGGGGGGGGAAGAGGAGGAGGAGGGGAACTGGAGGGTGATTGTGTGGATTTTGTCATGGAACTAGTTAGCCAAGGTTTGGGCAGAAAGGGAGGGAGGAATCAGGGGTGGAGGCACACTGAGGAGAGAATTGAGTGTGCTAAAGAGACGACGAGGATTAGAGGAAAGAGAGTTAGTCAGATTGAGGAAGTAAATTTGTTTGAAAAGCGCAATGGCTGATTGGAAGGAGGAGAGCATGAATTTAAAGTGGAGAAAGTCAGGATAAGAGTGGGATTTGAGCCAGGCACACTCAGCAGAGCAGGCACAAGAGCGCAGAAAGCGGGCAATAGGGGAGAGCCAGGGCTGAGGAGAAGAACGCCTAACAGAACGGGGGATGAGGGGGGGCAAAAGTATCAAGGGTGGAGGAGAGTGCAGTGTTATAAGATGTCACAGCCTCATCAATAGAATTGGAAAGCAGAGTGGATGAAAGAGATAAGGAGAGAGAGGAGGAGAGAGCTAAAGGATCAATGGCAAGACGGTTTCTAAATAGGTTAGTGCAGACAGGATGAGGCTGGGGTGGGGGATAATGAATAGTAAGGCTTAAAAGGTGGTGGTCAGATAAGGGAAGGACAGAGTTACAGAAATTGGAAGGTGAGAAGTAAAAGAAGAAAATTAAGTCAAGGCAGTGACCATGTCGATGAGTGGGGGCAGTGGAACAGAGTTGAAGGTTATGTGAGGAGGTAAGGGAGAGAAGCTTTAAAGCAGGGGGATCAGAAGGGCTGTCAACATGAATGTTGAAGTCACCAAGAATAAGAGTGGCGAAGGAAGGGTGAAAGGCAGAAAGCCAAGAATCAAAATCAGAAAGAAAAGTAGAGACAGAAATGTCAGGAGGACGATAGATAACAGCGACTTGGAGTGGAAGAGGAGAGAAGAGGCGGATGGAGTGGAATTCAAAGGAATGAGAGTGAGGTGGCATGAGGGTCTGGAAGTGACAGGAGGGAGACAACAGAAAGCCAGTACCCCCACCGCGACCAGTAGGACGAGTAGTGTGGGAAAACGTATAGCCGCCATGACATAGAGCGGCAATGGATGCAGTGTCATCAGAAAGAAGCCAGGTCTCAGTTAGGGCAAAGAGGTGAAATGAGCGGGAAATAAAAAGGTCATGAACAAAAACAAGTTTATTAGAGATAGAATGAATGTTCCATAAGGCACAAGAGAAGGGGAGGGCAGACGGGGAGAGAAGAGGAATCAGAACAAGGTTAGATAAAGTTGCGAGAAGGCCTAGACCTTACGTGAGAGAAATAATTAGGGAGCACAGGAAGCCTAAGAGAGCGAGAAGTACGTCTAGGGAGGCCAGAACTAGGGAAGACATAGATAAGGTTCACTAGATTACGTAAAGGCCTCATTATAACAATATAAGACTTGGGAGCAGGGGCAGCCCAAGGGTGGTGCGGGGCCATGTGCGGACACTCGGTGCGGGACCTCATTTGCATAAACATTTGCATAATGTTACCATACACTAACTTTTAGTAAACATGCCTCTTAATGAGTGTACGGATAAAGAAAGACTAAAAGATTTCTACATTACTATAATCCAGTGCCAACCGCCTGGCACATTAGGAATTACTACAAACACTGCCCATTTAGAACCCATAGCAAACCCGCCGTATCCTAACAGCACTACCAGGACTCACAAAGCACCATACCCTACCTATCAAAAGGAAACACTGCAAATACTAAACCAATACATTTCAGAGAATAACAATACATGACCTACTGGGGAAAGAGAAGAAGTGGCAATGTCAAATAGGAATTACATAAACAGAATACCTCAGCTCAATTACACATGCAGAACATAGACCATCACCAAACAAGGAATCACAATTTAGAAATAGGAAGACAATAATTAAACTGGGAACCCAAAAGTCAAACTTGGAATGTACAACAACACTGTAGAAATAAAACTATAAATTAATTTCCTCTTGTACTAAACAAAGCGCAGACGTTAATGATGCACATTTCCCAGAGCTGACATATTCCAGTTAATAAATTCAAAATAAAGAGATATTTTTCTACCTTTTGTGCATTTTTTTTCTGTTGCAATTGCTCCAGCGACTTTCTTCTGGTTTCTTCGTGTCTTCTGCTAACTCTCCATCGTCTGCTGTCCATTTGTCCTTTCTTCTCTCGTCTAGTTTTTTTTCCATTCTCTCTCTACATCTGCTTTAACATACTAATCTTTCTCCTTTTGCTCTTTCCTCATTCCTATTTCATCCACTCAAATTTTACACCTCCATCCTCAATCCCCACTTACTCTCCCAATATCCGGCCAATTGTAGATTTGTCTTCCCTCCCACACAAAATATTTTTTCCCCTCTCCATTTCACTCTCCCAGTTCCATCCCATTCTAATCCTCCCCCAACATCAGCTCCCTTCTAGTTCCAGCCCCACCCAGCATCCACTCCCTTCTAGTCCCCGCATCAGCCCATTTCCAGTCCTAGCCCCCCATAAGCCCATTTCCAGTCCTAGCCCCCCATAAGCCCATTTCCAGTCCTATCCGAGTCCCTCCATCAGCTCATTTCCAATCCCAGCCCCCATCAGCCCATTTCTAGTCCTTTCCTAGCCCCACCATCAGCCCATGTCAAACCCTAGCTCCCCTCCATTCAGCCCATTTCCAATCCAAGCCCCCCATGAGCCTACTTCCAGTTTCGGCCCCTCCATGAGTCCATTTCAATCCAAGCCCCCACCACAGCCTATTTCCAATCTTAGCACCCCCAAAAGCCCATTTCCAGTCCTATCCTAGTCCCTACATCAGCCCATTTCCTGTCCTACCCCCCCACTCAGCCCTTTTCCAGTCCTAGCTCCCTCCCCTCACAGCCCATTTCCATTCCAAGCCCCCATCCCCATCAGCTATTTGCAGTTCAAGCCCCCCCTTCCACTTAGCCCATTTCCATTCCAAGCCCCCGTCCCCATCAGCTATTTGCAGTTCAAGCCCTCCTTCCACTCAGCCCATTTCCAGTCCTAGCAACCCCCCAGCCTATTACCAGTCCTAGCCCCCCATCAGCACATTACCAGTCCTAAGCCCCCATCAGCCCATTTCCAGTCCTAAGCCCCCCCATATCCCATTACCAGTCCTAACCCCCCATCAGCCCACTTCCAGTCCTACCCCCCATCAGCCCATTTTTAGTCTTAGCCTCCCCATAGCCCATTGCCAGTCCTAACCCCCCATCAGCCCATTTCCAGTCCTAGCCCCCTCATAGCCCATTACATCCTAACCCCCCCATCAGCCCATTTCCAGTCTTAGTCCCCCATCAGCCCATTACTAGACCTAATCCCCCCCATCAGCCCACTTCCAGTCTTAGCCCCCCATAGCCCATTACTAGTCCTAACCCCCCATCAGCCCACTTCCAGTCTTAGCCCCCCCATAGCCCATTACTAGACCTAACCCCCCCCCATAGCCCATTACCAGTCCTAACCCCCCTCCCCCCATCAGCCCAAATAGATAAAAAAGCAAACCGGCTGCTGCTACAGCTGCTGCTGCCGCCGTGGCAGTGGCAGAATCAAGCGTCCCACTGCAGGGCCCCCCCTGCCCGGCAAAGCCTCCTTGCAGCACCAGCTCCGGACGGAGTCCCAAAGCGTGGGCTTTCAGAGCCGCGAGAGTTTCTCTTTCTTGCGCGGCTCTGTTAATCCTGCCGGGGATGATGGGATTTCTCATCAGCCCCGGTAGGCTTAACAGAGCCGTGAGAGGTCAGAGAAGCTCTCCTTTCATGGCTCTGAAAGCCTGCGCTTTGGGACTTCATAGCTGATGCTGCAAGGAGGCTTTGCCAGGTAGGGGGGCCCCGCGGCGGGACGCTTGATTCTGCCGCTGCCATGGCGGCAGCGGCAGCAGCAGCTGGTTTGCTTTTTTAAAAATCTATTTGGGCTTATGTAGAATGTTTTTTGCGCGGGGCCCCCTGAAACGTGGGGCCCTGTGCAAAAAACATTCTTGCTCAATGGACGGGCCGGCCCTGCTTGGGAGTTACATACCCGAAATGAGGAAGAAAGGAGGAGCACAGTACGAAAGAGATAAGAAGGGCAAATCAAATGTAAATAAAGAATCAAATATAGGGATGGGAGCATATAGAATCAGCAGGTTAGGGAACAAGAGAAAGTCACAAAGCAGAGAGAGCATAGTTCAAGTTTCCCAGCATACCAGTGGAGTAGATGTCCCTGGAAGTGGCTAAGGTCCCATGCCTAAGGGCCATGCCAAAGGGCCCTTTGGCGTGGCCCTTAGGCGCAGGTGCGCCCTCTGGCTCTGCAGTTCAAAAGATGCCGATCAGCTGGGCTGGGGGAGGGGACTCACTTCCGGCTCCCGATCAGGCAATCAGCTGGTGTGCACTGATAGAGTGGGACACAAACCGCCCTCTGGCGCTGCAGTTCAAAAGATGCCGATCAGCTGGGCTGGGGGAGGGGACTCACTTCCGGCTCCCGATCAGGCGATCAGCTGGTGTGCACTGATAGAGTGGGACACAAACCGCCCTCTGGCACTGCAGTTCATTAGTACCATCTCACATCCAGTGATTATCAGATAGTGTGGTTCAGTATTAGCACTAGGGCTGATAAAGTCCAGTCAAAAGTGAGGGTCCTAGACTTTAGGAAAGCTAACTTTGCCAAGATGGGACAATAACTCAAGCAGTCGTTAGTGGGATCGGAACAGCTGGAAGATGTAGAAAAACAGTGGGCGAAACTGAAAAGGGATATTTTAAGGGCACAAACCTTTTTATTGTGAAAGTAAGTAAAAGGAAAAGGAGGCCACTATGATTTTCAAAAGAAGTAGCTGAAAAGATGAAGAAAAAGAGTGTCCTTCATAAAATACAGGGGATCATAGAAAGAGGAAGACAAGCATCAGTATTCAGAAAAATTTAGAGAAACCAGGAAAGTAGTCAGGAAAACAAAGATACATATGGAAGAAAAAAATAGCCAACGCAGTAAAATGGGGGGACAAAACATTTTTCATATACATTAATGAGTTGAGGAAGTGCAAAAGGAGTTGTCGGACTGAAGAGTGAAGGGAATGAATATGTACTCATAGTAGCTGATGAGAATAAAGTGGAATTGCTTCACAAATATTTCTATTCTGTGTTCATAGAGGAAGGGCCAGGAGCAGAACATAAGAAAACTACAACAAATAGGAACAGAAGTGAACTGGATCTTAAATGATTTTCAGAAGACTGTGTTTGGGTTTGTGAGGAGCTGGCTAAACTAAAAGTAGACAAAGCAATGGCGCCAGATGGGATACATCTGAGAGTATTGAAGGAACAAGTTCTAGCAGCTACACTATCTGACTTTTTCAATGTTTCTTTAGAGTCTGGTGTGGTCCTAGAAGACTGGAAAAAGGCACATATGGTTCCTTTACACAAAAGCAGAACTATGTATGAGGTTGGAAACTATAGGCCAGTTAGTCTGACCACTGTGGCTAGTAAGCCACTAAAAGGTTGCTAAAATAGAGGATAGTTAGGTTTCTGGAATCCAGTGGATTCCAGGATTCAAGGTAGAATGGTTTTACGAGAGACAGGTCTTGTCAGACAAATTTCATTAATTTCTTTGACTGGGTGACCAGAGAGTTGGACCGAGGGAGAGCCCTAGATGTGGTGTACTTAGATTTCACTAAAGCCTTTGACATTGTTCCACACAGGTGACATAAATAAATTGAATGCTCTAGGAATGGACACTAAAGCAACTGACTGGGTTAGCAATTGGTTGAGTGGGTGGCAACAAAGGGTACAAATAAATGGTGCTTACTCTGAGGAGAAGGATGTTACTAGTGATGTGCAACAGGGATCAGTCCTTGGTCTGATTCTTTTTAACATTTTTGTAAGTGATATTGTGGAAGGACTATCAGGTAAGGTTTGCCTCTTTGTGGTTGATACCAAAATCTGTAATAGAGTAGATAGTCAGGAAGGTGTAGATAACATGAGGAGGGACTTGTTGAAGCTTGAAGAATGATCGAGAATCTGGTAGTTGAGATTGAATGGTAAAAAATGCAGGGTCATGCATTTGGGCTGCAAAAATCCAAGGCAGAGATACAGCATAGGAGGCAAAGTGTTTCTATCCTCAAAAGAAGAGCGGGACCTGGGCATGATTGTTTGTTTTTGATGATCTTAGGGTGGCTAAACAGGTATAAAAAACAACTGCAAAAGCCAGGTGCATAGGGAGAGGAATGGTCAGCAGGAAAGAAGAGGTGATAGTGCCTCTGTATAAGTCTTTGGTGAGACCTAAATCAGAGTACTGTGTGCAATTCAGGAGACCGTTCCTTCAAAAGGATATAAACAGAATGGAGTCGGTGCAGAGGGTGGCTACCAAAATGGTCAGTGGACTTCACCATAAGGCATATGGGGAAAGACTTAAAGATCTCAATATGTATACTTTGGAAGAAAGATGGGAGAGGGGAGATATAATAGAGACATTTAAATATGTCCATGGCATAAACGCACAGGAGAAGAGCCTCTTTCAACTAAAAGAAAGCTCTGCAACAAGGGGCATAGGATGAAGGTGAAAGGAGTAATTTGAGGAAATATTTCTTTATGGAAAGAGTGGTAGATGCGTGGAAGAGTCTCCCAGTGGAGGTGGTAGAGGCAGAAACTATCTGAATTCAAGAAAGCATGGGGCAAACACAGGATCTCTAAAGGGAAAAGTGGTTCATATGGAAGGGCAGACTGCATAGGCCATATGGTCTTTATCTGTCGTAATGTTTCTATGTTTCTAATTAAAAGGACAGAATAAGAACATAAGATATGCCATACTGGGTCAGACCAAGGTCCATCAAGCCCAGGATCTTGTTTCCAACAGTGGCCAATCTAGGTCACAAGTACCTAGCAGTTTCCCCAAAAGACACAGGTTCCACAGTGCTTGTATTGGGTCAAGCAGTGGATTTTCTGGGTCTTCTTTAATAATGCTTTATGGACCTTTCCTCCAGAAACTTGTCCAAACCTTTTTTAAACCCGGCTACACTAACAGCTTTTACTACATCCTCCGGTAGCAAATTCCAGAGTTTTGAGTGAAAAAATACCTTCTCTTATTAGTTTTAAATAGGTTACTCGTTAGCTTCATTGCATGCCCCCTAGTCTTTCTATAATTTGATGGCATAAACAATCGATCTACATTTACCCGCTCATTAATTTATAGACCTCTATCATATCTCCTCTCAGCTGTCTCTTTTCCAGGTTGAAGAGCCCTAACCTTTTTAGCCTCTTATCATAGGGGTATCCTTCCATCCCTTTTACCATTTTGGTGGCTGTTCTCTGTACCTTTTCTAAAAATGCTATATCCTTTTTAAGATACGGCGACCAGAATTGCACACAATATTTAAGGTGCGGTTGCACCATGGAACAATACAGAGGCATTATAATATCCTTTGTTTTACTCTCCATTCCTTTCCTTATGATACATAGCATTCTATTTGCTCTGTTGGCTGCCGCTGCACACTGGGCGGAGGGTTTTAACATGTTATCCACGATGATGCCTAAATCTTTTTCCTGGGTGGTTCCTAAAGTGGAACCTTGCATCGTGCATAGTTTGCACCTTGCACCTTGCATAGTTTGGGTTTTTCTTTCCTAGGTGCATAACTGCACTTGTCCACATTAAATTTCATCTGCCATTTGGATGCCCAGTCTTCCAATTTATCAAGATCCTCTTGCAATTTTCCACAATCCTCATGGTTTTTAACAACTTTGAATAGTTTTGTGCCATCTGCAGATTTGATAACCTCACTCATTATTCCCATTTCCAGGTCATTTATGTTAATGAATATATTCATAGAAAGACATATCTTACTGGGAGATAGGAGAGAGGCAGATGAAGGGAATTGCCTGAACTGCTGGGAGATCGATGTCCCGGAAGCCTTTTTGAATAAATGAATCTTTAATTGAGTTTTGAAAGCTTGAATGCAGGGCTCTAGCCAGAGCTGTTGGTAGAATGTTCCAAAGAAAAAAGCTGAACGACAAGTTGACTCGAGTTTGGCCTTAGAAAGTGGAATGATCTCAGTGTCCCTTCTGGGGTGTGAACGTTGAGGAATGAGGATAAATAGGAAGGAGACCAGGTGTAGAGAACTTTGTGTGGAAGTGTTAGATGTTTGAACTGAACAAGGAATGTAACTAGCAACTAGTGATATTGCTGTAAGAGTGGGAAATTATGATCCGATTTCCTGGCATGTGCTAATATATGGTAGATTTGCTCTAGGTCCTGAATGACTTTTTGTTTTATAAAGTTTTGTATTACTTCACAATATGCCTGTTACCAAGAGGGTTCATATTATTGTTTGAGATGACACTAGAATCAGACATGGTTTTTGTATGGTAAAGTTCTACTGGGCAATATCCTAGCTCTGTTTTGCACCCATTGGTCAGGGAGGACTGGTAAGTTCCATTTGGTGCAGAACATATGTTTGGATTTAATACTGTATGGGGAAGAACATGTGTCTTAATTGACTAGGGAGGGGACAGTAGTTCAATAGGGTTTGAAGGCTGCATCCTGTTGTCCTCACACACTGACGTGACCCACAGAAGCTGAAGCCTACACTGCTGCTTTTACTGCATTTATTTGTTGGGGGAAGATGTAGGGAAGTTACCCGTGACTGAAATGGTATTTAAAGATGATGCATCAGAAGAATTGAAAGAAATATCGATAAACCAGGAAGATATATTACAGCTATTTGGTATACACCTGAGGGTGGTGAAAGAACTGAAATATGAGATTGCAGATCTACTATTAGTAATCTGTGAACTATCATTAAAATCATCTGTAGTACCTGAAGATCAGCGAATGGGCAATGTAACTCCAGTTTTTATATAGGGTTCTAGGGGTGATCCAAGAAACTATAGGCTAGTGAGCTTGACATTAGTACCGGGCAAAATGATAGAAACCATTATAAAGAACAAAAGTAATTGAACATGTAGATAGTCATGACTTAATGGGACAAACATCACTAGGCCTAATCGGAGTTTAACAATGATATTTCATAAACACAGAAAACAACTCCATAAATTAACCACTCATAGTATTGGTAACTAAGCACTATAAAAAACTTTTTGCACTGTGACAACGGGGAGCACAGACCTCAGAAATATCTCCAACTGTTCATTGAAAACTTCAAAACCGGAAACCCGGATTTCAGTAATCTAAACAAAAGGATTTTTGCATCAACGGTCTGTTACCAACCCTCACTGTCCATCCAACAGTGCAAGAAAGCTTTTATCACACAACAGCACACTGATGGGAAAACTGAAAGTTGCTTTGGGGAATCATTACTCATTACTCGAAGACTTTATAACTTTATAACCATTATATAACTTAAGACACCACAGCAACTTAACAGGGGAACCCTCTGCAGTGAACATACAAAATTAAGCTCATACACAGTTAATAAATTCTTAACACAGAGAGAACTCCTAAAGAACAGAAAAAAACCATCAGCAAAACACAGCAATCCTCAGCTTTCAAGATGGTCATTGCAGTATCGACCCCGACGCCACAATCAGACGTCCTTCTTAGCGTTTCGCAGACGCTGCTTCAGGGGGGTATACTATAAAAACAAATAAAACAATAAAAAAGTGCTAAATATTCCTACTACAAACACATACCTACTCCCCCATCAGAGCAGAACAGAACCCGAGGCACTCACCTTGCTCGCTCTAACACACTAACTCAGCATACAACTTTAGAGGACACTCCTATCCCCAAAACTAACCACAAGCAAAATATCCAAAACCGGCGTCTGACGTCACAACCACGTCACGACCGGAAAAGCCACCCAATCTCCTACTCAAAACATCAATCAGATGCAAGCCTGCCAATCAATATTAAAATTTAGCTCACCCGGGACCACGGAGCGGAGCAAAAATATCCACCGTTGCTCACGACGTAACAGAAATTGCTCACGGGACCAATCACCCGAACCCCGCACTACCTGTTCTATTCCAAAGCATTGCAAATCGGTAAATACATGCCCCAACTCCAAACAGTGGCCAACCAGCGGCGCCTCCCATCTCTTACATCGCAACCTACTACGATGTTCCCCCAGCCGTATATACAGGGGGCGGATAGTCTTACCGACATACAATAAGCGGCAGGGGCAAAAGATGCCATACACCACATACGCAGATTTACAGGTGGACGAGCGTAAAAGAAATTCTCTACCAGCATATACAAAACGATCAGTCTCCCAACAACACACATCACAGCAAGTACATTCACCGCAGCGGACATGCCGACCCCGTCGTTCAAACTGCTCAACCCTCGGGAGCCGGGACAGACTCAAAATCTCTTTGAAGTTCCGATCTCGCTGCCAAACACACCGGACACTTTTGCCTCCAAGACCCGGCAAAGTTTGTAACACATTACTATGTCGGTGCAGAATTCGCTGAATCCGCATGCTTAGAGGGGAATACCGGGAAATAAAATTCACACAATCCTACTTTCGCAACGCCTTCTCCCTAGGGGCCAGCAACCAACCCCGATCATTATAAAGCGCACGCTTATAAGCCCGATCTACCACCCCCTCAGGGTAGCCTCTATCAACAAAGGCCCTCTTCAAAAATCGTGCCTGAACCTTAAAATCGTCCCTAGAAGAGCAATTTCGCCGGTAGCGCAAAAACTGCAAGAAAGGCAACCCCCTAATCAATCCTTTCGGGTGAGCACTAGAGAAGTGTAAAAAAGTATTACGATCAGTGTTCTTCTTATGCACCGTAGTTCCCCAACCCTCTTCTTGTCGCCATACACAAACATCCAAAAACACAATAGAATGCACATCAAAATTAATCGTAAACTGTATAGATGGATCCACACCGTTCAACCAATTATGGAACTCAAGCAAAGACTCAACCGTACCCTCCCAAAGCACAAAAATATCATCTATAAATCGCCACCAGATTTTAATATGGGATGAATAAGGAGAGTCCTCTAGCCAACGCTTCTCATAAAACCCCATAAAAAGATTGGCTACCGAGGGGGCAAAGGATGCTCCCATAGCAACCCCCATCTTTTGCTGGAAAATTTCCTCGTTAAATTGAAAATAATTCCTACCTAGAGCTAACCCAGCACATCACAGCAGAAATACCAACTGCTCTTCTACAACATCGCCCCTCTGTCGAAGCCCCAAATCAATCGCCTCCAACGCTGCATCTTGAGGAATACTCGTATATAAGGCTTTTACATCCAAAGTTACTAAAAGGATGGAGGTGTTCTTAGCTCAAACATCAGCTGCCCTCAAGACATCTAAAAAATGCATCGTGTCTCGAAGAAAAGAGGGAATAGATTTCAGCAAAGGGCGCAAAAAAGAATCCAATAGCATAGAAAGGGGCTCTAGAACGGATCCCCTCGTTGAGACTATAGGCTGTGTTTTGCTGATGGTTTTTTTCTGTTCTTTAGGAGTTCTCTCTGTGTTAAGAATTTGTTAACTGTGTATGAGCTTAATTTTGTATGTTCACTGCAGAGGGTTCCCCTGTTAAGTTGCTGTGGTGTCTTAAGTTATATAATGGTTATAAAGTTATAAAGTCTTCGAGTAATGAGTAATGATTCCCCAAAGCAACTTTCAGTTTTCCCATCAGTTTGCTGTTGTGTGATAAAAGCTTTCTTGCACTGTTGGATGGACGGCGAGGGTTGGTAACAGACCTTTGATGCAAAAATCCTTTTGTTTAGATTACTGAAATCCGGGTTTCCGGTTTTGAAGTTTTCAATGAACAGTTGGAGATATTTCTGAGGTCTGTGCTCCCCGTTGTCACGGTGCAAAAAGTTTTTTATAGTGCTTAGTTACCAGTACTATGAGTGGTTAATTTATGGAGTTGTTTTCTGTGTTTATGAAATGACTTAATGGGAGACAGCCAACATGGCTTTAGTCAAGACAGGTCTTGTCTTACTAATCTGATATATTTTTTTGAAGGTATGAATAAACAGGTAGACAAAGGTGAGTCAGTCGATATAGTGTATCTGGATTTTCAGAAAGCCTTTGAGAAGGTTAATCATGAGAGACTCTTGGCAAAACTAAAAAGTCATGGGATAGGAGGCAGTGTAGTATTGTGGATCAGGAACTGTTTAAAAGATAGAAAGCAGAAGGTAGGGCTCAATGGCCAATTTTCCCAATAGAGAAAGGTGAATAGTGGAGTACCCCAGGGATCTGTGCTGCTTTTTAACATATTCATAAATGACCTGGAAATGGGAATAGCGAGTGAGGTAGTGAAATTTGCAGATGATACAAAATTATTCAAAGTTGTTAAAACCTAAGAGGATTGTGAAAAATTGCAAGAGGACCTTGAAAAACCGGAAGACTGGACGTTAAAGTGGCAGATGAAATTTAATGTGGACAACTGCAAAGTTATGCACCTAGGAAAGAACAACCCAAACTATGGTTACATGATGCAAGGTTCCACATTAGGAATCACCACCCAGGAAAAAGATTTAGGTGTCATCGTGGATAGCCTCCGCCCAGTGTGCAGCGGCGGCGAAGAAGGCAAATAAAATGCTGGGAATCATAAGGAAAGGAATGGAAAATAAGACAAAGGATATTATAATGTCTCTGAATCATTCCATGGTGCGACTGCATCTTGAATATTGTGAGCAATTCTGGTCACTGTATCTTAAAAAGGATATAGTAGAATTAGAAAAGGTACATAGAAGAACCACCAAAATGGTAAAGGGGATGGAAGAATACCCCTATAAGGAGAAGCTTAAACAGTTATGGCTTTTCAACATGGAAAAGAGATGGCTGAGGGGAGATATAATTGAAGTCTATAAATTAATGAATGGAGTGGAACGGATAAACGTAGATCAATTCTTTACACCATCAAAAAGTAGAAAGACTAGGGGACATTCAATGAAGCTCCAGTGTAATGAGTTTAAGATTAATAAAATATTTTTTCACTCAACGTGTAATCAAACTCTGGAATTCATTACCAGAAGATTTAGTAAAGGCTGTTAGTGTAGCTGAGTTTAAAAAAAAAAAGGGTTGGACAAGTTCCTGGAGGAAAGGTCCATAAACCATTATTAAAGAGGACCCAGGAAATCCACTGCTTGCCTCAATACAAGCATTATAGAATCTTTGTGTCTTTTTGGGAAACTGCTAGATTGGCCTGGATTGGCCACTGTTGGAAACAGGATACTGGGCTTGATGGATCTTGGTCTGACCCAGTATGGAATTTCCTATGTTCTTAGGTGGGTGGCAGGGTGCTGACTGTCCTCTCCCTTTGCAGGGCTTCCATGGTAACAGGAAATCCTGTGAAAGGAAAAAGCGGGGCACCGCTCGGCCTGGACAAGTTCCACATTAAAGTTTGTTAATAACGCTGAGACTAGGCTCAGTCCAGGGCCAGCTGAAACCATTAGGCAAACTTGGCAGTTACTTAGGGGGTCAACATATGTGGGTGAAAAAAGCAGGGCATTCAAAGCTAAGCAATACATTCTGACAGCCGGATGTGTGTGTGTTTGTGTAAAACGTAAGGTCTACCCAGGATGTCAACACCTTGAACCAACTCTAGGACTAGCCTGGCTTAGCCTCAGCCTGGGCCTAGTGCCACTGTGCAGTTCAGCGACCCAGTTACTATCAAATGACTTGGTGTCTATCAAAATTTGGCAATGGAGGCAGCTATCTCTCATATGCAGCACTGTGAAAAAGAGCTATTACAAGCTCCGGACCATAAAGCATCTCAAGCCATTCCTTGAACCACATGATTTTTGCTCAGTCTTACAAACTCTAATCGTCCCGCACTTTGACTACTACAATGTTTTGCTTCAAGGCCTCCCCATATATACAATCCAACCCCTCCAGCTAGCAACGAATACAACTGCTCGCCTCCTCTTTAATGCCACGGGATCAGAGCACTTTACGCCAGTTCTCAGGCTACTACATTGGCTACCTTTGCATCAACAAATGAAGTTCAAAGTTCTACTCACAACCTTTAAAAACTTACATGAATTATCTGCCATCCACCTGCAATGCCTTATCCAGAAAACACCTAACAATAGAACTCGAAGGTTGAATATCTTTAACACTTTACTCATACCATCAATATATACTAAGGTTTCCCTTACAACCTCAAATAAGCCTTCTCTCGTTCTTTGCTCCATCTCTTTGGAACATGCTTCCAGATGATGAACTTCATGCCATTAATGACTTACTGGACTTTAAAAAGAAGCTAAAGTCACACCTGTTCCTCAACCTCATTACCTATTAATTCATGTAATATGCTTTTCTTCCAATGTTTTCCTTTTTTTCTGACTTTATTTTCTATGTAAAGCCATATTGGCATTGTTGTTCATTGCAAACCGCATAGACTATGAGATAGGTGGTATATAAGGCTAGCAAATAAATAAAATACATCTGGGTCCGCCAGCTCTGTTAAAAGCCATCCTGGATGACTAAATAAAAAATGCACACCCCCCCCCCCCCCGGAACACCTCAGACCCTTCCCCTTTTTTGAGCAACAAAGTTTGTGAAGGTGAACCGATTTAACCAGTTGAGGTGTATGGGTGAGAGGAGAGGCAACAGGAATTGATTTGTAACCAGTTAGATGTTTGGCTAAGCAGATAAATCTTTTGCAAATCCGCCCCTTAATGAAGAGCAAGCAGTTCAGCATGCACGGTAACTGTTAATAACTTTAGTGAAGAAGGGGCTTCAGCAATCCTCAGAACTGATAAGAGAAGTTTCAGTGCCAAGTGATTATTCTGAGTGGAGGAAGTGATGAACCTGAAGTACCAAGCAGTGCAGTCAGAGACTAGGAAACTGTGGCAGGAGGATACAGAAATTCTTCCAAAGTGCATTGCCGTTAATGCAGGCAATAGAGTAGTGCGTCGTGCACAATTTTCTGCTCTGGTGTGAGTGCAGAATATAAGAAGGGATCTAACACGAGCGTAATCAAAGCGCTCTTGCCTGCACAGCGCATTTATATCCATTTAAATAGATGCTAATGAAGCAATTAACTATGTAGCACAAATACAGAGAAGTGAGCTCAACCCCAGGTCTGGAACACCAGGTCTGAGGAGATGTCAAGGATTCGCTCCTAGGTCTGCAGCAGTTGCCGGTGAGGAGTTCATGCCTTTTTCTTGAGTGCAACTTATTTTGTCTGGCTTTGCTGAAGTGAGTGCTGAAAACAATGTCCCAGCACGCTTCCCCTTCCAATGTATGCGCCTGTGCGGCGCATAAGAGTAATCTTATTCTGTGCAGGATTTCTGCTCAGAGAAATATCGGGGTCTGTGAATGCCACTATCATTTTGAGCAGAACGTCTGTGCAGATTAATATTGCTCTTATGCACGTGCGGGACGGGGGTACTGCTAAAACAGACCCCTGTGCGCATGCGCCGGGCTTACTCTCCTTGTTCACCGCAGCCTTTTTTGCACGCAGCTCATTTGCTTACTGTTTGCTTACAGCTTAGCCTAGCAAAACGTCTGCACTTGAGGTTTTGCGCTGAGCTCCAGTGCAAGGTTTCTGCACTTGATTAGTCACAGTTCTGGTTTCTCATTGAACGTGCCAAGCGCTCAGGTCCGGGCAAACCGCTTTCTATTTCAGGGAGTTATCAGTGTGGAGGACTAGAAGACAAGGGTGAAGGACAGAAAAAGAAGAAACAGAACAAGGGCAGTGACCCATGCGAAGAGGACAGCAGTAGAGCAGCTGAACACACAAGCAGGGAAGGCGGCTCTTTGAATGCGACTTTGCAACGGCAGAAAACTATTAGAGAAAGAGAAGATGTTGTAGAGAGAGCGAAAACAGATTAAAAAATACAGCAATGGGTGTTTTCTGTTTTCACCGTAGAATGTGATTGCCAAGACAGTAAAAGGAGGCCATCTTCCTCTGACAATGCTATGACCTCGTTTCTCTGCACTAACCTAAGGGCTCATTAGAAGCAGTTTCAGCAGGACGTTCCTCTGCTGCTGTTCAACTACGGCACCATGGAATCCTCAAAAACTGGTAAAAGGATCGGGTCTTTTGTGTAATAGATAACTTTGATGAAGTAAACTACAGTATAACGCTGTAACTAAACCAAATGAGAGAGCAAAATAGCTGAAGAAATCCATGGGCAAAGAGTCACCCTGTCAGTGCAAATGTGAATCACAATACTGTATATACTCACATTAGTGAGTTAATAAATGAAAGCATTATAAGTATATATGTATATGCGAATCTCCAATGTTACAGAAATGGAACATAACACTTGGGGTCGTGATTACTGTACCCATAGAAATAAAAAGGCAGTGGACACTTAACACACATTCAAATCTTTAGTAAACATGCCCCTTACAGCTTCTTAAAAGAAAATGATCAAGTTATACATATGTATAATTTTGTGTATGAGAACAGTAACGCAGAATATCAGGGTTTATAGAATGTTCATTCCAAGAGGTTCTAAGGCCCCAAACTCAACATATTACTTTCTTGCCATCCTGCTAGACCAGTCCAGATTATGCTCCCCAGCTTCCATGAGACAAACTTGAACAAATTTCATTGATGTGATCACTTGCTATATCGTCTGGTGCAGCACTGAGAGACATCAGTATTTGTTCTTTGCCGTTTTTCGGGTTATGCTGTGTCTTTGTAACTGGAACAGACATTTCAGCCACCATACTGTGGACTTCTTCAGGGCAAAGTGGTTAAGCAGTAGATGTCTGTTCTTTTATATAGTAGTCCTCAAACCAGATTAGTGGGATTGAGGTGGGAAATTTGAATTTGAATTTTGGCGGGAAAGTCCATTGGAGAAAAGCTGGAGACCTCTTTTTCTCCATTGATCGGAAGGTTCTCGGGTGAGTTTCTTTAAATGTTCTCGTGGGTTTCCGCAGCTAGTATGACGATCTTTGCAGTTTTCCGAGTTATGCTGCGTCTTTGTAACGGGAACCTTCATTACTGTAAGCTAGTTTATGTCTCCGTCCTGCAGATGGCAAGGTATTTGGACTGGTGCAGCAGCGCAGATAGGTCTGACTCTCCTGGCTCACATCATGGTGCAGTGGTCATTGTGATTATGTCTGGTAAGGCCAGGCATTGCTCAGAGCAGGGTACACTCTTGCCTCCTGGAGCTAAGAGCCGCCTTGTGTCTAGTGCTGTTACCCATAGGTTCCTAGGGCATGGTGGTCCTAAAGAGGAGCAGAAGGAATCCATGGGGACCCTGAGGGGGGGGGGGAGTAAATTGGGCCCAGGCCCCCTTCCCTCTTGCTCTCCTTACCTGTATGCTCTGTGTATTTTTGATTTCATTTTTTTCCATTGGTTTTTCTGCTACTTTCAATAAAGCAGATCCATATAAAACAAAACAAGGACTTGATTGACAGCTGGGCCTCCCAGATCTTCATGGGAGTCTGCAGCTTACCGACTGGGGTTTCCCTGGCCAGCCTGACAGGTGCTGTGACTCTCTTTTCGGGTCTACCTTTTTGTCACGGCCCTTTGTCTTTTTTTCAGTATGTATGTTTGCAGTCTTTAAAAATGTTGCTGCTACAGTATTCAGCCGTGTGACCCAACAAAGCTGCTAATGTTTGTCCCCATTGAGGCTGCAAAGCTGGGGGCACCTTTTTTTGGCATTGTGGGACCTTGCATGAGGGGGGGGGGACCAGGGCTCAGACCACATGCCATTTCTGTGGCCCTGCCATTACTTTCCTGGTTTTGTTCCCAACTGGGAGGTGGAGCTTGGTGGGATGCTTAGTCGCAAGCCCCTTGGCCCTTGGGGGTCTTCTAGGGCTCTGGGGCTCACCTTTTCAACTAGCTTGCATTGCTGCTCCTTGAACAGTTCACAGGCTGTTTTCAGTCTGGGCTTGGAAGACCCCTTCGTGGTGACCCAAGGCGTGGGCTTCCCCTCTAGGAGACTCGGGGCCCATGAGCACATCTGTCATGAACAGTTAAAGGGATCACAACCGCCGCTTCACCATGCACTGCTCCGTTCCTCTAAGAGAACCAACTTTGAAGGACGCAAGTGAAATTCCTGGTGCCAGAAGGTAAGTCTTAGAAGGACAGTGTTGGTTCCCCTAGGGCAGTGGTTCTCAAGCCAGTCCTTTGGGACCCCCAGGCCAGTTGGGTTTTCAGGGTATCCACAATGACTATGCATGAGATAGATCTGCATACAATGGAAGCAGTGCATGCAGATCTATCTCATGCATATTCCTAGTGGATATCCTGAAAACCTGACTGGCCTGGGGGTCCCAGAGGACTGCGTTGAGAACCATTGCCCCAGGGGAAGGCTAAGATCTCCGAGCTTGATAGTCAGCAGTGGTGGCTAGTGCTCCTACAGCAGCTAGCCACTGGTGCTGAACCTTAGGCCCAGATATTCAATGCCGGGGTCATATCTGAAATATTATCAGACTGTATAACATGGAGCCCCTCCCTTGGAACAAGTTATAGTTAAAAGAAGTGAACCCTAACATGGCAAACTAAAGTAGACTTTGCACTTGAAACGTCTGCTAAAAAATTCTTTCTGACACGTGTAAGCTAAAAGTTTGGCATGCATGCTAAAAGGACCCCTAGCGGCCTGTACACTAAATTTTATTTCATGGCCATGCAAAACTGTCTGCAGAGCAATCATACCCCATTAGCCTTCACATTAATTGAACAAGATTAGCATGTAGAGAGGAGATCACAACATTCCCTATACTAGCTCAAAGTGCAAGGAATGGTTAGTATGGGAAAACTCTTCCCAGAAGAAGCTCTTGCTAAGGATAACCCTCACCCAGTTCTCGATGTCATAAATTGGAGGAGGGGCTTCTACATTATCTCTTCAGCTCTGACTAGTGGTCATTAACCAATTTCTGTTTTGGTCTGAGGATCTTTTAAAGAAGGTTTTCCTTGTAAATATTTTCTATTAGTATAAACCAGTTTCATGTGTTCACAATTAGTTTATACAGATGTTTAACTAGTAGTAATTCCTAGACTGGAAATAGGACAGCAGCTCGCTTTCATGGTGTAGAGAGGAGCCTAATGGTTTGAGCAGTGCAGTGAAAACCAGCATAATCCAGGTTCAATTCCTGTTACCACAACTTGGGCAAGTCACTTAACCCTCCATTGCCTTGGGTACAGATTTAGATTATAAGCTTACCAGGGACAGGAAAATAATTATTATACCTGAATCTAACTTGCCTTAAGCTGCTCCTGAAAAAAAGGTGAGAGCTAAGTCCAACATCCTTTCTCTCCACATATATTCTCATTAATGAGAACACTTTTCAATCTAGAGGAAAGTCCTCCTTATAAATTTATAGGGGCTGATGTTCAGAATTAGGGCCATACCAAGCCATAAATGCGCCCTGTGTGCACCTCTCCATCACATTTGCCCCATGCCGAGCATCTCCCCATCTCACCCCACACCTCCATGTCCAGCCGGCTCCCCCCCCCCCCCCCCATGCTGCCTGCCCTGGCCCTGCCGCCACTTTTTGTGTTCCCTCAGCGGGGGACTTTCTGACTGCGCACTTGCACACAGGTCTGATCCCTCCTTCTGACGTAGGCTGGCGTCAGAAGAGGGAGGGACCAGACCAGCCATGTAAGCGTGGAGTTGCAAAGACCCACGTATGAATGACTGATCTGGTCCCTCCCTCCTTTGATGTGAGCTTACGTCAGAGGAAGGAGGGATCAGACCTGCGTGCAGCGCGGAGTCAGAAAGACTTGCAGGAGGTTTTTTTCAATTTGAGATCAGGTCCACGTCACTGCCGCCGCCGCCGAGGGAACACAAAAAGCAGCGACTGGACAAGGCCAGGCAGCATGGGGGGGGGGGGGAGCCGAGGCCAGTAGCCCCAAATGCACCCATAAGCAGGGCTAGGTATGGCGCTGTTCAGAACAGTTAGCCAGGGTATCAAGTATGATATTCAGTGACTATCCCACAGACCTTCCCAGCACAAAAATCTGGCCTAGTTTGAATCTGGATAAGTGCTGCCTGAAAACCTGCTAACGGGATAAATATCAGCATTTATTGGAATAATGTCACTCTGCCCTGATATTTCTATCCGAATCCTGCTGCTGAATATCCTTCTAATACTTAAATGCCACAGCTGACCACCGTGACATTTGAATATCAGCCCCATAGAGGTTAACCAGGGAACTTTCCAGCCAAGAAGAAATGTTTCTCCATGGGGTCTACTTTACAACTGCAAACACTAGATTTCAGGAAGAATTTGCCTTGGGAAAATAATTGTAATATAACCAACATGGCGGCCTTTTGACAAAGGATAAACTGTGAAATAGACAATGTCTGCGTGTAAGCATTGCATTTCTTCTCCTACATGACTCTAGCTTGCACAGCTTTTCACATTGGGGGACTAGGGTTGCCAACTTTTTGAAGTAAAAAAACCCACCATCTATGGCTAGCCATGCTCTGCCCATGTCCACCCCTGCCCCACCCCCTGCCCCCAAAAAATAATTGCAGAGAGGGAAATGTGCAAATTGAACAAGCAAGATTGCTACTCATTCTTAAACAGAAATTCTATACTAACAGAATACTCAGCCTTGGTTGTACACACACACACACACGCACACCATACAGATAGGCCTTCATCAATAAATCAGCACAAAACTAAAAGAGAACTAGGTAACAAAAATTACACTAAAACCTTAGAAAGCCAGATGTTGCGTGTAGTGCAACACAAGAGGAAGAGACATGCATTTCCCCTGTTCTGTACAAAATAAAAGACAGCAGATGTCAAGACAGGCAGTAGGAAGGATGCAACCTGGCAACTGCCCTGGATCCACAAGCCAGAGAGGGCCTCAGATCTGTCTGAAAAAGGCCCAGCTTGCTAGTGGGCTTTAGGCAGTGAAGTGTGTGCCTTTGAGTCAATGCCCACTCCTGGTGGCCCATCAGCTCCTGAGTTTTCTTGGCAGTGTGACTAGAAGAAGATTGCCAGGCTTTTCTTCTGAGGCATTGGAGAGTTAAGGGACTTGCCCAAGGCTACAAGGAGTGCTAGTGGGAACTGAATCCTGGTCTCTTGCTTACCAAGCCAGTGCTCTAACCATGAGGCAACTCCTCTAGTTCCAGCCCTGCCCAGCATCAGCTCCTTTCCAGTCCCAGCACCAACCAGCATGAGCTCCCTTCCAGTCCCAGTCTCTCCCGGCAGCAACTCCCTTCCAATCCCTGTCCCTCCCAGCATCATCCCCCCCCTTCCAGCCCCCCCCCTTCAGCATCAGTCCTCCTCCAGTATCATCGCCCTTCCAGCATCAACCCACTTCCAGTACTATTCCAGTGCTAATGTAACCCAAGGTGTAAAAAAAAAAAAATTAAACATGTATTTACAGGGGTTCAGGCAGCATCTGGACCGCGCTGGAGAGCTGCCCCCAAAAGGAAGTTATGCTAGAGGGAGCAGGATGCAGCAGCAGGGCTTCCATAGCAGAGGCTGGAAGGCTCCGCACCGGTTTTGCTTTTCTTTTAAATTATTATCACTATCGCAGCCACAGCTCTGTGAAACAAAGGAGCTACGGCTGGATCGGAGGAGAGGGTGAGGCTGCGGGGGGACAAGGAGAGAGATGAAAAGTCGGTTTTCTGCTTTGGCTGCTCCTGGTCCCGCGGCCAGAGCAAAAAAACGGCTTTTCAACAGCTGGTTTTAGCTCTCTGCCGGCAGCCGGCCTGGCCATATAAAAACCTGCCAGTCTGGCTGAATTCCGGCCGGTTGGCAACCCTATGAGGGACTGATGATTGAATGGTTTGGCATGGGGATGCAAAGCCTTTCACTCCCAGGTGCCCAGTTGATAGTGGCTTAGAGCCATTATCATCTAAAAGCTGTGGGACTGCATGGTATCTCAGCCTTGCTTTTGGTGTCCACCTGCCTCTGAAGGCTACTATCAGATCTCTCACCCAGGGCCAGCGCAAGAAGATCAGGTGCCTCCCTGGCCGGCTGCCTGCTCTTTATTGCCGCTGCTGTCACCCCTCACTGGGACCTAACGTGGCGGCAATGGATTGAAGCAGCGCCGTGGCACTTACCTGCAAGCTTCAGCACCACGGGGTTGTGTGCTTCTGCCTTTCTGATGGCCGACTTCTTGTTTGTATGTGGGCTGTTCTACCACCATGCAAACAGGAAGTCAGCGATTGGTGGAAGCAGACAGCCCTGTGATGCTGAAGTTTGCAGGTAAGTGTTGCAGTGCTGTTCCAATCCATTGCCACCACTGTACATTCCGGTGAGGAGCAACAGCAGAGATAAAAGGTACCACTGAAGGGCCGACACTCTAGACCAGAGCAGATCTATCTTATGCATATTCATTGTGGGTACTCTGAAAACCTGCCGAGGACCGACGTTGGGAACCTCTGCTCTAGACAGCCGCCTAGTTTGCCTAATGCTAGCGCTAGCCCTGCTCTCACCATTGCATTATTCCTTAACAAATTCACTATACTTAGTTGTATCCATTTCCTACAACCTGGACTCCAAATCTACACTCTTTGGGGATCATGTTATAAAGGTTTGAGCATGCCTAAAGCCATTTTAATTTGTGTCAATGACTGTTGTATAATTGTTTCTCCGGGAACAAGCAGGAAGTCAGTCCACACATATGGGTGATGTCAGCGCCGATGAAGCCCGTGTGGAAGCATCTCCCCAGCTTTCAAAGAAAGTCTTTGGGAGATGCATCACGCATGCGTGGTCCACTTTCCATCCAAGAGTGCCATCTTGCCTCAGACTCCTTTTTTCCACGGAGCCCTTTGGACGCTGTCCAATTTTCCCCAGAAAAAGTCTGATTTTATTCTCAAGTTTTGTTTGGTTTCCATACCGGTTCCTTCCCGCCCCCAAGACAGCGTGCCTCGGTGTCGCTCCTCAGGTCTGTGTTTATTTTTTCTTAGTTTTTCATCAAGGTCTCCCTCGACCGGCATTCACACTCTTTTTCAGCCGAAGGCCTCGGACCCCCACTGGGAGATGGGGACCTCCCTTTTTCGGATGGCCTCCAGTGGCTTCAAAAAGTGTGACCGGTATAGCAAAATGATGTCACTCACTGACCCACTTGACTGCTGCTTTTAATACTTTGGTCCATAGCACAACAACTCCAATTGTGAGCTCTGCAGAACTATGCCCCCATAGACTTTAAAGAGCCACCATCAGCAGCAGGAAAAGTTCTTTCAGAAGTTGGATTCTGCTCTGGAGTCTCCGGTGATACTTCGGTGCCCCATGAAGCCAGAGCCTCTTTGGAGTCCCGCGGCCATGGTTCCTCCAAGCTGAAGTTCCCAGAGGTGGAGCATAAGAAGAAAAAATCCTTGAAGACTACTTTGAAGAACAGATCCGGGAAGAAGGTGAAATCCCACCCCAGGTCCTGCAGTCCCAGGCATGAGTCCAGGGAGTCGGGGCAGGAGAAGTCCACCAAGATGCCTCTCAAGGAGTCGTTGGCTCCTGCCAACCAGTCTCAGACCATCCTCATCGAGGACCCTTCCTCGACAGTACTGATGCTGGGCCCGAAGTCCTCTGTGCCCGCGTCAAAGGCTGCGGGCAAATGGCATGGAGACCAGAATGGCAGTCCTAGAGAGCAGTATATCTTCCCTAGTGACCATGCAGTGGGCGTTTATGTCCGGCTCATCTGGTTTATCCACCCCAACGAGGGACCCTTGACACCAAGGGCTTCCTCTGATGTTGAACCGGTCCTTGAGCGCCATCGGTCTCGAGAGAGCCCCCAGCCCCAGTCAAGGTCCTGGTCCTGTTCCTTGGGACAATGGTCCTCCCCGGCGAGCATCCACATCTCGGACAGACGATCCTCTGGAGGTCATGCACTGCAAAGAGCGGTCCTTGACCAAGATGATTGTACAGCATCAGACTCATATTCAGACTTCGAGTCCGAATGGGAGACCAAGGCCAAAGAATCCTGGGACATGAGGTGCCACCGTGACGTGCCCTTGGACCCATTTTCCCTAGAGACTCTATGCCATTTCCCTCCTGAGGATGTGGCATTCCTTGATTTCATGAGGGATATGACCAATGCTCTTGCTATCAAGACCGAGGCTGAGGAGGACCTGCAAACTGAGGAATTGGAGATCCTTCAATACGAGGCACCCCTGAAGGAAACCCTTATGGTCCCAGTGCCCCTGATCCTCGACTGCCTCCTCTTATGCATGTGAGAAACATCGGTGTCAGTACCAATCGTTAGCAGGCACCTTGACGCCTTGTAGCAGGTTTGCTGAAGCCATGGGTTCCAAAAGACCCAGCTTCCCCACAACTACATGGTTGTGAAGTCAGCTATGCGCAGGCTTAAGAGCCAAAAAACCAATTTGTTGGTGCCACCTGGCAGGGAGGCCCGAACCCTCAACGCCCCCGGCTAACATGCCAAATTCAGTCCTACCAGTGCTACATCAGCATGTCGAAGGAACTGTCGAAGGAGCTCGGGGAATTCTTGGCAGGCCTTGATGGCAAACCCCTGCAGATGTTCAAGACCCTAACCTTGGCAGTAAAAGAATGCTCAAAGTTTCTGTCCCGAGCAGCCTATGATGGCTTCGAGTCATTGGCCAGGGTGGTCGCTGCCGGTATCGGGCCACGATGCCAAGCACGGCTTCAGTCATCTGACCTGGAGCAATGGGTACAGGATAAACTAATTGATATCTCCTGCATAGGTGAAAACCTATTTGGGAAGCCCATTTTATTTATTTATTTAACAGGATTTATATAACGCCTTTTCCTTAAATCAAGGTGATTTACATTTCAACTCTAACTATTTACATTGTAACAGTTTCAATTCTAACTGGCGGATAAAGCAGCGGAAATAGAGACAGAGTATGTCATAAGAACCAGATTCTCAAAGAAGACCTCAGTGCAACCATGGAAGAAAACCCTGGGGAAATAGCCCTTCTTTCTGAGGAAGAAAGGGGGCTTTGGTAGTACTCTGCACTTCCAGGTTTTCTCGGCCCCTTAGCAGGAACAACAACAGAAGGGCCAGGGACATAGTCCCAGAAAACAAAAAGACCCGAAGCCCCAGACACTGGCACAGGTCCAGCCCAGGGGAAGCTTTTGGCTGCCTGGGCATGACCTCCACTCCCCCAGGAGGTCCTCGGCTGCCCACAGGGAGGCGCCTAGCCCTGTTTGCCATAGGTGGAGACAGCCATCACCACCGATACCTGGATGCTACAAGTGGTCAAGGAGGGCTACCTCCTCCACCTACATCATCCATCACCCTCGTACTTCCTTGGAGAACCAATCAGGCCTCTCCTCCACCAAATCCTGCTTCTCACCGAACTAGCAGGACTAATCATAGACAAAGCAGTGCAGCCAGTGCCACAACCTGTCTGGGGCATCGGCTTCTACTCCAGGTATTTCCTTGTTCCCAAGAGGACTGGGGCCCTCAGGCCCATCCTATACCTGCGAGAACTCAACAAGTTTCTGGTCAGGAAGAAGTTCAAGATGTTCTCCCTTGGAACACTGCTGCCATTCCTCCAGCAGGGAGATTAGCGCTGCTCCTTAGACCTAAAGGATGCCTATAATCACATCCTAATTCACACCAGCCACAAAAAATACTTTCGGTTCGTGATGGGGGCACAGCACTACCAATACAGGCTGCTGCCCTTTGGTTTGGTCACATCTCCAAGGGTCTTCACAAAGTGCCTTGCGGTGATCACAGCCTACCTCAGGCTTCAAGGGGCCTATGTCTTCCCTTGTTTGGATGACTGACTCATAAAAGGGGACACAGCTACAGAGGCACAATGCGCCACTGGACGTACTATAAACACCCTGCAGCACCTGGTATTTGTCATAAACTATACCAAGTCCCATCTCATTCCAGCTCAGTGCCTAGAGTTATGGTTTATGGTTTATTCATTTGATAAAAACCGCCTTTCTGTAATAATCAAGGCGGTGTACAATAATAATGAGTTCATATGGGCACAGCTGGATACCCTTCAGGCTAAAGCCTTCCTCCCTCAGGAGAGGTCAGAACACATCAAGGAATTAGCTGCAGAGATGCAACAGTGCAGACACTACCCGCCCGGCTTCTCCTCCATCTGCTGGGACACATGGCCTCCACGGTCCAGGTGACACCAAATGCCACCTGTACATGAAAGCAGCTCAGTGGTGCCCCCACTTTTAGTGGGCCCAAGCCACAGGCAGGCTCAAGGACAGGGTGCAGGTGACCCTACAGTCAGCAGGCTCCCTTGGATGGTGGCAGAATCCATGTCACCTTCAGACTGGGATGCCCTTCCAGGCAAAACCCCCCCAAGAACGTTCTGACCACAGATGCCTCTCTAATAGGCTGGAGAGCACATTGCGAGAGCCTCCAGACACAAGGCTGCTGGTTCCATATGGAATCCAAAATGCAGATTGACCTGCTGGAAATCAGGGCGATTTTCCTATCCCTCAGAGTCTTCTGCCACCAACTATAGCACCATGCAGTGCTGATTCAGACTAACAATCAGGTCGCGATGTTCTACATGAACAAACAAGGGGGGACAGGGTCGTACCCCCTCTGCCAAGAAGCGGTAAGCCCTTTGCTCCTATGCTACACACAGAGGGATGCTCCTAAGGGCGGTCTACTCCTGGGCCAGGACAATGTCTTAGTGGACAACGGAGCAGAATACTCCAGCCGCATAAGTGGCGCCTGGACTCAGCTGTAATCTCATGGCTGTTGAGACTCTGGAGCATCCCGGTGATGGACCTGTTTGCCAGCCTGGACAACATACAGTTGCCTCGTTTCTGCTCCCGCCGACCGCACCCCGTCTCGGGTAGCGGCAGATGCATTCCTCATCTCGTGGACGTAAAGCTTCCTGTATGCCTTCCCTCTATTGCCGCTGATAGCCAAGACCCTGTTCAAGGTTCAGTGCGACAGAGCATCACTAGTGCTGATAGCCCCTCGTTGGTTCAGAAAGCCCTGGTTCCCACTGCTCCTCTCCCTATCAATGGTACTGCGATTCTCCTGGGCTGAGTCCCAGGACTACTCTCTCAAGAGTAGGGCTCTCTCCTACACCCCAACCTGGGGTCCCTCTTGTTCACGGCTTGGCTTCTGAAAGGGTAGAGTTAGCCTTCTTCAATCTCCCATGAGACATGGAAGAGATTCTCCTGGCCTCTCGTAAGTGGCACCATTTCTCTTTGTGGTGCACAGAAAAGCAGACAAACTCGTTCTCCTGTTCAGTGCATGTATTTATTTATTTATTAGCTTTTATATACTGCACTACTTAGTATCAGAGCAGTTTACAAGGAACATTTCCAAACAAGCAACTTTACAGGGAACGAATAAAAAAACAGGCATAAAAATCAGAACCAGTAACTTAACTTTAACAGGCAAGAACAATATTTCAATATCTGCTCCACCTTTCGCAGTCAGAGTACACCTGAGCGCCATCGCAGCAAATCACCACTTCGTCGAGGGGAAATCCCTCTTGGCTCAGCCCCTTGTGTCTCAGTTCCTGTCAGGCCTCATGTTGTCCAAACCTCCCGTCTGCCCTCCAGTGGCAGAGTGGGAACTTAATGTGGTGCTCTCGCAGCTCACCAAGCCTCTGTCTGAGCTTCTGGCCACCTGCCACCTGTGGTACCTCTCCTAGAAGGTCACCTCACATCAGCTCACAGAGTCAGTGAGCTCCAGGCTGTGATGGCAGAGCCTCCTTTCATGAGGTTCTACAAGAACAGGGTGGTGCTCTGCACACACCCCAGGTTTCTGCCAAAGCTGGTGTTCCCATTCCACCTCAGTCAGGAGGTGGTGCTCCTCACCTTCTTTCCCAGGCCTCATGCTGGTAGGGCAGAGACTGTTCTCCATACTCTGGATTGCAAGAGAGCCCTGTCCTTTTACCTGCAATGGACTCAGGGCCACCGCAAAGCTCAACAGCTTTTTGTATCCTATGATCCCGGTTGTCTGGGGCTCCCAGTGACTAAGCAAACTCTGTCCACTTGGGTGATGGACTGCATAACCCTTGCCTATGAGCAAGTGGGGATCCCATTGGATCAGAGAGTTACGGTGCACCATGTCAGGGCCGTGGCTACTTCTGTGGCCAATTTGCATTCCGTCTCCATGATGGAAATTTGCCAGGCTGCCACCTGGTCTTCGGTCCATACCTTCGCAGCTCACTACTGCCTAGAGAAGGAGTCCCAAAAGGACAATGCCTTCGGTCGGCTGTACTCCATAATCTTTTCAGGGTGTAGGCAACTCCTGCCCTCTGACCCTTCTGTGTTCAGGTCACCAGAGTGATGGTTCTCACTGGACATTTGGATCTTGTGAGAGTCTCTTTTGGGATTCAACTGCTGCTGATCACGACTCACCATTTGCAGGTCACCGTGGCTTTTTCTACAAGTTTTGGTAACCTGTAGCTGGGAGTCCCATATATGAGGACTGACTTTCTGCTTGTTCCCCGAGAAAGCGTAGTTACTCACCTGTAACAGGCTTTCTCTGGGGGACAGCAGGAATCAGTCCTCACAACCCTCCCTCCTCCCTTGGAGTTGCTTCTTTAGCACCTTTTATTTTTTGCTGTCTTAGCTATGTTATTTGATTGAGGCAAGATGGCACCCTTGGGCGGGAAGTGGACCACACATGCATGTGCATCTCCCAAAAGCTTTCTTTGAAAGCTGGGGAGATGCTGTCCCTGGAGAACACCTGTTACAGGTGAGTAACTACACTAGAGCTGTTTACACACATGCAGCAATCAAATGGCGCTTATATGTGCAAAATGCATTGAAGTTTCCTGTGGTGCAATTAGGGTGGAGTGGGGCAGAACTGTACTGTATGCATATATTTTCTCAAACACCTGGACGCACTCATAGAGTACGTGCACACATTTCTACTAGCGTTGGAGCAGGTATAAATGTGTGTAAAATCATTTGTGGTTTCCCAGATGAATCCTGGAACCCTTTTTAAAATTGATGTTATATTGACCATTTACCAATCTTCAGGTACTACAGATGAATTTTAATGATAGTTCACAGATTACTAATAGTAGGTCTGCAATCTTATATTTCAGTTCTTTCAACACCCTTGGGTATATACCATCCAGTGCAGGTGATTTGCTACTCTTCAGTTTATCAAATAGTTGTAATATATCTTCCCAGTTTATCAATCTTTCTTTTAATTCTTCCAATGCATCACCTTTAAATACCATTTCAGTCATGGGTAACTTCCCTACATTTTTTTCAGTAAAGATTGAAGGAAAGAATTCATGCAGCCTCTCTTCTATGGCCTTGTCCCCTCTTAGTGCCCCTTTTACCCCTCTATCATCTAAAAGTCCAACTGACTCTCTCACACGTTTTTTGCTACGAATGTACTTGAAAAAGTCATTATTATGTGCTTTTGCTTCCACAGCAAGCTTCTTCTAAAATTCTCTCTTTGCCCACATTATTAATGCCTTGCATCTAACTTGCCAGTGTTTATGTTGTTTCCAGTTTTCGTCATTTGGCTTCTGTTTTGATTTCCTGAAAGATGCTTTTTTGACTACAACAGCCTCTTTGACCTCACCTTTAAACCATGCTGGAAGGTTTTTGGACTTTCTTCCACCTTTCTTAAAGCGTGTAATACAGCTGGTCTGGGCTTCCAAGATAGTATTTTTAAACTACACCCATGCTTGATGTAAATCTTTAACCTTTGCAGCTGCTCCTTTTAGTTTTTTTCTTAACTATTTTCCTAATTTTATCATAGTCTCTCTTTTGAAAGTTAAAAGGCAGTATTGTTGATTTCCTTGCTGTCCTTCCTCCATTTATAAAATAAAAAACGATTATGCTATGATCACTATTGCCAAGTGGCCCAAACACCCTTATCTCTTGCACCAAATCTTGTGTACTGCTAAGGACTAGGTCCAAAATGGCTTCCCTTCTTGTCAGTTCATGAACCAGCTGCTCAAAAAAGAAGCAGTCATTTATTTGATCTAGAAATTTTATCTCCCTAGCATATCCTGCCGTGACACTGACCCAGTCGATAACGGGGTAATTGAAATCATCCATAATAACTGTATCGTAACTTTTGTTAGCTTCCCTGATTTCTTTGAGCATTTCATCATCCATTTGTTTATTCTTGCCTGGTGGTCAGTAGTACATCCCCACTGTCATTACCTACCCATTTTTACATGGAATTTCAACCCATAGAGATTCTGCTGTATATTTTGTTTCCTGCAACACTTTAATCCTGTGTGGCTCAATTCCCTCTCTAACAAAGAGCGAAACCCCTCCACCAATTTAATCTATCATTATGATAAATTTTGTACTCAGGTATGACAGTGTCCCACTGGTTGTCCTCCTTTCACCAAGTCTTTGAGATACCAATCATATCTAACCTCTCATTTAGTGCTCTATATTCTTGAAGGTCCAGCTTCCAGATAAGAACATAAGATATGCCATACTGGGTCAGACCAAGGTCCATCAAGCCCAGTATCCTGTTTCCAACAGTGGCCAATCTAGGTCATATGTACCTAGCAGTTTCCCCAAAGACACAGGTTCTGCATTGCTTGTACTAGGTCAAGCATTGATATCCTGGGTCCCTTCCTAATAATGGTTTATGGATACTCCAATGTCCTCAAAGACACAATCCCAAGGTTCTGCTTTTCCTAGCTTTATATGCTCAGGTACCTCAGAAACTGGGGAAAGCTCATGTGGGGGCTGACTCCAGTCAGAAGGAACCACTTGGTTCCTTTTATACCCCTCATCCACTTGGTTCCTTTTATACCCCTCATCATTGCTGAGAAGCATTCTTGGGGTTGGGTGCTGCATGGCTTTGCCCCCTGGATACTGAGGCAGGCTAACCCTGCCACAGTAAGTTAAAATTGTGAAGCCTACATATGAAAATTAAGGAGTAGGCCAGTTAGCAGTAGGAATTTCTTCCTTCCCTCTTGTGTCAGCAAACTGCCCCCCCCTATGATGATCAAATACTCCATTCCAGCATCTGTTCCCATTCTGTAGAGAAACAACTCCCCAAGTCATCAAACCCCATTCTCATTGCAGAGGAAGCTCCCTAGAATCATCTATGCCCCAACCTCAGTAGTGGAATCCTTCCAACCCCGAATCATCAGCTTGCCCAGTAGAGAACAGCCTCTGAAATCACCAATTCCATCCCAACAGAGTAAAAGCTTACCTAGAGTCAAACACCACCAGTAGAGTACTCCCATGAGTTTTCAGTTCCACCTACTCGTTCAGGGACTCCATCAAGCCTTCTTGGCACTCCTTCAGAAAGTAAACTTGCCTTTCGTTCCATGGTGTGACCGCACCTTGAGTATTGTGTGCAATTCTGGTCACTGTATCTTAAAAAGGATATAGCAAATTATTAGAAAAGGTTCAGAGAAGAGCCACCAAAATGGTAAAGGGGATGGAAGGATACCCCTATGAAGAGAGGCTAAAAAGGTTAGGGCTCTTTTTCCTGGAAAAGAGATGGCTGAGGGGAGATATGATAGAGGTCTATAAATTAATAAATGGAGTGGAACAGGTAAATGTAGATTGATTGTTTACATCATCAGAATATAGAAAGACTAGGGGACATGCAATGAAGCTACAGGATAAACTATTTAAGACTAATAAGAGAAAATATTTTTTCACTCAACGTGTAATCAAACTCTGGAATTTGTTACCGGAGGATGTAGTAAAAGCTGTTAGTGTAGCTGGGTTTAAAAAAGGGTTGGACAAGTTCCTGGAGGAAAGGTCCATAAACCATTATTAAAAGGGACCCAGGATATCAATGCTTGACCCAATATAAGCTTTGTGGAGCCTGTGTCTTTTGGGGAGACTTCTAGGTACTTGTGACCTAGATTGGCCATTGTTAGAAACAGGATACTAGGCTTGATGGACTTTGGTCTGACCCAGTATGGCATATCTTATGTTCTTTCTGAAGTGTTCCAGGTCTTCATGTGCTAGAGGAATGGCAAAACCCTCCTGCCTGTAGCACCTCTATTGATTGAATTGCCAGGTCTGGTGCAAGGGTATTATGCACCCTAGTCAAACTTTCATCCTTCATCCAATTAACTTTCAGGCCCTTAGTTTTCACCCCTCCTCCCCAAGATTTTGCTAATTTAACAGTCAAGGTCATCCTACCACAATCCTGGAAAAATGCATAATGCATAGTTAAATATTAAGCTTTGTAGACATTTCTTCCAGTCAAATTCCAAATATCAATAAGAGAAGGAAAGATTTCCTAATTCCATTTGGAATTTGCCCTGGAGCCTGATCCCATAAAGGGTACATCCGAGCTGTCTGGAGGCCCCCAAACAGGATGGTCCCATTCATATTTGATTCTGCACCTCACTAGACCTTCCCACAGGTGCAGGATCAGGCACTGAGATGGCTGGGCATGCTCCTGCATCCCCACGGTTGATGTCCTCCCCTCTACACGGCCAGCTCGCCGCAATGCCGACCCTGGTTTCCCCACTCTCCGACTCTTGGCGGGGGCAGCCAGGGCCCAGATCGGGTGGCAGGGACTCACCTGCCTCTCCACTCGCCTTGTGGTGGGGTTGTGTGGGTCACCCAATGCAGCCCCTGGAGCTTATACCACCTCCATGGTGGTATAAACCCCACATCCTCTTGGCAACTGGTGGACGTATAAGGCTTGGCCCACCCCTGCTCCACCCACTCTCTGCCCCCATCCAGAGCTCCCTGCACTGAGGTTGTGTGCATGCCGGGAGATCGTTTTGCGGAATATGGGCGAGGCGGCTAGTGAGGTTGCATGTTCCACCATGACGAACAGCCCCGCATTTCACTTTACTGAATCAGGCCCCTGGTGGGCAATTTCAAAAAGTCATTTACCTAAGTAAATGAGCTATGAATATTGCTCACCCTTCCTGCATGTAGAAGTCAATACTGATAACTCTTTGAGTTTGTGGTGGCCATCGGGATCTATTGTTTTGCTTTGACTGCTGCTGCTCCCCAGAGGTTGCTGCACAAGGTGGTCACCTAGTCTGCCTAATAGTTGAGCTGACCCTGCAAATGGCACTATTAGCAGCACGTCCCCATTATCCTTAGTGGCATCATTTGACATAAGGTGGCATTGTGGGCTTTGATATTTCTCCTGCTCATGAAAACTCTGTACCACATGTTAGGGGCTTGAAGGGGGCACAAGGAACCCAGGGTATGTTTCCTCAGAGATTAGGGGGTGTGATTCCTCCCTTATTGGATTGATGTCTCTGGGGTCTTTTTCTCTATTGGTTTAAAGAGTTGAAGAAGGGTTTCCTCTATTGGGGGTTGTTAACTCTGAGTGGGTTTCCACTGGTATGGAGAATGAGGTTGATGACTCAGAGATGGTTTCCTCTTGCATAGGTGATGGCTGATGACTTGGTCAGGGAAGTGTTTGGGATTACTGAAGGAGGGCTTCATCTTGCCACAGAAGTGAGGTGGTTACCACTGATAACTGACTGCTTCCTTTCAGGTCAGTTAAGCACAGTGCATTTGAAATAAGAGCCAGCATGCATGGCGGTGGTTTTGGGTTACAACATATGCCATTGCCATACTTAATGCAATGCAATGCATGCCTTCAAGTGAGTGCTCACTTCTGGTAACCCAGCAGCTCCTGGGTTTTCTTGGCAGCGTGACCAGAAGTAGATTGCCAGGCCTTCCTTCCGAGGCAATGGAGGGTTAAGTGACTTGTCCAAGGCCACAAAGAGTGCCAGTAGGAATTAAACCCTGGCCTCTCAGCTACCAAGCCAGTGCTCTAACCACTAGGTTACTCCTCCACTCAAAAACTAGTTACATATCACACTGAGGCTTTTTAGCTTGAATGCTAAATTTGTTGTGAGTGCAGATGAAATAGTTTTTATATATGTTTTATTGCATAGACCAACCTGTCCCACCCAAACATTGCTGTTGTGTGACGTCTGGTTTCCCTTCTCCTCGGGGACTGTGAACGCTGCCTCTATAGCAGGTCCTCCGTGTCTTGCCACGAAGCCACCAGGCCAGCACCTTTCTTAGTGTTTTAATAATCACCTACTTTTAATCCACGAGCATTTCTAAAGAGGGTGCATTTGGAATTATATGGACTTGCATTAGAGCTTGAAAGCTGGGTTAATTTTATTTTTCATTAAACTATAAGGCATTTTGGAGAAAAAGAAGTAAAAAACAGCATATGGGTATTTCGGAGCTAACGTTTCACAGAACTGAGCGTTCAAGAACCATAGTAAACATTTCCATGAAAGTTTCTTTGTGCTGGGTAGAATGAGGGCCCCTGTGTTCTCTGATGTTTATACATTTTCGCTGAAGGTTATCATTCCAACCTGTTTAGATAATTTTTAAAACCACTAAAGCTGCTTTCAATTGTGTGTTTCTTTTCTGTAGTTTTTATGGATCACTGCTTCTGGGGTTGAAAAGGGTCATCTCCAGGAATGGCTTAACCAGTAGCTTCACTAAATTTATTTATTGGTTGCATTTGCTATACCACCAGTGGTCAGACGACCGTCATAGTGGTTTACAATAAAAATAAATGGGGAACAGAGAAAACAAACCAAAGAGTAGAAAAGGGAAAGCGAGAGAGAGGAGAGAGAGAGAATGAGAGGAGGGCACAAAAGGGAGGAGTTTACAATGCTATTCCAGAGGAGAGAGGAGGGAAAATAGAAAGGGGAAGCAGACAGTGGAGCTTGGAGGCAGAAGCTCCGGAGAAGGGGCCTAAGTGAAGACACGCTGAAAAAGCCAAATCTTCAGGCCCTTAGGGCAGCAGCTTCTGACGGGGCATCAAAGAACAGCAGCAATTAAAGCAAGGCACTAGATCCTGACAATGTGTACATTTTTCTGCGGGGTGGGGGTTGGGGTTAAACTTTTCAATAACCTTTTAATTAGATAAATGGCTTTTGGAACATGCTCTCATGGGAGTAGTTTTATCACAGAGTGCCTATGTAAAAATTATAAAAAGGGCTCATTTTCTGCTTCTTCCATAAAGACCACTGTCGGCAAGAACCTCCCCAGGAATGTAGTGTTCATCAGTACCATGTGAATAATCCATTGCACCCCCCTATGCAAATATCACATGCCTACGTTGATTCTGTAGAGAATTTGGATTTCTTTCACATACGATGAGCCAGCAGACCCTGGAGGAGTCCGAAAACTGATGAAATTCAAGTTGGGCAGGAAGGAGGGAACTGGTCGGCATCAAGATAAGTGATTCAGTAGTTCAAGAATTTACAAGGACATTTTGGGGCCCTTTTCCTAAAGCAGTGAAGGTGCATTTAGCAGGTGGTAACGACTCACGATGACAATTAACACAATTGGGCATGACAGTTATTGCATGAAGGGGTGGGCAATGGGAAGAGTGTGGACTTTGAGGGCACATTGCAGTTTGAGCAGGGATACATATCATGTGCTGTCAATGTGGTAATTAGCCCAGGTGCACATAATGATACCTCTTGGGGTGACAGGTGCACCTGTGTAAATTTTATCACATGTATGCGTCCATGTGGTAACTGCCAAGAATACACTGGTGATGTCCCTGAAAGTTACCTCAGAGGCTTTTCACTTAATGCACATTTAGTTTTCACTGAAGTGTTAAGTGCGGCACCGTAATGGGCTTTAGAAAAAGGGCCCCTTTATATGCATTTGAAAATTATTAGTGCACACGCGCACAGCTTAGAGGGAACAGTGATCCTAGATGGCACTATTTATTTTTTATTTATTTATTTAACTGCATTTATATACTGCTTTTCACCGGGTCAAAGCGGTTTAACAAGGAAGGGGGGTGGACAGTAATCAGTGTAGAGGGTGGGGGGGAGAGCCGTCACCGGGGGGCCAACATTGATGATTCGAACAGGTAGTAAAGACTTAGGTAATAGACATAGGTCTCTTCTAGGGTATTTTGGGGATTTGGCTGAGGGACTGTGGGATGTCAGTGGAGGGTGTCTGCTTCTGGTTCAAGGTATTCCTGAAAGAGGATTGTTTTTAGTTGTTTCCGGAACTCGGATAGATCGGTAGTGTTTCTGATTTGGCTCGGTAATAAGTTCCAGAGGGAGGGTGCGTATAGTTCAAAGGCTCTGTTGCAGGTTCGTTGATTATATTTTGTTCGTTCATAGGGGATGGTAAGGACGTTGCTGGTGGTTTGTTGGGTTGGTCTGTTATGGGTGGGCTGGGGTAGTAGGGAGCGGGGGTGGGAAGTCTGTGTTTGATGGAGGGCTTTGTGTATAAGCAGGGCAGCTTTGTATTTGATCCTTGCTTCGCGTGGAAGTATGTGTAGATGCTAGGATGTCCCTTCTAAAATTCTCCTCTATATGTGCCTAGTGCATTTTATAAAAGATTCATATACATTACAACTCTGTCCCAGCTACATCCCCAGGACTACTACTACTTCTAAGCATTTGAATAGTGCTACAAGGCATATGTAGTGCTGTATACGTACAAATAAGAGACAGTCCCTGCTCTTCAGAGCTTACAATCTAATCAAGACAGACCAAGAAACAACTGGGGACTAGGGTAATTTAAAGAGAACAGCAAGGTACAGATAGATGATAAGAAGGAGAATAAGGGGATCAGTATGCAAAAGCAGTTTTGAAGAGGTGTTTTTTTAGCCTGGATTTGACTAGAGCCAGAGAAAAAGTCAGATGTACTAACTCGGGTAGTTTGTTCCCAGCATGTGAAGCAGCAAGATGGAATGAGCAAAGTCTGGAGTTGGCACTGGAAGGGATGACGGTGGAAGAGACAGAGCTTAGTAGACGGGTGGGAATGGGATCAAAGAAACAGATAAAAGGAATCTGCCAGAGGGGTAGAGTTCCCAGGAACACAGTTTAGGTATAAGAACATGTAATCCTGTTGCTATGCAATTTGAGAATGGTCATTTTCTGCATGTACAACATACAGAAAAGCTTTCTAGAAGTTCCACATCATATGTGTGTGTGTGCGTATATATATAGTGGGTCGATATTCAAAGGGACTTGTATGTTTAGAGGTAATTTTATTAACCTTTTTTGCCAGTAAAAGGCTTCTTATAAAACTAGATCATGAATGGTGAAATCTGTCACATGCTCGTACAGTAAGCATGCTCAGAGGAGGAGTTTGGGGGGAGCGTGGGTATTTTATAAATACATGTGTACATTGCAGCTTGTTGTGCTGTGAGGGCTTGTGTGCATCAGTGATGCTGAGAGCTAAACTATCGGTAGTTTAACTACTGGCAGGCTCTCCCAAGATGGACAGGTCTCAGCTGAGGTGCCAGACCAAGACAAACCACCCATCTTGGCAGCAGCAGAATGGGATACTGTTGATGGCGGAGGATCACATTTCTGTGACAATGGCAACAACACCAAACTTAAACTACGCGGAAGAAAGGCCCGGCAATCTACTTCTGTATCTTGCCACGAAAACCCAATGGATAGTTACAACAAAACAAATTGTGCTATAGTGCTGGAAGATGAGACCCCCAGGTCGGAAGGCACTCAACTAGCTACTGGGGAAGAGCTGAAGACTTTTCAGAGTAAAGCCAGCATTTATGATATGATTGGATCAAAGCCCTCGGGAAGTCCGACTGCTGATGTAGCTGCGCATGAAATGAGATTCAGAAGCTGTAAAGATGTCTTACATATTGGAAGATGGAACGTACGAAGCATGAAACAAGGGAAGTTGGAAGTGGTCAAGAATGAAATGGAATGTGTACAACTTGATCTGTTGGGTGTCAGCGAACTGAAATGGACTGCCATCGGGCACTTTGCATCAGATGATCACATGGTCTACTATGCTGGAAATGAAAGACAAAGAAGAAATGGTGTTGCATTTATAATAAAGAAGAAACTTACAAGAACTGTAATGAAATACAATGCAGTCAGCGAACGCTTAATCTCTATTCGTCTACGAGGAATGCCTATCAATATAACTATAATTCAAGTATATGCCACAACAACAGCTGCAGAAGAGAGTGAAATTGAAGAGTTCTATGAACAAGAACAAGCTGAAATTGACAGAACATGCAAACAGGATATCCTGATAGTCATTGGTGACTGAAATGCAAAAGTTGGCAACAAAGAAGGCGGCAAAGTAGTTGGAAAATATGGACTTGGCAACAGAAATGAAGCTGGAGAAAGACTGATAGAATTCTGCAAGACCAACGATCTATTCATCTCAAACACCTTCTTCCAGCAACACAAGCGGTGACTGTACACATGGACTTCACCCAATGGATTGTATAAAAATCAAATTGACTACATCTGTGGAAGTCAACGATAGAAAAGCTCTATAACATCAAAGACAAAACCTGGAGCTGACTGTGGTACAGATCATCAACTACTAGTATGCAAACTCAAGCTAAAGTTGAAAAAGAGCAAACCACTCATGAATGCAGCAAAATATGACCTTGAGAATATACTACTGGAATTTAAAGACTGCCTGCAAAATCGATTTCCTGCTTTAGATACAAATGACAGAGCTCCAGAAGAGTTATGGACCCGCAAGGGTCATCTCTTTCATCTCTCATGTTTAACATCTACATGCAGCCCATCTGCAATATCATCAGATCTTTCAACGTGGAAGGTATGATATATGCAGATGACATCCTACTTTATATGCCATTTTCTACAATGCAATTGGATCTACTTCCCATAATAAATTGCTTCAATGCCGTATCAGAGTGGCTCCTCTCACAGAACCTCCGCATCCAACATAAGAAAACTGAGGTTCTCTTTGTTACAAGAGACCCTAACTTCATTCCACCAGCACAAATAAGCGTCAAAGGAGCTGATCTATCCACCAAGGAAGCAATAAGGTACCTTGGAGTCACACTGGACCACCGTCTCAATATGAAATCACACGTTAACAATATAACAAAGGCTGTATACTTCAAGATACGCACGCTCAGGCATCTACGCTCATTACTGGACCCAGACGATTTTAGAACCATCTTCCAAGCACTCATCCTACCACATTTCGATTTCGCAAATTCAATTCTACAAGGTCTCCCACAATCCACCCTAAGTTCTCTTCAACTTGCCATGAACACTGCTGCAAGGGTTCTACAAGGAACATCCAGGAGTAATCACGTGACACCAATTCTCAAACATCTTCACTCACTGGCTCCCGATACAAGGCAGAATCATATTCAAAACCCTAACTCTCACATACAAGGCCATACATGGCTTATCTGCAAACTCTCTAACTGATCTCACACAAGTTTTACCTCCAACTAGAACCAGAAGAAAAATAGCGACAAACACCCTAATAATGCCGAAGGCCATAACAACCTGTAGCCAAGCAACAGCGAATAGAGCCTTCATGTTTTGCGCACCAAAACATTGGAACTCCCTACCACCCGAAATTTGTGCCATAACCGGCATAGTCCAATTCAGAAAGGCCCTCAAACATAACTTATTCATCAAATACTACCCCACATAAAGTGCATAATATTCACCACAAACTTAACAGAATCCCCTCCTTTTCCAAACATTATTGATAATATTACATAAATACTTCTCTCATGTGATCGAATTAGCAGATCAATATTCTATGTATATAGTTCAATGTATATAGTTTTACCCCCATATTATCCATGTTTATCTTATCCAAATTTATTTTCCTGTTTTATGTAATACCGAGCAGCCTGTTGTTCTGGTCTTTGGTTCTCTGTAAACCGCGCTGATTGTAAATAGCGCAGTATATAAAAAATTGAAATAAATAAATAAATAAATAATAAATAAATAAAGAAGGTTGTGTTGGAAGAAAGCGAGAAGTCTCTACAAAAGGTGAAAAAGAAAAAACGGTCAAAATGGATGACGGAAGAAACTCTGAAAAATGCCCAGAAACGCAGAGAAGCTAAAGCCAGAGGAGAAAGAAAGACAATCACAGAACTCAACAGAGATTTTTCCAACGTGCAGCAAGACAGGACACGGAAAAGTACTACAATGACACATGCAAGGAAATAGAAGCAGAAACTATTAGAGGAAGAACAAGATCGGCTTTCCTAAAGCTACGAGAGTTAAAGAAAAAGTTCCAGCCTCGAATTGGAATGTTACAAGATGCTCAAGGTTCTATGTTGAATGATGCTGAGAAGATCAAGAAAAGGTGGAAGGAATATACAGAGTTTTTATATGATAAAGATCAAGTGGACCAACAGCCGTTTCAACCTGTACCTTATGATCGGGAACCATTGGTGATGAAAGAAGAAGTTGAAGCAGCATTGAAAGCCTTATCAAAGAACAAAGCACCAGGCATTGATAGCATTCCCATAGAAGTATTACAGCAATCTGATGCAGCTGTTACGGTACTTACAAGGCTCTGCTAAGAAATATGGAAGACAACATCATGGCCAACTGACTGGAAAAGATCTGTGTTTATATCAATACTAAAGAAAGGTGATCCACTGACTGTGGAAATTATCATACAATCACTCTGATCCCACATGCCAGCAAGATTCTACTGAAGATTATTCAAAAGAGACTACAACCATACCTGGAACAAGAACTACCTGAAGTGCAAGCAGGGTTCAGGAAAGGGCGAGGAACGAGAGACATCATCACGGATGTGAGATGGATCCTTGAAAAGACTAAAGAATACCAAAAGGATATCTATTTGTGCTTTATCGACTATAGCAAGGCTTTTGACTGTGTAAACCATGAGAAACTCTGGACCACATTAAGAAGCATGGGTATACCAGAACACCTGATCGTACTCTTGCACAATCTGTACATTGATCAAGAAGCAACAGTTCGAATGGAACAAGGAGAAACAGAATGGTTTAAAATAAGCAAAGGTGTAAGACAAGGCTGCATACTTTCCCCCTACCTGTTTAATTTATATGCAGAACAAATCATCAGAGAAGCAGTATTGTTTGAAGACAACAGAGGTGTGAAGATTGGTGGAAGACTCATCAACAACCTTCGCTATGCTGATGATATCACATTACTGGCTGAAAGTGAAGATGATCTGAAACATTTGCTTCTCGCAATCAAAGAACATAGTCTCAAAATGGGCCTGCAACTTAATGCAAAGAAGACAAAAATCATGACAACTGGCATAATCAACAGGTTCATCGCTGAAGGAGAAGAAATTGAAATCGTGAACAACTTTAACCTACTTGGATCAACTATCAATAAAGAAGCAACAAGCAGTGAAGAAATCAAACGACGCATTGCTCTTGGCAGAATAGCTATGAAAGACCTACATAAGATTCTCAAGAGCAGAGATATCTCTCTCCGTCCAAAGATTTGACTTGTTCAAGCCATGGTATTTTCAACAACATCATATGGATGTGAAAGCTGGACAGTGAAAAAGACAGACAGGAAGAAAATTGATGCCTTGGAATTATGGTGCTGGCGGCGAATACTGTGTATACCATGGACTGCCCGAAGGACAAACCAGTCGGTACTAGAGGAGATCAAACCTAAGCTTTCTTTAGAAGCTCAGATGACAAGACTTCAACTTTCATACTTTGGACACATTATGCGAAGAGAGATCATTAGAGAAAGACATCATGCTTGGCAAGATAGAAGGTCAACGCAAAAGAGGAAGGCCAGCAATGAAATGGATCGATACAATAACAGCAGCTATGGGTACCAGTCTGTCAACAATTAGCCGCCTGACTGAAGACCGAACACAATTTAGGATAGCTATCCAGAGGGTCGCCATGAGTCGACTCCGACTCGACGGCACTTAACAACAACAACATGCAGATAGAGGGGTAGGGTTACTAAAGCACAATAATGGTTAATGCAGAGCTATTTTCTCCTGCCTTTCTCACAGTACTGCCCCCTAGCGAGAGGCTAGAAGGCAGCAACTCATCATCGCAACCATTTTGATTTGGCTGCTGGTCAGGGCAGGAGAATATAGGATCGCTCCTGCCCTGTTCCTACCCTAGACCACCATGGATAGTAAGGGTAGTTCGGTGGGGGGAGGGGGGGCACCAGGTCCCCCCTTGCTGGCTGGCTAGCCGAGATTTAATTTTTCTTAAGGGAACGTGCAAGGTGGAGGGTGGGGGTGGGGTGCTGTGGGCCCCCCTCCCTTTTACATCTACTTTGGGGTGAAGGCAAGGGGTGTTGTGCCAATACCCCTGGACATCTCCTAATGGGGATCAGAAGCTGTCCGGGGGGATTGGTGCTTAAGGGGGGGGGTGCACACTTCACTTTTTTATATTGTCAGTGCCATGGTTCACTGCACTGCGGCACCGACAATATTGTATGGGGGGAGGCCTGATTGTGGCACGGGGAGGTCCGATCACCTTTACAGCATTGCCCACATTATCAGGCCACCTCTTGAAGTGGCATTATCTGCCGCCATGATCAGTCCCAATTTTGGCAGCCACCTGCCAAAGTCCTTTTTGTGCAGTGACTGCCACCCCCACTCCCCACTCCGATCCTGCCCCTAGCGAGCTGCACCACAGGAAATTGCCGCAATAGC